>JASDDO010000019.1:30761548-31443207 GCA_030015575.1 Agapanthus africanus
AAAAGGCCAAGTGTCAGTGTCTAGCTGAAGAAGCTCCGATGACGTGAAGTCATAAAGTACCCCAATCGGATCGAAGCGCATCTGCCACCAGCAAGAGCAGAATCAAGGTAGAGAAGCAGTTCGCCAAAGCTCTGTCAATAGGAATGAACCTGCCACCTTTCGAAGGAAATACTCCCGGGAGTACGTGCCTTGACAAAGCGGATGTACATCCAAACTACTGCTTATACCATCGAAGGGTCACACACCCTACTAAAGAGTGCAATGCCTTCAAGAAGTGGTGGCGGGGATACGTTGCCCATAGACAACACTTTAAGTGGATGAAGCGTAAAGCTCGTCGGGAACAGAGAAGCGCGGCAGACGAGCGTGAAAGAACGGCTGACAACTGTCATATGGTTGATACCATCCCGAAAAGAGCAAAACCTCAAGTTCTTACCTTCGGGAGCGATTCTGACAAAGAAATAGCCCTCGCCCCTCTCTTCAAGGAATCCACCTCTGAAAAAGAAGAGGAGATAAAGAACCATGAGAACATTCAGCTGCGTAACCGTACGTTGTCTGAAAAGAATCTCAGACCTTCAAAAAAAGGTTCGGGCAGAAGGGACAAAGGGAAAGAAAAAGTCCCTGAAGAGATTGCCCTCGATGATAGAGTCGTCGAAGAGCTCACAGCCAAGGACCCGCCCAAGAAGAACAAGGTGGATTACAATATCCTGGCACATTTGAGGAAGATACCCTCACAATTGAGTATTTTGGATGCCCTTCTCCTATCTAAAGAGGCATGAGACTCCCCGATCAAGGCGTTACAAGAGCCCGATCAGTTTCAAGCCTTTCTTGCAGAAGAAAAGATGAAGGACGGGCTGGAAGAAGTCCACACGGCCGACATCACCTTCAGCAATGAAGACCTCCTTCTCGGAACGTGCGAGCACAACCGTCCACTGTATGTAACAGGGTATTGTCACGATATCAAAATAGGGAAGATACTGGTCGACAACGGGTCCTCCGTCAACCTTCTCAATATAAGAACGTTGAAGGAGATTTGCATGAATGTGCAGCACTTGGCTCGTGACAAAATTACCATCTCCGGTTTTGACTCCTAATCATCACAAACGCTCGGGTCTGTAATACTGACATTACGCTTTGGGCTGCTCGTCACTGACATCAAGTTCCATGTTATTGACGCCAAGACTTGCTACAACGCTTTGCTCGGCAGGCCTTAGTTACATGAGTACAACATCATCCGTTCTATACAACATCAGTGTATGAAGTACTTTAGGGACGACCTCGAGTACATAGTTACAGGGGAGCTGAACCCGTTCTCCGTAAATGAAGTCCGCAAATATGAAGACGCCAAGTACTTCTTACCAGACTTCGAAGACATGTAAAGATGTCGCAAACCGAAGAATAAACAAAAAGTCATCGCCACTATCCCGATATTCGAGAGCGATACCGAAGAGGATGAAGAGATGGTCTACATGGGACAACCCCAAGGCAATAGGCCAGGACCATCTACTCCTATTCTAGTCTTTGGTAGTGACTCTGAGGATGAGGCCAACGCAGTGTTCTCCATCCGCCCGCTAATGCAGACCTCTGCTGTAGCTGACAAGAGTTTATAAATTACTCAAGTCCCGCAGCGGCATTACAAAGAACTTGATGCACTTGATACGTATAGCGTGCAAGAGCTGCAGACCTTCTACGCCCCTTGTAAGGAAATATGTGAGAAGGCGATCTTTTTCTACCAATCCACAGAGACTAAAGTGGAGAAAGAAGTATGGCACGGTGCCGAACCTACGCTCAACAGGCTTTAACCAATCCGTCTACCCAGTTATTACGCAGAGGGACTGAAAAGGCTATTGAGACGCCAAGGCGTACCCTTCAAACAAACTGCCCGACAAGCCCAGTTTTATAACAAGATTTGGGATGTTCCCGAAACTCAGCGGAAGATGCCCAACTGGAGAATGGAGATGACTGGCCTTGGATACGTTCGGTCCATAAAAAGGGAGTGATTCTATGGCTGCCATGTCATAAATAATTCCGGTGGAGAAACGAATGCATTTCTAGATGGCGTTGATGTCAAACCAGAGAGATCCCGCCGTGAGAATGCCAAGCCCGTCATTTGAAGAACAAATTGATAAGTTAATAAGAGAAGTGGGTCAAAAGGTTCGGGATGACCATAGCCGCGAAATGACCATTTACGAGAAAGCCAGGACGCAACGTATCATTCAGCAGGCTATGGAGGATGACGATCCCCTTCACCCTCAACCAGCTGTGCGCTCTCGTGGTAAGAAAAAAGCCAGATGTAGAAGTAAAAGCAAGGTGAAAAACAGGGACGGCGTTCAAAAACAGCGAAGCGGATCCAAGAAGCCACGCAAGCAAGAAAAAGTCAGCTGAAACCCGTCTTTTATGAAGAAGATGGGTCGAGAGTACTCTTTCCCTCAAGACAAGACAAGAAAAATATTCAACCTTGTCATGAAGCATCAAATGATGACACTCCCGGAGTCTCGATACCCCAAACAGATGAACGAGGTCCATCACCCGGATTACTGCTCCTACCATCGAATAGTGGGACATCCTCTTGAAAACTGCTTCACCTTCAAAGACTGAGTTGAAGATCAATATCAGCATAGAAGGTTTGCTCTATCCGATAGATGGAGGGTAGCCCCGCCACGAAAGCATGAGCCGAGAGCAACCTACACTGTAAGGGAAAGTTTAGATCATCATCGAGCTTGGAAACGAGCTCGTACCTGCCATATGATAACATTCTCAAAGGAAGGGGAGCACGAGAATACGAACGACCTCTCCCAGTGCTTCGCAGATGAAGATAAGAACGAGACGATCTCAGAATTTCTATCGGCGCTAAAAGTGCTGGAAGATGGGATACACCACAGTAGACAACTTGAGAAAAGTCGACTTGGGGACGGCAAACGATCCAAGACCAACGTTTGTCAGTGAGCTGCTGTCTGAGAAACAGGTGGCCACGTTAAAAGACGTGCTTATGCAGTATAAAGACTGTTTCGCGTGGAACTATTCCGAGATGCCGGGATTAGATCCAGAGATAGCTGTGCATAAACTGGAAGAATGCGACTCGAGCTTGAGATGGGTATCAATGCTGAAGTCAAGAATCTAATCGACTCAGGCTTCATCCAAGAAGTTCAATACCCTGACTGGATCGCTAATATCGTTCCGGTAATGAAGAAAAATGGGACAGTACGCATCTGCTTAGATTTTCGGGATCTCAACAATGCTTGTCCGAAAGATGACTTCCCAGTGCCTGTTACCGAGCTGATGATCGATAACACATCCACCCATAAAGTCTTCTCCTTCATGGATGGATCCTCAGGGTACAATCAAATCAAGATGCATCCTGAAGACCAAAAACACACTGCTTTCCGGACTCCGCTAGGCATATTCTGCTACAAAGTAATGCCCTTTGGTCTGAAGAACGCTGTCGCTACCTACCAGAGGGCCATGACAAAGATCTTCGATGACCTCGTACATGAGGTTGTCGAATGTTATATCGACGACCTCGTGGTTAAAAGAAAATCGTATGAAGAACACTGGGAGCATTTGAAAATAGTGTTCCAGCATCTTCGGAAATATAATCTGAAGATGAACCCTTTGAAATGCGCGTTTGGAGTTTCCTCAGGTAAATTCCTAGGATTCATCGTACGACACCGGGGCATCGAAATAGACCTGTCAAAGATCAAGGCGATTATGGAAATGCCTTCGCCAAGAACTCTCAAGCAACTGCGGTCTCTCCAAGGAAAGCTCACGTATATCCAACAGTTCATAGCTAACCTCTTCGGCAAATGCCGCCCCTACAGTCATCTAATGAAGAAGGGGATCCCGTTCGTTTGGGATTGTAAATGACAAAACACACTGGACGAAATCAAGCAATATCTCCAGAACCCGCTGGTACTGACCGCTCCAATCAAGGGAAAGCCCCTCATCCTGTACACAACAGCCTTTGAAAGTTCTTTAGGCGTGCTATGGGCACAGGAGAACGACCAGGGGAAGGAGAGAGCTCTCTATTATTTGAGTCGAGTTCTACCGGGGGCAGAAAATAACTACACCCCCATCGAAAAATATTGCCTGGTACTGATCTTCGCAATAACGAAGCTTCGACATTATACCCTGGCACATTAAGTCCATCTCACATCAAAGGTGGATCCTCTCAAATATTTATTGTCAAGAACCATGTTGACAGGAAGGCTTGCCAAATGGGCCCTCCTCTTGATGGAGTTCTCAATAGTATATCGACCTCTCAAGGCAATAAAATGCCAGGCCATCGCCGACTTTCTCGCTGAGCATCCGATACCTGCCGACTCTCCCTTGAACTGCGAGTTGCCGGATGAACACGCGTTTGACGCAATTGATGGGGAGAAAGAAGGGAATGATACCCGATGGGAACTCTACTTCGATGGAGCGTCTTCCTTGAAGAAGCGAAAGCAAAACACCCCCATGATTAAAGCCGGGGTGTGCCTTATCTTTGTGACTCCACAAGGAGGGATAATGCGTTTTGCCCTTTCTTTAACAGAACCGAGGACAAACAATGAGGCTGAGTATGAAGCTTTGATAGCAGGTCTTAAAATTACTGTCGACATGGGCATCAAAAACCTCCTCATATATGGAGACTCCTAGTTGGTCGTTAGCCAAGTAAATGGCGACTAGCAGACGTGCAAGCTAGAACTGATCAGGTATGGCGAAAGAGTGCAGCAACTACTGACACAAATCCTCTCCTATATCCTGGAAAGCATACCGCGTGCTAAAAATGGGAAGGTGGATGCGTTAGCCAAGCTTGCTAAAGAACTGGCCGACGAAAACCTCAACGACGTAAAGATCATTGTGCAAAACCGCCGGATTCTAGCGCCAGCAGAAATATCTCCGGAGTCGTCTAAAGAAGAGGAAGCAACCGAAGAAGCAGCCTTCCAATTAGAGGATGATGAAGAGGCGAAAGATTGGAGAAAAGTCTTCATAGACTACTTCAAATCCCATCGAACGCCCGAAAACGCATCATCAAGATATCAGCTCATGAAGTGAGCTCTGTCTTTCGCCTTCGTCAATGATACTCTATATAAGAGATCATTCGACTCTTTGTGGCTGAGATGCCTGGGACCAGAAGAAGCGAGGAGGGTCGTCCAAGAAACTTACGACGGACTCTGCGGTTCCCATCAGGCTGGGCCCAAGATGAAGCTGAAGATCAAGAGAATGGATTACTATTGGCCCACGATGATTCAGGACTGTCTCGAATATACGAAGCAATGTCACTCGTGCCAAATTCACGGGGATTTCATCCACCAGTATCCAAATCCGCTACACCCAACGCTGGCTAGCTGGCTGTTCGAAATGTGGGGGACCGATATAATCGGGCCCATCGAACCAGCATCATCCAAGGGACATCGGTTTATACTAGCAACAACCGATTACTTCTCCAAGTGGGCAGAAGCAATACCGCTAAGAAAGGTGAAGACGGAGAACATCCTCCATTTCTTCAGGACACATGTCATCTACCGATTCGGCACTCCATGACGGATCATCTCGGATAATGGGCCGGCCAACAGAAACCATAAGATCAGTCGCTTCGCACAACAGCATAATATAGATTGGAGATATTCTTCGGTCTATAATCCCCGAGCTAACGGTCTAGCTGAGGCTTTCAACAAGACCTTGACAAAGATCATAAAGAAAACGGTGTCCAGAAATAAAATGAACTGGCACGAGAGATTGCATGAAGCTCTCTGGGCCTATTGGACTACGTTCAAGATGGCCACAAACACAACGCCATTTGCGTTAGTATTCGGCACCGAAACGGTACTTCCCTTGGAGATAGAGCTACCCTTTCTATGAGTGGCGGTTCGATACGAACTGACGGATGAAGAAAATGCCCATCTTCGGCTTGAGGTGCTAGACGCCCTTGATGAAACTCATCTCATGGCGCAACAAAACCTAGAAGCTTACAAAGCAAGGATGACATGCTTATATGAAAGATTGACTAGGCCGAGAACATTCCGCCAAGACGAACTCGTGCTAGTCCTTAAAAGACCTATGATCTCCAATCGTGCTAAACAGGGGAAATTCGAGCCGAACTATGAGGTCTCGTATATCATATACAAGGTCTACCAAGACAGGGCTTACTTGCTCATGGATATGCATGATGAAAGACCCTTCAGGCCAATAAACGGCTGGTTCCATAAGAAATACTATTCTTGACAAGTCACGGCTCAGGTTAATGATGGATGACGACGCTCATGTCCGCTCGCCATCTTCCTGAGTCCAAATTCTATAAGTAGTATCCAGCGAAATCTCGCCTCAAAATCCCCTACGGACCGCAACGTCCTTAAACTAGCCATGGACCGAGATGTCCTTAAACTAACATTGGACCAAGATGTCTTTAAACTAACATTGGACTGAGATGTCTTCAAACTAACAACGGACCGAGATGTCTTTAAACTAAAAATGGACCGGGACGTCCCTAAACTAACAACGTCGCCTCAAACACTGCAATAGTGGAATGCAAGTCCACAAGTCCCAGCGGTAAGGACTGCAACTCTAATCCCACCGGCAAACAGATGGGTCACACGCGGCGAAACTATTCTCGAGAGTTTCAAAAAAGAAAAAAGGTACGTCCATAAGCGAAATGGGCGCAGATGAAAACCCGAAAGGGCTCCGTAAGTAAAAACAGCAGGACTGCCGGTGAGTTCGTGAAAACCCAAAAGGGCGCAGACTCGTAAAAAAAATTCATGCACACTTGCAAGGTCCTCTCGACCCTGTAAGGAGAAAACACCTGTGTGAGATCCTTACGATTCACAAGGGAGCAACACACTTAGGGATCCCTAAGATCCCTAAGGAGAAATTACACTTACGAGATCCTCATGACTCATAAGGAGAATTCCCCCCTACGAGACCCTCACGGCTCATAGGATTCAAAATCCTTAAGCTACAGGGATCTAAACCTGTTCTTAAGCCATCACACTCCCTAAGTTGCCCTACATGCGGTTCAATATTGACCCTTGTATACAATCTACGGGCACAAATAAACGTTTCCCCCACCACGTTCCACCAATGGCGCGAAATGTCCTCATGTGGTGAACGACACTTGTAAGTCCTCTTGACTTATAAGGAGAAAACACTCTTGTAAGATCCTTACGACTTATAAGAGAACACACACTTAGGAATCCTCACGACTCCTAAGGAGAAAACACACCTACGAGATCCTCACGACTCGTAGGGACAAACACCTTTATGAGACCCTTATGGCTCATGAAGTCAAAAGTCTTAGTCAACAGGATCCTAACCCTGTTTGCTAAGACACCTTTGTTCGAATCGACAAAGGCAAATGATGATTCGCTCCTGGCAATGTTCCGGTGGTAGCTATGCTGATGCCTAAGATTGGTATCAAATTCTGAGCCTTTTCACGGCAAATGATGATTCGCTACTGGCAATATTCCAGTCGCAGCGATGCTGATGCCAAAATTGGTGTCAGATCTCAAGTTCCAGACTCCCAGCAAAAAAAAATTAGCGAGCCAAAAATGCATATGAAATAGCCGAAATGATAGGGAAACTCGCAAAAAAAATCAGCGAGTAGAAAAATATGCATATAAAAATAGCCGAAATGATTGGGCAACTCGTAATAAAAAGCAGCGAGTAAAGAAAAAGAAAAACAGCCGAAATGATTGGGCACGATGGTCGAAATGATTGGGCAATCGCGACTTTTGCGATATAAAAAGCTGAAATGATAGAGTATCGCGGAAAGAAATAAAAGATGAAATGAAATCTATGCCCTGCAGGTGAGATCACATTGACCCCTGTATACAATCTATGGGCACAAACGAGAAGGGAACCACATTGTCCCACCAGCCTTTGTCAAAGGGAAGCTAGATCTCGATGGCTACACCTACAGCCTAGAAATCAACAATGGCGTTCTTTCTCGTTCCAACCAGAAGCAAATACGAAGTCAGCAAAACAGGGCCACGGCAAAGTCCCCTAGTTCCAAATATCGATGGTTCACGGACATCCTAGAGACTACCTCGGAGCCATGGCAGAGCCCCTAGTTCCAAGTCTCGACGGCAGCATCCACAGCCTAGAGATCACCAACTATGTTCTTTCTCCCTCCAGCAGGATACAAATGCGACATCAACAACGGAGCCATGGCAAAGTCCCCTAGTTCCAAATCTCGACGGTTCACAGATAACCCAGAGACAATCTCGACATTCGTTGCAATATTGCAGACACAATGTCAACAAACGAAGCAAAGGAAGATTCCTAGCTTCAGGGTCTTGACGGAAACTCAAATGAGACTTGAAAGACCATCGGAGATCATCCTATTCCAGCGCGGAGTGGTCATGACTCATCGGGGCTCCCAAATTGAGCTTAACCTCAAGTAAAAAGTGACATGGAATATCTCTAAGGCTTGCTCTTTCGACGGTAGTATCACCTGGAAGATTACTTGAAGACGTCTTCTCCTGCCCCCGAAGGGATCAGAGACACAACAGTCACGGGGCTACCCGAACAGCAAGGTTGCATATCGGGGAATATATCGGCCAACGCGACGGTGCGACTGGTAAAAAACCTAGTACCACAGACCTTAACGGACTTCTGTTAGCAGGAGTTAACTGTGAAGTTAGGACACCCTTACGAGAACTTCTTGATTCGTCTCGACTCGTGAGGAAATTAGTGTCCTTGCGAGAACTTCTTGATTCGTCTCGACTCGTAGGGAAAAGCCTTAGGCAATAGGCATAAGGACCTGTTTTCTAAGCACTGAGGCCCTGCAAGTCGGTCCAAAATAGACTATTGCATACTATTCACGGGCCACACTCTTCAAAGTCGAATATCGACAAGGAAGGAAACAGCCACTTACGAGTCTTCTCGACTTGTAAGGGAAAAAATTCTCTTGTGAGATCCTTACAACTCTCAAGAGAAAACACACACTTAGAAGTTCTCATGACTCCTAAGTAGAAAATACACCTACGGGATCCTCTCGACTCGTAGGGAGAAAAGTCTTTATAAGACCATCACGGCTCGTAAAGTTGAAAAGTCTTAGGCGGCAGATCTGAAGCTGTCTTCTAAGCCATCGCTGCCCTGCAGGGAGATCAAGATAGACCATCTACAAGACGCATTTGCTAAAGGGACACGCCAATATGAAATAAAATATGTCTTTTATTCATGAATGCAAGTGAATACAAGATACATTTCACAAAGGAAGCAAAATGAATGCATGTTATTCATTAACCGCAAGATTACAGTCAATAAAAAAAGAGGGTTACAAAGACGGTTATTAAGGAGAAAGCGTCTTCAACAAATCAGCAAGCCGCTCGCGCGCTCCTCTCAATCCTTTCTCGTGATCAGCCACTGTGGCCAACTCCGCTTCAACCTGAGCCCGTTGCCGTAAACAGGACGAAAGCTTCCCATCGGTTTCTAGCATGGCAGCTTCACAGTCTTGCATGACCTGCTCGGTGAAGTCAAGCATCTGCCTCAGCGTCAACCCATCCGAAATACATCTCTGGAGATTGTCAAAAACAGCTTTTAGCTGTGCAGCATTCGCTTCAATCTGGGCGCGTAGTCGGACGGATTCATTGGAAGCCACCTCATGTTCCTTTCGTCTCAGGGTCGCCTCTTGTTCAAAATGGCGAATGAAAGGAACACTATGCTCGATCCAAGAAGCCCGCTGAGAGTTCGAAGTTAATACTTCTAGAGCTGGACGCTCGAGCTCAATCTCGTGCAGGCAAGCCTCGATTTTTCTGCAATAATCAACCTAAGAGCCGACAATAGCTTCATCATGGAAATTCACGAGTGTCGCTAGCATTGGATTGAATTCCATGGCAAAATCCGTAGCAGAAGTGAGAGTCTCGGCATTGAGATCCTCAATGAATTCGCTCAACGTTCGCCGGCTATTTGCGGTGCCCCTGGAAGATATGCGTTTAGCAAAGGGCCCTGCGGGTATTGGAATGCGGGACTCGAAAGGAGCTGGAGCTGGCGCAATTGATGCAAAATGAATTAGGGTCAAAAAGTCGACTCGGGGAATAAAGAAACACATTAGCAGTGAAGTCTTTTATACCGGTTGTGAAAGGCGGCATGATGGGGAGTACCGGAGGCACTGTTATTCTCTCGTCTCCTCCTCTGACCCGTGACGCTATGATCAACATGAAGAAAGCTTAGCAACAATACGTCTATTCGTAAAAGAAAGGAAGAGACGTCAGTTGAAGAATATACTAACCAATACCAGGAGGCGGAACGACTTCCGACTGGAAGGAGAAATGCGGGTTCAACACCTGGTATAGATGGTTGAAAAGGATTCCTGCAGAGTTGCGACAATATACTATCAATACAAAGAGGATGGTATCCACAGTAAAACAGGTAAGTCGCAAACCCATACCTTCCAATATTTGCGAGGGCACAGAAGAAAGCGAGGGGACGGCGACCGTCAGAGCGGCGGACGACGACCGTCAGAGCGGCGACCGACGACATTTCTTCAGATGGCACAGCCTCAGGGTTCACCGCACCTATACTCAAGACAAACAAAATATCATTAGAAAGGCTAAACAGGATTGAAAAATGCGAAAATAGCGACCCAGCAATTACCTGATAAATCATGGACCGAAACCATGATGGAGGCATCATCGGGTGTAACGGCTTCTTCGCTCTCTCTTGAAGGAATCGATTCCGCTCCCATAACTTCATCACCTGGCTCAACGAGGGCTGTCGTGATGCTTGCGACGCCCGCCAATACCAGGGAGCCACTGGGAGAGAGAGCAGCGGTCTGGACGGTCCCAGATTCCTGGGAAAGACTAGCTACTTCGGGCTCTGTAACCGCCAGCATTTCGTCTGCCATCCCATCATCAGGACTTGGCCCTGCAGGAAATGAGTATATCAGAATTTGAGGATCGAGTTCTAATAAAAAGACTGGGCGTTGCATTATCTTGAAGTAACTTTCCAGTTTCTTCATGAGCCGTGCGTGCAACCTGTCTATGGGCAGTAGACAAGGCAGCTGGAACATCCGCCAAAGAAATATCAACAGATGGAGTATTACTTGAGCCTGCACCTACGGCCAAGATGGCGTCGCGCTCCTTCGCTACACGCTCCCTGCGCTTCCTTTCGGTCTAGGCCTTGAGAAATGACCTCCTCAAGACTTCCGACAGGGGAACGTCGTCATCCGGACCAAGCTCTGACTCCAACGCCGTTACGGCATCCATCATCGGCTGTTTCAGCAAAGACTCCTACGGTAACCCTGGGAGGGCCGTGGTCATGGTAGCTGGTTTCAAGGGTTCCGCTGCATCGCCGCTCGGGATCAGCACTGTATTCGGAATGACCTGAGTTGAGGTAGTCCCTGCAACAAGATGAAAGAGAGGGTCAGAGCATGAATAAAAAAGAATAAAGGCATAATGAACTGAATTTTACCAAGGCCCAAAGAAGCGCGGAGCCTCTTTTCCTCCTCGAACGTCCGGAGGGAAACCGCGAGAGCCTCTTCGGCAGAAATACCTATGGAAAAAGAAAGCGTCAATACAAACATAACAAAGAGAAAAGAGATAACCTCGGAAGAACATAACTGAAAGTATACCTGATTTCGCGATAGTAATCAGCGCCGCTTCTTCGCGAGCTAGTCGCTCGGAAGCCACAAGGGCAGCCTGGATATCAGTATCATCCACAGGTATGATGAATAAACCCTCATTGGTCCCGTACTCGCACAAACCCTCGCTATAGGGAGCATGTAGCTCCTGGCCAAATATGACATCGGCAGAGAATAACGACTTCTTCTTTTTCTGCGAGCGGACGCCGGCGGCCGATAACAAGAGCTTGCGCTTGATAGGCATTTTTGGGCGACGGGTCCCAATTTCTGCACCAACGCCGGATTCCGGGGACGCTACAGCTACCGTTTCTACAGGAACACGGGGTGGAGGCTTCTTAGGGAAGGCGCGCGGGACCACGACCGCAGCAACTTCTCTTAAGGAGGGACGAACGACGGTCCGTCGCTTCAAAGGAACTGCTGGGTCACCAGCTGGGACAGTATCCTTATGATTAAGTAATAGCCGCATCTCTTCCCTGATAACAGCACCCTTCGCATGCTGGCACCACGCCACATAGGCATTCGAAGCTTTCGGCACGTAGCTTGGCTCACTGATGAGAAAGCTAGATCCCGTATTTAGCATCATAAAATGGTGCAGCGCGCTGCGGATACCCTCTTTCGTAGCGACCGGCTCAGCTAAGAAAGCCTCGAGCGGGACACCCTGATCATAACCCGACTGTTGAGCGAAACGGTGCGGGTTATACTTCATGAACAATGCCAAGGCACCCTTCCTGAACACTAGAAAGCCTGGCCTGATCGAATAAAAGTGCAGGATCTCCCGAGCCTTCATCGTAGGAGCCCCGTCTTTGAAAGTATCACGCAGCGGTTGCACTACCTTGGTAGATTCATTTCCGATAGTTAAGACTCTGTCGACAAAAGTCATACTATCCCTGACCATACGTGGGCGAAGGACCAGACGTCGAGCCTCTCGCTGCGACGGATCTAATGTGGAAGCGTCAACTAGAAACATGATCCGGGGAAAGTTATAGCTGTCGTAGAATGTCATGCCCCGCTTCCCGATATACGGGCAGATGACGCGACGAGGCCGCTACGTATTTACTCTGAAGTAAATACGCTAAGCGTATCTAAGCAATATAAAAGTAAATGCATAAGAGACAGATATAATTGAACAACAACTTTATTTATTAAAATTCTTTTTTCAATACATGGAAAAGTAAATACATAGGATAAATGCGATGCCTAAACAATGGCATAACAGAAATGAAAGGTATTGAAATGAAATGTGTATAATGAAGCTAGAGCTCTGGGTCGTAAGCAAGATGATCCAAGTCCGCGCTGGTAGGCTCGATTTCCTGAGTGTCCAGATCACCAGACAACATTCCAAAGAAGAAAGAAAAGGAATGTCGTCAGCGAACAATCGCTCGGTAAGTCCCAAAGATAAGGGAGAAATAGAATAAGTAGAGAGGGAGAGAGTATAGCTTTTAAAGTTGTATTATTTGTTATACTGTTGTATTTAGTACTAATGCTGTTGTTATCGTAAGTTCAAGGGTGAATGTCAACCAATCTCAAGAGTGTTTTCGAACCTAACAGGCTGTAATCCAGGGGTAGCGAACCACGGGCCTGAATCAAATGTTAGTAGCGGGACTTCGACCGTCGTCGAAGTATTCCAAACTCAACATGCCACAGTCCAGGAGCATGGAAACATGGGCCCTCATGATTGCTTGCTTGTGTTAGTAGACATGGATTTATGATCTAGGGTGACTCTTGAGATTCTGTTGGATTCACGAATGAACTACCCCAATACCCCGTGTATTTATTATATTGATAGTAATGATTGTACTGATGATATTGTATTGTATTGTATTGTATTGTCTTGTAAATTGAATTGTATAGATAACTTGCCGAAACCATGATACCAGTAAATGAATGTAACTGGAGAATCATGTAAATGGAAGTATATCCATGGTTCGGTTCGGTCAGGTTATATAGATTGTATAGATTGAATAGTTTGAATATACATATTCATGGATTCATGTTAAAATGTAGTTTGGATATTTGAATCATATTTAAGTCAGATTATTAAGAAGAGACTCAGTCTGAGTCAGAACAATTAGAAAAGAAATTGAAGTCCTTATTGTTTTGATGTTATCGGTAACCGCTGTATATGGGCAGCAGGATTTGTGTCTTTTTCAAAGACGATTACCGTGTTGATAACACCATTTTTAAGTTGTCTACCTTAAATAGGCAAGCATCCACTTCTTTGGCTCCCCGAGGTTCAAGAGATTGGTCCCGCTTAATCCTATATTTACTAGGGTCCTTAGGGTAATTTATAGAACTTGAGGGGGTTTTATGTAAAAATACTTTTGTATAATTTTCAAAATACACCCCAAGTATTTACTTATCGTCTTTAGAGTTGTCATAGATGTAGATTTTATATTTGTGACATTTCTAGTGAGAATAACCTATTTTTCATAATACATGGTATTTAATTGTAATATTGAACTTGTATGGATTTCATGGTATTTTAATCTAAAGTGATTCTTGTGATTTTGGAAAAGTTGAAGTATTTATATTATAACAAAATAGGTATTTTTTGATATTACATATATATATATATATTTTTATAAAAATAAATTTTAATATATATATTATATTTCTAGAAATCTCATTTTATTAAGATGTTCGTATTTTAAATCTTTTGAGACCGAATGCTCTTTGCGGAGGTATGCATCTTGCACTACTAAGCACAGGGATGTGCGATAATCCGCATCATCCCTGTCGGGTTCCCCAAAATGGGTTGTAGCGGCGCTTTGCAAATATTTGTGTAAAATACTAATCTTTTAGAAAACAGTTTTAATAGTAATGGTATTTATTTGAAATGTTTCGTTTTCCCGTATTCTATGTTCCCGAAAGGTATTGTGCTATATTGCATATGAGTGTTGTGAGGAGGTAAATCATTATCTCGTGATCTACTTAAAGGTATAGCAAGTTTGTGATGTTTAAATGTCGAAATGAAACTATATGGTATTTTAGTGAAAAAGTACGGTAAAAGTTACAAAATGAATTAGATTGTCATGAAACTTGATCAACATGTTTATTAATGTTTAATAGTCAACATGTAAGAGTTTTGTGTGAATGTATTTAAGAAAATGTTGGATTTTTAGAAAGAACCGAATCGGAAATCGGATTAACTCCGATTCCGTCGGGTTTTGGAATTTCGTATTTTTAGAAAAGAATAGAAAAGAGGGAGGGGGACTTACTGGCTTAGAAGTTAGGGATGAGGAAGAAGAAGTGAACGTAGCTTCCGGAGCTCCTAGGATCGTCGTCAGAAAATTGCCGAAGCTTTCACCCTTCGCTACTCCAAAATTACACTAAGCTTCTAGGATTTTTCTTGAGAGTTTTGTTCAGAATTTTGGAGTGAGGGGTGTGTGTGTAGGGGTTGTATTTATAGGGTAAGGCTAGGGTTAGGGTAGGTGAAAGGTTTAATTGAAAAAATGTAATAAAATGTATTAAAAGTGGAGTAATTGGTGTTTCAAAGGTGCTCTGTTACTGGTCTGAGGATTTAAAGTACACAGGGGTACAGGGGAGCTGAAAATACACAAGTTTGGTGTTGATGACTCGGCGGTCCGGCCGAGTCCGGCCGCCGGCGGCGGCCCTAGTCGGCCTGTCCGCCGGCCGAGTCGACCAAATCCGGCCGAGTCAGGTGGCCGGAGTCTCCCTTGTCGCTTCATGTATCCTCTGGTACTGTTAGGTTTTTGGGTGTAGTGTGGTTTTTGTGAGTTATGCACGTGTAAACCTTTGGTATTCTAAAAATTCAAAATAAAACAATATTAAAAATAATATGGGGTATGGGATTTGAACTCTGGTGGTTTGGTTCAGCAGTGCAAGGTATTACCAATAAGCCACAAGCTCTTTCTTGTATTTTAAAAAGCAAAACAGGCTTATAACTTGTGCTCAGGCAAAAATACCCCTTTCTGAAATTTTGAAAAAAAAATTCTACAGAAAGTTGTACAGGAAATTTAGGGTTGTTCCATAGAAGCAGGGCCGTTTGTGGACTCCGAAAGCACCAAGCACATGCATCTCGACCCAGGACGTAAAGTAGTGCAACGGAAGATGTACAGGTTTTACCCCAGGTTGAGTAGTATCCGCTGCTAAGCTCAGGCCGTGGTATAGATGAGCCAGCCCTGCAATCCCAACGGCCACACGCGTCTCCGCAACCATGCGGTGGGCTAGATAAAAGACTGACTACCTCATATAGCGAGGGTGCATCGGAAGCACGAACTAGTTCAATCACAAGCCAATAAACCCCAGGAAGAATGTCTCTTCATCGACGTCTGAAGCCGCGAGCTCTGCAAAAGGGACAACCAGGGTGTCAGGAATGAAGAAGCTTCTTAAATCTTCTTCCGCCGTCGGCTGGTTATCCAAATCGAAACCAAACGGGTCGTCAAGCTTGGAGAATTTTGCGGCTTGTTTTGACAAGACTTCTGGACGAAGAAAGTGAGTGATGAAGTCTATAAAGCTGACTCCATGCCCTCCAGACTCTAGAAATAGACTCTCGTAAATGTTCAACACCTTGATTAGGCTCGGGAATTGATGTTGAATGGCATTCTCCGGGGTAAGGCCCATCACCACTGATTTGGTGGCAAAGATGTACTCGTCAGGGGGAAGTATCTCCTCGTAATGTTCCCCTCTGATGGGTAAGCCCGAAATTTCCGCGAACTCCTCTAAGGAAATCGAAACTTCCCGGTCCGATAGAAGAAAGGTGTGAGTCGGGATGTTCCATTGCTCCAGGAAAGCTTTGACCCACCATACATGCGGCGTAGGATATTGAAAAAGCGACGCATAAATTGCAGGATACAACCCGAGCTTCAGCAACAGCAACTTCTTGGCCGACAGGATGTATCGAGCCCACTGCAGGTATCCGGCTGAATGGCGAGAGTCAAACCAATCATATATAATTGTCCCCAAGGGCGCGACTCGTCATGACATATGTGTCGCCCCAAGATATCTAAAGCCATCAGAGGCTGTACGGATATTGAAGCCATAGAAGGCTGAAGACGACCCTCCGAGGTCCAGTTAACCTCCTCTACATCGTAATTCACTTGAGGCGAGTCGGCGTAATGAATTGTTGAAATGGCTCTGAGGGTACTGCATAAGAAAAACTGCGTCGACCTTGGATAATCTGATTATACCACGACCCCCATAGATGAAGAGATTTCTGCTCTGGATCGTGATCTTTAATAAGCGCAAAGACTTCCCGATCCACGGGCGCGTCGGCGAAGGCGCTCTCTGAACGAACAAAAGTGAAGGACAAATCGAAAGCCATAGTACCTGCACGAAAAGAGGCGAGGGTTAGTTGCCAACGCTATAATATGAATTCTGACACTTGGTACTTTAAAATTGTACCGCACTGCAATGCAGGAGAAAGGGACCAAGGGGGACCCACAAAATCAAAGTGACGGCTCATCAATGATGAGACAGTCACTCTTTAAGGATGGAATCCTAAAAAGATTCTCATTTAATGAGAAACTCATTGGGCCAAGGAGTTGAACTCCTTCGAGAGAAGTGCTCTGCAGACAGAAATCATATCTGTCAAATATAATTAAGAGGGGAATAAAATTCTCCAAAAATTTCTAAAGAGCTATGCTCTGTAAAAGCAGTGGTACAAGGTAAAACCCCAAGATCTTTAAAGATCTGAAGTAAAAATCCTGGAAACTCTAAGAGTTCTTCATTAATGGGTTAAGAAACCCTAAAAAAGATTTTTTAGATCTATGATCTAAAAAGAGCAAAACGCTGTTTTCATTTAACGGGTTGAGAAACTCTAAAAAAACATTTTTAAGATCTGTGATCTAAAAAGAGCAAAGCTCTGTTTATTAGGTTCGAACATAATCCTTACCAAATTTTTGGACAAAGTTCTAACTCTAAAAGAGTTTCCTTGGGCAGAGATCTAAGCTCTAAAAAAGAGAATTAAATTCTCAGAAGAAGAAAGAAGAGAAGAAGATGAACATCAGTCATCTCAAAGGCCAAAGGCCCTACTTATAGGCAGGGGAAGCCGATTCAACTTCCAAGAAGATCCAACGGTGGAAAAGCTGACACCGCTGCACCCACGTGTGAGCCACATGTGCGCAACGGTGGGGAGGCATTTGTTTCCCCCAATAATAAAAGAACAAGGCTCTGTTCAAAATTTGAAAAGAGGCAGCGCCTCACATACCTTGCACGAGGGCGCAACGCCAAGAGTTAAAAACTCTGATGCAGCGCCTCACGTGCCTTGCACAAGAGCGCCAACGCCAAGAGTTAAAAACTCTGAAGCAGCGCCTCACGTGCCTTACATGAGGACGCCGGCGCCGAGAGTTAAAAATTCTGAGGCAGCGCCTCACGTGCCTTGCACGAGAGCGCCAGCGCCAAGAGTTACAAACTCTGAAGAAGTGCATCACGTGTCCCGCATGAGGGCGCTGGCGCCAGAACTAAAAGTTCTCTGTCGTTGGATTAAAGATCCAACGGAGATGATGAATCATCAAAATACAGAATTAAATTCCGTTGAGGAAATATTCCTCAAATCTTTCTAAATGAGAAAGATTACTCTCAGTAAAACAGAGTATCGTTGGATTAAAAATCCAATGGTGATCACCATGCTACAGAATAAGCTCTATATGGGAAAATATTTCTCCAATCTTTCTAAACAAGAATGATTAGCTCTGTAAAATAGAGCACCGTTGGATTAAAGATCCAATGGTGATTAAAAATCACCAAGCTACAGAATAAGCTCTGTATGGAAAATATTTTCCCAATCTTGTTAAAAACAAGAAAAATATTTTCTGTAAAACAGAAATCATTGGATCAAAGATCCAACGGTGGATAAAATACCCAAATCAATTAAAAAATCTCTCAACGAGAGATTTTCTTAACTAATCAACAAACTTGCCTCTACTATATAAAGGACCCAAGACTTCAAGTCTTGTACAGAAGAACCCCCCATAAACTTCAAGTTCAAAAAAAAGAAGAGCAAGCAAAAAAAAGCTTTAAGAGAGAAGAAGGAAGAAGAACTTTTTTCAAGGTAAATAAAGATAATAGAGATCATAGTATTTCATCTGCATATCCAATGGTTTAACCCTCATAAAGAACATAGTTCTTCCCCCAGGATCTGAGATCCATGAGACAAGTCTCCCGCAAATGAGAATTTAATTCTCGTGGGGACGAATTTGTTCTTGGGGATCGAAGATCCAGGGGAGAACAGAGAATTGAATATCTTCAAAAAAATGCACAAAGAAAGAAACAGCGCGAAGCGCCTCACGTGCCCCTCACGTAGGCGCTGCTCAAATAAAGAGTGCTTAGCACTCAATGGTTGGTGCTCAGCGCCAAGCGCCTCACGTGCCCATCATATGGGCGCTGCTTAACATGAAGTGCTCTGCACTCATCAAACAGTGCCTAGCGCTTAGCGCTAGGCGCCTCACGTGTTCCGCACATGGGCGCCATAAATAGTGTTTAACACTCCATAAAAAACAAAAAAAAGAGGATAAAGTAAAGGGTGAGCGTCAGAGCCCATATCCATGCTTAGCACTGTTTGCACAGAAAAGGGACTGAGCCCAAACAAGTATCGAACACTTTATTCAAAGACTGAGTGGTCTGAGTCCAAGTTGACCAAAAGTCTCTAATTCAGATCAACCGAACTCATGTGCTCACCATTTTCCAAATTGGTCTTAGTCCCAAACACGACTATTGATCTTCTAACGGACATTGGTTCAAGGGTACATCTCCTCACTCCTCTGATAAAGGTCGTTATAATTCTTCAGCGTCTTTAGAGAGGTGGTGGGTCCCGATAACCAACAACTCTTTATCCTACTCCCAAATTGACGGGCACATCCCAATACGGACCGCAACGTCCTTAAACTAGCTATGGACCGTAACGTCCTAAAACTACAATGGACCGCAACGTCTTTAAACTAACTATGGACCGCAACGTCCTTAAACTAAAATAATATAGAGTCCAAATGCTCTTCTGTTGGGTCTGAATGATCCTAAAAATCTTGTTGAGTAGATCTTAGTCTAAAATTAGACTAACGTATTCTCAACAAATATTTAAGTCGATTTTAATCCCAAATGAGATTAACGATCTTTAAATCAAACCAAACCCAAATCTAGAAAATACGGATTTGGACTAATCCACGCCCTACGGGGGACAACATAAATTAGTCTTCGTGTACAATCCACGAGAAACCAAAAATAAAACAAACACACATGACACGAAGTGACCTTCTGGAGCAGGAGAAAGTGGTTACCACGATGCGGTAACGTAATTAACTGCAGGGGCTTGCGCCTGCAGGAAAGAGCGCCCCCACAATTAAAAACCCCTTCACAACGAGGGGTAAACTGACGAAGTCTGCTACAACGACTGCATCTGTCTAAACCTTCGATACACGGTGCCATAAATCAACTTCGCATTTTTGGAGAGGTGGACAGATAAAACCAAATAGCATCTGCCCCCAAATGCAAGCCAGACGTCTGTCGTTCCCGGCTGTCGGCGGTAAACACCTTCCGTACTAATCTACCCTTTATAAATCCCGCGATGTCTTTGTATTGATTTTATTATTTTGTTATATAGATGGATGACTTACCAAAACCATGATGTTAGTAAATGGAATGGATATAAATGGAGAGTCATATAGGCGGAGTATATCCATGGTTCGATTCAGTCAATATAGATTGATATAGATTGAATAGACGGAATCATATTGAATTGTAGTTATACTTGAATCACATTCAAGTCAGATTGATTAGATTGAGACTCAGTCTGAGTCATACACCTTTGAAAAGAACTTGAAATCCTGAATTATTTTTGATGTTATCGGTAACTGCTCCACATAGACAGCATTATTTGTGTCTTTTTCCAAGACAATTACCGTGTTGATAACACCGTTGATTAGATTGTCTACCTTAGATAGGCAAGCACCCATATCTCCGGCTCCCTGAGGCTCAAGAGACTGGTCCCGCTTAAACCTATGTTTACCAGGGTCCTTATTGTAATTTAGCATAACTTGAGGGGGTTTTATGTAAAAATAGTTTGATATAATTTTCAAAATATACCTCAAGCATTTAGTTATCGTTTTTAGGGTTTTCATAGATGTATATTTTATAAAGGTGAAATTTCTAGTGAGTAGATCCCAGTTTTCATAGTATATGCTATTTTCTCGAAATATTGGAATTGTTTTATATTTGGATGGTATTTTCACGTAATGGTGATTTCTTTTGAAAACTTGGAATATTTATATAATATAATTAAAATAGATATTTTGATAATATATATATATATATAAATATATATTTAAAAATAAATTTTATTTATTTTCTTGTAGAAATCTCATTTTCTAAAGAAAAATGCATTAAAATTCCATCGAGATCGAATGCACCTTTCGGAGGTCTGCATCTCGCTCTATTAGGCCCGAGGATGTGCGAAAATCCTTACCATCCCGAACGGGGTCCCCAAAGTGGGTTGTAGAGGCGCAATTGTAAGGAATTGTTTAATACATGTTTTTAAAGAAATGGTTTTAGAAGTTGATGGTATTTATTTGTAAAGTCGTGTTATCCCATGAAAATATTCCAAAAACTTCATCGTGCTATGTCAAAGATGTGTGTTGTGATGAGGTAGGTCATTACCTCATGAGTTTTCTAAAGGCAATACAGGAATTTTGATGATTTATGTCGAAACTAAAGTATATGGTATTTTACTGTAAAACTATGATAAAAGTTGTATAAAAGATTATTTTGAGATGATTCTTGTTTTAAAGTGTTTGTTAATATTTGTTAAACATGAAGTGAGAGTGTGGAATTTTATTGATTAAGAAAAGTAACGTTTTAAAGAAAAACCGAATCGGAAGTCGGATTAACTTCGCTTCCGTCGGGTTTTATAATTTAAAGTTTTTAGAAAAAATAAAGAGAGGGTAAGAGGGGACTTACTGGCTTTAGGATAAGAGAAGGGAGAGGGGGAGCTAAAGAAGTTTTCGGGGCGTCGTTTCGTCACCGGAATCTCCTTGTATCGTTGCCGGAACTTCACCCTTTTGCTAACTCCACTTGTACACTAAAGGACTTGAGAATTTTGTATAGTTTTTGTAATGAAATTCTGGTGAAGAGGAGTGAAATAGTGTGTAGTATTTATAGGGGAAATTAAGGTTTAGGGGGTGAAAGAAATGCATTAAAATTGGATTAAAGGGGCATTTATTGCACTCTGGATAAATTCGGAGTAAACAAGCAATATGGGGTTAGTGGGGTAGGCCAAGAGTTGTAGGGATTTAAATATAGGGGCATTACCGTCAGTTTAGACCAGTGGTGCCGGGGATTTTCTTGATCTCGCCGGTCTTGAACTGGTGGGTTGGGCTTGGGATTTAGCCACGTGTTCAAGTCGTCTCGTATACTTTTGTGCACATGTTTAAATATTCTGTAACTTAACATTCTACGTGTAGTGCACATGTAGACTCTTGGACTTCTAAAAAGATAAAAAGAAAATTAATTAAAAAGATAATGTGGCTGGGGGGATTCGATCACAGGGGCTATGTCACAGCAGTGCAAGGCTTTACCAATGTGCTACAAGTACTTTCTTGCTGTTCTAAATTAACACAAATACTTATAGTATACACAGGATTATAAATACCCCAATTGTACATTAACTTTTAAACAATTTTCTGTACATTGAAATTGGAGTTGTTACAGTCTACATTCCTTACAAAAATTT
This sequence comes from Agapanthus africanus, assembly GCA_030015575.1. Classification (NCBI taxonomy): domain Eukaryota; kingdom Viridiplantae; phylum Streptophyta; class Magnoliopsida; order Asparagales; family Amaryllidaceae; genus Agapanthus; species Agapanthus africanus. The sequence continues at coordinate 30,783,784 of JASDDO010000019.1, forward strand.
CGTTCTCGAAATTTATAATTTATTTTAAGAACTAGTTTACAAATAAATGAGGATATCTTGCACGCATCTCATCTTCCCTTTCCCATGTTGATTCACCCGATGTGTCTTTTCTCCACATTACTCGGACCAAGTTGACTTCCTTGTTCCGAAGTGACATCACCTTTCTATCTAGGATCTCAATAGGTTTGTTTCCCCCAATCAGAGCAAAGTTCTGTTTTGAATTTCAAAATTCAAAAATTTAAGCAACGCTTCAGATCTCTTGCGCTACGCTCTGCGGGCCACGTGTCAAAAGCAGACATGTCAGCGCCAGGAGCGCTGCGCCCCAGGCAGCGCACCCCCAATCAGAGCAAAGCCCTGTTTCAAAATTTAAATTTTAAAAATTTAAGCAACGCTTCAGATCCCTTGCGCTGCGCTTTGCGCGCCACGTGTCAAAAGCAGACACGCCAGCGCCAGGAGCGCTGCGCCCCAGGCAGCGCACCCCCAATCAGAGCAAAGCTCTATTTCAAAATTCAAATTTTAAAAATTGAAGCAACGCTTCAGATCCCTTGCGCTCTGCGCTGCGCGCCACGTGTCAAACACAGACGCGCTAGCACAGTTGCGCTGCGCGCCATGTGTCAAACGTAGGTGCGCCAGCGTCAAGTGCGCCAGCGCTGGAATTAAAAGAATTCCCCACCGTTAGATCAAAAGATCTAATAATAATAATAAATTATTAATTAATCAGAATTAAAATTCTGTTCTGGAAAGATCTTTCCAATCTTGTTGACAACAAGAAGATTGCCTTCTGTAAAACAGAAGTCCTGGGATCAAAGATCCAACGGTGGGGAAATATCCCCAAATCAATCAGAGAAAGATCTCTTCAACTAATTTAACAAATCAATTGGCCCTATATAAAGGTCCCAAGACTTCAAGTCTCATATAGAAAAAACCCTCTGCAAACTTTGAGAGAAGAACTCAAAGAGAAAGAAAGGCAAGCCTTTGAAGAAAGAAGATCATTTCTTCATCTTTAAAGGTAAAGAGCTATCTTCTTGAATAAATAGAGATGAAATCATCTCATTAAAAAAGAAGAACCCTCTTCTAAAAAGATCAGAGATCTAAGAACAAGATCAAGGTCTTCAATAAAAAAAGAAAAAGATCAAAAAGATCTAATTATAAAAAGACTAAAAGAAGTACTTTTACTTCACAGATCTTCTGATCTACAAAGGCAGAGCCTTTTGATAAGAACAAGAACTTTGATTCTTGGATCTTGAGGCAAGGCCTCTTTTGAAAAACAAAAAACTTGTTCTTTGATCTTAAAATTGATCTGATGCGCTCTGCGCTACTGAAAAGTGCTTTGCACTCATGAATTGCGCCTTTGCGCTTATTGGACTGGCGCACAGCGCCAGAACGCGCCACGTGTCAACCACAGAACAGTCTGCGCTTTGCGCTTCTATAAATGGCACACCACACTCTTGTACTGGCGCACAGTGCCAGAACGCGCCACGTGTCACTCACTGGCGCGCCTATAAACTAGCGCAGCGCACTCATAAAACACAGTGCGCTAACAAACCAGCGCTCAGCGCTAAGCGACACGTGTCACCCTTATGTGCGCTAGCGCAATGCGCTCTTTAATTGGCGCAAAGCGCCTGACGCGCCACGTAGCGCGCTGTCAGAACATACCTTGTTCTAATAAATGCATAGCATTTAATTCCAGACGAAATTTCAGAGCCCAATTAGAACGGCAGAGCCCAAATAAAGGCCTAACAGGCAGAAAAAATAAAATGTTAAACATTTTTAACTGGACTTAGCCCAATTCCGGCCATAAGTCCACAATATAAATTGAACTGAGCACAACTGCTCTTCCAATCAATTTACACCCGGTTCGAGGGTACATCTCTTTACTCCTCTGACACTCGTCATTGCAATCTTTCAATGTCGTCAGAGAGGTGACGGGTCCCGACAACCACACATTGCTACGGACTGTGGGGTCCTTAAACTCATGGACTATGATGTCCTTAATCTCGACCATGATGTCTTAAAATTAACATTGGACTGTGGAGTCCTTAAATCCACGGACTATGATGTCCTTAACCTTGACCGTGATGTCTTAAAACTAACATCGGACTGTGGAGTCCTTAAATCCACGGACTATGATGTCCTTAATCTCGACCGTGATGTCTTAAAACTAACATCGGACTGTGGAGTCCTTAAATCCACGGACTATGATGTCCTTAACCTCGACCGCAATGTCTTAAAACTAACAACGGACCGCAATGTCCTTAAACTAATTATCGACCGCAATGTCATTAAACTAAACAATAGAGCCCAATTGCTCTCTTGTCGGATCTAAACGATCCCGTTAAGTTGATCTTAGTCTAAAATTAGACTAACGTGTTCTTAACAAATGTTTAAGTTGATCTTAGCCTCAAATAAGGCTAACGTATCCTTAAACACAACCCCCCCAAACCCAAATTTAAGAAAGATACGGATTTGGACTAATCCACGTCCTACGGGCGACAGCATAACTTAGTCTCCGTATACAATCCACGGGCAACCGAACACAAAACAAACACCCACGACACGAAGTGACCATCTGGAGAAGGAGAAAGTTGTTACCGCGATGCGGTAGCATAATTAACTGCAGGGGCTTGCGCCTGCAGGGAAGAGCGTCCCCACAATCAAAAACCCCTCAAACGAGGGGGAATCTGACGAAGTCTGCTACATCGGTCGCATCCGTTTAAACCTTCGATACAGGGTGCCATAAATCAACTTGGCATCTTCGGAGAGGTGGACGGATAGCACCAATTAGCATCTGCCCCGAATTTCAGGCAAGACGGACCTACGCGGTCGCGTCTCCGTGATTCGGAGGGTAACAGATTTTGGCACGCCCAGTGGGATCTTTTCCTCTTTCCACTCCACACTTTGTGTGTCGTGTTCGCAAACCAATCGCGGTTTGCTAATGGTTGCCTTTGGGTTCGAGTTACTAAGATTTGGTTTCTTTCTTGGCGCAGAAAGCAAAACAGCAATGTCATCTACTTGCGTAAAGTGCTCCAACTGCAGCTGCAACTCGCGCTCCGCCTCATCTGGAGGCATAGCCTACAGGCCTCAAGTAGCCTCTTTGTTCACGATGCTGGTAGACCAGGTCACTCAGGCTATCACCGGATTGTTTTTCGGGACCATGATTCCGCCGATGAGCTTCAGCACCCCTATACCAACACCAGAAGCTCCCAAGAAGTCGGTCTTTGATCGACTTGCAACTACTGCGGCCCCCCTCAACGGGTCGTCCAGCTCCAGCTCCTCGGTCTTCGCCAGATTGGGCAAAAGTCCATGTGGGCCCATGATGAAGCCTGCAATCCCGAAGAAGGTTGTTCCGAAGAGGATAGCCATCCCTGCCCCTGAAGTCGTCAAGGCGGCTTCCCCTACCAAAGGGTCAGTTTTTACAAGACTGCCTGTTCCGGTATCCACTATGGTTCCTGTCCCTGCTCAGAAGTCTGTTTTCGACCGATTGAATCCTGCGTCTCGACGGACATCAGTCTTCAACAGGCAGACGCCAGCAGCAGCCCCTTACCTGGATAGGGGGTAAGACAAAGCCATCCCCACCACCAAACCAGCACCAACGGCTCGACACGCTCGACGTCGCCACTGGCGCCGAGTAAGGAAGGCCGGGGGCAACTCCCCCTCTGGGCTAACTCCACCAGCTCCAACGGTGGAAGTTAATGCTGTTGTTCCAACCGGGAACAGTTTTGAGCTGCTAAACAAGGTGCATAGGAACTCTCTTACCGCCGTACTGAAAAGATCTCCCCCTCCGGTGGAGAATGTTACAGAAATGAAGTTAGACCAGTCTCCTCAACGGCTGTCCTCCAAAGTTTATAAAGTCTGGCGACGGGTCCAGGAGTCGGTGATCGATCAGGACTATCTCCCCCGACAGAAGAAGCTGAAGGCTCAGAAGGAAGAGAACCGTCCTATCAAAACACAACGGACGACAACCACCTGGGTGCCCGCCGCAACGGCCCCCTCAACGTCAACCACTCAGAAAAGAAGGAGGCCGGAGAAAGCCCCTGTGACTACGGCAGATCACAAAGACGCCGAGACTAAACGCCCTAAGTCTGGGGGCATAATGGTCCATACTATTTATATGGCATCCGGGAAAGAGGATAGCCGCGCTTCTACGGGCCACCGACCACTCACCTGATTCATCACAAGAGCTCAGGAACAACAGCAGCAGATGCTTGAGGAGATGCTGACTGCGATGGCCGCACTCACCGGGCCAAAAGAAAGCCCGGAGGCATCATCAGAACAGCGTCACGAACAAGAAACTGATGCTGACTTCCTTCGTAGAGTCCTCGAAAAGAAGGACAAAGAAGCCGCAGAGCAAGCGGCTAACATAAAGCGAATGACACTTCTCTTCCAAGACATGGTCGGGATGATATTACAGCCGGATCCTCCAGCCGAAGACTTTCCGATCATTATTGAAGACGACAAAAGGGAAACGTCGAATCCTCCTCCGGCTCTTTCAGCAGCCAAAGAGGAAACTATCTCCAAGGCCGTCCTGGATGATTATATTGCTCAACAAATACGAGTTCACCAGGCAAATGAAGCAGCCGGCCAAGTTGTCAAAACTGGGCGACCGTATCTAGGTTGGTATGATCAGATAAAATACTCGCCGGGATACACGATCCCCAAATTCCACGTATACAAGGGGACAGGCAATCCCCACCAGTACGTCGCCCAGTTCAGATCTCTGTGCGGCAACACCGGGGGCGATAATAAGCTCTTGCTTCGCCAATTCGTCGGCAGCTTATCGGAGACGGCGTTTGAGTGGTACTCCGAGCTTCCAAATGACTCCGTCAAAACTTTCGCAGAGATGGAGTTGCTATTTACCCAGCGATTCGCGAGCGCCAACGAACGCACCCCAATAACGGCGTTAATCAATGCAAGGGTGAAGCCGGGAGAAACTTGGGTCCAATACGCAATCCGATGGCGGAACCTGTGGTCGAATTGCGAACAGCGCATCGAAGAAGCACCAGCGGTGGGCATGTTCGTGGGCACCCTAGACCCTCATGCAACTATTTCACAGTTCATGATGTTCTTTAAACCGACCACGTTCCAAGCTTTAATCGATAAGCTAGCCCAGATGGATCAAATGGGTCACAGACCGTCTCCCCAGAAGCCGGAACCGCGGAACGACAAGGGTAAAGGGAAGGCAACCTTCGTTGCAAACACCCAGCAGCAGCCCAGTGCCCCAAAGTTAGCAGATCAAATGGAAGAGAGACAGCGCTATTACAATGAGAAAATGAAGCGTCCCTATTCATTCCCACGAGATAAAACGAAGAGCTTGTTCGAGCTGGCGGTGCGCAACAGGCTTATCAATTTGCCAAATCCAAGGCGACCACCGTAACCCAGCGAAGTGAATAATCCCAATTATTGCCCATACCACCAAACGGTAAGCCATCCGATCGAAGATTGCTTCGTCTTTAAGGGATGGATCGAGGATCAGTACCTACAAGGCAAGTTTGCGTTGTCTGAGAAGTGGAAAGTAAACCCACCACAACTGCACACTCCTAAGAAGACGGACACATCAGGGGCAACGTGCTCTTTTGTTGAAGAAGCTCCATGGGAGGTCGTGCTTTCAGCCAAAACCAAAAGGATGCTGAGTGATCTTCAGACATGCCCGACGATCAGGTGGAAGAACCCGCTGGAACCCCAGATTATCGAAGGGATGCTGAAGCCGCGCCTAACCCCAAAGATTGGTGGTGATAGCCAAAGTGCTCATACCCAGCCGTCGAAATCTTCGAAAAAGAAGAAGAAATCCAAGAAGCCCGTAAAGCCTGGCGACCAGCGCACAGACTTACAAAAACAAATTGACGCGCTGGAAGAGTATAACTAGAAGGCGCGGACTCCAATCACGCTCCAAGAGTTCCTCAGCCACGTTCTTGAGGACGAAGATGATGGTGAAGACTCGTCAGATGGATCTGAGGATTACGTAGCAAGTTGCCATGTGATCTCTCATTCATCGCTAGACAATGAAGAAGCTCCCTGCATAGAGAGACTGGGGGCAGGTCCCGAGCCGGAACTTTCAGGGCTATCAGATGAGATGATCGACGCCTTCCTGAATGAGATACATCTGAAAAGTAAAGCTAATCGGGAGCGTGAGATGACCATATTTGAAAGAGCCAAACGCCGACGACTAGATGAAAGAGTCGAGACACTCCCGCCGAATCAAGGAACATCCATCGCGGATAAAAACAAGTTCAAGACGAGGAAAATGTTTGCTAAAGCCATATCAATGGGAATGAAGCTACCACCCTCTGAAAGAAACATTCCCGGTGAAGCAGAGATGCATCCTAGCTACTGCTCATATCATCGAAAGATTTCGCACCCTACCGAAGAGTGCGACGCTTTTAAAAGATGGTGGCAGGGATATGTTGCCCACCGGCAAAATTCTAAGCGGATGAAACGCAAAACTCGTCGGGAGCAAAGAAGTATGACCGAGGAGCATAAAATAACTACCGGTAACTGTCGCATGGTCAACACCGGGGGATCGCAGGTTCTCACTTTCGGAAGCGACTCTGACGAAGAGATGGCCCTTGGTCCTCTCTTTAAAGAATCTACATTGGGGAAGGTGGAAGAACCGAAGGCCTGTGACAACATTCAGCTGCGCAATTGCACGCTTCTAGAAAAGAATCTCAGAACCACGAGTAGAAAAGATAAGGGAAAAGAAAAGGTCTCCGAGGATATCGCCATGTACGACCAATTCCTGAAAGAGCTGACCGCCAAGGATCCGCCAAAGAAGAATAAGGTGGACTATAACGTTCTGGCGCACTTGAGGAAGTTACCCTCGCGGCTCAGTATTCTCGACGCCCTTCTATTATCCAAAGAAGTGAGAGATTCATTGATCAAGGCGCTACAAGAGCCAGAGCAATTCCAAGCTTTTCTCGCCGAAGAAAAGATGAAGGACGAGCTGGAGGAAGTACACACAGCCGATATCACCTTCGGTGATGAAGACCTCCTCCTTGGGACGTGCGAGCACAACCGTCCCCTCTATGTCTCAGGATACTGCCATGATATAAAGGTAGGCAAAATCCTGGTCGACAATGGGTCTTCCGTCAATCTTCTCAACGTGCGAGTGTTGAAGGAAATCTGCATGAGCGTCCAGCATCTCGCTCGTGATAAAATCACCATCTCTGGTTTTGACTCCCAGTCATCGTGGACTCTCGGGTCTGTGATATTGACATTACGATTCAGGCTACTTGTCACGGATATTAAATTTCATGTCATTGACGCCAAGACATGCTATAACGCTTTGCTCGGCCGGCCTTGGTTACACGAGTACAACATCATCCCTTCTACACAACATCAGTGTATGAAATACTTTAAGGATGGCCTCGAGTATACCGTAACAGGAGAGCTGAATCCATTCTCCGTGAACGAAGTCCGCAAGTACGAAAATGCAAAATACTTTTTGCCAGATTTCGAGGACACAGAAAGATGTCGCAAGCCGGAGAACAAAGCTATCACCACCATTCCTGTTTTCAGGAGTGATACTGAGGAAGAGGAAGAAATAGTTTATCCAGGCCCGCCCGAGTACAACAAGCCAGGACCGTCCGCTCCCATGTTGATCTTTGGCAGTGATTCGGAAGATGAGGTCCATGCTATATTCTCCGCTTGGCCTTCAATACAAATATTCGCTAATGAAGAGCAAAGTTTGCAAATTGCCATGGTTTCGCCCAAACATTATAAAGAACTAGACGTGCTTGATACCTACAGTGTGGAAGAGCTGCAGACGTTCTATGTCCCTTCCAGGCGAGAAGACGAAAAGACGATCCTATTCTACCGCTCCGGGGAGACCAAAGTGGAGAAAGAAATCTGGCACGGCGCGGATTCTACACTTGACAGGCTCCAGCCCATCCGTCTGCCTAGATATTACACAGAAGGCTTGAAAAGTCTATTGAAGCGCCAAGGGATACCCTTCAAGCAAACCGCTCAAAAAGCTAAGTTCTATGACAGGATCTGGAACGTCCCCGGAACTCAGCGCAAGTTGCCTAACGAGAGAATGGAAGCGATCAGGCTTGGATATGTTCGGTCTAAGAAAAGGGAGCTACTCCGCGACTGCTATGTTGTACATGACTTTGATGAAGAAGGAGATGCTCAATGGGAGAATGCTAACCCTGAACCAGAAAGAGCCCCCGACGTGGAAATGCCCAGTCCGTCATTCGAAGAACAAATGGACAAGCTTATAACGGAAGCTCGTCAAAAAGTTCGAGATGACCATAATCGCGAAATGGCCATCTACGAGAAAGCCAGGACGCAGCGCCTTCTCCAACAGGCTGCGAAAAATGAAAATGCCCATCCCTGTCAACCTGTTGTAAAAAAGGCCCGACGCAGAGGCAGAAACAAGTCAAAAAGCGGAAAAGGCGTTCGACAACGACAAAGCGGGACCAAGAAGTCACGCGATCGGGAATCGAGCGGTCCGGATTTGTCCCTTATGAAGAAGATGAGTCGAGCATACTCTTTTCCGCAAAACAAGACAAAGAAGATACTTGATCTTGCCATAAGACATCAAATGCTTACACTTCCGGAGTCCAAACACCCTGAGCAAGCCAACGAGATCTTTCATCCAGACTATTGCTCTTATCATCGAGCGACAGGACATCCTCTCGAAGACTGCTTCACCTTCAAGAATTGGGTCGAAGACCAATATCAACTCGGCAAATTCGCTCTATCCGACAGTTGGAGGATAACTCCGCCGCAAAATCATGAACCCAAATCCATGAGGGTAGACCCAGATCCACATCGGTCTTGGAAGCAAGCTCGTACTTTTCATATGATAACGATATCAAAAGTAGAACCCGAGAATAGGGGTGACCTCCCCTGGTGCTTCGAAAACCATGATGACGAGGTGATCTCAGAGTTTCCACCGGCGCCAAAAGAGCTGGAGGATGGAATACATACCACTGCAGATAACCTCAAGAAAATTGATTTGGGGACGACGAATGACCCGCGGCCGACATTCTTCAGTGAGCTATTGTCTGAAGAAAGGGTGGCTACGTTGAAGGACGTGCTCCTGCAACATAGAGATTGCTTTGCATGGAACTATTCCGAAATGCCAGGACTAGATTCAGAGATTGCTGTCCACAAACTGGCAATATCCCCGGACGTTAAGCCAATCAAACAAGCACCAAGGAGAATGCAGCTTGAGCTTAAGATGAGTATCAATGCCGAGGTCAAGAACCTGATCGACTCTGGCTTCATCCAAGAGGTTCAGTATCCTGATTGGATCGCCAACATCGTCCCGGTGATGAAGAAAAATGGGACAGTGCGCATATGCGTAGACTTCCGGGATCTCAATAAAGCCTACCCGAAGGACGATTTCCCAGTACCGGTCACTAAGCTGATGATAGATAACACGTCCACTCACGAAGTCTTCTCCTTCATGGACGGCTCATCAGGATATAATCAGATAAAGATGCATCCCGAAGACCAGAAACACACCGCTTTCCGGACCCCTTTGAGTATATTCTGCTATAAGATGATGCCCTTCGGTCTAAAGAATGCCGGTGCCACCTATCAGAGGGCTATGACGAAGATCTTTGATGACCTTATATATGAAATTGTCGAATGCTATATTGACGACCTTATGGTGAAAAGCAAATCATACGAGGAACATCTAGAGCATCCGAAGATCGTATTTCAACGCCTTCGGCAATACAACTTGAAGATGAACCCTCTCAAATGCGCGTTCGGGGTGTCCTCAGGTAAATTCCTAGGATTCATCATCCGACATCGGGGTATCGAAATAGATCCGTCAAAGATCAAGGCGATTATGAAAATGCCTCCGCCAAGGACTCTCAAGCAGCTGCGGTCTCTCCAAGGAAAGCTCGCATATATCCGGCGATTTATAGCCAATCTCTCAGGCAAGTGCCGTCCTTACAGTCACCTGATAAAAAAAGGGACCCCGTTCGTCTGGGATCACAAATGCCAAGACGCGCTGGACGAAATCAAGCAATACTTGCAGAATCCGCCAGTACTAGCCGCTCCGGTCAAGGGAAAGCCCCTTATTCTTTATACTACAGCCCTCGAAGGTTCCTTAAGCGCATTATGGGCACAAGAGAACTTCCAAGGGAAAGAGAGAGCTCTCTATTACTTGAGTCGAGTTCTCCTGGGGGCAGAAAGCAATTATTCTCCCATTGAAAAACACTGCCTGGCATTGATCTTCGCGATAACGAAACTCCGGCACTATGCATTGGCGCATGAAGTCCGTCTCATATCGAAGGTGGACCCTCTCAAATATTTGATGTCAAAGGCCATATTGACGGGGCGACTCGCTAAATGGGCCTTGCTCTTGATGGAGTTCTCAATAACTTACCAGCCTCTTAAGGCGGTGAAAGACCAGGCCATCGCCGACTTCCTCGCTGAGCATCCGATACCGGCCGATTCCCCTTTGAATTGCGAACTGCCAGACGAACATGCGTTTGATACGATCGACGGTGGTGATACCAGATGGGAACTTTATTTTGATGGAGTGTCTTCCATGAAGAAGCGCAAACAAAGTACCTTTATCATCAAATTCGGGGTAGGCCTTATCTTCGTAACTCCACAAGGAGGGATAATGCGCTTTGCTTTCTCCTTAACAGAGCCGAGGACAAACAATGAAGCCGAGTATGAAGCTTTGATAGTAGGTCTCGAGATCGCCATCGACATGGGAATTGAAAACCTTCTCATATACGGAGACTCCCAACTAGTCGTTAGTCAAGTAAACGGCGACTACCAGACGTGCAAGCCAGAGCTGGTAAAGTATGGCGAAAGAGTACAGCAACTGCTGACCCAAATACCTTCCTACACCTTGAAAAGCATACCGCGTGGGGAAAATAGCAAAGCGGATGTATTAGCTAAGCTCGCTAAAGAACTGGCCGATGAGAACCTCGATGACGTGAGGATCGTTGTGCAAAACCGTCGGGTTCTTGCGCCGGCGGAAATATCTCCGGAGTCATCCGAGGAAAAGGAAGCAACTGAGCAGACGACCCTGCAAATAAAAGACCAAGAAACGGTTGAGGATTGGAGAGAAGTCTTTATAGACTACTTCAAATCCCATCGAACGCCTGAAGATGCGTCCTCAAGACATCAGCTCATGAAGCGAGCCCTATCTTTCGCCTTCGTCAATGATACTCTGTACAAAAGGTCGTTTGATTCTCTGTAGTTGAGATACCTGGGGCCTGAAGAGGCGAAAAGAGTCGTCCAAGAAGTTCACGACGGACTTTGCGGTTCTCACCAAGCAGGCCCGAAGATGAGGTTGAAGATTAAACGGATGGGCTACTACCGGCCCACGATGATTCAGGACTGCCTCAAATATGCGAAGCAATGCCACTCATGCCAGATCCATGGGGACTTCATCCACTAGCATCCAAACCCACTACATCCGACGGTGGCTAGCTGGCCGTTCGAAATGTAGGGAACTGACATAATTGGCCCCATCGAACCAGTATCGTCCAGAGGACATCGGTTCATTTTGGCGACAACTGATTACTTCTCCAAATGAGCAGAAGCAGTACCGCTGAGAGAAGTGAAGACGGAGAATATCCTCCACTTCTTCAAGACGCACGTTATTTATCGGTTTGGAACTCCGCGACGGATCATCTCCGATAACGGGCCAGCCTACAGAAGCCACAAGATCAGCCGCTTCGCACAACAACACAACATAGACTGGAGATACTCTTCAGTTTATAATCCCCGAGCCAACAGTCTAGCTGAAGCTTTTAACAAGACTCTGACAAAAATCGTGAAGAAGACGGTGTCCCGAAATAAGAAGGACTAGCACGAGAGACTGCAAGAAGCTCTCTGGGCGTATCAAACTACGTTCAAGACGGCCACGAACACAACGCCGTACGCGTTGGTATTCGGTACAGAAGCGGTACTCCCCCTCGAGATAGAGTTACCCTCTCTACGAGTGGCAGTTCATTACGAGTTGACGGACGAGGAGAACGCTCACATTCGGCTTGAGGAACTCGATGCCCTTGATGAAACCCGGCTCCTGGCGCAGCAAAATCTGGAAGCTTATAAAGCAAAGATGACGCGCTCATATGAAAGATTGACCAGGCCGAGGACATTCCGCCAAGGCAAACTCATGCTAGTGGTCAAAAGACCTATGATCCCCAATCGCGCCAAGCGGGGAAAATTCGAGCCGAACTATGAAGGCCCGTACATCATAGACAAGGTCTACCAGGGTGGAGCCTATCTACTCATGGACATGCATGGTGAAAGACCTTTCAGGCCAATAAACGGTTGCTTTCTGAAGAAATACTACGCTTGACGAGTCATGGCATAGATCAATGATAAATGACGACAACTATGTCCGCTCGCTATCTTCCTAAGCCTAAACTCCGTAGGTAATAGCCGGCTTCCTTTACAGCGGACCGAAACGTCCTTAAAACTAACAGCGGACCGAAACGTCCTTAAAACTAACGGCGGACCGAAACGTCCTTAAACTAACAGCGGACCGAAACGTCCTTAAACTAACAATGGACCACTATGTCCTAAAACTAGCTGTTGACTGAGATGTCGATAAATTACGGTGGATTGCAGCATTCCGAAGCTGCTAAAAAAAAACGGTATGTCCATAAGCAAAATAGGCACGGATGAAAACCCGAAAGGGCTCCGTGAGTAAAAATAGTAGGGCTACCGGCGAGTGCTTGTGAAAACCCGAAAGGGCGCAACCTCGTTAGAAAAAAAAAGAGAATTAAAAAAAAAAGAAAACGGTATGTCCATAAGCAAAATGGGCACGGATGAAAACCCGAAAGGGCTCCGTGAGTAAAAACAGCAGGGCTACCGGCGAGTGTTTGTGAAAACCCAAAAGGGCGCAACCTCGTTAAAAGACACTTACAGGGTCCTCTCGACCATGTGAGGAGAAACCACCTGTGTGAGATCCTTACGACTCACAAGGGAGCAACACACTTAGGGGTCCCCACGATCCCCAGGGAGAAATTACACTTGCGAGATCCTCACGACTCATAAGGAGAACTCTCTTATGGGACCCTCACGGCTCATAAGATTTGAAAGTCTTAAGCTACAGAGACCTGAACCTGTTCTTAAGCAACCCCCACAACCTCCGATACTGCCCTACAAGCGGCTCAATGTTGACCCTTGTATACAATCCACGGGCGCGAATAAACATTTCCCTAACAAAGTCCCATCCGTGACTAGGGATATGTCTACACGGTGAACAACCCTTGTGAGTCCTCTCGACTTATAAGGAGAAAACACTCTTGTAAGATCTTTACGACTTATAAGAGAACATACACTTAGGAATCCTCACGATCCCTAAGGAGAAAACGCATCTACGAGATCCCCACGACTCGCAGGGAGAAATACCTTTATGAGACCCTTACGGCTCATGAAGTCAAAAGCCTTAGTCGGCAGGATCCCAACCTTGTTCGCTAAGCCACCTTTGTTTGATATCGACAGAGGCAAATGATGATTCGCTCCTGGCAATATCCCAGTTGTAGCGGTGCTGATGCCGAAATCGGTGTCTAAATCCAAACTTGCAGTAAAAAGCTAGCGAGCCACACATGCATACGAAATAGCCGAAATGATGGGGCAACTTGCAAAAAAATCAGCAAGTAAAAAAAATGTATGCATGCAAAATAGCCGAAATGATTGGGCAACTCGCAATAAAAAGCAGCGAGTAAAAATAAAACAAATAGCCGAAATGATTGGGCCCCGCGAAAAATAGCCGAAATGATGGGGCAATCACGACCTTCGCGATATAAAAGCTGAAATGATAGAGCATTGCGGAAAGAAATAAAATAAAAATAAAAATGAAATTTATGCCCTACAGGTGATATTATATCAATCTCTGTATACAATCCAGGGGCGCAAACAAAGAAGGAATCACACCTTTCCTCCCCAGGTTTCATCATAAGAAGAAGCCAAATCTCGACGGTTCACAGATAGCCTAGAGATCATCTTGACGTTTGTCTCATTGCAGCAGACACAACATCAAATAAAGCGGAACAGCGGCAACTCCCAGTTCCATGACTCGGCGGTGTACAGATGACCGAGAGTCAAATTCCGACTCCGTGAAATGCGGATAAAGTCAAAAATTCCTGGTCACGTGGAACGCGGATAATGTCACTTCTGATCCCGTGGAAAACGTCCACAGCGGATCCTGGTCCTCGCAGAGCACGGCAGTGAACCCATATGAAGCATCCAGAGCGGAGCCTAGTCCTCGCCGAACATGGCAGTGAACCCGTGGAAAGCATCTAGAGCAAAATTCCTGGTCATGTGGAACGCGGATAACGTCACTTCTGACCCCGTAGAAAACGTCCAGAGCGGATCCCGGTCCTCGTAGAGCACGGCAGTGAACCCATATGAAGCATACAGAGCGGAGCCTAGTCCTCGCCGAATACGGCAGTGAACCCATGGGAAGCATTTAGAGCAAAATTCCTGGTCACGTGGAACGCGGATAACATCACTTCTGACCTCGTGGAAAACGTCCAGAGCGGATCCTGGTCCTCGCGGAGCACGGCAGTGAACCCGTGTGAAGCATCCAGAGTGGAGCCTAGTCCTCGCCGAACACGGCAGTGAACCCGTGAGAAGCATCTAGAGCAAAATTCCTGGTCACGTGGAACGCAGATAACGTCACTTCTGACCCCGTGGAAAATGTCCAGAGCAGATCCTGGCCTCGCAGAGCATGGCAGTGAACCCGTGTGAAGCATCCAGAGCGGAGCCTGGTCCTCGCCGAACACGACAGTGAACCCGTGGGAAGCATTTAGAGCAAAATTCCTGGTCATGTGGAACGCGGATAACGTCACTTCTGACCCCGTGGAAAACGTCCAGAGCGGATCCTGGTCCTCGCAGAGCACGGCAGTGAACCCGTGTGAAGCATCCAGAGCGGAGCCTAGTCCTCGCCGAACACGGCAGTGAACCCGCGAGAAGTATCTAGAGCAAAATTCCTGGTTACATGGAACGCGGATAACGTCACTTCTGACCCCGTGGAAAACGTCTAGAGCGGATCCTGGTCCTCGCAGAGCATGGCAGTGAACCCGTGTGAAGCATCCAGAGCGGAGCCTGGTCCTCGCCGAACACGGCAGTGAACCCGTGGGAAGCATCCAGAGCAAACATCGGACTGTGAGGTCCTTAAACTCACGGATTATGATGTCCTTAACCTTGACCGTGATGTCTTAAAACTAACAATCAACCGCAATAATTTGAAACTAATTATACCTCGGTTCAAGGGTACATCTCTTCATTCCTTTGATATTTGTCGTTGTAATTCCTCAACGTCTTCAAAGAGGTGACGGGTCCCAGCAACCACACATCTCACGGACTGTGGAGTCCTTAAATCCACGGACTATGATGTCCTTAACCTCGACCGTGATGTCTTAAAACTAACAACGGACTGTGGAGTCCTTAAATCCATGGACTATGATGTCCTTAATCTCGACCGTGATGTCTTAAAACTAACATTGGACTGTGGAGTCCTTAAATCCACGGACTATGATGTCCTTAATCTCGACCGCGATGTCTTAAAACTAACATTGGACTATGGAGTCCTTAAATCCACGGACTATGATGTCCTTAATCTCGACCGTGATGTCTTAAAACTAACATTGGACTGTGGGGTCCTTAAATCCACGGACTATGATGTCCTTAACCTCGACCGTGATGTCTTAAAACTAACAACGGACTGTGGAGTCCTTAAATCCATGGACTATGATGTCCTTAACCTCGACCGTGATGTCTTAAAACTAACATTGGACTGTGGAGTCCTTAAATCCACGGACTATGATGTCCTTAATCTCGACCGTGATGTCTTAAAACTAACATTGGACAGTGGAGTCCTTAAATCCACGGACTATGATGTCCTTAACCTCGACCGTTATGTCTTAAAACTAACATTGGACTGTGAGGTCCTTAAACTCACGGACTATGATGTCCTTAATCTCGACCGCGATGTCTTTAAACTACGGTATCCTGGAAAACGTCCAGAGCGGAGCCTGGTCCTGCCAAACACGGCAGTGAACCCGTAGGAAGCACCCATGGCAACCCCTGACTCCGTGAAATGCGGATAAGGACAACTTCACCCATCACTTGCGGGTCTTCACGACTCGTAAGGAAGAAAATTCTCTTATGAGATCCTTACGACTTTCAAGAGAAAACACACTTAGGAATCCTCACGATTCTTAAGGAGAAATTACACCCACGGGATCCTCTCGACCGGTAGGGAGAAAATTCTTTATGAGACCCTCACGACTCATAAAGTTGAAAAGTCTTAGATGACAGATCCTAACCCTGTTTTCTAAGCCATCGCCCCTCTACAAAGAGCCTAGGACTGACAACTATGCGCTATCTACAGACCACACTTGCTAAAGTCGCATGGCAAACAACGCAGTAAGAAAGAAGAAAGCAAAGAAATGACACAAGACATTACGAAGAACGTGTATCTTTTATTCATGAATTCGATTGGGTACAAAATACGTCATATGAAAGAATAAAAGAACAGATACATTTTTATTCAAAATTACAAACGGTACAAAATTTTTATTGAGAGGAAAGTGCTTTCAATAATCCAATCAGCCGCTCGCGCACTTCCCTCAGCCCCTCTTCCTGATCGGCTGCCGCGGCCAACTCTGCTTCGACCTGGGCTCGCTGCTGCAAGTAAGATGAGAGTTGTTCCTCGACGGCCCGCTGAGCTACTTCACGATCTTGTGCATCCCGCTCAACGACATCGAGCTTCTGCTTCAATGTTAACCCATCAGAGATACAATGCAGAAGGCCTTCGAAGATAACTTTCACCTGGGCAGCGTTCGCGTCGACCTCAGCATGCAGTCGAGCAGACTCGCTTGAAGTTTCTTTGCATTCCCTTCGCTTTAAAGCCACTTCTTGTTCGAGATGGCGGAAGTAAGAAGCGCTCTGCTCGATCCACGCCGCCCGTTGAGTGCTCATAGCCAATATCTCAGGTGCCGGACGCTTAAGCTCAAGCTCATGCAAGCAAGCCTCGATCTCCCTGCAGCGATTAACCCAAGACTCAACGACGCCCTCACCATGAAAGTTCATGAGCGTCGCTAGCATAGGGTTAACCTCTGTGGCAAAATCCGCAGCAGACGAGGGAGTCTCTACGTCGAACTCCTCGATATACTCGCTCAGCATGCGTTGGCTGGTCACAGCACCTTTGGATGATGGACGCCTGGAGAAGGGCCCGGCCGGCATTATAATGCGAGACTCGAACGGTGCTGGAGTCGATGTGATTGCTGCAAAATAGATCATAATCAGAGGTCGGTTCAAGAAGTAAAGAAAACACGCAAAAAGTAGAGTCTATTATACCGGCTGCAGCAGGGGGCAGAGCTGGGAGTACTGGTGGCGCAACGACAGCCTCGTCCCCTCCTTCGATTCGTAAGGATACACGCAATATAAAGAAAAGTTAGCAATAATGCGACCGCCCGTTAAAGAAGAGGACGTCGTTTAAAGAAAACACTCACCGACACCAGCAGACGGACTCGTCTCGGACAAGAAAGAGAAGTGTCGGTGCAACACCTGGTACAGGTGGTCAAGAAGAACTCCTGCAAAAACGTGATGACGCGACGTCAGTACATGAATTATACGCCCGAGGGATAAGACTAATGGGTTACAAATCCATACCTTCCAGCATTTGCGACGGTGCGAGAGAAGGCAGAGAGGTGGTCACCATCAGGGTGGTAACTGACGGCGCTGTCTTGAGCAGCTCGATTTCAGCACTAGCCACACCTGCATTAGAAGCAAGATAAACTTTATTAGGAAACATTGCAGAATAAAGAAAGAAGGGCGGTGACCCAAAATTTACCTGAAGAGTCGCCGGCTGGAGCCCTAACGAGGGCGTCACTTGATACAACGGTGGCGTCTCCCTCCTCCATTGGGATGGTCTCACCTCCCGTTGCCTCATCGCCTGACTCTATAGGAGCCGTCGTCACGCTCGCGACACCGGGAGACGACAAGGAACCGTAGGCAGGGAGAGCGATAATCGGAGCGGTGCCCGACTCTTGAGAAACAGTGGCCATCTCGTGCTCAGCGATCATGCCTGTTTCGCCCGTTACCATCTCGGGCTCAGTGGTCGCAGCCGTTTCGTTCACTGCTGCCTCAGGCTCGGCCATAGCAGCCGTCTCACCAGCTACCACCTCGGGCTCAGTGGTCGCAGCCGTCTCGTCCATCACTGCCGTAGGCTCGTCCGTAGCAGCCGTTTCATCCACTACTGCCTCAGGCTCGGCCGTAGCAGCCGTCTCACCCGCCGCCACCTCGAGCTCGACAATGGTAGCCATCTTGGGCATAGCAGTCGTGACTGTCTCGTCAGCCACTATCTAGGGCCCGGCAACTATGGTTACGTCGCCTACCGTCGCCTCGGGTTCAGCGGCTACCTCCTCCACCGTCCCCTCAGGCTCGACGGTCGCCGCCACTCCTTCAGTAAGACTTGGCCCTGCAGGACAAGATATATAAGAACCGATAGTGTAAAACTTTGACAACAAAGCTTCAAAAAACACAGTACCTGAGGTGGATTTACCGTTGGCTTTCCGAGCTGCACGTTCCGCCCGTCTATGAGCAGTAGACAAGGCGACCAGGAGCTCCTCTGAAGGAGTAGCAGTGGGAGTAACGGTGCTTGAACCTGCTCCCGCAGCCAAAGCAGTGCTACGCTCCTTTGCTGCGCATCTCAGGCGCTTCCTTTCCACCCGGGCCGTCACGACAGACCTCTTGGAAGCCTCCTTCAGCAAGGCATCGTCATCCGCATTCAAGGTTGCCTCCAGAGCCGTCAGGGCTTCCATCATCGGTTTTTTAAGTTGGGCCTTTTACGGCAATCCCGAAGAGGCTGGGACTTCGGTAGCTGGCCTGGGGAGAATTTCCGCATCGGCTTCCGAGGTAGGTCTTATGGTCTCTGCGATAAGGCAAAGAGAGGGTCAGATTACTCATAAGAAATGGAAGCAGAAACATAGAAAACCGAAATGTACCAAGGCCTAAGGACGCTCTAAGTCATTCGTCCTCCTCAAAAGTCTTAAGAGAAGCGGCGAGGGCTTCTTCGGTAGAAATGCCTGTGAAAGAAGGAAAACCGTTAGTCAAAAACAACGGTAGAGGTACGATGCAATGACGAAAAATAAAACTAGTGATTACCTGATTGCGCGAGTTTAGCCAACCACTCGTCGCGCCTTGCCAATCGCTCAGAAGCTGCGATGGCGGCCGCCAGATCAGTGTCATCTGGCGGCATAAATAGGCCCTTGTTGGTCCCGTACTCACTCAAGCCCTCGCTATAAGGAGCATGAGGTTCCTGACCAAACGCAACGTCAGCAGAGAGGATCGACTTCTTCTTCCTCTTCTGCGTCCGAACTCCGGTCGCACCCAAAATCAGCTTACGCTTCGTGGGCACCTTGGGACGGCGGGTCCCGATATCCGAGCCCACGCCGGATTCGGGAGAAACCACGTTGACCGTCTCCGCGGGAGCACGGGGCGCTGAGGGCACGTCCACAGGATCACGGGACAATCTACGCGTGGGGCTTAGCATACGTGGAGGCTCAACTCCAACATCTCCTCTTAGTGGAGGAAGGACATGGGTCCTTCGCTTTAAGGGGACGTTGCGATCGCTGGCGGGGGGCAACCCTTGCGATCAAGCAGCAGCCTCTTCTCTTCCCTGATGACAGCGCCCGTCGCGTGCTGATACCAAGCCCCGTATACGTTGAGGGCCCATGGAATGCAACTCGGCTCGCTAATGAAGAAGTGGGAGCCCGTGTTTAACCGCATAAAGTGATGCAGTGCGCTCCGTATTCCCTCTCTGATGGCCGCAGGCTCTTCCAAAAACGCCTCCAGTGGGACCCCCTGGTTATAACTCAGCTGTTGGGTGAAACGATGGGGGTTGTATCTCATAAAGAACATCGCCTCATTTTTCCTGAATACGAGGAAGCCCGGCCTGATGGAGTATAGATGTAGAATCTCCCGGGCTTTCAACACGGAGGCCCCGTCCTTGAAATTGTCGCGCAACGCCAACACCGCCTTGGAGGTTTCCGGGCCGATTGTCAGGACCTTGTCCGTAAAAGATATACCCGCTCCGACCGTGCGTGGACGAAGAAGCAACCCCCTAGCCTCCCACGGAGGAGGATTCACGATAGAAGCACCGATCAGCCGCATAACTCTCAGGAATTTGTACTTCTCGTAAAACGAGGGTCTTTTATGAATACCAAATACCCCGAGCACGTGCATTTCCATCCACGAAGTAAAGTAGTGCATCGAGAAATTGACATCTTGCACTCCCGGTTCAGTTGCGTCCGCCGCCATGCTAAGACCATGGTACAGGTGGGCCAACCCGGCTATTCCGATGGCCAATTGTATGCCAGCCACCATTCGATGTGCTGGGTAGAAGACGGACGGCTTCATATAGTGAGGGTGCATGGGGAGCACGAACCAGCACAACCATAGCCCCATAAACCCTAGAAAGAAAGTCTCCTCGTCGATGCCCGGAGCAGCGATTTCCGACAAAGGGATGGTTGCGGCATCGGGGAGATAAAAGCCTTTTTGATCGGCTTCCAGTGCTGGTCGACGATCTAAGCCAAGGCCGAAAGGGTCGTCAAGCTTGGCAAATTTTTCGCCCCGTTGCGATAGAATCTCCGGTCGAAGAAAGCGGGCAATGAAGTCTGCGAAACTAACTCCCTGGCCTCCCGATTCTAAGAAAAGACTTTCATACATATTCAGCACCTTTATCAAACTCGGAAACTGGTGCTGAATAGCGTTCTCCGGCGTTAAGTCCATCACCAACGGCTTGGTGGCAAAAACGTATTCGTCCGGAGGAAGTAGCTCCTCATAGTGCTCCCCCTTCACCGGCAGATCGGAAATCTCAGCAAATTTTTCTAGAGAGATGGAAACTTCCCTGTCCATTAGAAGAAAGGTATGGGTGGGGATGTTCCATTGCTCCACGAACGCCTTAATCCACCATGTCGGAGGAGCAGAATACTCGAACAGCGAGACGTAAACCGCAGGGTATAGACCGATTTTCAGCAAATGCGCCTTCTTCGCTGACAAAATATACCTGGCCCACTGCAAATACCCGGCCGAATGTCGAGGAGTTAATCCAATGTTGTAGGGTTGTCCCCAAGGGCGCGACTTGCCCTGGCATATGCGCCGCCCCAAAATATCCAAGACTGCCGGCAGCTGCATGGGTATGACAGCAATCGAAGGTTGAAGAAGACCCTCTGAAGTCCAGTTAACGACCTCCACGGCATAGTTCACCGGGGGTATATCTGCGTACGAGATCGATGAGATCGGATCCGATGGCGTCACACAGGAGAAGCTTCGGCGACCTTTGATTATTTGGTCATACCACCACCCCACAGGTGAAGGTTTTTGTACTCCGGGTCATAGTCTTTAATAAGATTAAGAACCTCCCGGTCTACCGGTGCTTCGGGAATCCTCCCTCTGAGCGGAAAAACGGGAACGAGAGATCAGAAGACATGTCGCCTGCAAGAAAGAACGAGATTCAATTATCAGTGTCATAATTTAATCTTAAAAATCCCGATGCTCGGTACTTTAAAATTTGTACCACACTGTAATGCAGTGGGGAGGGGACCAAAGGGTGACCCACAAAATCCAGATGACAATGCATCAATTAATAAGACAGCCTCATCATTGGATGAGACTGTCAATTAATAAGGAAATCCTCAAAGAATATTCTCATTGAATGAGAAATCCCTCGAGACAAGGAGAAAATCTCCCTTTCAGAGCAAAGCTCTATAACAGAGTGACACTTGTCAAACTCTGGTCACGAATGAATAAAATTCCTTAAAGAGCCTAGCTCTGTAATGATGATGGAAAATCCATCGAAAGTTAATGAAAATTAATTCCTGAGAATTAAAATTCTGTGATCTTAAAGATCCATAAAAAAACTCTTAAGAGTTCTTCATCAAGAGATCAAAAGATCTATATATTATCAAAAGAGCAGAGCTCTGACTCATGGGCTAAGAAACCCTAAAGAAAAGATCTATTTAGATCTATGATTCTATGAGAGCAAGGCTCTGTTTATGAAACCCTAAAGGGGTTTTCTTTAGATCAAAAGATCTATGAGAGCAAGGCTCTGCTAATGGGTAAGAACCCCAATTTATTAGAATTAATTTAATTTAATTTAATTTTTACCTAAATCTAGTAAAGTTCTAACTCTTGAAAGTTCTTGGAAGGAAGAGCAAGGCTTTGAAATAAAATTCTTGAGGAGAAGATGATAATCATCTGAGGACCAAGGGTCCTATTTATAGGCGCTGAAGCGCCTCATCAACTTCTGAGTTGATCCAAGAGCTCAGATGTTGCCACCGCTGCACTCACGTGTGCGCCACGTGAGCGCAACGGTTGGGGGCATTTGTTTCCCCCAATCAGAGCAAAGCTCTGTTTTGAATTTCAAAATTCAAAATTTGAAGCAACGCTTCAGATTCCTTGCGCTGCGCTCTGCGCGCCACGTGTCAAAAGCAGACACGCCAGCGCCAGGAGCGCTGCGCCCCAGGCAGCGCACCCCCAATCAGAGCAAAGCTCTGTTTCAAAATTCAAAATTTAAAAATTGAAGCAACGCTTCAGATCCTTTGCGCTCTGCGCTGCGCGCCACGTGTCAAACACAGACGCGCTAGCGCAGTTGCGCTGCGCTCTGCGCTGCGCGCCACGTGTCAAACACAGGCGCGCTAGCGCAGTTGCGTTGCGTGCCATGTGTCAAACACAGGCGCGCTGCGTGTCAAACGTAGGTGCGCCAGCGTCAAGTGCGCCAGCGCTGGAATTAAAAGAATTCCACACCGTTAGATCAAAAGATCTAATAATAATAATAAATTATTAATTAATCAGAATTAAAATTCTGTTCTGGAAAGATCTTTCCAATCTTGTTGACAAAAAGAAGATTGCCTTCTGTAAAACAGAAGCCCTAGGATCAAAGATCCAACGGTGGGGAAATATCCCCAAATCAATAAGAGAAAGATCTTTTCAACTAATTTAACAAATCAATTGGTCCTATATAAAGGCCCCAAGACTTCAAGTCTCATATAAAAAAAAACCTCTGCAAACTTTGAGAGAAGAACTCAAAGAGAAAGAAAGGCAAGCCTTTGAAGAAAGAAGATCATTTCTTCATCTTTAAAGGTAAAGAGCTATCTTCTTGAATAAATAGAGATGAAATCATCTCATTAAAAAAGAAGAACCCTCTTCTAAAAAGATCAGAGATCTAAGAACAAGATCAAGGTCTTCAATAAAAAAGAAAAAGATCAAAAAGATCTAATTATAAAAAGACTAAAAGAAGTACTTTTACTTCACAGATCTTCTGATCTACAAAGGCAGAGCCTTTTGATAAGAACAAGAACTTTGATTCTTGGATCTTAAGGCAATGCCTCTTTTGAAGAACAAAAAACTTGGTCTTTGATTTTAAAATTGATCTGATGCGCTCTGCGCTACTGAAAAGTGCTTTGCACTCTTGAATTGCGCCTTTGCGCTTATTGGACTGGCGCACAGCGCCAGAACGCGCCACGTGTCAACCACAGAACAGTCTACGCTTTGCGCTTCTAAAAATGGCACACTACACTCTTGTACTGGCGCACAGCGCCAGAACGCGCCACGTGTCACTCACTGGCGCGCCCATAAACTAGCACAGCGCACTCATAAAGTGCAGTGCGCTAACAAACCAGCGCTCAGCGCTAAGCGACACGTGTCACCCTTATGTGCGCTAGCGCAATGCGCTCTTTAATTGGCGCAAAGCGCCTGACGCGCCACGTGGCGCGCTGTCAAAACATACATTGTTCTAATAAATGCTATGCATTTAATTCCAAACGAAATGTCATAGCCAAATTAGAAGGGCAGAGCCCAAATAAAGGCCTAATAGGCAGAAAAAATAAAATGTTAAACATTTTTAACTGGACTTAGCCCAATTCCGACCATAAGTCCTTAATATAAATTGAACTGAGCACAACTGCTTTTCCAATCAATTTACACCCGGTTCTAGGGTACATCTCTTTAATCCTCTGACACCCGTCGTTGTAATCCTTCAATGTCGTCAGAGAGGTGACGGATCCCGACAACTATACATTGCTACGGACTGTGGGGTCCTTAAACTCATGGACTATGATGTCCTTAACCTCGACCGTGATGTCTTAAAACTAACATCGGACTGTGGAGTCCTTAAATCCACGGACTATGATGTCCTTAATCTTGACCGTGATGTCTTAAAACTAACATCGGACTGTGGAGTCCTTAAATCCACGGACTATGATGTCCTTAACCTCGACCGTGATGTCTTAAAACTAACATCGGACTGTGGAGTCCTTAAATCCACGGACTATGATATCCTTAACCTCGACCGCAATGTCTTAAAACTAACAACGGACCGCAATGTCCTTAAACTAATTATCGACCGCAATATCATTAAACTAAACAATAGAGCCCAATTGCTCTCTTATCGGATCTAAACGATCCCGTTAAGTTGATCTTAGTCTAAAATTAGACTAACGTGTCCTTAACAAACGTTTAAGTTGATCTTAGCCTCAAATAAGGCTAACGTATTCTTAAACACAACCCCCCAAAACCCAAATCTAAGAAAGATACGGATTTAGACTAATCCACGTCCTACGGGAGACAGCATAACTTAGTCTCCGTATACAATCCACGGGCAACCGAACACAAAACAAACACCCACGATTCGAAGTGACCATCTGGAGAAGGAGAAAGTTGTTACCGCGATGCGGTAGCGTAATTAACTGCAGGGGCTTGCGCCTGCAGGGAAGAGCGTCCCTACAATCAAAAACCCCTCAAACGAGGGGGAATCTGACGAAGTCTGCTACATCGGCCGCATCCGTTTAAACTTTCGATACAGGGTGCCATAAATCAACTTGGCATCTTCAGAGAGGTGGACGGATAGCACCAATTAGGATCTGTCCCGAATTTCAGGCAAGACGGACCTGCGCGGTCGCGTCTCCGTGATTCGGAGGGGAACAAGCTTGTTGCTCACAAGATAAGTTTGGCTATATATTGAGCTCGGAAAGATCAAGAATATGGCTAGGATCACTCACATACCTTCTGAGTTGGGATATGTGGAACACATTATGCACTCCTTCCAATGAAGGTGGAAGTGCCAAGCGATAAGCCACTTTACCGACTCGGTCGAGTATGTCGAACGGTCCAAAGTACCTTGGACTAAGCTTACCCTATCTTCCAAAACGGATCACTCCACGGCTCGGAGATATCTTCAGAAATACGTGATCTCCCGGCTGGAACTCCAAATGACGGCGTTTTGCATCAGCCCAGTGCTTTTGTCGATCTTGGGCTTTGCGCATTCGTTCCCTGATAATATAAACCATATCGACAGTTGCTATTATCATCTCAGGTTCAAGGAGTTCTCTATCTCCGATATTGTCCCAACTTAATGGTGATCAACACTTCCTTCCATAAAGCGCTGCAAAAGGTGACATTCCTATACTTACTTGGTAGCTGTTGTTGCATGAAAATTCCACTAGATGTAGGTGATCTTCCTACGATCCTCCGAAGTCTAGCATACACGCTTTGAGCATATCTTCTAAGATCTGAATAGTTCGCTCAGACTGACCATTTATTTGTGGATAATAAGCCGTGCTGAAATTCAAACTTGTTCCCAAGCTAGCTTGCAGACTTTGCTAAAATTGCGATCGGAATCTGGTGTCACGATCGGAAACAATGCAGACCGGTATTCCATGAAGTCTCACGATTTCCTGCATGAGTTCATGGGTATCAGAGATAGTACATTATGAAGAGTTTAAATCTTTACTTAGATTCTTACCTGCATGTACTTCTTTACTAATGTCTCAGAAGATTGGCCTACTCGAAATGGGATGTAGTGAGCCGACTTTGTGAGTCGATCCACAATAACCCATACCGCATCGTTACCTTTCATGCTGCGAGGAAGTGCGGTCACGAAATCTATTGTGATATGTTGCCACTTCCATTCTGGGATAGGTAATGGTTGAAGTAAACCAGCAGTCCTGTGATGTTCAGCCTTTACTTGCTGACACGCCAAGCATTTAGCGACGCTTCTGGATACTTCACGCTTCTTTCCATGCCACAAATAATTTTGACGCAGATCCTTGTACATCTTTGTACCTCCAGGGTGTACTGAGTGGGGAGAGCTGTAAGCTTCTTTTATTAACTCTTCTCGCATAGAACCTTTTAGTACACGCAATCTGCCGCCGTATCTCAAAGATCCGTCTTTATGGATGATGAAGTCTGTTCGAAGTCAACTTTCCACTTGTTCTATGATCTTTTGTAACATAGCATAACTTGCTTGAGCTGCTTTGATCTGATTGACAATGGTAGATTGAACTTGTAAGTTCATCAAACTTGAAGTGTTACCTGGCATGACCACTTCAATCTCCATCTGATGCAAGTATTGTTGAAGCTTCCACTGTGCGGTGAGATTCATTGCTAATGGTTGGCGACTAAGGGTATCAGGTACTACATTCACCTTCCCTGGGTGATATTGCAGGTTGATGTCGAAGTCCGCCATGAGTTCTAACCATCTTCTCTGCCGCATATTCAACTCTTTCTGTGTAAACACATATTTCAGACTCGTATGATCTGTGTATATGTTCACTCGTTCACCAAGAAGATAATGGCACCAAATCTTAAGAGCAAAGATTACGGCCGCCAACTCCAAATCATGCATCGGATAATTGCGCTCATGAATCTTCAGCTGTCTTGAAGCATGAGCCACAATCTTACCGTGCTGATGTAGAACACATCCTAATCCTTTACCGGAGGCATCGCAATGCACTTCAAAACCTCCAGATTGGTCCGGTATGACGAGAATAAGCGCTTATGTTAATCTTGACTTGAGTTCTACGAAAGCTTGTTCGCATGCTTCTGACCACACGAATTCTTCATCTTTACGTGTGGGCTTGGTCAGGGGTGTTGGAATCTTCGAAAATCCTTCAATGAACCTTCTGTAATATCCAGCTAGACCCAAAAAACTTCGAATGTCCTTCGCTGACTTTGGTGTTGACCATTCGCTTACTGCTGATACTTTCGCTGGATCTACAGAGATTCTTTCGCCTGATACAATGTGTCCGAGAAAACCGACTTGGTCTAGCCAAAACTCGCATTTGCTGTACTTGGCATAGAGTTGATGTTATCACAAAGTTTCCAGGATAATTCGTAGGTGTTCGGCGTGTTCTTTCTGACTCTTTGAATACACCAGGATGTCATCGATGAAGATGACAATAAACCTGTCTAGGTATTCTTGGAAAACTTGATTCATTAGGTTCATGAATATAGCTGGTGCGTTGGTCACTCCAAATGGCATCACAAGAAATTCGTAATGTCCATAGCGAGTTCTGAATGTCGTTTAATGGATATCAGATTTCTTGACCTTCACCCGATGATAACCCGAACGAAAATCTAACTTGGAGAAAACGTAAGATCCACTTAGCTAATCGAATAAATAGTCGATGCGCGGTAGTGTATACTTGTTTTTTATTGTTACATCGTTCAAGACTCTATAATCAATGCATATTCTGTATGAACCTTCCTTCTTCTTCACGAGTAAAACTGGAGATCCCCAATTTGAAGTGCTGGGATGAATCCATCCTTTCTTCAATAATTCATCCAACTGAGTTCGGATCTTCTTCAAACCTTCTGGACTTAGGCGATAAGGTGTTTTGATCACCGGTTGTGCTCCTGGTACTAAATCAATGCTGAATTCAAGAGCTCGACCGGGAGGCAAACCTGATATGTCTTCAGGAAATACATCGTCGAACTCTCGAACTACCTCTGGCTTGTCTTCTTTTGCCTGATGCATAGCAATCACTGCCTTCTTCGGTTTTGCCTTGTAAGTGCCTGGCTCCAGGGTACAGTCTCCACTTTTGAAATAAAAGACCGGATGGTCTGGAATCTCGAATACTACCCTCCTTTGACGACAGTCAATGATAGCGTAGAATATTCTGAGCCAATCCATACTCATGACGACGTCGAAATTCGGTATGTCCAGCACCTTGAAGTCAACATAGAATTCTCTACTGCAGATGACCACTGGACACAGGTTGTATCCCATTATTGCCTTTAGAACACCGTTCCCTGAACCGACATTCCAGCTGGATACAAGCGGTGTGACTGGAATTGCATGAGTTCGGACGAACTGTTGCGACATAAAGCAATAAGATGCTCCAGTATCGAAGAGTGCTAGTGCAGGGAGTGAGGCTACTAAGATTGTACCTAAGTTATGTGGGATATGTTTTAGGTATAAGGAATATGTATGGATATGTATATATAGATGGAAAAGTAAAGCTTGAAGGGAAAATGTTACCAGTGATGACTTGGCCGGTGGCTTCAGCTTCTTTCACGGTCATTGTGAAAGCCTGTCGCCATGGTGCTTTCCTCCTTACTGGAGGAGCATTACTCTGTCCGTTCCTTTATCCTTTAGGTACGTTCCGTTGAGCTTGATGGAACTGACGAGGAGGAGGTGCAGTCGGTCCACGAGGAGGTGGAGCAGGTAGTGCGAGTCGTGGAGCAGGTGCCTGGATGGCTGGGCGCTGCGGGTAAGTGATTGCTGGTCTGCGTGCAGGTGTGGGTTGTGTTTATAAGGACAAGGCCCAATGTCATGAGTAGCAGAGCCGCAGACCAAGCAAAGGCGATTTGCATGCCGGCAGTCTTTTGCCAAATGTCCATACCTCCTGCAGTAGGTACAAAAGGCTGGGTTGGGCCGATTGTTCGGTACTCCTGGTCTTCTGGGCACAAATGGTGGCCTTGAAGAGGCTCCTCCTTCCATCTGAGTGGCAGGACGCTTCATCCCGACAGATTGAGGTCTGCCCCTCATCTTTACCACTGCTTCATATCGGCGGGTAGCTTTTAGAGCCAATTCGTGGGTCGGGAAATCCCTTGTAGCTAATGCAGCTTGGATCTCCGGATCTAACCCTTGGTAAAATCGTCGGGCTCTGATCTCATCCGTCGGTATCAAGTGTGCCGCGAACCGACTGAGCATAGTAAACTCAGCATCATACTCATCCACGGATTTGGTCCACATCGAACCCTATTGTAGATGGATGAATTGTTGTTCCATGTCAAATCTGGCAGTCTCAGGAAAGTACTTCGCGTCAAACATATTGCGAAAAGTCCTCCATTCGATCGGTTGGGCAAGACGGCTTTCTTCCGCCTTCCACCAGACCCGTGCAGCTTGGATCTCCGGATCTAACCCTTGTTGAAATCGACGGGCTCTGATCTCATCCGTCGGTATCAGCTGTGCCGCGAATCTGTTAAGGTATTGTGTTAGCTGTGTAATATGTGTTATTTAAAAATCAAAATATTGAGACGTATCTTACCGACTGGGTATGGTAAACTTAGCATCATACTCATCCACAGATTTGGTCCACATCGAACACTGTTGTAAGTGGATGAACTGTTGTTCCATGTCGAATCTGGCAGTCTCAGGGAAGTACTTCGCGTCGAACATATCGCGAAAGGTCTTCCATTCGATAAGTTGGGCAAGACGGTTTTCTTCCGCCTTCCACCAGACCCGTGCATTGTTAGTGAGTTGCAGCTTGTCAACTCGAACCCAAGCTATCTCTGGCACTTGTGCTGCTGCCAGATCATCTTCAATACCCTGAGCCCACTCCTCAGCTTCTAGTGTCACGCCCCGCTTCCCAGTATACGGCGAACGGGACACGACGAGGTCCGCTACGTATATACTCAGAAGTACATACGCTAAGCGTAGCTAAGCAATATAAATACACAAGAGACAAGAGTATAAAAAGAACAGCAACTTTTATTTATTAACATTCTTTGTACAATACATGGAAAGGAAAATACAACTGAAATAAAGATGCCAAACAGTGGCATAACAGGAAAAGGAAAGTACTGAAAAGAAAAGTGTACAATGAAATTATACTGCTGGGTCATCGGCAAATTGCTCCAAGTCTTCTTCTGTTGGCTCTACTTCTGCCGGGTCCAAGTCACCTGACGACATTCAAAGAAGAGAGAACAGAATGTCGTCAGCGAACAGATCGCTCGGTAAGTCCCAAAGGTAAGAGGGAAGTAGAGAAGACAGAATAATAAGATACATTTTTACAGTGTAAACTATTGTTGTAATGTTATGTAACGCTGTTGTTTGTAGCTTGGTACAGAAGAATGCCAGTATATACGAGGGGAGTCTCACTTGCCAGAGACTAAGGCACGTGTAGTACAAGAAACCGTTATGCCATGGTACAATAGCAATGGGATTCAGGTTAGGTGTATTAATCTGACTACCTCGTGCCACCTTTAATATCTTCCGTACCAATCTACCCCTTAAACCCCGTAGTGTTTTTAACAGTATTGTTATCTTGTAAAATTGTATTGATTGTAAGATTGATTAACTGACTGTCCGAAACCATGATATTAGGAAACGGTTATAACCGTAGAGTCATGTAACTGGAATACTGGGAAACAGGTAAAAGGAATATGTCCATGGTTCGGTTCGGTCAGGTTATATAGATTGTTAACTGGATCCTGCGATTCATGTATTCATCTTGAGTTGAAATATACAGAATATAGATTGACTTGAATCATATTCAAGTCAGAAATAGTCAGACTCTAATCCCAGTCAGACTAAGAGAAAGATAATTTGAAGTTCTATATTTGTTAGGGGCCTTATTGTAATTTATAAAACTTGAGGGGGTTTATTGTAAAAAGTAATATTGTATAGTTTTCAAAATACACCTCAAGTAATTATTATTCGTCTTTATAGTTATAATGAATGTAAATTTTATTTGTGTTATTCTAGTGAATATATCCTAATAAAAGTATTAATTTATTTATTTGAAATTCATGGTATTTTAATGTAACTTTTAATCTTGTAATTTTTAGAAAAAAAGTGGAAACTTTATCTTATGATAAAATAGGTGTTTAAATGATAATTATATATATATTAACACATGAATAATTTTAAATAAATATTTTATTTTCCCAAAATCTCATTTTTCTTAAATGCCGTATTTTAAACCTTTCGAGATCGAATGCTCCTTGCGGAGGTTTGAATCTCGCACTACTAGCCCGCGGGTGCACGATGAACCGTACTATCCCTAACGGGTTCCCCAAAGTGGGTTGTAGTGGCACTTTGCTTAGGTTTAACAAATATTATTCATTTAGGAAAACGGTTTTATAAATAAAAGGTATTTATTTGTAAAAGAGTATAGTTTTCTGTATTTTAGTTTCTAGGGTTTCCTAAGCCAACTAGCCTATTTCTAAGGGTCTAAACGACAAGTCATTAGAAGCCTCAAATCGCCTCTTCACCGCCAATTGTGGCCAGGTAAGTACAAGTGAGGAGGGAGGGATCTGCTCACGAATCGTGAGACGGGCCTTTTAAAGTTACCCAAGCTCACTTGCCTAGCCTAGACACCACAAAGTCAGTTTAGATAAATGATCGATGTCCATGAAATATCGTATTTTCCTATTAAAAGATATTGTTTTAAAAATTGTAAACAACTTAGAACTTTTTAGAAAAGGTTTATAAAGAAAAGGGTATTTTAGTGAAAAGTCTTGTATTTTCGTATTCTATGTTTTGACGTTTATCAATTAAGGTTATATTTGTGTGTGTGTAGAGGTAGGTCATTACCTGGTAACTTATTTTAAGTTCTGATGAAGTTTAGAGGTAAAACATGATATATTAAACTTAAAGGTATTAAAGCGCAAGAATACGGTATCTGAAAACGTTATCATTTTATGTGTGAAATTTCATTGAAATTGATTTCTACAAGTTTAGTGATCAAGATAAACATATTTAGGAGTGAGGGATTTATTTAGAACAATAAAAACAAACTTTATGGTATTTTTATGAAAAGAATACGGTTTTACAAGAAAGCTATCATTTCATGTGAGAAACTTTGTTTAAATTGGTTTTTATGTGATTAATAGTCATCATGTATATGGGTAGGTATCATGGATTAGGTGACAAGTGGAATTTTGTAGAAAAACCGAATCGGAAATCGGTTTGTTCCGATTTCCGTCGGGGTTTCATATTTCCGTATTTTAAGAAATAGAAAAGAGAGAGAGGGATGGGACTTACGGGTTTTAATCTCTTCTAAAGAGTAAAGAGAACTAGGGAGAAAGACCGAGGGGTGGTTTCGTCGCCGGTTGCTTCAAAGCACGTCGCCGGAATTCCGTCAGAATCTCGTCGGAGCTTCGCCGCGAACTTGTTTTCAAAGCACACACTTCTTGGAAAACTTTTGAGAGAGTGGCTCAAGATTTTGGGGGTGAGAGGGTAGTGTGTAGGGTTGGTATTTATAGGGTTAGGCTAGGGTTAGGGTAGATGAAAAGTTAAAAATAAAAATGTGATAAAATGTAATAAAAAATGTATTAAAAGTGGAGTAATTGGGGTTTTTAAAGAGCTCTGGAAGTGGTATGAGGCTGAAACTTTGCAGGTGCGTAGGGAATATGAAAATACACAACTTTCATGTTGTGACTATCGCCGGAATCGGCCGAATCGGGGGTGAATCGGCCGTGACTCGGTCGGATCACTGAGTCGGCCGATTCCCGACTGAGTCCGGTGGCCTGGATCCCCCCCGACGGTTCATCTAACTCCTGCAAGTGTTACATGTTTGGGTGTAGTGGGGTTTTTGTGAGATATGCACGTGTAAACTCTTGGTATTCTAAAGGTTTTAAAAAAAATCAATATTAAAAATAATGTGGGGTATGGGATTTGAACTCTGGTGGCTTGGTTCAGCAGTGCAAGGTATTACCAATGAGCTACAAGCTCCTTCTTGTAATTATTGTAGAGAGATAGATACTTAAAGTGTTATCAGCAACATTAATACTCCAAGTATACTTCAAATTTAATTCAAATTTAAGTATACAAAAATTGGAGTTGTTACAATCTACCCTCCTTACAAAAATTTCGTCCTCGAAATTTACAACTTTTATTTGAGGACTAGTTTACAAAAAGGTGCGGATATCTTGCACGCATCTCATCTTCCCTTTCCCACGTGGATTCTCCTGGAATGTCTTTTCTCCACATTACCCGGACTAAGTTAACTTCCTTGTTCCGAAGTGTCTTCACTTTTCTATCCAGAATTTCCACAGGTTGTTGCTCACAAGACAATTCGGACTGTATAGTGAGCTCGGAATGATCAAGTACATGGCTGGGGTCACTCACATACCTTCTGAGTTGGGATATGTGGAACACGTTATGCACTCCTTCCAATGAGGGTGGAAACGCTAAACGGTACGCCACTTCACCGACTCGTTCGAGTATGTCAAACGGTCCAATGTATCTCGGACTTAGCTTACCCCGTCTTCCAAATCGGATCACTCCGCGGTTCGGAGATATCTTCAAGAATACATGGTCTCCTGGCTGAAACTCCAAGTGTCGTCTCTTTACATCAGCCCAATGTTTCTGTCTATCTTGGGCTATGCGCATTCTTTCCTTGATAGTACGAACCACATCAACGGTCGCTACTATCATCTCTGGTCCAAGGAGTTCCCTATCTCCGATGTCGTCCCAACTTAATGGTGATCGACACTTCCTTCCATATAATGCTGCAAAAGGTGCCATTCCTATACTTGCTTGGTAGCTGTTGTTGTATGCGAACTCCACAAGGTGCAGGTGATCTTCCCACGATCCTTTGAAATCGAGCATACATGCTCTGAGCATATCCTCCAAGATCTGAATAGTTCGTTCCGACTGACCATCTGTTTGTGGATGATAAGCCGTGCTGAAGTTCAGACTTGTTCCCAAGCTAGCTTGCAGACTCTGCCAAAATTGCGATCGGAACCTGGTGTCACGATCGGAGACAATGCAGACCGGTACTCCATGAAGTCTCATAATTTCCTGTATGAGTTCATGGGTATCAGAGATAGTACATTATGAAGAGTTTTTAAATCTAAATTAGATTATTACCTCAATGTACTTCTTCGCTAGTGTCTCAGTTGATTGGCCAACTCGAAATAGGATGAAGTGGGCCGACTTTGTGAGTCGATCCACAATGACCCAAATCACATCGTTACCCTTTGTGCTGCGAGGAAGGGCAGTTACAAAGTCCATCGTGATATGCTGCCACTTCCATTCTGGGATTGGTAATGGTTGAAGTAGTCTAGCTGTCCTGTAATGTTCAGCCTTTACTTGCTGACACACCAAGCATTTTGCGACACTTCTGGCTACTTCACGCTTCATTCCATGCCACCAATAATTCTGACGTGATCTTTGTACATTTTGGTACCTCCAGGATGTACTGAATAGGGAGAGCTGTGAGCTTCTTTCATTAACTCTTCCCGAACAGGACCCTTTGGTACACACAATCTGCTGCCGTATCTCAAAGATCCGTCTTCATGGATGATGAAATCTGTTCTGAGTCCATTCTCCACTTGTTCTCTGATCTTTTGCAACTTAGCATCGCTGGCTTGTGCTGCCTTGATCTGATTGACAATGGTTGATTG
This sequence comes from Agapanthus africanus, assembly GCA_030015575.1. NCBI lineage: Eukaryota > Viridiplantae > Streptophyta > Magnoliopsida > Asparagales > Amaryllidaceae > Agapanthus > Agapanthus africanus. The sequence goes on from JASDDO010000019.1 coordinate 30,818,140, forward strand.
AACTTGTAGATTCATCAAACTTGAAACATCACCTGGCATGACTAGTTCGATCTCCATCTGGTGTAGGTCTTGCTGAAGCTTCCACTGGGCGGTGAGATTCGTTGCTAATGGTTGGCGACTAAGAGCATCAGGTACTACGTTCACCTTTCCTGGATGATATTGCAAATTGATGTCAAAGTCCGCCATGAGTTCTAACCATCTTCTCTGCCGCATATTCAACTCTTTCTGAGTAAACACATACTTCAGACTTTTATGATCTGTGTAGATGTTCACTCGTTCACCAAGTAAGTAGTGGCGCCAAATTTTGAGAGCAAAAATGACGGCTGCCAACTCCAGATCATGCGTCGGATAATTGCGCTCATGAGTCTTCAGTTGTCTTGAAGCATAAGCTACAACCTTACCGTGCTGATGTAGAACACATCCTAGTCCCTTACCGGATGCATCACAATGCACTTTGAATCCTCCAGATTGATTCGGTATTACGAGAATAGGTGCAGATGTCAGTCTTGACTTGAGTTCTACGAAAGCTTGCTCGCATGCTTCTGACCATACAAATTCTTTATCTTTTCGTGTGAGCTTGGTCAGGGGTGTTGCTATCTTCGAAAAGCCTTCAATGAATCTTCTGTAATATCCAGCTAATCCCAAGAAACTCCAAATATCCTTCACTGATTTTGGCGTAGGCCATTCGCTGACTGCTGAAACCTTTGCTGGATCCACATAAATTCCTTCTCCTGATACGATATGTCCAAGAAAACCAACTTGATTTAGTCAAAACTCGCACTTGCTGTACTTGGCATAAAGCTTATGTTGTCGAAGAGTTTCCAGGACAATTCGTAGGTGCTCCGCATGCTCTTTCCGATTCTTAGAATATACCAGGATGTCGTTGATGAAGATGACAACGAACCTGTCTAAATATTCCCGGAAAACTTGGTTCATAAGATTCATGTAGATTGCTGGTGCATTGGTCACTCCAAATGGCATTACTAGAAATTCGTAATGTCCATAACGAGTTCTGAAAGCTGTTTTGTGAAAATCAGCTTCCTTGACCTTCACTTGATGATAACCTGAACGAAGATCTAGTTTAGAGAAGACACAAGATCCACTTAGCTGATCGAATAAATCGTCGATGCGCGGAAGTGGATATTTGTTCTTTATAGTAACTTCGTTCAAGGCCCTATAATCGATGCACATTCTGTATGAACCTTCCTTCTTCTTTACCAGTAATACAGGTGCTCCCCAACTTGAAGTGCTGGGACGAATCCATCCTTTCGCCAGTAATTCGTCCAACTGTGTTCGAACTTCCTTCAAACCTTCCGGACTTAGTCTATAAGGTGCTTTGATCACTGGTTGTGCTCCTGGTATTAAGTCAATACAGAATTCAAGAGCTCGATCGGGAAGCAAACCTGATATATCGTCAGGGAATACATCATCGAACTCTCGAACTACCTCCGGTCTTGATTCCTCCTCTGCTTGAGCTGCTTCAACTATTGCTTCTCTTGCCTTCGCTTTGTAAGTACTTGGTTCCAGTGTACGATCTCCACTCTTGAAATAGAAGACCGGATGATCTGGAATCTCAAATACTACCCTCCTTTGACGACAGTCGATGGTAGCATAAAAGGTTCCAAGCCAATCCATTCCTAGAACCACATCGAAGTTCGGTATGTCCAGTACCTTGATGTCAGCATAAAAATCTCGACTGCAGACGACGACTGGACACATGCTGTATCCCATAGTTGCCTTTAGAACACCATTTCCGGAACTGACGTTCCAGCTGGATACAAGCGGTGAGACTGGAATCGCATGGGTTCGGACAAACCGTTGCGACATAAAGCAATGGGATGCTCCAGTATCAAACAGTGCAAGTGCAGGTAGTGAAGCTACTAGGATTGTACCTAAGGTATATGGGATAGGTTTTAGGTATAGGGAAAGTGTGTAGATAAACAAGACTAAAAGATAAGTTTGAGAAGGAAAGTTTACCAGTAATGACTTGGCCAGTGGCCTCAGCTTCTTCCACAGACATCATGAAAACCTGGCGCTTTGGCACATTCCTCCTGGCCTGAGGAGCATTCCTCGGAACGTTCCTTTGAGCTTGATGGAACTGTCGAGAAGGTGGTGCAGCTTGTGGTCCCCTGGGTGGTGCAGGCAGTGCAAGTCTGGGAGCAGGTGCCTGAAGAGCTGGTCGCTGCTGATAAGTATTTGCTGGCCTGGGTGCAGTAACTGGGTTCTGTCTTTGGGGACAAGACCCAATACCGTGAGTAGCTGAACCGCAGATTAAGCAGAGGCGGTTGGCTCGACGGCAGCCCTTCATCATATGTCCAGTTCTCTTGCAGTAGGTGCAAAACGCTGGGATAGGACGATGGGTTGGTACTCCAGGTCGCCTTGGCACGAAAGGAGGTCTGGACGAGGCTCCACCTGCCATCTGATTGGCAGGGCGTTTGACTCCAGCAGACTGAGGTCTGCCCCTCTCTTTTATCACTGCCTCATAACTGCGGGCAGCTTCTAAGGCTTCCTCATGAGTCAAAAACTTTCCTGTGGCTAGAGCAGCCTTAATCTCTGTGTCCAAACCTTGCTGAAAGCGACGGGCTCTGATCTCGTCCGTCGGTATCAGGTGTGCCGCGAATCTGTTTAAAGATTGTGTTAGCTGTGTAGTATGTGATAATTAAAATGGAACTATTGTGACATATCTTACCGGCTCAACATGGTGAATTCAGCGTAGTATTCATCTACCGATTTGTCCCACATTGATCCTTGCTGTAGATGAATAAACTGCTGCTCCATTGCAAACCTGGCAGTCACAGGGAAATATTTCACGTCGAACTTCTCGCGAAATGTCTTCCATTCAATTGGCTGTACCAGACAGGTTTCTTCCGCCTTCCACCAATTGCGAGCATTATCCGTGAGCTGTAGCTTCGCTACTCGGACCCAAGCGTGGTCTGGCACTTGAGCTGCTGCCAGATCGTCTTCGATGCTTTATGCCCATTCTTCCGCTTCAAGAGGGCTTCCTTTACCAGAGAACTGCTTTGGGTGCAAAGCTCTGAATTGCTTTACTCCCGGTGCATCGGTCTCAGGACGATTCAAAAGTTGTTGTTGTCCCTCGAGAAGACTGCGGATCGCCTCAAATAGTATCGTTTGCTCAGTGGGTGGTGCAGGAACAACTGGTGTGAGAGGTAGTGCTGGAGGGGTATTGTTGACGTTAGTGCTGGTGTTGTTTGGGGAATCCATGACCTTGAAGAAAAATTTGGGTTAGGACAGATTCAAATATATGAAATGATAAGATTCAAAGAATAGAGATTTGCAAGATTCAAGGAATATGAATTGTAAAGAATGTTTTAGTTGCTGGTTCTTGTGTTATATTGCTTAAGTTGTTCACGCAGACCAGAACTGCATGACAGGGATTCATACAGCTCTGACCTGCATGAGCCACCAACAAAACCTGTCACGCCCCGCTTCCCAGTATACGGCGAAGGGGACACGACGAGGTCCGCTACGTATATACTCAGAAGTACATACGCTAAGCGTAGCTAAGCAATATAAATACACAAGAGACAAGAGTATAAAAAGAACAGCAACTTTTATTTATGAACATTCTTTGTACAATACATGGAAAGGAAAATACAACTGAAATAAAGATGCCTAAACAGTGGCATAACAGGAAAAGGAAAGTACTGAAAAGAAAAGTGTACAATGAAATTATACTGCTGGGTCGTCGGCAAATTGCTCCAAGTCTTCTTCTGTTGGCTCTACTTCTGCCGGGTCCAAGTCACCTGACGACATTCAAAGAAGAGAGAACAGAATGTCGTCAGCGAACAGATCGCTCGGTAAGTCCCAAAGATAAGAGGGAAGTAGAGAAGACAGAATAAGAAGATACATTTTTACAGTGTAAACTATTGTTGTAATGTTATGTAACGCTGTTGTTTGTAGCTTGGTACAGAAGAATGCCAGTGTATACGAGGGGAGTCTCACTTGCCAGAGACTAAGGCACGTGTAGTACAAGGAACCGTTATGCCACTGTACAACAGCAATGGGATTCAGGTTAGGCGTATTAATCTGACCACCTCGTGCCACCTTTAATATCTTCCGTACCAATCTCCCCCTTAAACCCCGTAGTGTTTTTAACAGTATTGTTATCTTGTAAAATTGTATTGATTGTAAAATTGATTAACCGACTGTCCGAAACTATGATATCAGGAAACGGTTATAACCGTAGAGTCATGTAACTGGAATACTGGGAAACATGTAAAAGGAATATGTCCATGGTTCGGTTCGGTCAGGTTATATAGATTGTTAACTGGATCCTGCGATTCATGTATTCATCTTGAGTTGAAATATACAGAATATAGATTGACTTGAATCATATTCAAATCAGAAATAGTCAGACTCTAACCCGAGTCAGACTAAGAGAAAGATAATTTGAAGTTCTATATTTATTAGGGGCCTTATTGTAATTTATAAAACTTGAGGGGGTTTATTGTAAAAAGTAATATTGTATAGTTTTCAAAATACACCTCAAGTAATTATTATTCGCCTTTATAGTTATAATGAATGTAAATTTTATTTGTGTTATTCTAGTGAATATATCCTAATAAAAGTATTAATTTATTTATTTGAAATTCATGGTATTTTAATGTAACTTTTAATCTTGTAATTTTTAGAAAAAAAGTGGAAACTTTATCTTATGATAAAATAGGTGTTTAAATGATAATTATATATATATTAACACATGAATAATTTTAAATAAATATTTTATTTTCCCAAAATCTCATTTTTCTTAAATGCCGTATTTTAAACCTTTCGAGACCGAATGCTCCTTGCGGAGGTCTGAATCTCGCACTACTAGCCCGCGGGTGCACGATGAACCGTACTATCCCTAACGGGTTCCCCAAAGTGGGTTGTAGTGGCACTTTGCTCAGGTTTAACAAATACTATTCATTTAGGAAAACGGTTTTATAAATAAAAGGTATTTATTTGTAAAAGAGTATAGTTTTCTGTATTTTAGTTTCTAGGGTTTCCTAAGCCAACTAGCCTATTTCTAAGGGTCTAAACGACAAGTCATTAGAAGCCTCAAATCGCCTCTTCACCGCCAATTGTGGCCAGGTAAGTACAAGTGAGGTGGGAGGGATCTGCTCACGAATCGTGAGACGGGCCTTTTAAAGTTACCCAAGCTCACTTGCCTAGCCTAGACACCACAAAGTCAGTTTAGATAAATGATCGATGTCCATGACATATCGTATTTTCCTATTAAAAGATATTGTTTTAAAAATTGTAAACAACTTAGAACTTTTTAGAAAAGGTTTATAAAGAAAAGGGTATTTTAGTGAAAAGTCGTGTATTTTCGTATTCTATGTTTTGACGTTTATCAATTAAGGTTATATTTGTGTGTGTGTAGAGGTAGGTCATTACCTGGTGACTTATTTTAAGTTCTGATGAAGTTTAGAGGTAAAACATGATATATTAAACTTAAAGGTATAAAAGCGCAAGAATACGGTATTTGAAAACGTTATCATTTTATGTGTGAAATTTCATTGAAATTGATTTCTACAAGTTTAGTGATCAAGATAAACATATTTAGGAGTGAGGGATTTATTTAGAACAATAAAAACAAACTTTATGGTATTTTTATGAAAAGAATACGGTTTTACAAGAAAGCTATCATTTTATGTGAGAAACTTTGTTTAAATTGGTTTTTATGTGATTAATAGTCATCATATATATGGGTAGGTATCATGGATTAGGTGACAAGTGGAATTTTGTAGAAAAACCGAATCGGAAATTGGTTTGTTCCGATTTCCGTCGGGTTTCATATTTCCGTATTTTAAGAAATAGAAAAGAGAGAGAGGGATGGGACTTACGGGTTTTAAGCTCTTCTAAAGAGTAAAGAGAACTAGGGAGAAAGACCGAAGGGTGGTTTCGTCGCCGGTTGCTTCAAAGCACGTCGTCGGAATTCCGTCAGAATCTCGTCGGAGCTTCGCCGCGAACTTGTTTTCAAAGCACACACTTCTTGGAAAACTTTTGAGAGAGTGGCTCAAGATTTTGGGGGTGAGAGGGTAGTGTGTAGGGTTGGTATTTATAGGGTTAGGCTAGGGTTAGGGTAGATGAAAAGTTAAAAATAAAAATGTGATAAAATGTAATAAAAAATGTATTAAAAGTGGAGTAATTGGGGTTTTTAAAGAGCTCTGGAAGTGGTATGAGGCTGAAACTTTGCAGGTGCGTAGGGAATATGAAAATACACAACTTTCATGTTGTGACCATCGCCGGAATCTGCCGAATCGGGGGTGACTCGGCCGTGACTCGGTCGGATCACTGAGTCGGCCGAGTCAAGGCCGAGTTGGCCGATTCCCGACCGAGTCCGGTGGCCTGGATCCCCCCCGACGGTTCATCTAACTCCTGCAAGTGTTACATGTTTGGGTGTAGTGGGGTTTTTGTGAGATATGCACGTGTAAACTCTTGGTATTCTAAAGGTTTTAAAAAAAATCAATATTAAAAATAATGTGGGGTATGGGATTTGAACTCTGGTGGCTTGGTTCAGCAGTGCAAGGTATTACCAATGAGCTACAAGCTCCTTCTTGTAATTATTGTAGAGAGATAGATACTTAAAGTGTTATCAGCAACATTAATACTCCAAGTATACTTCAAATTTAATTCAAATTTAAGTATACAAAAATTGGAGTTGTTACATTCTAGGGGGATCTCTTTTCCCGAAAATTGCTTGGGGTGTAAAGCTCGGAATTGTTTTACCCTAGGTGCTTCCGCTTCTGGTCGGTTCATTAATATAGCAGTCTACCGCTGCTGTCCTCCAAGGGGCTGCGGATCGCCTCAAGCAATACCGTCTGCTCATTGATCGGAGTAGCTACGGCACGTGTGAGCGGTAGAGGTGGAGGTGTGTTGTTGACATTGGTGCTGGTGTTGTTTGGGGAATCCATAACCTTGAAATAAAAATTTGGATTAGGACAGATTCAAGGAATATGTAAAGAATATTTTTAGTTGCTGGTTCTTGTATTATATTGCTTAGGATTTCATGCAGAATTAACCCGCATATCCATGTAGAACTGACCTGCATATCTATACAAAGCTGACCTGCATTGGCCGCCAACAAAACCTGTCATGCCCCGCTTCCCAGTATACGGGCAAGGAAACGCGACGAGGCCCGCTACGTATTTACTCAGAAGTAAACACGCTAAGCGTATCTAAGCAATATAAAAGAAAAGTACACAGGAGACAAGATGTAAATGAACAACAACTTTATTTATTAACATTCTTTTTACAATACAATGACAAGTAAATACATGGAATGAAAGCAATGCCTAAACAGTGGCACAAAAAAATGTACAAGTAAACTAGATCTCTGGGTCAAAGGCTATCTGATCCAAGTCCTCGCTGGTGGGCTCTGTCTCCAGAAAGTTCGATCCACCTGACAACATTCGAAAGAAAGAAGAGAAGGAATGTCGTCAGCGAACAATCACTCGATAAGTCTCAAAGGTGAGTAATGATAGAATAGACAGAAAGAGAATATAAGTTTTAATGTTTTATTATATTGTTAAAGATGTTGTTTATAGTTTGGTATAGAAAATGCCAGTGTATACGAGAGGAGTCCCACTATTATAGAGACTAAGGTATACGGAGCATAAGAAACCGTTCAGCCACGGTACAACGGCAATGGATATTCAGGTTAGGTGTATTATGGTTACAGTCTCGTGCCACTTTTAACACCTTCCGTATCAATCTACCCCTTATAAACCCCGTGATATCTTTTGTATTGATTGTATTATTTTGTTATATAGATGGATGGTTTACCAAAACCATGATATCAGTAAATGGAATGGATATAAATGGAGAGTCATGTAGGCGGAGTATATCCATGGTTCGGTTCGGTCAATATAGATTGATATAGATTGAATAGACGGATTCATGTTCAATTGTAGTTATACTTGAATCACATTCAAGTGAGATTGATTAGATTGAGACTCGGTCTGAGTTAGACACCTTTGAAAAGAACTTGAAATCCTGAATTAGTTTTGATATTATCGGTAACTGCTGCACATGGACGGCATGATTTATGTCTTTTTCCAAGACAATTACCGTGTTGATAACACCGTTGGTTAGATTGTCTACCTTCGATAGGCAAGCACCCATATCTCTGGCTCCCAGGGGCTCAAGAGACTGGTCCCGCTTCTATCAATGCCCTGGTTACAAATATAGGTGTTAGAGTAATAGTTAACAACGGGGATTAGCACGACTAGGAAGAAACTTAGTTTCTTCCTTTTGGTCCTTGTCCGTCCGTTCTTAACTCTTAACCTCAACCTCCAGTTTAATTCAACCACAACCTGTCTAATTAGGGAATTGCCGCTATCTTGTAGGATAGGGTGCCGTAGTGAGCGGTGTGTGGTTGAATTAAAAAGAGTCCGTATTTTAAAATTATATGGGAAAAGAAAGGAGTGAGAGAGATTTCCTTCTCTCAAACCTTCACTATCCTAGCCCTAACAAGTGAGAAAATACTCACTCATTAGGAAAGTGACGATAAAATTCATTTTTATATTTTTATTTTAAAAGACTATCTAAGTTGCAAATAATAAAAGAACAGATAAAGAAAATTTCAGGAATTAAATTCGGATAAAAAAGAATGCAAGATAAAAATAAAAATACCTTTATTGACAACCTCTCAACAAGTGCATTACAACTGGAATTAAAATTTTAATCTAAGAATTAAAAAGAGGCATGCCTAATTAGGCATTTGGCTTTCCTATTTATAGATAGGAAAAAACCCTAGGTTACAATCTGATCCATACACGAATTTACAAGACTACTCTAAGAAAGCCGGGTCAAAGCACCGACACCCACCGACACATGCACCGACACGTGCACTATACGGCCGCGGTTCCGCGGCATAAAGGCATGTTTGGCCGCGGTTCCGCGGCCATATTGTGGGATCTTGATCTCACACTTTCAGGGTTGCTTCATGTTGCTTTTTTCTTCTGGTTTCTTCACTTGGTTCCTCAGAATCTCTTCTACTTTCTTCCAGATTTCCAACAGTGCAGATGATGTGGTCTTTTTACCGTGAGTTTCGCGTTGAAGTCTTGAATCTTGTACTGCCCTTGTGCTTTGTGCATTGAACTGTCTACTGATCTTCATTTGTTCCTTGAACTGGTAGGCGGCATCATACGGATTCATCTATTGTTGGTCGTAGTCTCACATTTGTAGCGTCTTTTCATGAATTTCACTATAACGATCTGAGAGCCTGTAACCTGTAACTATTTAGCAGACATGGATCAAAAACACCTATTTATATGTAATATGATTAAGAATGAGTGATATAGTAATGCAAAATTCTTATATGAACAAATACCACCAAACTTATCTTTTGCTCGTCCTGAGCAAAGCCAATTATTCTCAAAAAATCATAACCTCACTTTCGCAGGGAATCACGATTGTACTGAGCTCGTGCAACAAGCCGTTAAACCTCTAGGTGTCCCTACTAGGAGGAGTGTTGTCTCCTGAGGGTTTTTAGCGGATACTACCTACAAAATCCGATCAATTTGACCTGTTGACTTTCATTCTTCAATTCGGTATTCTAGCAAGAAGTTCTATTATCTTCAATTTAGAAATCATCAACCCTTTTTCACACTCACTTATCATTTAACTTAAGATCGTATATGTTCTGCAAATTTACTAAGCTTTCAGCATCTTTTGAATTTTCCTTCTAAGGTGCAGTCTCAACTCAGGAATTTTTATCATCTTTACTGAAGATATAAGCCCTATCTTTCATTCCTATCTCTCATCCAAACCCCAATCATATACCCCTACGTGTGTGTATGTATCACCCCTACACTTGGAAATTCAATTCAAGCTATCATACTCTTATCCATCTTCCAAAATACTTTTAGTTGGTGAATTTTAGATGAAATTGCTCACACATCCTTCATGCGACCGTTAATACTTCTTGAGGTACTAAATGACCAATTACAAAATGTGCTCGCGCATTTAGGCGTAATTTCTCGTCTTGTAATACTTAAGGCTTAGCAGTGACTCCCAAACCAGTTGGTCTAAGGCACTAGATGATAAGGCACCATCGCTAAATATTTTTTTATTTATGCTGCCTTAAGTAATTACAAAACCAGTGTTCATTTTTTTCTCTCTTTATTCACCACATATACTTTTATTTTATTTTGCTTCATACTAAGGATTTTAGACAAGAGCACTTCAAAGTATGCTCTACTATCCCAAGTTTCAAGGTGTGTGTATGTGCCAGTTGTAGGGTATATATTTTCAGAATTTAGACTTAAGTTTCAGAATTATTTTTCAGATTTACACTTCAAATAAAAATTCAATACTCTTCCCTTATTTTGACTTAGCCCAAGAACTGAACTCAAAATTTGCCTATTTCTAAATAAACTACAAGGACATTTATTTTCTATAGTTAAATTTTAAGAAACGTTATTTTTAGGGTTTTTAATTTACTAAGTTTAGGATCTAGTTATTCCTTACTATTCAACCGTCATGTTGAACTTAAGTCAAATATGGCCAAAATTGAATTTTTCAATTTTTTTATATTTTTAAAAAAAAATTCAATTTTTTATTTGATTTGATTTTTTATATTTATAATTATTTTTTTTTTAATTTTTATACTTTTTTATAAAGATGCAATGCGGAATTAAATATGCAAAGAAAGAAAAAAACAAATATGTACAAAAAAATAAAAATATGCAAATGCAAAGATAACTATTTATAAACCACCTCTACCCCCAAACTTATCAAAAGCAGTGCCCTCACTGCTCATGGCCTCGCCGTCCCCTCGAACGTGAACAGGAACGTTCCTCTCTCGCCAGCAGGGTGGTCAGGCCGTGCTCTATACTTGTCACTCGCTGATCCAGGTTGGGCACCATCCCTATCAATCTGTCTATCCCCCTAATGGCTTTTCTAAGTAAACGTGCTTATGCTGCGGGGGTAAGCTCTTCCTCGCTCGCGGTCGAGCTGGAGCTGGGTGTCTTGGCGGGTACGTCCTCGGCCGGCTCAGTGCGCGACCATACATCATTTAAACGTGTGTAGGACGTGGATACACCCTCAAGAAGAGGTCTAATGGGGATACCTCCTTGCATATAAAACTCAAATTCCTCCATAGGGAGGAAATGGCGATACAGTTGTGTCACCAACATAGGTCATGGATAATTGGCAGCCCTCTTGCCCGCACCAATGGAGTGAAGTAATACCGTGCACATATCATAGCTGGGGTTTCTAGTCATCAAAGTGTGCACGATATGAAGGGATGGTGTGAAAAATGTCGTATTGTGCGAACTACCAAAAATGTTATTTTGTGCCCAACGACACACGGTTAATACATCGCAAAAAGGGTTCTAGCCTGGATGCCCTTGCGTGGCTCCCTCGAACAGTCATTACCATCAAGGGTAGGTAGTTCTCAAACCTAAGGGGTTGATCGTGAATAGGTAGTCTATGTATTAAGGTGACTTTATAGATGAAGTCCCTATCGATTATTATTTCCCTATCCCCCCAAATCAACATAATATAACCATGTTGTGAGAGGCAACCTTCTTCCATACACTCGTAAAAACGGTTTACAAGATCCGGAAGCGCGAAGGAATTTGGATGGTTGAAAAGTAAAAATTTCTACCCACGCCTTCGGATCTCGTCACCGAAATAGCTACCGTAGACCGTGTGTGCAAACATTTATGAAAAATCTATTTCGAATTGCAAAGTGGGTGCCATCACTGAGAATGCAGATATTTCTAAAAATTTTAACAGAGAGGATCGAAGAATGCAAACCTCCTCTGAAGTTTTCAGATGGAGAAGACGACAGAAGGCGGCGGAAGCGTGGCGGGAAGCTGCAATCGGCGGCGGTTGCGCGGCTCAGAGGAGTGATCTCTCTGCAGAAAATGAAGCGACGGCTAGGGTTTTCTGAAGTTGGAATTTAGGGTTTGGTAAAAATCGTGGAGGGGTTGGGATCTATTTATAGGGGTTGTTTTTGGTTATTTGTAAAAAGGACCTCTTACAAAGAGGAATTTATTTGTAAATAGAATTTTTATTTTTATTTTTTTTATTTAAAACTGAAAATTTACAAAAATACCCCTAAAAATAGAAAAAAAAATTATTTTTTATTTTCATTTTTTTATTTTGTTTTTATATAATTACAAGTGGTACATACCCCCAAACTTATTTGAAACAGTGTTTCCACTGTTTATGGTTGGATAACCGAAATTTAGGGGTAGATGGAGGAAGATCAGTCAATGTAAATCGGCTCCTGCAAAGCTCCTCCGAAGGGTCCGCAGTGAGGAACGGTTTATGTCTATGTCCGTTCACCTTGAATAGTGAACCGTACTCAAGATTTTCTAAATCGACCGCACCGTGCGGATATACGGTGCGTACCACAAATGGCCCTTTCCATCGAGATCTGAGCTTTCCGAGATGGAAATGTAATCGGGTGTCGTAAAGTTAAAACCTGTTGACCAGGTTTGAAAGTTTGCGCATAAGGTGTTTATCTTGAAACACCCTCGTTCGGTTTTTAATGACAACCGCGTTCTCGTAAGCTTCATCCCGAAGCTCGTTCAATTCATTTAATTGCAGCTTTCTATGACTGCCCGCATTTCCGAGAGATAGATTCAACTCTTTTATTACCCAAAATGCTCGATGTTCAATTTCAACTGGAAGGTGGCATGCCTTTCCATAAACAATTCTATACGAAGACATGCCAAGATCGGTCTTATAGGCAGTTCGAAATGCCCAAAGGGCATCAGTAAGTTTTGGAGACCAATCCTTACGGTTTTTGGAAACCGTTTTCTCCAATATCTGTTTAATTTGCCAATTTGAAATCTCGGCTTTCCCACATGATTGGGGATGATAGGGCGTTGATAGTTTGTGATTAATGGAATATTTCTGCATTAAGGACTCGAAAGTCCTATTACAGAAATGAGTTCCATTATCGCTGATGATTGCGCGGGGGTGCCCAAACCGAGAGAAAATGTTTTCTTTGAGGAACCTAACGATAACCTTGTTGTCATTAGTCCTGCTGGGCACAGCCTCGACCCACTTAGAAATATAGTCAACTGCAAGGAGAATATACAAGTTCCCAAAAGAATTAGGAAACGGTCCCATAAAATCTATCCCCCAAACATCAAAAATTTCCACAACCAATATTGGTTGGAGCGGCATTTCGTTTCTCCTAGATATCCGGCCCAAGTGTTGGCACCGGGAGCATGTCTTGCAGTAATCATGTGCGTCTTTAAAAAGTTGTGGCCAATAGAAACCACACTGCAAGATCTTTTCGGCTGTCTTTTTAGGGCCAAAATGCCCGCCACACGCTTGATCGTGGCAGAATGACAGTACGCTCTTAAATTCATTGTCGGGGACACACCGACGAATAATTTGGTCGGGACAGTATTTGAATAGATAAGGTTCATCCCAGTAAAAATGTTTTACCTGGGATAGGAATCGGAGTCTGTCCTGATTCGACCATTCATTTGGTATAAGTCCGGTGGCCAAATAATTCACAATATCTGCGAACCAAGGTTCGCATGATACAGTCAAGAGCTGCTCATCTGGAAAAATGTCTTTTATAGGAAATTGAAGCGTTGGAGAAGAAGGGAGGCGTGAAAGATGGTCGGCGACTACGTTTTCGCATCCTCTCTTGTCTTTGATGACAAGGTCAAACTCTTGTAATAAGAGGATCTAATGTATCAGCCGAGATTTAGCGTCGTTCTTCGCAAAAAGATGGCGAAGAGCTGAATGGTCAGTGTAAACGATGACTGGAGAGCCGATTAAGTAAGGCCTGAAATTTTCTAATGCAAACACAACAACTAAGAATTCCTTCTCGGTTGTTGTGTAATTTAATTGGGTCTCGTTCAAGGTTCGGCTAGCGTAATAAATTACATGCGGTATCTTATTGATGTGCTGTCCAAGGACAACACTAATGGAAAAATCAGATGCATCGCACATAATTTCAAATGGATGCGTCCAGTCAGGAGACGAAAGAATGGGAGCAGAAGTAAGTGAGTTTTTCAATGACTCTAACACCTTCATACAACTCGAGTTGAAATCAAATGTGGTGTCCTTGGCCAACAAAAGAGTCAAGGGTCTAGCTATCTTGCTAAAATCCTTGATGAACCGTCTATAGAAACCGGCATGGCCAAGGAAGGATCGAATGTCTCGGACGCATTTGGGAGGAGGGAGATTGGAAATGACTTCAATCTTAGCTTTATCTACCCCAATGCCATTTTGTGAGATTATATGTCCTAAGACAATACCTTCTTGTACCATGAAGTGGCACTTCTCCTAATTTAAAGTAAGGTTCTTATCCTTACACCGGGTAAGGACTGCGTCTAAATGTAGCAAACACTCATCAAAAGAGTCGCCGAAAATGGAGAAATCATCCATGAAGATCTCCAAGAATTTTTCCACCATGTCTGAAAAAATACCCATCATATACCGCTGGAAGGTAGCGGGTGTATTGCAGAACCCAAAGGGCATGCGGCGGTAAGCAAACGTACCGAAAGGACAAGTGAATGTGGTCTTGTCTTGGTCCTTTTCGGCCATGAGAATTTGATTATAGCTGGAGTAGCCATCCAAAAAGCAATAAAACTCATGCACAGCCAATTGTTCTAGCATTTGGTCAATAAAAGGTAATGGAAAGTGGTCTTTCCGTGTCGCGGCGTTGAGTTTTCTATAATCGATGCATACTCGCACCCAGTTTGGGTACGAGTAGGTATTAACTCATTCGCCTCATTAGTTATGACCGTTATGCCCGATTTCTTTGGGACAATGTGAATGGGGCTAACCCACTGGCTATCAGAGATAAGGTAAATGATACCACTATCTAGACATTTTACGATCTCTTTTTTAACAGCATCCTTCATGACTGGGTTGAGTCGTCTCTGTGGATCCCTTGCTGGTTTGGTATCATCCATCATATGAATATGATGTTCAACTATTATGGGACTAATCCCCTTGATGTCCGCCATAGTCCAGCCAAAAGCTTGCCGATTGCTGTGCAAGACCGTCAAAAGGGCTTTCTCTTGCTCTGGGGCTAGAGAAGCCGAGATGATAACAGGAAGGGTCTCATTCTCACCTAAGTAAGCGTATTTAAGGTGAGACGGCAATAGCTTGAGTTCGAGTGTTGGAGGAGAAACAATTGAAGGTAAAATTGGTGAAATTTTCTCAAACTCGAAGGATTCCGACAAAGGTTCAAAACGAGTGTAAGAAACCGAGTCGGATGGTTCAATTAACTCATCCGAAAACTCAAAGGATTCAAACTCGAGTGGTGATTGTTCAAGATCGTTCGTGAAAGTGAAACACTCGTAGTCATTGTCGGGCGTGAAAACAGTATCAGATTCAAGGAGGAAAGCATTAGTGGCGTCAAAATTTTTGTGATCGAACAGAAATTTCTCGAGCTCACAGTCCTCCTGGGTGATCTCTTGGATCGAGCAAACATCAAGTATATTAGCATTAGGTTCGGGGGGCTGATTCCCCAACTTAAAAATGTTGAGTTCAATTGTCATGTTTCCAAAAGATAGGTTCATCGAACCATTTCAACAATTGATCTCCGCATTCGAAGTCGCAAGGAATGGTCGACCGAGTATCACCGGAATTTGACTCCGGGGGTTAGCTACAGGCTGTGTATCAAGAACAATAAAATCAACGGGGAATATGAAGTCCCCTATTTTAATCAACACATTCTCTAACTCACCCTTAGGATGGGTGATGGATCGATCAGCCATTTGGAGAGTACAATGTGTGGGTTTCATATCTCCAACACCTAATTTCTCATATACCGAGTAGGGAAGCAGGTTAACACTGGCACCAAGATCTAAAAATGCACGGTTGATGTTCTTATCCCCAATAGTTATTGAAATTGTAGGACAGCCAGGGTCCTTTCGTTTTTGAGGTAAAGGTTGGGTAAGAGCATCACTTACTGCACTAGCCAAGAAAACTTTCTTAGGTACCTGTGATTTCCTCTTCTTGGTGCATAAGTCCTTTAAGATTTTAGCGTAAGAAGGGACTTGTTGGATTGCATCCAAGAGGGGAATGTTAATGCTAACCTGTTTAAATAATTCCACAATCTTCTCCATTTGTGGATTTTTTTTATTGGATCTCAACCTGTTTGGAAATGGAACATTTTGAAAATTGGTTGAGTCCAATGTTTGTGGAGGAGATTGCGGAGTTGGAATGGATCCCAGTGCTGGTGTTTTCGTAGAGTGAGATGTGGGTCCGTTCGGAGTAGTAGAAGAATTAGAGCCTTATGAAGAATGAAGAACAGGCTCTGAAGATGAAGAAGATGAAGATGAAGAAGAAAAACAAGAAGAAGCGGCGACCGGGGTGTCATCATTAGTGCCAACATTGTTGTGCAACATCCTTCCAGATCTCAATGTAGTCACGACACTCACATTATGGTTTTGTTGTTCATGAGCAATATGTGCATTTTGTGGGTGACCAGGATTTGGCAGTGGTTGAGATGGAAGCTTCCCTTTCTCTCGCTCGCTTAAAGCTGCATTCAGTTGTGCAATCTGGGCTTCAATGGTTTTGATGCTTTGCCCATGTGATGCAATGTGTTGCACCAAAGACTGAATGGAAGACTGGATGTTGGCTGAGGATTGAGTTGATTGTTTTAAAAACGCCTCCAGACTTCGTTCTAGCGAGGAAACCTTATCGTTATTTGGCGGAACAAAATTGTTTTGAGGAAAAGAATTGTTAGGTGCAAAATTGTTCATTTTATTTAGGTAAGGTTGGGGTTGGAAAGGTTGCTGATATTGAGTTTGTTGAGGAGCTTTTTGTTATGGAGGAGGTCTATGGAAATTGTTGTTGCCTTGGAATTTTTGTTGATTTTGATTCCAAGCAAAATTGGGATGGTTCCTCCAACCAGGATTGTAAGTTAAAGATTATGGATCATTTCTTTGTCTTTGCTGAAAGGCAGCATTGACTTGATCATGTCCTTGAGCAGGTGGGTTGTAAGGACACTCTTTAGTCAAGTGGTATGGATCCGAACAACAAGCGCATATAGTGCGAGAGGGAAAGCAGGGGCAGGAGAAGACGATGAGAATTTTCTCTCAATTGCTTCTAGTTTTCGTGTAATTGCTGCCATTTCGGCTTTCATTGCAGTTGACATATCAAGTTGATGAACGCCTGCCCTAGACGGACCGGAGGAAGTAGATGAAGTGGAAGAAGTGGTCTGTCTAGTGCTTTCCCACTAAAGCGTTTGTTCAGCAAGATCGCCGAGAAATTGCCAAGTTTCCTCGTCAGATTTTGTAAGGAAGTGACCTTGACAAATGGTTTCCAGCAACTACTTAGTTGCTGGGTTCAGTCCTTCGTATAAAGTTTGGCAAATTTGCCATCTCTCAATACCATGATAAGGGCACCGAACAAGAAGGTCTTTAAATCGTTCGAAATACTTCCAAAAAGGTTCGGAAGGAAGCTGGGAAAATTGGTTAATTTCATTACGAATTCTCGCGGTCTTGTGATATGGGTAAAACTTTTTAAGAAATGCTTTAACAAACTCTTCCCAACTGTATGGAATGCGATGCAATACTATATAGCCATTTTTCAGTTAGGTCACATAGAGTGAAGGGAATGACTCATAGCCTTATAGCATCATCGGACAGTCGGGTGGTCTTCATCATTGCACAAACATTCTGAAATTTGTTAATGAAGATATAAACATCTTGGGATTCTAGCCCGTGAAATTTGGGCAACATATTGATGAAGTGGGGCTTAATTTCGAAATTATCCCCATTTGCCGGCGGGAGTGAAAGACAAGTAGGAAGTGCGGAGCGGGTGGGATAGAAACGATCCTGGAGCGCGATTCGCTGTGACGCTTCAACAGGAGGTTGTTGCGGGTTATTCGCACCCAGTTGAGGTGGAATCAGTCCCGAGATAGGTAAAGGGTTGTTAGGATTGAATTCTGACATATCTTTAGAAGATGAATGTGAAGATGAAGGTAAAAATGAAAAAGAAGTGGAGGGAGTTTCGACTTTGGAGTCGAACGCGTCGTCAGTAGCGACTAACGAGACACGGACTAAGCGGGCGCTAGTGTCCCTAGTCCAACCGGACATACACTAAACGAGATGTAGTGTAGTCAAAACGTAGAATGTGAGGGTAAGAAAACGTCAATAGGGAAATGTGAATGAAGGGTGGTTGCAATGGAATTCTAGCGACAAATGGCAAGTTTTTGTAAAAATTTTGTTTTGTGTTTTTTTATTTTTATTTTTTTATAAAAGTTTTGCAATTTTTTTTTTACGGAACTACGACACACTTTCAAACAATCACAATTTAAGCATGCACAATCAAGCCTAAAAGCTAGGGTCTCCTAAGTCAACTAGACTGCTCCTAACTGGTCCAAAACGACAAGTTGTGAGATGTCCCTCAAATCACCTCTTCACTGCCAATTGTGGCCAGGTAAGCACAAGTGAAGAAAGGAGGGTTCTGCTCACGAATCACCGTGAGACGGGCCTTTTAAAATTATCTTTCTCACTTGTCTAGCCTAGACACCACAAAGTCAGGTTTAGATAAGCGACTGAATGCCCACAACCTTCCTCTGTCCTAATCAGCGCGATAGTCCTTAATTGGCTGAGTCTAGATATTTTTTAATTGGCTCAAGGGTGATGCATACGCTTTTTGTGATTTCTGAGGTCTTATGAAGGGTAATGAAATCCCCACTCAATCTGGATTGGTGTTATAGCCCCATAGATTCTATTTTAAATATGCAAAGCAGTAACACACAAAATCTAAAACACTTGCCAAAAATTTTTCTTTTTATTTGCGGCGCAAAGAATCCTGCATAAAATGATTTATTGGAGAGGGAGAAGAAGTTCGGCGCAAAGAACCCTGCAGGAAAATTTTTCAGTGGAGTTCAGAGGGTAGGAGGAGAAAAAGTATACTCGCAGAGAGTTTTAAAACAGGTGACATCACCTGTTTGACCGCGGTTCCGCGGTCAAACTCCTGATTTAGCCGCGGTTCCGCGGTGGTTCAGTTGGATCAGGCCGTCAAAACTTTTCTGTGTGCAGTTATGGTTCTCCTCTGTTTGTTCAGATCCTCTGTTTCTTGATTTGTTCACTGGGCTTGCTCCAGATCTGAATCAGTCCGTCTTCTTTTCCTGCACAATTCACACAAAACCAATCAAAAATAACATGATGAATTTTTATGTATTTTTTTTATTTTTTTCAATTTTTATATATTTTATTTAATTAACTCGAAATTACAAAAAAAAAATAAACTACTGTTTCCCTGGCAACGGCGCCATTTGATTAAGAAGGGTTTTGTACGTGCGTTTTAAAATTAAGAATACCGCAATCAAGACGGTATCGCTTGGTAGCTAGCCGGTTGAGTACGAGTCGATCCACAGGGAAAATGTGTTCTTTTCTTTAAGTTCTAACGAGTGAAGTCCTATCTTTGGTAGGTTTTGTTTTACTATCTAAGAATGAGATTAAATTGATTTAAAATCTTGCCAGGGTTAGGATTAGGTTAGTTCGAATTAAGGATTCTTCTCACTTCTATCAATGCCCTAGTTACAAATATAGGTGTTAGGGTAATAGTTAACAACGGGGATTAGCATGACCAGGAAGAAACTCAGTTTCTTCTTTTTGGTCCTTGTCCGTCCGCTCTTAACTCTTAACCCTAACCTTCAGTTAATTCAACCACAACCGGTCTAGCTAGAGAATCACCGCTATCTTGTAGGATAGGGTGTCGTAGTGAGCGGTGTGTGGTTGAATTAAAAAGAGTCCGTATTTTAAAATTATATGGGAAAAGAAAGGAGTGAGAGAGATTTCCTTCTCTCAAACCTTCACTATCCTAACCCTAACAAGTGAGAAATTACTCACTCATTAGGAAAGTGACGATAAAATTCATTTTTATATTTTTATTTTAAAAGACTATCTAAGTTGCAGATAATAAAAGAACAGATAAAGAAAATTTCGGGAATTAAATTCGGATAAAAAAGAATGCAAGATAAAAATAAAAATACCTTTATTGATAACCTCTCAACAAGTGCATTACAACTGGAATTAAAATTTTAATCTAAGAATTAAAAAGAGGCATGCCTAATTAGGCTTTCGGCTTTCCTATTTATAGATAGGAAAAAACCCTAGGTTACAATTTGATCCATACACGAATTTACAAGACTACCCTAAGAAAGCCGGGTCAAAGCAGCGACACCCACTGACACATGCACCGACACGTGCACTATACGGCCGCGGTTCCGCGGCATAAAGGCGTGTTTGGCTGCGGTTCCGCGGCCATATTGTGGGATCTTGATCTCACACTTTCAGGGTTGCTTCATGTTGCTTTTTCCTTCTGGTTTCTTCACTTGGTTCCTCAGAATCTCTTCTACTTTCTTCCAGATTTCCAACAGTGCAGATGATGTAGACTTTTTACCGTGAACTTCGCGTTGAAGTCTTGAATCTTGTACTGCCCTTGTGCTTTGTGCATTGAACTGTCTACTGATCTTCATTTGTTCCTTGAACTGGTAGGCGGCATCATACGGATTCATCTATTGTTGGTCGTAGTCTTACATTTGTAGCATCTTTTCATGAATTTCACTGTAACGATCTGAGAACCTGTAACCTGCAACTATTTAGCAGACATGGATCAAAAGCACCTATTTATATGTAATATGATTAAGAATGGGTGATATAATAATGCAAAATTCTGATATGAACATATACACAGGATTGTAAATACCCCAATTGTACATTAACTTTTAAACAATTTTCTGTACATTGAAATTGGAGTTGTTACACCCAGTTTGGGTGCATGTTTGGATCAACTCATTAGCCTCATTAGTTATGACCATGATGCTAGACTTTTTAGGGACCACATGAATATGACTTACTCATTGGCTATCAGATATTGGGTAAATTATACCACTTTCTAGGCACTTGATGATTTCTTTCTTTACTGCCTCCTTCATACTTTGAGGGTCTCGGGCTGGTTTGGCTTCATCCATCAAATGTATATGATGTTCAGCAATTAAGGGACTAATCCGTTTGATGTCCGCCATTATCCAACCAAATGCTTGCCGATTTGATCTTAAAACCGTCAAAAGAGCGTTCTCTTGCTTTAAAGCTAGAGAAGCGGATATGATAATGGGCAAAGACTCATTCTCACCTAAATATGTATATTTAAGATGAGAAGGTAGCAGTTTGAGATCTAGTGTCGGCGGATAGATGATAGAAGGTGGGGGTAAGGGAATGATACTCGGACTCCCTAAGAGGTTCATAATTTGCGTAGGATATTGACTCGGAGAGCGACTGACTTTTGCGACGAGTCAAAGGATTTGAACTTGGGGGTGGACTCGTCGAATGTGTCCTCACTATAATGATTTACTAGATCAAACAATGTCTCACTAGTGTCGTCGAGATCATTATAGCAAAGATCCTCAACTTCGCAGCTGTCGGAAGCTATCTCGTTGATAAAACAGACATCGATTATATGAGGAGAAGGTTCAGATGGTTGACTTCCTAACTTGTAAATATTAAGCTCAATTGTCATCTTCCCGAAAGATAAGTTCATAAAACCGTTATGACAATTAATTACAGCATTGGAAGTAGCTAGAAAAGGCCGACCTAGTATCACCGGGATTTGGTTTCGTGGGTTCGCCACAGGCTGTGTATCTAAAAAAATAAATTCCACAGGGAATATGAATTCCCCGACTTTGATTAACACGTCCTCTAGCTCACCCCTAGGTTGGGCGATAGATCGATCTGCCATTTAGAGAGTGCAGTGGGAAGGTTTCAACTCTCCTATACCTAGCTGCTCATAGACAGAATATGGGAGCAAGTTACACTAGTGCCTGGGTCAAGTAGAGCACGATTGATGCTTTTACCCCAAATAGTATAGATATTGTAAGACAACCTAGGTCCTTACGTTTCTTAAGAAATTGTTGGGTAAAACCTGTGCTCACGTTACTCATCAAGAATACCTTTTTCGGCACTTGAGTTTTTCTCTTCCTAGTGCACAAGTCCTTAAGGATTTTTGCATAAGATGAAACTTGTTGAATAGCATCCAGGAGAGGAATATTTATGTTAAATTGCTTAAACATTTCCATAATCTTTTCCATTTGTGTGTTAAGTTTGTTGGCCCTCAACCTATTTGGAAAAGAAGCTTTATCAATAAGTTTTAGGTCCAACATTTGTGTAGAAGTTTGTGGGGGATAGAATCAATCCATGAATTGGATTTGTAATCGTTTTAGGTTGACTCAAGGAAGTAGGCAGGGAGTTCGAGCCTAGCGAAAAACAGAGAATAGGCTCGGAAGAAGATGGTAGACTAGACGAATTAGGGAAAGAAGTGGAAGACGGGGTTTTAATTTATTCCTCATCATCAACCTGTTTACCGACTTGATTATTCAACACTCTTCCCGATCTCAACGTGGTAACGACACTCACATTATGACTTTGTGAGTGGCCAGGATTCGGTAGAGGTTGAAATGGAAGTTTCCCTTTTTCTCTCGCACTCATCGCGGCTTTTATCTATGCAAGTTGTGATTCTATCGATTTTATACTTTTACCATGGGAGGTGGTGTTCCGCGTTAACGTTTAGATAGAAGACTTTAATTCAGCCGTAGTTTGCATGGAATGTTTAATAAACGTTTTCAAGCTTCGTTCGAGTGCAGACGAGTTTTCGGTACCGGCCATTTGGAAAGAATTATTATAAGGTGTAGAATTGTTGGTCAGATTTTGAAAAGGTTGCGATTGAAAGGGGTGCTGACTCTGTGGTGATGGTTGCTGTTGTTATGGAGGAGGTCTTTGATAATTGCTTGGGAACTGGTTTTGATTTTGGTTTTGGTTTTGGTTTTGGTTCCAAGCAAAATTAGGATGATTCCTCCATCCCTGATTGTATGTGGAAGAATAAGGATCGTTTCTAGGTCGATACTGAAAAGCAGCATTAGTGTATTCGTGACCTTGAAACAGGGATTCAAAGGACATTCTTCCGTCAGATGTGATAGGTCGGAACAGAAACCACACATGGTTTTGGGGAGCGTAACTTGGTTTAGGGAGGCTGATGAGAATTTGTTCTCTATAGCGTCAAGTTTCTTTTGCATCGCTGCCATTTCGGCTTTTACTATGATGGAAACATCGAACTAATGGATACCTCCCTTAGAAGATGATGGTCTAACGCTTTCCCATTGCAAAGTTTGTTCAGCAAAATCTTTCAGAATTGCCAAGCTTCACCATCGTCTTTGGACATGAAATGGTATTGACAAATGGTTTCAATCATCTGCTTTGTCGCTGGATTAACACCCTCATATATAATTCAGCACAGATCCTATCTATTTATTCCTTGATGAGGACATTGGACAAGCATATCTTTAAACCGTTCAAAGCATTTCCAAAATGGTTCATTGGAAAGCTGGGTAAACTGGTTGATCTCGTTCAAAACACGGACGGTCTTATAATTGGGATAAAATTTCTTAAGAAATGCTATAACGAATTCATCGCAATTGGAAATAGAGTGTGCGGCAGTGTTATAAAGCCATTTTTTTGCTAAATCGCACAAAGTAAAAGGGAGAAGACACAATCTCATAGCATCCACTGAATGTTGTGAAGTGCCCATCATTGCGCATACATTTTCGAATTTGGTGATAAAAACGTATGTGCCTTCAGACTCAAGCCCATGAAATTTGGGCAAAAGGTTGATGAAGTAGGGTTTAATTTCAAAATTATCCCCATTGACCGGTGGAATAGACAAACAGATAGGAAGGGGCCACGTATAGGATAACATCTCTCTTGGAGAGAGATGCACGATGGATTCTGCGCACCGACGGGTGGTGGCAGAGTGGTGTCATTGAAATCTGATGGAGAACCGTCCATCTCAGTAGATGTGGGTGGAGGGGAAAAAGAAGATGAAGAAGCACCGACTTCGGAGTCGATAGCAGAAACGCGGACAAGATGAGCACTAGAATCCCGTGTCCAGCTGAACATGCACTAAGCGGGTTTAGCGCACGTGACAGCGTGTGTACGATTTAAAAATGGTTTGTTTTGAAAAGTGTCGGATGTGAGACAAATCACACAAAAATGCACAAACTGTTAGTTATATGTATGCTCTAGAGGCCATTATTATACATGCGATGTATATTATAGTGGATGCTTGGACATATATAGGGAGGACTTTCTTGCTCGACATGATAATATGCTATCTGGTTTCTCTTTATCTTAACATGGTGTAACATTTCAAGAAAACAAAATATTATTTTTGGGAAATTTTTAAAATTTAATAATAAAATATTGAATATTTTAATAAGGCGGTATAATTAAATACCGATAAATGGGGAAAAATTTGGAAAAAATTATCGAAATTATTAAAAGAGGGTGTTTTATGTAAATTATGCAATTTTAAGTTTTTATGATTAATTATATGCTAATTTAGTGCTAATCGCGATTAAAAATCACTAATCGCGCTTTAAGCGTATTTTGTGCAAACATGCACCATAGCTTTTTTTTTTACACTTGTGCATTTTCTACCACGGTTTGTTTTGGGTTTACTATTGAGGAGAGAAGGAAATTAGAGAGGAAAAGAAAAGTAAAGGAAAAGATATAATATGGAGGAATGATTAGAGAGAGAGAGTGGGTGAGGGGTCAACTCTTTGTCATGAGCCATCCCCCATCATTTTCCTCACTCATTTCTCTCCCCTCTCTTTCCCTTGCTGCTGCTGCTGTCCCCTCTCCTCCTCCATCTTCAAACCCCCAAAACACCATGAAAATCACCCCAAAATCCAAATCCCATTTCATTAAATAGATGCACAAGCTCAAGGGAAACACATTGGACCAAGAAAGAAGAGATTTTGAGGACTTTGAGCAACTCAAGAAAATTCTTGAGTTGCCAAAGGAGGTAATTTCTGCACCATTAGTGTAGTGTTTTAATTCCTTATGCATCCATACATGTTTCATGTCGATATTGAGTGGTTTTGTGGACTTAGAAAATTCTAGTTAGGGGTTTATAGGATTTGAGAGTTGTGATGTGAATTGAGCTCAGTAGAGCCCACACCAACCCCCTAGTACTAGAATTCAGGCCTAAACCAGAGACTAGAAACCCGGAATACGGATTTAGAAAAGCCGATATCGGAAAATTGTGGATTCTGTGATGTAAAATGAAATCTGCTAACACTAGGGCTACCTGAAAATTAAATTGCAAGGACAGTGATACATGCAGGTGATTTAGAACATACCCTAAAAACCCTAGCCCCTAACTCCCCAACTCGGCCGCAGATTTAATCCCTCTGGCAGCAAATTGCGGCCAGACCTGGGCCATTTGGTCTCGTTCTTGTTCTGGGGTCCCCTCACCAGTAAAATAGACCCTTGGTATATACAAAATTGTCTGATTTGACCTAGGGTAAAATCTGGGATCTTTTTCCTAAGTTGCTGTTTTGATTCGGAGTTTCGTTTTGCGTATTTTAAATTCTGGATTTGCGTATTTGTGTTTTACCTCGATCACTTGACGTTTGCACGACGACATCAAGGGTTGTTTGATGGTTTTGAAGGCGTAGTCCATAGGTTCTAACCTATAGGCCTTAGCGTGTCGTTTTGGTTTTCCGATGTGATTTTAATGTGCATTTGCGATTGTGTTATCTTGTAGGTACCTTCTCGAGGGCTTCATACGATGAAGAAGATGAAGGCGACATCGACACCGACACGCAGGATGCAGGTGAATAGATTATATCTATGGGGAAAGTCGGGTGGATGGCGTATAGCACCCCCGCAGTTCGATGTTTAGTATAGCATATATATACTATATATGATAGCTTATTGTGTATCGTGGATATTGAGATGAGATTAGGTGTACTATGGTTGGATTAGGGCGTAGAGGTAAACTAGTATAGTTCCTAGTTGCGAACCCTAGAATAGGTTTACACCCACTCGCACACACATACTTATTGGTTATATTTCTACCTGGATGATGAGGATAGATGACGATATTTAGGGATGAGTCGATGAGATTGGGCATAGTGCCATGAGATCGGTGATATGATGTGATTCGTATTTGGGATACGACATGAGGGTTTAGCGGGCGTTTGGACGTGTGTTTCACACACGTATTTATATTTATATAGATGGAATCGATTTGTACTAGACTTAGGTCAGTACCCCAGATCATGAGATATGATGATAAGGATACCAGATAATTGATGAGATGAATGCGATATAGACTCGTACCCAGCTTTTGGGATGCCGTACGATGATTTACCGTACGAGCTTTATATTGATAATAGATCCACACTCTTGACTCGAGAATGTCATATGATATTGTATCGTACGCGGTACCTTTGAGTCGGGATCACCGACTGTTATATATATATATATCGACTCAGATTTAGCTGGTTTCCATACCCCTCCCGATTGACTTGTTAGTCAGAGCTGTAGTTTTGCTAGTAGATGTTAGGCTAGGCCGATTTCATACCTATTTCAAAAACTAACGAATCGGGAGTATTTTAAAGATAGGTAAAGGGATTCTACGGATATTTTCATAAGATGCATCTTTTCTTAAAAACACCGTAGCCCTTATTTTCCTGAAAACCCCGATTCGTATTATTTCAAATGGCAAAACAGTATGACATGGATACACTGATGTAGATTCTACACTGTGGTGTTATTATTCATTTGCCGCATATTCTTACTGTTGCATTCAGGATATGATCCCTTGTATATTCATACTTGCGCACATGCACACTGTATATTCATACCAGTACACACATATATTGATATCTTCATACTTGCGCACATGCACACTGTATATTCATACCAGTGCACACATATATTGATATCTTCATACTTGCGCACATGCACACTGTATATTCATACCAGTGCACACATATATTGATATGTTCATACTTGCGCACATGCACACTGTATATTCATACCAGTGCATACATATATTGATATCTTTATACTTGCGCACATGCACACTGTATATTCATACCAGTGTACACATATATTGATATCTTCATACTTGCGCACATGCACACTGTATATTCATACCAGTGCACACATATATTGATATCTTCATACTTGCGTACATGCACACTGTATATTCATACCAGTGCACACATATATTGATATCTTCATACTTGCGCACATGCACATTGTACACTCATACTTGTGCACACATCTATTGTACATTCATACTCGTGTACTTACATATGGTACACCCATACTTGTACACATACTCATTTGCACATACATAGATGATTCTCGCTTGATTTGGAGATTTGGGAACCGCAGGATACTCTTTAAAACTGATTCATTTTAAAAGAGCGGTTTCCCCCCAACATGTGCATATTACTATTCCATATTGCATGATATACTGATATTCTTACATTTCTTTTATATGTCGCATACATCATGCTTTCTGATTATACGCAATGAGATATGTTGTTTCCATGATATTTCTGGATTTGGGAACCGTGGGTATTTTAAAAGAGAGTATGTATTGTTTTAAAAACTCGGTTACCCTTGATATGATATTTCAGTGCGTCCACCATGTGTTTTATTGGTTCTGAGAGTGGCATGTGAAATCCGATTCGAGGAGCGGTAGGCACCGTCTGCGGGTACATGGTGGACCCGGTAAGGTACCCCAGGGCAAGAAGACTCGTATATGTTAGACGGTGAGCCCAGCAGGGGAGTACTACCCACCGGTGATTATATTGAGCTCGGCGGATATCTGGGGGATACCGACCGGAGTTGAGAGATGAGACGGGCCGATCCGGATGACGGAGCCCTATGTATATGAGGATTTACGTGCCGATGCTAGGCACAGATTTCATGATGTTTTCAAGTGTCGATGCTTGACACTCAGGTTCCATGATTTGATATGTCGCAAGCGACACCTGTTGATTTACATCCTCATACTTCCATGCATATGCTTTATGATATTTACATGCATGATGCTTATCGTCATTGGGTGACACGTGGACGATTTCCACCTACATATAGTTGACATTGATGATATTGATCACGTAGTTGGATGATATCCACATATTCATAGACTTCATGATATAGTCGACATTGATCATACCTCATATTTATGATATGCTATTACCTGAGGCACTGGCACGAGCACTTGGCACTACACTCATGTATAGATGTTACATTGCCACCTTATCTTGCTTCAGACTCATTCAATTGAGGTTTATATATATATATCTGATCGTATTGGCCTAGGATTGTGTCATACATACGATTTCTGCTCTGTGATGTTTTCTATTCACGAGTTGGCAACTCACCCCCGTTGTGCCACAGTTCTTGCAGGTTTTGCCGTACTGGTTCCATTGCGGCTTCTGGCACACTGCTTCCCTTACGGGTGATTTGCTTTGGTAGGTGGGTTCTATTGCATCAGAACCACCATTGTACATGTATTATTCGGTTGTATCTAGTAATTCCATCAACCAAACTTGTATATTGTTTCAGACTTAGAAAACCATTTATGTATTATTTCGACCTTAGAGTCGCGCGTTGTAGTATTATGGGTTTCATGCTGATTTTGAGTTTTCCTTTGAGTTTTGATCCTCGCCCTTTGGCGTTGTATATTATACTGCTTGAGTGGTTGTGACCGTCGATTGACGAAGAGCTAGCTCCCGCTTGGGGATGCCTTTTATCATTATATATATTATTCATGTTGTACCCCGCTCGGGGCCAGTATTTACAAAGGAAACTCTGCCGAAATTTTCAGAAAAGATATTGAGGATTTAAAATGCATATTCGGCTTACTTATTTTAAAACCATGTTTTTAAACATGTTTTCTTACTTCTTAAAACTAGTTTTCCTTTATTTATCACTTAAAAATGGTTTTAGATTTCTGGGCTTTTGGCTTACTTGAATTGGATGGAGTCCTATAGACTTCATATGATTCAAGTGCCAGTCACGTGCTATTTCGGGTCGTGACAAAGTTGGTATCAGAGCGCTAGGTTAACCTTGGGTTAAGTCTAAATTTGACTATGCGGAGCCTAGAGCGTTATATATATACGGAACTTAGTGTCACGACCCGAAAGTACGGAACAGGACTGGCACTTAAATTACGAAACGTCTCGAGGCGTACGTAATCTAAGTAAGCCAAAACCCAGAAATCAAAACCAAAGAAGCAGTGGAGTGAAGGAAAAACCAATTTAAAACGAGTAGTTTTAATAGCATAAGCCGAATTATGCGCCTTAAAAACATCAAGTATTTTCTGAACATTTCGGCAGAGTCTCCTTTGAAAATACTGGCCCCCAAACGGGATACAACATGAATAGTATACGAAATCAATAAAAAGGCATCCCCAAACGGGAGCTAGCTCTTCGTCAATCGACGGTCACAACCACGCAAGCAATATAATATACAACGCCAAGGGCGAGGATCAAAACTCAAAAGGAAAATCAAAACAGCAAGAAATCCATAGAAATACAACGCGCGACTCTAAGGTCGAAAGAATAAACATCACCGGTCTCTATCCCTGAAATAAATACATGTTTGGTTGATGGAACTTCTAGATACAACAGAATAATAATATACAAGGTATAATGATGGGTACGATACAAATAAACCCACCTACTAGTAAGTCACCCAAAAGAAGCAGTGCCAGCAAAGCCGTAATGAAACCTGTACGGCAAAACCTGCAAGAAACTGTGGCACAACGGGGGTGAGTTGCCAACTCGTGAGTAGAAAAATATCTACGAACAGAAATCGCATGAACAACGCAATCCTAGGTCAACGATCATAATATATCCTCAAATATATAACCAGCAGCCTATAACAATGGCTAGGGTAAATGTTTAACCCAAGTGTAATCCTATATGCCAGTGTCAGTGTCTCAGGTAGCAATATATCATATGGATAATGTATGAATGCATGAAAACAGAATACATGTACTAAAGAAACTGCTTTCATAATTTAGTGAGATTTCCTTTGTATTTTTAAAATGAGGTATCATAAATGAAATCAGCATAAACAGTGTCTAGCATCGACACAAACCATAAATCTCAATGTCTCAAAATCTCAGGCTCCGGCTATCCGGACTGGCCTGTATCATCAAATCTCAGTACCTCAATATCTCCAAATCTCAATGTCTCAATCTCAATATCTAGGGCGCCGTTAGTCCAGACCGGCCCCTACCATCCATCTCAAGACCACGACGGTATCCTCCGGATATCCGACGCGTCGGGTAAAATCACCGGTAGGTAGTCTCCCCCTGCCAGGCTCACATCGTATCACCACGTGCTTCTTGCCCCGGGGTACCTTACTGGGTCCACCATGTACCCGAAACGGTTCCTCCAGTCCTCGAACTCGGGTCTCACATGTAGCTCTCAGCACCGAGAAAACATATGGTGGACGCACTTGTTTCCTGATTTAAAATCATGAAAGCTTACGGAAAAGGCTTCAGAAAAGGGTCACGTGCTTACACGTGACCAGCAGTCACGTGTTGGCACGTGACATCTAAAAGCATCAGCAAGGCAAATTATGCTTCCCGACTACATCAAAGAAAAAGGGCTTTAGAAAGGGTCACGTGCTCCCACGTGATCTGGGTCACGTGTTGGCACGTGACAATTAAAAGTGGCTTCAAAAACAAACCGGTTCCCTGATCAAATCAAGGAAAAGGCTTCAGAAGAGGTCACGTGCTCCCACGTGACCAGGGTCACGTGTTGGCACGTGATACTCAAAAGCAGCAGACTTGTTCTCCGGTTAAATCAAGAAAAAGAGTCCAGACGAGGGTCACGTGCTCACACGTGACCAGGGGTCACGTGATGGCATGTGACGGTTAAGCAGCAACCAGAAGACAGAGCGCAAAAAGAAAGAAGAAGGCTCGTTCCAAGGGGGTCATGTGCCCACACGTGACCAAGGGTCACGTGGCCACACGTGACCGACTTCAAAGCCCATTTGTTAACAGAATTAAATTCTGAGAAAAGACCTCTCAAATCTTTCCAAAAGCAACCGATTGAATTAAAGATGATTAAATATCATCTATCTATGGGAAAATCTCGAATTTGGAAAGATTTCCCCATAAAATCTAACCAAAATAACAGAGGAGAATCTCTGGATTTAAAATTCAATGGTGAGTAAAATTCACCTAATAATCCAAAGGTCCAAAACGAATGATGGATACAAATCAAATCTTCTAATGAAAGATCCACCAAAACTAATTGACTCGGCTGCTTCTCCTATAAATAGGAGCCAAGAGACACACAAGAAAAATATATATGCAGAGGGAAAGAAAAGAGAGAGAGCCTTGATACTTTAGAGGAATTTGGATCTTCTGCAAAAGAAAACCCTAGGTAAGAAAGGGAAGGTTTCATTGAAAGAAAAGAGAATTTAATTTTCAACAGAGTTTAACTCTGATATAAAACAGAAGGACATATTTCTTCTCTCTTTGATGGAGGATCTGTAAAGTGCATATCTCCCCTTGAGTTGAGAATTTAATTCTCAATGGGTTGAGATCCTGCCATGCAGATCCAAAGCATAGAGATGGAATGGAAGCACGAGAATTTAATTCTCACAGAACTATAGGAATTTAATTCCTTCAAAATAAAATTAGGGTTTGACCCTATGTTATGGGAATTTAATTCCTTCAGAATGAAAAGAATCAGGGTTTAACCCTAGTTAAGAACTTAGTTCTGTTAAAACAACAAGAATTTAATTCCCTTAATCTTATTCCCCAGAATAATCCTCTAACAGAGAGTGGGGGTTTAATTCCTTAAAGCTTTTATTAGGGTTTAACCCTATTCAGTTCTTCACATATATGAGGAATTTAATTCCTACAGAAAATTCAGAGTTCAACTCTTCAAAAAGAACCAGGAATTTAATTCCTCTGAAGTTATTGTCAGGGTTCAACCCTACGAGGGATTTAATTCCTGAAAGGGATTAACAGATCTTCTAAACAACTACAGAAAAGCAGGGTCACGTGTCACCACGTGACCCACCCAAAAGATCTACAGAAAGCTTTTTGGGGCAGTGCCTCACGTGACCCACGTGACCCTTGGCAGAGGCTTTAACATACTCCATTCAAACACCCGTCACGTGATGACACGTGATGCTCCAAAAGATGCGATCTTTTCAGCAGAACAAACGAAGGGAGGGCGCCCTCATGTGCTACCACGTGACCCCTCTTGCCTCAGCGTCTAACGCTAAATTGGAACCCCTGAATTCAGTGTTAAAACTTTGTTTGGCCTTAGTGTTCAACACTAAGCAAAGAACTTTATTTGCAGTGTTCAACACTGATTACCTTAGTGTTCAACACTAATTTGGGATTTCTGTTGCCAGTGTTTAA
This sequence comes from Agapanthus africanus, assembly GCA_030015575.1. Lineage (NCBI taxonomy): Eukaryota > Viridiplantae > Streptophyta > Magnoliopsida > Asparagales > Amaryllidaceae > Agapanthus > Agapanthus africanus. The sequence goes on from JASDDO010000019.1 coordinate 30,850,354, forward strand.
CACCGGTCTGTTTTAGTGTTTAACACTAATTTGAAGGCCTTGTTGCTGGTGTTGACACCAACTATCTTCTAGTGTTAAACACTGACTTATCAATCTCATTCTCAGTGTTCAACACTGATTGGTCTTTAGTGTTTAACACTAGGCATTGGCCCAATTGGCTAAATGGCCAGAGGCAAAGCCTCTCCTTCAAGGGACCAACAGGAGGGCCGATGTCCCGGACATGATTGGACTTAGCCCAAGCTGGCCATAAGTCCTCAATTCGTAATTAACTGGGCTAATGGGCTCATAACATAATTAATTGGTCTTGATCCCAAATTGGGCCAAAGACTATTTAATCCACTCCGGTTCCAGGGTACATCTCTTCACTCCTTTGATACTTGGCGTTGTAATCACTCAACGTCTTCAAAGAGGTGACGGGTCCCGATGACCACACATTGATACGGACTGCGGGGTCCTTAAACCCATGGACTACGACATCCTTAACCTCGACCGAGATGTCTTAAAACTAATAATGGACTGTGGGGTCCTTAAACCCATGGACTACGACGTCCTTAACCTTGACCGAGATGTATTAAAACTAATAATAGACTGTGGGGTCCTTAAACCCATAGACTACGACGTCCTTAACCTTGACCGAGATGTCTTAAAACTAACAATGGACTGCGGGGTCCTTAAACCAATGGACTACGACGTCCTTAACCTTGACCGAGATATCTTAAAACTAACAATGGACTGTGGGGTCCTTAAACCCATGGACTACGACGTCCTTAACCTTGACCGAGATGTATTAAAACTAACAATGGACTGTGGGGTCCTTAAACCCATGGACTACGACGTCCTTAACCTTGACCGAGATGTCTTAAACTAACAATGGACCGCAATGTCCTTAAACTACCCATGGACCGCAATGTCCTTAAACTACCCATGGACCGCAATGTCCTTAAACTGGCAATGGACCACTATGTCCCTAAACTGGAACAATAGGGCCGCAAATGCTCTTTTGCCGGATCTAAACGATCCCGTTTAAGTTGATCTTAGCCTCAAATATGGCTAACGTATCCTTAAACCTTCAAACAGACTGGACTATGAATCCCTCCAATCAACTTTGGTTCAAGGGTACATCTCTGAACTCCTCTGACACCTGTCGTTGTAATCCTTCAACGTCGTCAGAGAGGTGACGGGTCCCGACGGCCATACATTCAATGGACCACTATGTCCCTAAACTGGAACAATAGAGCCCCCAAATGCTCTTTTGTCGGATCTAAACGATCCCGTTAAGTTGATCTTAGTCTCAAGTTAGACTAACGTATCCTTAACAGACGTTTGAGTTGATCTTAGCCTCAGATATGGATAACGTATCCTCAAACCAAACCCCCAAACCCAAATCTAAGATAATACGGATTTGGACTAGTCCACGCCCTACGGGCGACGACATAACTCGGTCTCCGTAAACAATCCACGGGCAACAAAACATAAAATAAACACACACGACACGAAGTGACCATCTGGAGAAGGAGAAAGTTGTTACCGCGACGCGGTAGCGTAATTAACTGCAGGGGCTTGCGCCTGCAGGGAAGAGCGTCCCCACAATCAAAAACCCCTCAAACGAGGGGGAATCTGACGAAGTCTGCTACATCGGCCGCATCCGTTTAAACCTTCGATATATGGTGCCATAAATCAACTTGGCATCTTCGGAGAGGTGAACGGATAGCACCAATTAGCATCTGCCCCGAATCTCAGTGCCGAGACATCGTCAGTCTTGTGCGCCGTCTTTCGGAGGGGAACAGATTCTGGCACGCCCGGTGGGACCTTTTCCTCTTTCCACTCCACACTTCGTGTGTCGTGATTCGCGAACCAATCGTGGTTCGCTAATGGTTGCCCTTGGGTTTCACGATACTAAGACTTGGCGTCTTGCTCATTGCAGAAAGCAAAGAATCGATGGCTTCTATTTCTGTGAAATGCTCCAACTGCTCGGACTGCAATTGCGACCAACGCTCTGCCTCGCCAGGAGGTATAGCCTACGGACCCCAAGCTGCTTCGTTATTCACAATACCGGTGGACCAGGTGACTCAGGCCACTACCAGATTGTTCTTTGGGACTATGCTCCCACCGACAAGCTTCACCGCGCCGGTGCTGACAGAGGAAGCTCCCAAGAAGTCGGTCTTTGATCGTCTTACCCCTGACGCGGCCCTTCTCAACGGGTCGCCCAACATCAGCGCCTCGGTCTTCTCTAGATTGGGCCAGAACTCCTGTAGACCCACAATGGGGCCTACAATCCCAGAGAAGGCTGCTTCTAAGAAAGTGACCGGTCATGTTCCAGAAGTCGTCAAAGCGACTTCCCCTGCCACAAAGTCGGTCTTTACAAGATTGACGGCTCCAGCTCCCGCTCCTGCTATCCAAAGGACGTCGGTCTTTGACAGGCTAACACCAGCAACGACCCCCCACCTACACAGGGGGCAAGACGAAGCTATTCTCACCGCTGAACCAACGCCGTCCGCTCGACACGCTCGACGTCGCTATTGGCGCCGAGTAAGGAAGGCTGGGGGAAACTCCCCCTCTGGGCTAACTCCATCAGCCCCGATGGCAGAAGTTAATGCTGCTGTTCCAACTGGGAACAGATTCGAGATGCTAAATAAGGTGCGAAGGAATTCTCCTACTGCGGTGCTAAAGAGATCTCCTCCCCCGCTAAAAAGGGTTGCGGAAACAAACCCAGAATAGCCCCGATCCCCACAACGGTTGTCTTCCAGAATCTATAAGGTTTGGCGGCAGGCCCGAGACTCGATGATCGATCCAAACTTCTCCCGCCAACACAAAAAGCTGAAAATCCAACAGGGAGCCAATCACCAGGCTAAACCACGAAACACTGCCTGGGTGCCCACCTCAACGGCCCCCTCAACTTCCACTGCTCATAAAAGGAGGAAGCCAGAGAAGATCCCCCAGCCTGCAACGACAGCCAAAGGCACTAAGCCCAGACGCCCTAAGTCTGGAGGCATGATGGTCCATACCGTATACATGGCATCAGGAAAAGAAGACAGCCGTGCGTCTACAGGTCATAGACCGCTCACACGGTCGGTGACCAAAGCTCAGGAGCAACAGCAAAAGCTCCAGGAAATGATGAATGCTATGGCCGCACTTACCGGGCCAAAGGAAAACCCAGAAACGTCCTCAGACGAACGCCAGGAGGAAGAAACCGACGCCGAATTCCTTCGCCGGATACTGGAGAAGAAGGACAAAGAGGCTGCTGAACAAGCAGCCAACATACAGCGTATGGGCCTCCTCTTCCAAGATATGATAGGAATGATGATCCAACAGGATCCACCCGTCGAGGATCCCCCAATCGTTCTTGAAGACGACAGGGGAGAAACGTCAAATCCACCACCGGCCCTCTCAACGGCCAAGGAGGAGACAATCTCTAAGGCTGACTTGGTCGACTATATAGCCCAGCAAATCCGGGTTCATCATGCGACTGAGGCAGCTGGTCAAGTCGTAAAAACGGGGCAGCCATATCCAAGCTGGTACGACCAAATCAAGTAACCGCCGGGTTACACAATTCCCAAGTTCCATGTTTACAAGGGGACCGGCAATCCCCACCAACATGTCGCCCAGTTCAGGGCCCTTTGCGGTAACACCGGCGGAGATGATAAACTGTTGCTTCGCCAGTTCGTGGGCAGCTTATCAGAAACGAATGGTATTCGGAACTCCCGAACGATTCTATCAAGACGTTCGCTGAAATGGAGTTGCTATTCACTCAGCGATTCGCAAGCGCCAGCGAACGCACTCCAATAACGGCACTGATTAACGCCAGGGTAAAACCAGGCGAAACCTGGGTCCAGTATGCTATACGCTGGCGGAATTTGTGGTCAAGATGCGAGCAACGCATTGAGGAAGCACCCGCAGTGGGCATGTTCGTGGGAACCCTAGACCCTCACGCAACTGTCTCCCAGTTTATGATGTTCTTTAAGCCAACCACATTCCAGGCTTTAATCGACAAGTTGGCTCAGATGGACCAGATGGGTCATAGACCACCTCCCCCGAAGTCGGAACCTCGGAATGACAAGGGTAAAGGAAGGGCAACCTTCGTCGCGAATGCCCAGCAGCAACCTAACGCCCCGAAGCCGGCAGATCAATTGGAAGAAAGTCGCCGGTATTATAATGAGAAGATGAAGCGTCCCTACTCGTTCCCACGAGACAAGACGAAACGGTTATTCGAGCTGGCAGTACGCAACAGACTTATAAACCTACCAAATCCAAGGCGACCGCCGCAACCCACTGAGGTGAATAACCCTAACTATTGCCCTTATCATCAAACGGTAAGTCATCCGATTGAGGATTGCTTCGTCTTCAAAGGATGGATTGAAGATCAATACCTCCAGGGGAAGTTTGCATTGTCCGAAAAGTGGAAGGTGAACCCACCACAGCCGCATACTCCTAAGAAAGCAGATACACCGGGGGCAACCTGTTCCTTTATTGAAGAAGCTCCATGGGAGGTCGTGCTGTCAACCAAAACCAAAAGAATGCTGAGAGACCTTCATGCGTGCCCTACGATCGAATGGAAGGACCCTCTTGAACCTCAAATTATCGAAAGGATGTTAAAGCCCCGCCCAACTACGAAGACTCGTGATAATGGCCCAAATACTCACGCCCAACCGTCAAAATCTTCGAAGAAAAAGAAGAAGAAATCCAAGAAGCCCGTGAAGCCTGGAAACGAGCACACGAACTTGCAGAAGCAAATCGACACACTGGAAGAGTACAATCAAAAGGCGCGAACTCCTGTCACGCTGCAAGAGTTCCTCAGCCACATCTTTCAAGAGGACGATGATGGAGAGAGCTCGTCGGATGAATCCGAGGGATATATGGCGAGTTGTAACGTAATCTCCCACTCGTTTACTGACGATGAGAAAACTCCTGGCACTAGGAAACTGGGGACAGAGCCCGAACCAGAGCGTGTGTGGCCAACAGATGAAATGATCGACGCCTTTCTAGACGAGATTCGTCTAAAGAGTAAAGCGGATCAGGAGCATGAGATGGCCGCATCGGAAGGAGCCAAATGCAGGCGACTGAACGAAAGAGTCAAAGTACCCCCGCCAGATCGAAAGGCATCCGAGGCAGACAAGAAGATATCCAAGACGAGAAAAAGGTTTGCCAAAGCCATGTCAATGGGAATGAAGCTACCACCCTCGGAAGAAAACACGCTCAAGGGGTGGAGAGGCACCCTGATTATTGCGCATATCATCGGAAAATTTCACACCCCACGGAGGAGTGTGACGCCTTTAAGATATGGTGGCAAGGATATGTTGCTCATCGGCAACATTTTAAGCGCACGAAACGCAAGACTCGTCGGGAACGAAGGAGTACTGCCGACGGGCACAACAAGACCACTGGCAACTGTTACATGGTTAACGCCGGAGGGTCACGAGTTCTCACCTTTGGGAGCGACTCTGACGAAGAAATGGCTCTAGGCCCTCTCTTTAAAGAATCCATTTTAGGGAAAGGGGAGGAACCGGATGCCTGCGAAAACATTCAGCTGCGCAATCGCACACTCCCAGAAAAGAATCTCGGGCTCGCAAATAGAAAAGATAAGGGAAAGGAAAAGGTCACTGAGGATATCACTTTAGATGACCAAGTCATGAAAGAGCTGGCTGCCAAAGACCCTCCTAGGAAGGGTAAGGTGGACTATAACATCCTAGCGCACCTAAGGAAGCTACCTTCTCAGCTTAGCATTCTCGATGCCCTCCTATTATCAAAAGAAGCGCGAGACTCACTAATTAAGGCGTTACAAGAACCTGAGCAATTCCAAGCCTTCCTCGCCACTGAAAGGATGAAGGATGAACTGGAGGAAGTGCATACGGCCGACATCACTTTCGGTGACGAAGACCTCCTTCTCGGGACATGCGACCACAACCGTCCCCGATATGTCTCGGGATACTGCCATGATATCAAGATAGGCAAGATCCTAGTGGATAATTGATCCTCCGTTAATCTCCTTAACGTTCGGGTGTTAAAGGAAATCTGCATGAGTGTGCAACACCTCGCTCGTGACAAAATCACTATCTCCGGTTTCGATTCACAATCGTCACGGACTCTCGGATCCGTGATACTAACATTACGCTTTGGACTCCTCGTCACAGACATCAAATTCCATGTCATTGACGCCAAGACCTGCTACAACGCCTTGCTCGGCCGTCCTTGGCTACACGAGCACAACATCATCCCTTCTACACAACATTAGTGTATGAAGTACTTCAAGGATGGTTTTGAGTATACCGTAACAGATGAGTTGAACCCATTTTCCGTGAACGAAGTCCGCAAATACGAAGATGCGAAGTACTTTTTGCCAGATTTCGAGGATACAGAAAGGTGTCGCAACCCGGAGAACAAAGCCGTCGCCACCATCCCGGTTTTCGGGAGCGATACCGAAGAAGAAGAAGAGATAGTTTATGCCGGGCCATCTCAACGCAACAACCCGGGGACATCCGCCCCCATGTTGGTCTTCGGAAGTTACTCGGAAGATGAGGTTAATGCCGTGTTCTCCAATCGGCTGTCAATACAAGCACCCCCTAGCGATGATCAGAGTTTGCAAATCACCATGGTGCCGCGAGAACACTACAAGGATCTCGACACACTTCAAGCTTACAATGTGCAGGACCTGCAAACATTTTACGTCCCTCCCAGGCAAAGGGGTGAGAAGTTAATCCTATTCTACCGATCCTCAGAGTCGAAAATAGAGAAAGAGATCTGGCATAGCACGGATGTTACACTCGACAGGCTCCAACCTATCCGTTTTCCCAGATACTACACAAATGGACTAAAGAGGCTATTGAAGCGCCAAGGAGTACCCTTAAAACAGACTGTTCGACAAGCTCGGTTTTACAACAGGATTTGGGATGTCCCTGGGACCCAACGCAAATTGCCCAACGGGAAAATGGAAACACTTGGGCTTGGATACGCGAGAACCGGAAAACGGGAATGGGCCCACAGTAGCTACGCTATATATACCTTTGATGAAGAAGAGGACGCCCTGTCAGGAAATGCCAACTCCTCATCAAAACTAGATCCCGCGATTGAAGTGCTGAGTCCGTCGTTTGAAGAACGAATGGACAAGCTTATCAGGAAAGTGGGTCAAAAAGCTCGGGAAGACCACAACCGCGAGATGGCCATCTACGAGAAGGCCAGGACGCAACGTCTGTTTCAACAGGCTGCAAAAGACAAAGATGCTCATCCTTGTCAACCCGTTGTACGAAAGGCCCGACGCAGAGACGGAAATAAATCAAGAAGCGGAAAGAGGAGCGGACAACAACGACGCAGGATTAGAGAGTTACGTGATCGGGTATTGCGCGGCTCGGATTTGTCCCTCGTGAAGAAGATGAGTCGAGCGTATTCCTTCCCTCGAGACAAGACGGAGAAGTCACTCGAGCTCGCTATAAAACATCAAATGATCGCGCTTCCAGAGTCTAGACACCCTGAGCAAGCTAACAAGGCTTCTCATCTGAGCTATTGCTCTTATCACCGAGCCATAGGACATCCTACCGAAGACTGCTTCACCTTCAAGAACTGGGTCGAGGACCAGTACCAACAGGGCAGATTCGCTTTATCCGACGGCTTGAGGGTAACGTCGCCACAAAAGCACGAACCCAAAGCCGCAAAAGCAGAACCAGATCCACCTCATTCCTGGAAGCGGATTCGCACCTGTTATACGATTACGATATTAAAAGAAGAGCCCGAGAACATGGATGACCTTCCCTGGTGCTTTGAGAACAGCGATGATGAGGTGCTCTCAGAATTTCCGTCAGCTCTAAAAGAACTGGAAGATGGCATACATACTACTGCAGATAACCTCAAGAAGATTGAGTTGGGATCGGCAGATGACCCGCGACCAACGTTTGTCAGCGAGCTACTATCTGAAGAAAGGGTGGCTTCGTTAAAGAACGTGCTTTTACGGCATAAAGACTGCTTCGCGTGGAACTACTCCGAGATGCCAGGATTAGATCCGGAGATCGCTGTGCACAAATTAGCAATATCCCCAGATATCAAGCCAGTCAAGCAGGCACCGAGAAGGATGCGACTCGAGCTTGAAATGAGCATCAACGCCGAAGTCAAGAAGCTGATTGATTCTGGATTTATCCAAGAAGTCCAGTATCCCGACTGGATCGCCAATATCGTCCCGGTAATGAAGAAAAATGGGACGGTACGCATATGCGTGGATTTCAGGGATCTCAATAAAGCCTGTCCAAAGAACGATTTCCCAGTACCAGTAACCGAGCTAATGATAGATAACACGTCCACTCACGAGGTTTTCTCCTGTATGGACGGTTCATCAGGATACAATCAGATAAAGATGCATCCCGAAGACCAGAAGCACACCGCTTTCCGGACCCCTTTGGGTATATTCTGCTACAGGGTTATGCCCTTTGGTCTAAAGAACGCCGGCGCTACCTATCAAAGGGCCATGACAAAAATCTTCGACGACCTCATACATGACATCGTCGAGTGCTATATCGATGACCTTGTAGTAAAGAGCATGTCATACGAAGAGCATTTAAAGCATCTGGAGACTGTATTTCAACGCCTTCGGCAATATAATTTGAAGATGAATCCCCTCAAATGCGCGTTTGGAGTCTCCTCGGGTAAATTCCTGGGATTCATCATCCGACATCGAGGTATCGAAATAGATCCATCTAAGATCAAGGCGATCATGGAAATGCCTCCGCCAAGAACCCTCAAACAGTTGCGGTCTCTCCAAGGGAAGCTCGCATACATCCGGCGATTTATCGCCAATCTTTCAGGCAAATGCCGTCCTTACAGCCACCTGATGAAGAAGGGAACTCCATTCGTTTGGGATCACAAATGCCAAGGTGCACTAGACGAGATCAAGCAGTACCTGCAGAACCCTCCGGTGTTGGCTGCGCCGGTCAAGGGAAAACCCCTCATTCTGTATACAACCGCCCTCGAAGGTTCCTTAGGCGCATTATGGGTACAAGAGAACGATCAAGGGAAAGAGAGAGCACTCTACTACTTAAGTCAAGTTCTGCTGGGGGCAGAAAGCAACTACTCTCCCATTGAAAAACATTGCTTGGCGTTAATCTTCGCGATAACAAAACTCAGGCACTATGCGTTGGCGCACGAAGTCCGTCTCATCTCGAAGGTGGACCCTCTTAAATATTTGATGTCAAAGGCTATATTGACGGGTCGACTCGCTAAATGGGCTCTACTCCTGATGGAGTTCTCAATAACGTATCGACCTCTTAAGGCAGTGAAAGGCCAGGCCATTGCCGACTTCCTCGCTGAGCATCCAGTACCTGCCGGTTCTCCTCTGAACTGCGATTTGCCGGACGAACATGCATTCGACGCGATCGGCGGCGGTGATACCCGATGGGAACTCTATTTTGACGGGGCATCTTCCATAAAGAAGCGCAAACAATGTACCCCCATAATCAAATCGGGAGTAGGCCTCATCTTCGTAACCCCACAAGGAGGGATAATGCGCTTTGCTTTCTCCTTAACGGAATCGAGGACAAACAATGAAGCCGAATACGAAGCTTTGATAGCAGGCCTCGAGATCGCCATTAACATGGGAATTGAAGACCTCTCTATATACGGGGATTCTCATTTGGTCGTTAGTCAAGTAAATGGTGACTACCAAACGTGCAAACCGGAGTTGATGAAATACGGCGAAAAGGTGCAACAACTATTGACCCAAATTCCCTCCTACACTTTGGAAAGTATACCACGTGCGGAAAATAGCAAAGCAGACGCGTTAGCTAAGCTCACTAAAGAACTGGCTGACGAGAACCTCGATGACGTCAGAATCGTAGTACAAAGCCGTCGAGTGCTCGCCCCAGCAGAAATATCTCCGGAATTATACGAAGAAAAGGGGGCGACTGAGCAGACGACTCTACAAATAAAAGACCATGAGAAGGCCGAGGACTGGAGAGAAGTCTTCATAGACTACTTTAAGTCCCACCGAATGCCCGAAGAAGCGTCCTCAAGACATCAGCTCATGAAACGAGCTCTATTTTTCGCTTTTGTCAACGACACTCTATACAAAAGATCATTTGATTCTCTGTGGCTGAGATGCTTAGGACCTGACGAAGTAGAAAGAGTCGTTCAGGAAGTTCATGACGGACTCTGCGGTTCTCACCAGGCAGGCCCGAAAATGAAATTGAAGATCAAACGGATGGGTTATTATTGGCCCACGATGGTCCAAGACTGCCTCGAGTATGCGAAGTAATGCCACTCGTGCCAGATTCATGGAGACTTTATCCACCAACATCCGAATCCACTACACCTAACGGTGGCTAGCTGGCCATTCGAAATGTGGGGGACTGACATAGTCGGCCCCATCGAGCCAGCATCGTCTCGGGGACATCGTTTCATCCTGGCGACAACTGATTACTTCTCCAAATGGGCAGAAGCAGTACCGCTGAGGGAAGTGAAGATGGAGAATATCCTCCACTTCTTCAAGACGCACGTCATCTATCGGTTTGGAACCCCACGGCGGATTATCTCCGATAATGGGCCAGCCTACAGAAGCCATAAGATTAGCCGCTTCGCGCAGCAGCACAATATAGACTGGAGATATTCTTCAGTTTACAATCCACGGGCTAACGGTCTGGCCGAGGCCTTCAATAAGACCTTGACGAAGATCATAAAAAAGACGGTGTCCCGAAATAAGAAAGACTGGCACGAGAGGCTGTAAGAGGCCCTTTGGGCCTATCGAACTACATTCAAGACGGCCACGAACACAACGCCGTACGCATTGGTATTTGGGACGGAAGCAGTGCTCCCCCTCGAGATAGAGTTACCCTCTCTACGAGTGGCAGTCCACTACGAGCTGACGGACGAAGAAAATGCTCACCTTTGGCTTGAGGAGCTCGATGCCCTCGACGAAACCCGGCTCATAGCGCAACAAAATCTGGAAGCTTATAAAGCAAAGATGACGCGCTCATATGAAAGATTGACCCGACCGAGGACATTCCGCCAAGGCGAACTCGTGTTAGTGGTCAAAAGGCCTATGATCCCCAATCGAGCCAAGCGGGGAAAATTCGAGCCAAACTATGAAGGCCCGTACATCATAGATAAGGTCTACCAGGGTGGGGCCTATCTACTCATGGACATGCACGGTGAAAGGACTTTCAGGCCAATAAACGGTCGCTTCCTAAAGAGATACTACGCTTAATGAGCCACGGCCTAGGTCAATGATAGATGATGACGACTATGTCCGCTCGCTATCTTTCTAAGCTCGAGCTTTATGAGCAGTAGCCGGCCTTCTCCATGTCGCACCGAAATGTCCTTAAACTAATAATGGACCGAAACGTCCTTAAACTATCGACGGACCGAAATGTCCTTAAACTAATAACGGACCGAAACGTCCTTAAACTATCGACGGACCGAAATGTCCTTAAACTAACGACGGACCGAAACGTCCTTAAACTATCGACGGACCGAAACGTCCCTAAACTACTACTGCAGCATCCTTAGGCTGACGAGATAAAAAAAAGGGAGAAAAAGAAAAAAAATATATAAAAAAAAATGATAAAAAAAAAACGGTATGTCCATAAGCAAAATGGGCACGGATGAAAACCCGAAAGGGCTCCGTGAGTAAAAACAGCAGGGCTACCGTCGAGTGTTCGTGAAAACCCGAAAGGGCGCGACCTTGTAAAAAAAAAAGAGAGAAAAAGAATTTAAAAAAAAGGTATGTCCATAAGCAAAATGGGCACGGATGAAAACCCGAAAGGGCTCCGTGAGTAAAAACAGCAGGACTACCGGCGAGTGTTTGTGAAAACCCGAAAGGGCGCAACCTCGTTAAAAGACATTTATAGGGTCCTCTCGACCTTGTAAGGAGAAACCACCCGCGTGAGATCCTTACGAATCACAAAGGAGCAACACACTTAGGGACCCTCACGATTCCTAAGGAGAAAATACACTTGCGAGATCCTTACGACTCGTAAGGAGAATTCTCTTATGGGACCCTCACGGCTCATGAGATTTGAAAGTCTTAAGTTACAGAAACCTAAACCTGTTCTTAAGCAAATCCCCCACAACCTTCGATAATGCCCTACAAGAGGCTCAGTACTGGCTCTTGCATACAATCCACGGGCGCGAATAAACATTTCCCCAGCAAAGTCATACCTGTGACTAGGGATATGTCCATATAATGAGCAACCCTTGTAGGTCCTCTCGACCCATAAAGAGAAAACCCTCTTGTAGGATCCTTACGACTTACAGAGGAACATACACTTAGGGATCCTCACGATTCCTAGGGAAAAAATACACCCACGAGATCCTCACGACTTGTAGGGAGAAATACCTTGGTGAGACCTTTACGGCTCATGAAGTCAAAAGCCTTGGTCGACAGGACCCTTAACCCTGTTTGCTAAGCCACCTTTGTTCAACATCGACAGAGGCAAATGATGATTCGCTCCTGGCAATATTCTAGTTGTAGCGGTGCTGATGCCGAAATCGGTGTCTAAAATCCAAGCTTGCGACGAAGAAGCTAGCAAGCCACACATGCCTACGAAATAGCCGAAATGATGGGGCAACTTGCAATAAAAAGCAGCAAGTAAAAATGTATGCATGAAAAATAGCCGAAATGATGGGGCAACTCGCAATAAAAAGCAGCGAGTAGAAAATAAATAAATAGCCGAAATGATTGGGCACCGCGAAAAATAGCCGAAATGATGGGGCAATCGCGACCTTCGCGATATAAAAGCTGAAACGATAGAGCATCGCGGAAAAAGAAATAAAATAAAAATAAAATTTATGCCCTACAGGTGATGTTCCATCACACCCTGTACACAATCCAAGGGCGTAAACAAAAAAGGGAACATACCTCCCCCCAGGTTTCACCAAAGAAAGAAGCTAAATCTCGACGGGTCACAAGCGACCTAGAGATCATCCCAACACTCGTCTCGTAACGACGGATACAACTTCAAGCTAAGCGGAACAGCGGCAACTCCCAGTTCCATGGCTCGGTGGTATACATATCGCCAACAGTCAAACCTCCATCCCGTGAAATGCGGATATAATCAGCAAAATTCCTGGTTACGTGGAACGCGGATAACGTCACTCTTTGACCCCGTGAAAAACGTCCAGAGCGGATCCTGGTCCTCGCAGAGCACGGTAGTGAACCCGTGTGAAGCATCCAGAGCGGAGCCTAGTCCTCGCCGAGCACGGTAGTGAACCCGTGTGAAGCATCTAGTGCAAAATTCTTGGTTACGTGGAACGCGGATAACGTCACTCTTTGACCCCGTAGAAAACGTCCAGAGCGGATCCTGGTCCTCGCAGAGCACGACAGTGAACACGTGTGAAGCATCCAGAGCGGAGCCTAGTCCTCGCCGAGCACGGCAGTGAACCCGTGTGAAGCATCTAGTGCAAAATTCCTGGCTACGTGGAACGCGGATAACGTCACTCTTTGACCCCGTGGAAAACGTCCAGAGCGGATCCTGGTCCTCGCAGAACACGGCAATGAACCCGTGTGAAGCATCCAGAGCGGAGCCTAGTCCTCGCCGAGCACGGCAGTGAACCCGTGTGAAGCATCTAGTGCAAAATTCCTGGTTACGTGGAACGCGGATAACGTCACTCTTTGACCCCGCGGAAAACGCCCAGAGCGGAGCCTGGTCCTCGCCAAACACGGCAGTGAACCCATGTGAAGCATCCAGAGCAAATACCGGACTGTGGAGTCCTTAAAATCCACGGACTATGATGTCCTTAACTTCGACCGTGATGTCTTAAAACTAACGATCAACCACCCCGATTCCCTACGGATTCTGCCTTGGTTTAAGGGTACATCTCTTCACTCCTTTGATACCTGGCGTTGTAATTCCTCAACGTCTTCAAAGAGGTGACGGGTCCCTGCAACCAAACACCGGACTGTGGAGTCCTTAAATCCACGGACTATGAGGTCCTTAACCTTGACCGCGACGTCTTTAAACTACGATACCTGGAACAGCCGCCTAGCCCCGTGAAACACGGACAAGGGTGACCACATCCAGCACTTATAGGCCCTCACGACCTGTAAGGAAGAGGAAAACTCTCTTGTGAGATCCTTACGACTCTCAAAGGAAAACCCGCTTAAGAATCTTCACGATTCTTAAGAAGGACTTACACTTATGGGATCCTCTCGACCTGTAGGGAGAAAAACTCTTTATGAGACCCTCGTGGATCATAAAATGCAAAAGTCTTAGGAGGCAGATCTTAACCCTGAATCCTGAGCCATCGCTGTCCTGCAAGGAGATCAAGGTAGAATATCCACAGAATACATTCAATAAAAAGGGGACACATCGTTGAGAAGAAAAATGTATCTTTTATTCATAAACTAAAATGGATACAAAGTACAATTCATGAAAGAAACAAAAAAAGAAAGATACTCTCATGCATGAGTATGTACAAAAAAGGGGAAAAGGTACAAGTCCTCAAGCCGGCAGGCGATGCAGTAATTTTACCAGCTCATCGTTCTGTTGCTGAGCCACGGCTTCATGACGCAAGATCTCCAGAAGACGAGCCTCCGCCTGAGCTTGCTGAGCCTGATACAAAGCAAGCCGAGCTTCGAGCTCTTTCTCGGTGACTTTATGAGCCTCGACCCTCTCACGAGTGAACGTGGCAGCTTTATCGAGAGCCACCACCTCTTTTATGGACTCCTGGAGCACTCGCCAGAGTTCGTATGCTTTGTTGGCCTTGGCTGTGAGGCTGGCCTGAAGCTCGCTCAGCGCCTTAGAAGCCAATTCCCTCTTCGAGAACTTGCGGCCAAGCCTCTTCTCGCATGACGTCATGTTAGCCGCACATCGTGCTATCAGACCCCGCAACTCCGCTTTTGCAGCCACGGCTTCCGAGGAAAGGCGAGAACATTCAAGAGCGTGCAAACAAGCCTCCACCTTCCTACAGAACTCCACCCAGACCCACACCACCTCCTCGCTATGATAGGTGGCGAGAAAAGGAAGAGAGCCGTTAGCTTCAGCGGCAAACGCTTCGGCTGTGGTCGCGCTACCAGCACGGAGCTCCTCGACGAAAGATGATAGGGAGACAAGGCTCAGTTGGGCCAAGCGTTCTGAAGCCCGCAAAGCATAAGGGCCGGGCGGCATCACGATGCACGATTCCAACGCCATGGAGACTGGCAGGGCTGTTCAAATTTGACAAATGATTAGTAAAATTCTTAAGCACAGAACGAACGGGATTATAATAAAATGTCACTCACCGACAGTCATGCAAATAGGAGCCGAAGGTTCCCCTGGCCCTTCAACGGCCTCGACCTCATCGTCAGCTTCCAAAACTATAAGAGACATCAACGTCATTTCGCAAGATAGTAACGATGCTATGGTAAAAGAAAAAAATGGCGAATGACACTAACCTTGCCCGGAGGAAAGGACAATACGTTGAGGGGAGATCACCTGCGGAGCCGCCATCTCCAATAAACGCTGAAATGACTGTCGAGGCGACAGATCAGCGATAGTGGCCGCCAAACCGCGCAATTCTGGGGAAGATAAAAAAGTTTATACTATGAAAGGGTTGCTAATTTAAAACGCAGAGGGTTACCTTCAACGCTCCTCCCATTCTGAGCCGGGGGGATAGCAGCTTCAACGGTCTCCGCCGTAACGTCAGGATTCAACAAAGGAAGAGTAGTCCCGACTACCTCTCTTCCAGCCTCTGAGCCGCCCTCAGTAAAGGTCATTGGGGTGGCGACCTCCAAAGGAGCTTTCCCCAAAGGAGCAAGCGCTCCCTGATCAAGAACCGCCACTGGAGGCTCTACCATGAGAGGAGCAGCCTCATCAACCCCCTTCACATCAAGCAAGGCCTCATTGAGAATTCCGGCGGGCTTTAGCTTTAATGGGCCCGTAGAGAGCTCCCCCAGCGTCGAAGATTCTGCATGATTCGAATAAGAATAATGATACATATGCACGGGCATAAATAATCGGAAAGACTACGAAAGAAGCACAACGTACCTATACGCAAAGAAGCCCTCAATATGGCTTCTTCAAGCCGCTGCTCCTTCTCAAGGAGGTGGGCTCGCCGGGGTTCAAGGGTAGACTCATGACCACCGGTCCATAAAGAAAATGCGTCAGCTGCATCTTCTGAAGCGGCCTGCTTCAAAGCCCTCTCCCCCCATTCCTCCAAAGGACCAATAAATCGCCGCCGAATCCACGAAGGGTCTTCGTAAAAAATTACAGCGGGATAAGACTTCTTCGGAACCTTGGCGTTATGAGACGCGTCTTTTGAATGCCGTATGGCCTCAGCCAACTGTGCGGCCTCCTCATCAGCCGAACTCGGGAAGAGAAGTCCAGCGTCTGACTCTTGCAGGGCCAATGGTTCATCTTCAAGAATAAGCTTAGACTCCGCCAAAGAATCGAGCAGGGTGGTGGCCGCTTTCCTCCGCCGTTTAGACCCAGAGCCGGTGCTGAGGATGACCGCTTCCTCCCTCGCGAAGCCTTAGGGCGGCGCTGGCCCACATCGCCCTCAGCGTCCTCATCCCTGCTACTCTCGCTCGGTGCCACAACCGAGAATGACATCGCCATTGTCGACGCCATAGAGGGCGGTGCTGCCACCGGTAGGGGTGCTACTACTGGGGCCCGTTTACCCCGCGATCGGGAACCCAAGGGCATACCAGCTGTTGGAGTAAGGTCTACCCCTGACTCCCCCGGAATGAGCGCGGTGCCAATCTCCCTCGAAGGGAAGCGAACCGGAACCCTCGGTCGCAGCTTAGCCCCCGAAACCTGAGGAGGGGCGTTGTGACCAAGAAGCACCCTTCTTTCTTCAAGAATAATTGGGCTGATCCGATGAAGATACCAGCCCGTAAATGCACCCACACACCGGGGCATGTACTCAGCTTCAGGGACCATGAAACGGGATCCAGTGTTCAGCCTCATGAAATGATGAGCGGCATCGCGAACAGCATCGAGCGAAGGGATCGGGGCGACTATAAAAGCCTTGAAAGGAACACCCTGGTCGTATCCAAGCTGTCGGGCGAATCGATGCGGATTGTACCGCATAAAAAGAGCTGCACTGTCCTGGCGAAACACCAAGTAGCCCGGTCTAATTGTATACAAATGCGCGGCCTCCCGGGGCTTCATAGAAGGTGCGTTGTCTTTCGACTGGTCCCAGAGTTGTTGAACTGGACCCGAAGGAGTAGACAAGACCCGATCAATAAAAACCAGTCCGCCAGCGGCGGCATGAGGAGAAATCAGCACCCGAATAGCCCCGAATTGAGTCGGGTCAGCAGCAGAAGCACCCACCAATAGCATAAGTCGCGGGAAGGGATAGGCGTCGTAAAACGCGGGCCTCTGATGCATAGCGAAAGCCCCCAGCACATGCATTTCGACCCAGGACGTGAAATAATGAAGCGAAAAGTTCACTACATCCACGCCGGGTGTAGAGGTATTAGCTGCGGTTCCCAATCCATGATAGAGGTGCGCCAAGGCCGGGATGCCGATGGCCAACCGCGTCCCCTCAGCAATACGATGAGCCGGGTAGATGACCGAGGCTCTCATGAAGCGGTGATGCATGGGGATAACGAACCAACTAAGCCAAACACTAACAAACCCCACAAAGAACGTCTCCTCGTCCATGCCTGGAACAGCAATGGATTCAAAAGATATCGGCGACATAATAGGGATGTAGTACTGAGGTAAATCTGATTCAGTGGTCGGCAGCTTCTTCGGACCGAACCCAAAGGGGTCTCCAATGTTGGCAAACTTCGGAGCTGTCTTCGATAAGGCGTCCTCGCGAAGGAAACGAGCAATGAAGCTCTTGAAAGTAACACCCTGCTCTTCGGATTCGGTGAATAATCGGTCGAAGATACCTAGCGCCTTGATTAATCTGGGACGCTTGTGGCGAACGGCATTCTCAGCAGACAGGCCGTCAACTGGGGCGGGCTCGGGTTCAAAAATGTACTCGTCAGAAGGCATCAATTCCTCGTACAGACTACCCCTTATTGGCAATCCCGAGATGTCATAAAATTCGGCCAGAGAGATCGAAACCTCGCGATCTCCTAGAATGAAAGTGTTGGTGGGAAGATTCCATTGGTTTAAAAACGCCTTGACCCACCAGACATGCGGAGACTTATAATGAAAGAGTGACGCGTATATTGCCTGATAAAGCCCGACTTTCTGCAACCGCGCATGATGGACAGAAAGGATGTAGCGAGCCCAGAGAAGGTAGCCCGTAGGGTGCCGAGGAGTAAGCCCTATCTTATAAATTTGCCCCCACGGGTGGGCCTCACCCTGGCAGATACGCCGCCCCAAGATGTCTATGGCCGGGATTGGATGGTTCGGAATACCGGTCGTCGAAGGCTCGAGCCTCCCCGTTGGAGTCCAGTTGGGCATTTCCACAGCAAAAACCGTCCTCGGAGGATCCATCGGTAAGAATGGGAAAGTGGGCTCCGTCGGTACCGCGCAAAGAAAACTCCGGCGACCCTGAATAATCTGACTATACCAAGATCCCCATTGAAGAAGGTTGGTGCAGTTCGGGTCATGGGCCCGGATCATCGCCATCGCTTCCTCATCAGATGGCGACTGAGGAAAAGCAGCCTCCGAGAGAGAAAAGGGAAAGCACGGAACAGAAGCCATCGCACCTGAAATCCAATAAAAGGAGACCGTTAAAAGCAAAGTCAGCGATATATATCCATTCATGAACAGGAAGACTAGTTAAAGAAAGCAACAACAGAGTTTTCTGGGACCATTGGCTGCAAAACACATGGGCCCCACAGAATCAGGATGACGGCTCATTAATAATGAGACCAAATAGTTACAATAAAACAAAGGGAATATCCTCATTTAATAAAGAATGGTAACCCTACACATTCCCCCTAACAGGATCTGCCTCGGGTTCTACAATGGATCCAACAAGATCAAAGGAATTAAATTCCCACAGAAGACATCATTACAAAGCTCCTGTTTCATTAATTGCGGAAGGACAACCTCGGGTCAAGAGACCCCATGAAGCCTCCGTGTGAAGAAATTGAGTTCTTCATTGGAATTAAATTCCTTATTAAGAGAAGGGAATTAAATTCCCAGAAACATTTTTTGGGATGGAATTAAATTCCATGGATTTGAACCGCCATCATCATCTCCCTAAGGATCATCTAAACCCTAAGAGATCTACTGTTGGAGGTTAAGTGGTCTCATATTTTGGTTAGAGAACTTGAAGAAAAATGGGTTCTTTGTGAAACCCTTGTTATGGATTTAAAATCCAGAGAGTTTTGTCAAAATGAAGGTGCTTCGATCACCATTACCTGAGGAGGAAGAGTCCTTTTAAACAGAGTTAAACTCTGAAAATGTTTCAAGGAAGAGAACTAAGCTCTGGAAGAAGAGAGTTAAATTCTCAGAAAAAGTTCTCAAAGGAAGGAGATGAGCAAAGTGAAGGCTCTTCGGAAGGGACGTGAACATTTATAGGATGTGATGGAGACGCTTCATATCCCTAAATCTCTAGAGGAATCCAACGGTCACAAAAGGTGACCGCGTTGCACTCACGTGCGGACACGTGAGAACAACGCTGTGGGGGCATTTGTTTCCTGATTTAAAATCAGGAAAGCTTACGGAAAAGGCTTCAGAAAAGGGTCACGTGCTTACACGTGACCAGCAGTCACGTGTTGGCACGTGACATCTAAAAGCATCAGCAAGGCAAATTCAGCTTCCCGACTACATCAAAGAAAAGGACTTCAGAAAGGGTCACGTGCTCCAACGTGATCTGGGTCACGTGTTGGCATGTGACAATTAAAAGCGGCTTCAAAAGCAAACCGGTTCCCTGATCAAATCAAGGAAGAAGCTTCAGAAGAGGTCACATGCTCCCACGTGATCAGGGTCACGTGTTGGCACGTGATACTCAAAAGCAGCAGACTTGTTCTCCGGTTAAATCAAGAAAAAGAGTCCAGACGAGGGTCACGTGCTCACACGTGACCAGGGGTCACGTGATGGCACGTGACGGTTAAGCAGCAACCAGAAGACAGAGCGCAAAAAGAAAGAAGAAGGCTCGTTCCAAGGGGGTCACGTGCCCACACGTGACCAAGGGTCACGTGGCCACACATGACCGACTTCAAAGCCCATTTGTTAACAGAATTAAATTCTGAGAAAAGACCTCTCAAATCTTTCCAAAAGCAACCGATTGAATTAAAGATGATTAAATATCATCTATCTATGGGAAAATCTCGAATTTGGAAAGATTTCCCCGTAAAATCTAATCAAAATAACAGAGGAGAATCTCTGGATTTAAAATTCAATGGTGAGTAAAATTCACCTAATAATCCAAAGGTCCAAAACGAATGATGGATACAAATCAAATCTCCTAATGAAAGATCCACCAAAACTAATTGACTCGGCTGCTTCTCCTATAAATAGGAGTCAAGAGACACACAAGAAAAATATATATGCAGAGGGAAAGAAAAGAGAGAGAGCCTTGATACTTTAGAGGAATTTGGATCTTCTGCAAAAGAAAACCCTAGGTAAGAAAGGGAAGGTTTCATTGAAAGAAAAGAGAATTTAATTTTCAACAGAGTTTAACTCTGATATAAAACAGAAGAACATATTTCTTCTCTCTTTGATTGAGGATCTGTAAAGTGCACATCTCCCCTTGAGTTGAGAATTTAATTCTCAATGGGTTGAGATCCTGCCATGCAGATCCAAAGCATAGAGATGGAATGGAAGCACGACAATTTAATTCTCACAGAACTATAGGAATTTAATTCCTTCAAAATAAAATTAGGGTTTGACCCTGTGTTATGGGAATTTAATTCCTTCAGAATGAAAAGAATCAGGGTTTAACCCTAATTAAGAACTTAGTTCTGTTAAAACAACAAGAATTTAATTCCCTTAATCTTATTCCCCAGAATAATCCTCTAACAGAGAGTGGGGGTTTAATTCCTTAAAGCTTTTATTAGGGTTTAACCCTATTCAGTTCTTCACATATATGAGAAATTTAATTCCTACAGAAAATTCAGAGTTCAACTCTTCAAAAAGAACTAGGAATTTAATTCCTCTGAAGTTATTGTCAGGGTTCAACCCTACGAGGGATTTAATTCCTGAAAGGGATTAACAGATCTTCTAAACAACTACAGAAAAGCAGGGTCACGTGTCACCACGTGACCCCCCCAAAAGATCTACAGAAATCCTTTTGGGGCAGTGCCTCACGTGACCCACGTGACCCTTGGCAGAGGCTTTAACATACTCCATTCAAACACCCGTCACGTGATGACACGTGATGCTCCAAAAGATGCGATCTTTTCAGCAGAACAAACGAAGGGAGGGCGCCCTCACGTGCTACCACGTGACCCCTCTTGCCTCAGCGTCTAACGCTAAATTGGAACCCCTGAATTCAGTGTTAAAACGTTGTTTGGCCTTAGTGTTCAACACTAAGCAAAGAACTTTATTTGCAGTGTTCAACACTGATTACCTTAGTGTTCAACACTAATTTGGGATTTCTGTTGCCAGTGTTTAACACTGGTCTGTTTTAGTGTTTAACACTAATTTGAAGGCCTTGTTGCTGGTGTTGACACCAACTATCTTCTAGTGTTAAACACTGACTTATCAATCTCATTCTCAGTGTTCAACACTGATTGGTCTTTAGTGTTTAACACTAGGCATTGGCCCAATTGGCTAAATGGCAAGAGGCAAAGCCTCTCCTTCAAGGGACCAACAGGAGGGCTGATGTCCCAGACATGATTGGACTTAGCCCAAGCTGGCCATAAGTCCTCAATTCGTAATTAACTGGGCTAATAGGCTCATAACATAATTAATTGGTCTTGATCCCAAATTGGGCCAAAGACTATTTAATCCACTCCGGTTCTAGGGTACATCTCTTCACTTCTTTGATACTTGGCGTTGTAATCCCTCAACGTCTTCAAAGAGGTGACGGGTCCCGATGACCACACATTGATACGGACTGCGGGGTCCTTAAACCCATGGACTA
Source organism: Agapanthus africanus (assembly GCA_030015575.1). Classification (NCBI taxonomy): domain Eukaryota; kingdom Viridiplantae; phylum Streptophyta; class Magnoliopsida; order Asparagales; family Amaryllidaceae; genus Agapanthus; species Agapanthus africanus. The sequence goes on from JASDDO010000019.1 coordinate 30,872,242, forward strand.
CGACGTCCTTAACCTCGACCGAGATGTCTTAAAACTAACAATGGACTGTGGGGTCCTTAAACCCATGGACTACGACGTCCTTAACCTTGACCGAGATGTCTTAAAACTAACAATGGACTGTGGGGTTCTTAAACCCATGGACTACGACGTCCTTAAACCCATGGACTACGACGTCCTCAACCTTGACCGAGATGTCTTAAAACTAACAATGGACTGTGGGGTCCTTAAACCTATGGACTACGACGTCCTTAACCTTGACCGAGATGTATTAAAACTAACAATGGACTGTGGGGTCCTTAAACCCATGGACTACGACGTCCTTAACCTTGACCGAGATGTCTTAAAACTAACAATGGACCGCAATGTCCTTAAACTACCCATGGACCGCAATGTCCTTAAACTACCCATGGACCGCAATGTCCTTAAACTGGCAATGGACCACTATGTCCCTAAACTGGAACAATAGGGCCGCAAATGCTCTTTTGCCGGATCTAAACGATCCCGTTTAAATTGATCTTAGCCTCAAATATGGCTAACGTATCCTTAAACCTTCAAACAGACTGGACTATGAATCCCTCCAATCAAGTTTGGTTCAAGGGTACATCTCTGAACTCCTCTGACACCTGTCGTTGTAATCCTTCAACGTCGTCAGAGAGGTGACGAGTTCCGACGGCCATACATTCAATGGACCACTATGTCCCTAAACTGGAACAATAGAGCCCCCAAATACTCTTTTGTCGGATCTAAACGATCCCGTTAAGTTGATCTTAGTCTCAAGTTAGACTAACGTATCCTTAACAGACGTTTGAGTTGATCTTAGCCTCAGATATGGCTAACGTATCCTCAAACCAAACCCCCAAACCCAAATCTAAGATAATACGGATTTCGACTAGTCCACGCTCTATGGGCGACGACATAACTCGGTCTCCGTAAACAATCCACGGGCAACAAAACATAAAATAAACACACACGACACGAAGTGACCATCTGGAGAAGGAGAAAGTTGTTACCGCGACGCGGTAGCGTAATTAACTGCAGGGGCTTGCGCCTACAGGGAAGAGCGTCCCCACAATCAAAAACCCCTCAAACGATGGAGAATCTGACGAAGTCTGCTATATCGGCCGCATCCGTTTAAACCTTCGATATATGGTGCCATAAATCAACTTGGTATCTTCGGAGAGGTGAACGGATAGCACCAATTAGCATCTGCCCCGAATCTCAGTGCCGAGACATCGTCAGTCTTGTGCACCGTCTTTCGGAGGGGAACAGCACTGAAATATCATATCAGGGTAACCGGGTTTTTAAAACAATTACATATTCTCTTTGGGAATACCCGCGGTTCCCAAATTTAGAAATATCATGGAAATCCGAATCCAAAACCTCAATAGCACATAAACTAGTGAATATAGGCATGAGAATCCATGAATGCGGCATAACAATGAATAATAGTATGCATGAAGTGACAAGTAATAACTACAATGTCTAAACTGGCATATAAGGCAAGTACATTAATATTATGTCAAACTACTAACTAACAAGCTAAGTCAAGCAATAGTATTTTCTAAGTGTACGTGACATGGCAATTACCGATGAAGATGTGTGTGAGCCGGCAAGTAAGTGTACATGGTACATACGCATCATCGGTAATGGTGCTGGTGTCCTAACAGCATGATATCAATAATGAAATATGAATTACAATAAGTATGTGATGCGGAGCAACAGCAATAATGTGCGGGAGCTGAATACTAAACACAATGATAACTAATCTGCATTTAATAAAATATGAGTTCCACAGTGGTGCCATTTGAAATAACACGAATCGTGGGGTTTTGAAAATAAGGGCTACGGTGTTTTTAAGAAAAGATACGTCTTTTTGAAATATCCGTAGAATCCCTTGACCTGTCTTTTAAAATACCCACGATCCGTTAGTTTTGAAATAGGTAGGAATCTAACCCAGTCTAACAACTACACTAAACTATACGGCTGAACTAACCAGCTAACTGAAGGTAAGGAAACCACCTAACATCTGAGTCGATATATATATATATATATTAGTCGATGATCCCGCCTCGATAATATCATATCCGATACCATATCTATAATCAGATATTCCCAAGTCAAGAGTGCGGATCAAACATCAATATATAGCTCGTACGTAAGTCCGTCGTACGGCATCCCAAATCTGGGTACGGGTCAATATCACATTCATCACACAATTCATCTGGTATCCCCTTTATCAAAGATCATAATCTTGGTACGGATCTATGTCTAGTACAATACTGATACCACCTATGTATGCATGCATGTGTGTGAAACACTACGTCAAAGGACCCGCTACAACGTCATGTCGTATCTCAAATATGAGCCCTGCCAAATCACCGATCTCACGGCCTCAAATCAAATCTCATCGACTCATCTCAGATCCCAAGTACTATCCTCAAATCCAGTATATGAACACATAGTCCCATACCCATGTGAACACATAAATATATAATCCCATATACGCACATGTAAAAGAAAGGATGTATGCAAGTATGTGCGTGTGTGTGTATAGGTGCAACCCCTACTCTAGGGTTTCGCAACTACACTAAACCAATCACAGAACACCAAAAGTCCATCTTTATCATCAAAAATATCAAATCAACATATACTAAAAATATGTGTGTATACGTATTCGTATACATCACCACGAACTGCGGGGGTGCTATACGCCATCCACCCGACTTCTCCCCGTAGATATAAATCTACTCACCTGGTCCTCGCTCGCCGGTGCCGACGTCGCCACTCGCTTGCTTGTCATCTCGAAGTCCACATGGGGGTACCTACATATCATAACGTACCGTATCGCATTAAAACCCAATTCGAAATCGAAACGGCATACGAAAACCAAATCGGCACGCGTATCACACATAGGTCAAAACCTATCGCCTACGCATGCAAGGATAGCCAAACCAATTCTCGATGTCGATGTACAAACGTCAAACCATCGAGAAAAACCCAAACACACCCATTTACACATTTACAACACTAATTATAATATGAAATAGGTTGCAATTCACAAAAATCTAGCAAGCAAAATCAACCGTTTTAGTACAAAACTCGATGTTTAAACAAATCTAGCGGCCACAACATCCACTAAATATCATAACTAAGTCATATAAACCATTTCTATAATTTATTCTCATCAATTTGCATAAATTCCAAAATCCTAGTTTGCAAAAATATCAATTTTTAACACCTTTTAAAGCAAAATTCACAATTCAACAATTAAGCTTGGTTTTGTATAACATAAGATATTAAACCACTCATTATAATGTTAATGATGTCATGAAAAACTTAATTACATTTTAATCTCAATTATATATGTATTTCAGTAAAACCTAGTTTGCAATTTCTTAAAATTACTACAATTTAAATTTAACCTTTTGCAACTAGCAACTAAATTAGTTTTAGCATAACATTAATATGTCAATTACATCACACAACCATAATTTCACAACACAAAATACCAATTTGAATTCAAACCCCTCTCTTGAATTTTAAATCATGCACTTAGAACTAATTAAAAACCTAATTAAACATTTAATTAAGCTAACCTAAAACAATTAACAACAAATTAAGCAAAAAAGTTAGAATTATACCTCATGATCAAGAGATCAAATATGGAAATCAAAGCTTCTAAAATGCCAACTTGTTTCCTAGATCTATGCAAGTTTGGCTAATGAGAAATGGGTAGGGATTAGATTTGGATTTTAGCTTAATTTTTGTGGATTTTCAAGCATTTTTTGATGAATTTTTTAAAGAGAAAGAGAGATGAAGAATGAAGGGGCTGAAAATGGAGGGGGGCTCGACCAATGAAAGTGGGGGAGAGGAGAGAGGGAGTGTGGTGTGAGGTATGGTGAGGGAAAAGTCCAAGTCAACAAAAGACCAAACTCTTTTATCTATTCTCATACTTTCCTTTTTGTTTTCTTTCTTTTATCAAAAGAAGTGGGGACATGGGGATGTGGCTGCTGAAAATTCAGCCAAGGAGAAGGAAAAATAGGGGTGTGTGAGTGTGGGTATGGGTGTGGGGTGATGGAAAATGATAAATACTATACCCCAAACATCCATTTACACTAAATTCACAATTTAAGGCTTTTTCTTCGATATTTTCTAACACCGTTTAACAACTTCATTTCATTTCAAAAACCATATGTTAAAATTTTGTTTAATGTGTTATGATGCACAAAATTTGTTTCAACCCATTGCAATTTGTAATTTTCCCAAATTAAATGTATTAGTGACGGCTTAAAATAATATTAAAATAATTAATTTCGGAAAATTTTTCAGAAAATTAGAAATTTTACCGGTGGCTCAATAAACACCAAATATTAGCAATTACATAGCTAGAATATGTATATTTAATTTTATATTAAAGATATTTGTATTTTGACTTTTTACAGAAAACCCCCTTATTTTACCGATTATCCGAAATTTCAACGAAACGATTTTCAAAACGTTACAATCTTTCCCCCTTAAAGAAATTCGGTACCCGAATTTAAATTAAAACTCCCCCTAAATACTGAAACATCTAAGCAAAACCATCAAGTCGTCGGGGCTCCGAAATCATTAATACATAAAACAAATCGTAGCGCAGCGCATGCGCATGAAAAATGAGCATATAACTCAAAATCAAAACTCCGTCAAGCATCCCGCAATCATTGGAGTCATGGTAAAGACACAAATGTCAAATCCAATACAAAACCAATGTGATATAACTCGAAACTATACATGTAAATATCCAATCTATATGTGTAAATATCTGAAGGAAATGCATGCCAAATCTTTTAAAGTCGCTGTGCAATACACATAACACTGCACAGTGGCGGACGTCTATCATAAGAAAATAACTACATATATATATATATATATATATATATCCTTTGTTTAATATGCACGTCTCGCCGTTTTGAAAGCAATTTCAGAAGGGTTTCCTTTATAAAATGTTTCGTGTCATCTCGGACACGTAGGTAAATACTGAGACTATAGCTCTTCTTTGGAAATCCCTTCGATAACTATCAATGCATGCAAAAATATACTCAACTACTGTCCTGTGACTAGTCCTGCTCAGTACTAAACCAAATAGCAAACATCATAAAATATACTGCTCCAACATAAATCAGTCCCAAATATATATATGAATGCCATGTGCGTCTGGTGCGCACGGAAATCGAAATCCATAAATGTGCCATACATGTGCACAGAAACAACATCTAGATGCAACGGGTGTGCACCTAACATCTGTCATAGGCAACGTGTGTTCCTAACAGCAAAATCAGGTGCATCTGACATGCACGAAGAATCTCGATTTAGTGCATCTGGTGTGCACCAAAATCGTACCTCATAACATGTGCCCAACATACGCGAAAATCCAAATCAGGTGCATCCATCATGCACGAAATCATGAAATCCAATATCTAGCGTCGAACATGCGCAAAATCCAATCAGGTGTACAAAGTGCACAAAACCAATATCGAGCATCACAATTGAAATCGAAGTCCAGTGCATCTAAGTGCACAAAATGCGTATCACTGCACTGAAAGCATATGTGAACCATACCGAGTGCAAAAACCAAATCGTGTGCGTACATATGCACCAAAATCAACTCAACTATATGAAACCCCTAAAATCATAAACATGAGAAACCAAGGCACGAAAACGATAACAAGTGCAGCAACTGTGCAAAAATCGTAAATACTCAATAGGTGCAACCATGGTGCTTGAAAGCAAATGTCATGAAACCCAACCATCAAATCAATCATGCGAATAGATCGCCTAAAATACCGAAATCAAGTATGGCGGAATAGTCCCGCTCGAGCACATCCTCCAAGAAGCTCTGGCCAACTGTCGTGGTCACTCATAGCATGTCTCGTCGACGATCTTGAACTCTGTCCTGCTGGTGTGCATAACATGACCACTCCTGGGTCCAAGCCTTATCGTAATTTATCCCAGAAAGGTCCTGTCGAGGTCTCTCCCAAATCTCGTCTCTGCCGAACTGTCCGGAAGTCATCGTCCCTTACTATATCTGTTTCTTATTCCGAAACGGCTGCATACTCATCGCGACTCCTGCTGAAAGGTATATCCAAGTACAATGCCTCGGCATGCGTATCGCATCTCTGATGTCGGCGGAGTGGAATGCCATCTTATCCAGATCTGTACAAACCTTTTACTCCACTTTTCTCTAATGTCGACTGCTTCGGACTCGTCTCATCGTGGCTGCATGGACTGAGCTCCAATGTCTATCCTCGTATCTGGAGTCTCCCAAGAAATGCATCTCCCCACCTAGCATCGAAAGAAGTCGAACCATCCGATCGATTTGTCAAAACCTCATAATCCCCCAAGAGCTCAACATCTTGGGTACAGTTTAATAGTATCGAGTACATACCACAACATCGATGGTCCTGCCGTAGAAGGGCAAACCCAAGCCTCACTAATGGCGCCGCGGAACTGCCGCAAACCCTAAGATTCAAAGGCTTTCACACGGTTATTAAGTCGAGTTAGGGTTTCATTCTTCTAGAGGGTCCATAGAATTGCCTACATGCTCTTCCGAATACTTTAAACTTGGAATAATATGTTTCTGACATTCGATCGTCTCTGTCGACTCTCAACGTCTCTGCGTGAAGTCGTCTCTAGCTGGAATCAATCTATCTGATGTCCTCGCATCGGGGTAGGCGAACGAACCACACGTCCTAGTCATTCATCCTCGGGTGACTAGCGACCTTCTATCATCTCTTAGTACAACTCGTACTGCAATAGCTCCAACATCTGGGGCGATATCTCGTCGTTCGCACCAATAACTGGCTCACTCGTCTGCACGCTGAACAGTGCCTCAATCATCATGAATAAGCAATACATCAACGGTCATCAAAATCTGGTTGGCCTCTGTCGGTGGCCCAATCCTCTGGTGCTGATCTGCACGTCCGAGAAATCTCATACAGCGATCCATCAAATGCTCGTGGCGTGAAAACACAATAAAAAGACACATCTCTGCAATCGTGTGTCACCGGAATCACGCCCTGGTCAGTCATCGTTCGTGACGAGCTCATGCTGACCGCAACTCTAGCCGTAGCTCTCCCTGCCCGTAATCGTGGCAGCAAAACCATAACTGGTACCGATGAGGCTAGATCATGAATGAATATAATACTGAGCAAAGAAATGTACATCCTAAGGCTTCTTAAGCAGAGTAGCGTATCGTAAGTATGCCGCGGAACATACCCACGGTACGTCATTCTACTTTAGTCACCACTCCATCAACCAAGGGTCATCCTACGCTCTGAAGGTAAAACCTAACGCTTTGATACCAACTTTGTCACGACCCGAAAGTACGGAACATGACCGGCACTTAAATTACGAAACGTCTCGAGGCATACATAATCTAAGTAAGCTAAAACCCAGAAATCAAAACCAAAGAAGCAGTGGAGTGAAGGAAAAACCAATTTAAAACGAGTAGTTTTAATAGCATAAGCCGAATTATGCGCCTTAAAAACATCAAGTATTTTTTGAACATTGCGGCAGAGTCTCCTTTGTAAATACTGGCCCCCAGACGGGATACAACATGAATAGTATACGAAATCAATAAAAAAGCATCCCCAAGCGGGAGCTAGCTCTTCGTCAATTGACGGTCACAACCACGCAAGCAATATAATATACAACGCCAAGGACGAGGATCAAAACTCAAAAGGAAACTCAAAACAGCAAGAAATCCATAGAAATACAACGCGCGACTCTAAGGTCGAAAGAATAAACATCACCGGTCTCTATCTCTGAAATAAATACATGTTTGGTTGATGGAACTTCTAGATACAACAGAATAATAATATACAAGGTATAATGATGGGTACGATACAAATAAACCCACCTACTAGTAAGTCACCCAAAAGAAGCAGTGCCAGCAAAGCCGTAATGAAACATGTACGGCAAAACCTGCAAGAAACTGTGGCACAACGGGGGTGAGTTGCCAACTCGTGAGTAGAAAAATATCTACGAACAGAAATCGCATGAACAACGGAATCCTAGGTCAACGATCATAATATATCCTCAAATATATAACCAGCAGCCTATAACAATGGCTAGGGTAAATGTCTAACCCAAGTGTAATCCTATGTACCCGTGTCAGTGCCTCAGGTAGCAATATATCATATGGATAATGTATGAATGCATGAAAACAGAATACATGTACTAAAGAAACTGCTTTCATAATTTAGTGAGATTTCCTTTGTATTTTTAAAATGAGGTATCATAAATGAAATCAGCATAAACAGTGTCTAGCATCAACACAAACCATAAATCTCAATGTCTCAAAATCTCAGGCTCCGGCTATCCGGACTGGCCTGTATCATCAAATCTCAGTACCTCAATATCTCGAAATCTCAATGTCTCAATCTCAATATCTAGGACGCCGTCAGTCCAGACCGGCCCCTACCATCCATCTCAAGACCACGACGGTATCCTCCGGATATCCGACGCGTCGGGTAAAATCACCGGTAGGTAGTCTCCCCCTGCCAGGCTCACATCGTCATCACCACGCGCTTCTTTCCCCAGGGTACCTTACCGGGTCCACCATGTACCCGAAACGGTTCCTCCAGTCCTCAAACTCGAGTCTCACATGTAGCTCTCAGCACCGAGAAAACACATGGTGGACGCACTGAAATATCATATCAGGGTAACCGGGTTTTTAAAACAATTACATATTCTCTTTTGAAATACCTGCGGTTCCCAAATCTAGAAATATCATGGAAATCCGAATCCAAAACCTCAATAGCACATAAACTAGTGAATATAGGCATGAGAATCCATGAATGCAGCATAACAATGAATAACAGTATGCATGAAGTGACAAGTAATAACTACAATGTCTAAACTGGCATATAAGGCAAGTACACTAATATCATGTCAAACTACTAACTAACAAGCCAAGTCAAGCAATAGTATTTTCTAAGTGTACGTGACATGGCAATTACCGATGAAGATGTGTGTGAGCCGGTAAGTAAGTGTACGTGGTACATACGCATCATCGGTAATGGTGCTGGTGTCCTAACAGCATAATATCAATAATGAAATATGAATTACAATAAGTATGCGATGCGGAGCAACAACAATAATGTGCGGGAGCTGAATACTAAACACAATGATAACTAATCTGCATTTAATAAAATATGAGTTCCACAGTGGTGCCATTTGAAATAACACGAATCGTGGGGTTTTGAAAATAAAGGCTACGGTGTTTTTAAGAAAAGATACGTCTTTTTGAAATATCCGTAGAATCTCTTGACCTGTCTTTTAAAATACCCACGATCCGTTAGTTTTGAAATAGGTAGGAATCTAACCTAGTCTAACAACTACACTAAACTATACGGCTGAACTAACCAGCTTACTGAAGGTAAGGAAACCGCATAACATCTGAGTCGATATATATATATATATATATATATATATATATTAGTCGATGATCCCGCCTCGATAATATCATATCCGATACCATATCTATAATCAGATATTCCCAAGTTAAGAGTGCGGATCAAACATCAATATATAGCTCGTACGTAAGTCCGTCGTACGGCATCCCAAATCTGGGTACGGGTCAATATCACATTCATCACACTATTCATCTGGTATCCCCTTTATCAAAGATCATAATCTGGGTACGGATCTATGTCTAGTACAATACTGATACCACCTACGTATGCATGCACGTGTGTGAAACACTACGTCAAAGGACCCGCTACAACGTCATGTCGTATCTCAAATACGAGCCCTGCCAAATCACCGATCTCACGGGCTCAAATCAAATCTCATCGACTCATCTCAGATCCCAAGTACTATCCTCAAATCCAGTATATGAACATATAGTCTCATACCCATGTGAACACATAAATATATAATCCCATATACGCACATGTAAAAGAAAGGATGTATGCAAGTATGTGCGTGTGCGTGTATAGGTGCAACCCCTACTCTAGGGTTTCGCAACTACTCTAAACCAATCACAGAACACCAAAAGTCCATCTTTATCATCAAAAATATCAATTCAACATATACTAAAAATATGTGTGTATAAGTATTCGTATACATCACCACGAACTGTGGGGGTGCTATACGCCATCCACCCGACTTCTCCCCGTAGATATAAATCTACTCACCTGGTCCTCGCTCGCCGGTGCCGACGTCGCCGCTCGCTTGCTTGTCATCTCGAAGTCCATATGGGGGTGCCTACATATCATAACGCACCGTATCGCATTAAAACCCAATTCGAAATCGAAACGGCATACGAAAACCAAATCGGCCCGCGTATCACACATAGGTCAAAACCTATCGCCTACGCATGCAAGGATAGCCAAACCAATTCTCGATGTCGATGTACAAACGTCAAACCATCTAGAAAAACCCAAACACACCCATTTACACATTTACAACACTAATTATAATATGAAATATGTTGCAATTCACAAAAACCTCAAACTCACTTTAAGAGCTATTTTTCCGAAAATCTAGCAAGCAAAATTAACCGTTTTAGTACAAAACTCGATGTTTAAACAAATCTAGTGGCCACAATATCCACTAAATATCATAACTAAGTCATATAAACCATTTCTATAATTTATTCTCATCAATTTGCATAAATTCCAAAATCCTGGTTTGCAAAAATATCAATTTTTAACACCTTTTAATGCAAAATTCTCAATTCAACAATTAAGCTTGGTTTTGCATAACATAAGATATTAAACCACTCATTATAATGTTAATGATGTCATGAAAAACTTAATTACATTTTAATCTCAACTATATATGTATTTCACTAAAACCTAGTTTGCAATTTCTTAAAATTACTACAATTTAAATTTAACCTTTTGCAACTAGCAACTAAATTAGTTTTAGCATAACATTAATATGTCAATTACATCACACAACCATAATCTCACAACACAAAATACCAATTTGAATTCAAACCCCTCTCTTGAATTTTAAATCATGCACTTAGAACTAATTAAAAACCTAATTAAACATTTAATTAAGCTAACCTAAAACAATTAACAACAAATTAAGCAGAAAGGTTAGAATTATACCTCATGATCAAGAGATCAAATATGGAAATCAAAGCCTCTAAAATGCCAACTTGTTCCCTAGATCCATGCAAGTTTGGCTAATGAGAAATGGGTAGGGATTAGATTTGGATTTTAGCTTGATTTTTGTGGATTTTCAAGCATTTTTTGATGAATTTTTTAAAGAGAAAGAGAGATGAAGAATGAAGGGGCTGAAAATGGAGGGGGGGTCGACCAATGCAGGTGGGGGAGAGGAGAGAGGGAGTGTGGTGTGAGGTATGGTGAGGGAAAAGTCCAAGTCAACAAAAGACCAAACTCTTTTATCTATTCTCATACTTTCCTTTTTGTTTTCTTTCTTTTATCAAAAGAAGTGGGGAATGGGGATGTGGCTGCTGAAAATTTAGCCAAGGAAAAGGAAAAATGGGGGTGTGTGAGTGTGGGTATGGGTGTGGGGTGATGGAAAATGATAAATACTATACCCCAAACATCCATTTACACTAAATTCACAATTTAAGGCTTTTTCTTCGATATTTTCTAAGACTGTTTAACAACTTCATTTCATTTCAAAAACCACATGTTAAAATTTTGTTTAATGTGTTATGATGCACAAAATTTGTTTCAACCCATTCCAATTTGTAATTTTCCCTAATTAAATGTATTAGTGACGATTTAAAATAATATTAAAATAATTAATTTCGGAAAAAATTTCAGAAAATTAGAAATTTTACCAGTGGCTCAATAAACACCAAACACTAGCAATTACATAGCTAGAATATGTATATTTAATTTTATATTAAAGATATTTGTATTTTGACTTTTTACAGAAAACCCCATTATTTTACCGATTTTCCGGAATTTCACCGAAACGATTTTCAAAACGTTACACTTAGGCTTGACCTTACGGAACTTAGACTTACTCGAGGGGGTATTATACCCGAACTTTCGTCGCATAGGATGACCCTTGGTTGATGGAGTAGGTAGATTGAGTAGAGTGACGTATCGTACGTATGTTCCGCGGCATACTTACGATACGCTACTCCGCTTAAGAAAGCTTAGGATGTACATTTGCTTACACAGTATTATATTCATTCCTATGATCTATCCTCATCGATATTGGTTGTGATTTTGCTGCCACGATTACACGGGCAGAGAGAGCTACGGCTAGAGTTGCGTCAGCTTGAGCTCGTCACGGACGAGGACTGACCGAGGCGTGATTCTAGAGACGTACGATTGCATGGAGAGGCGTCGTTTTATTGTGTTTTCGCGCCATGAGCGTTTGACAGATCGCTTCCACGAGATTTCTCGGACGTGCTGATCGGCACCAGAGGATCAGGCTACTGCTAGAGGCCAGCCAGAATGTGATGACTATTGAAATATCGCTTATTCATGATGATTGAGGCGCACTTCAGCTTACAGATGAATGAGCCAGTTGTTACTGCAAATGACGAGATATCGCCCAGATGATTGGAGCTGCTGCAGCATGAGCATATACTTAGAGACATGATGGAAGGTTGCTAGTCACCGAGGATGAATGACTAGGACATGTGGTTCGTTCGCTTACCCCGATGCGAGGTCATCAGATAGATTGATTCCAGCTAGAGACGACTTCACGCAGATTCGTTGAGAGTCGATAGAGACGATCGAATGTCAGGAACCCGATTCCAAGTTTAAAGTATTCGGAAGACAATGCAAGTAATGCTATGGACCCTCTAGAAGAATGAAACCCTAACTCGACGTAATGACCATGGAACGCCTCCGAACCTTACGGTTTGCGGCAGTTTAGTGGTGCCATTTGTGAGGCTTGGGTTTGCCCTTCTACGGTTGGTCCACAGGTGCTGTGGTATGTACTGGAATATTCTTAAAATGTACTCAAGATGTTGATCTCTTGGGGGATTATGAGGTTCTGACGAGTCGATCGGATGGTTCGATATCATTCGGATATCATGTGACGGGACACATTGCTTGAGAGACTCCAGATACGAGTATAGCCGTTGGAGCGCAGTCCATGCAGCCATAAGAAGATGAGTCCGAATCAGTCGACATTGGAACAGAGTGAAGTAAAGAGGTCGCACGAGAATTCGACAAGATGACGTTCCACTCCGCTGACATCAGAGATGCGATACGCATGCAGAAGCATTGACTATTGATATACCTTCCAGAAGGAGTCGCGATGAGTATGCAGCCGTTCCAGAATAAGAAACAGATATTGTAATACCCAGCCCCTTTTATACCAATGATTGTATTTCTTTCTACCTATAAATTTATTTATAATTATTCATTTATTTAAAAATCCTATTAAACCCAGACCTTACCTTTTATTCCCTCCGGCCAAACCGTTTTCTTTTCCCATTTTAAGTTAAGATTATTTGAGACCAGCCTTTTCCCTTTCTTAAAGAAAATTTATCGCCCTTTTTCTTATCTCTTTTCTCAAAATCTAATCCCAAATTTCTCATTTTTCTTTTTATATAAATCCCTATTCACAGCCCATTCTTTTTATTAAAACCCAAACCATATTCCTCAGCCCACTCACCTAATTCTTTCTCAAAGCCCATTTCTTTTTCCATTCCCTTAGAAATTCTTTTGTAGCATGCAGCCCAACCCCGGCCCGCTACTTTCAGCCCGTCAAGAGGCTGGCCCCAATCTCCTTCTTTCCTTCCTTCATTTTCAGATCTCCTCATAATATTCCTCCTTAAATCACATTTAATTCTAAACCAATTCCCATTAACACCTCTTAACACCTCTTAAACTTCTCCCTTAAATCCCATTAATTTTTCCTTTAACCATTTTTTCTCCTCAAAAACACAGATCACTCTATCTCTCACCTCTCGTAATTTTCTCTCTCCTCTAATAATTCCCCTCTCTCTCTCACTAAATAAATTATAACGTTCTCTCTCTCTCTTCCCACTCACACACACCTCTCTCCCTCTCTCTCCCAATTTTCCCGCTCCCTCCCTCTCTCTATCGCTCCCATTCTCTTCTTCCCGCTTCACCCTCGAACCCGCGCCCACGACCAGCGCGTCGAGCTCGCCGCCGTCTCCTCACCGTCATTTCAACCACCGCCGGTGCCCCCTCTTTCATTCTCTCTCTCGAGCCGCGGCCATGCCTGCGCTCGCCGTCGCCAGCCCCGCCGACGAGCTTCTCACTCCTTCCCGAGCTACCCGCCTCCATTACACCCCGGCTTCCTGCCTTCACCAACCTCGCCGTCGACCTCCCCTGTGACTACCAAGCATTTTTGCCGATGAGCACGAGACCACCGCACCCATCACCAAGCACCCACCATCGTCGCCGATGCCATTACTACACCACCACAACCACCGCGACCCACCGGAGCCACCGCCATCGTCTTCTCCTTCCAAGCACCACCGAGCTTTCCCCCCCTAAACCATCAATAATCTTCAACCACCGATGAGCCAAACACCTTGCCATCACGTTGCTACCGCCCTAGTCAACCTACACTGTCGGCAACCCCCCAGTACAGCTCCGATGTCCGCCAGCACACTCCCGTGACCACTTCCTGAAGCACCATGTCTCCACGTGCCCACCTCCCATGCCACCTCGTACCCAGCTCCCACGCCGACTTGCTGAACCACCGTGTCGCCTCGTGGCCAGCTTCCGTTCCACCTCGTGCCCACTCACGTGCCCACAGCGCACCACGACCATACCCCACCTCCACTCCGCGAGCACCAGCAGCCTCCTCCCTCTCGAATTCCTCGAAGCCGAGCTCAAGCCCCGTCGAACACTTAGGTGCCATCACCGCAACAGCCACCGTTGATGACTCTATCGACGGTGCTGTTGTCTTTGTCATCTCTGCGATCATAACCGTCACCGTAGTAATCGCCGTCGCACCCACCGAGCCGTCGAATCCAAGAGCCGAGGCCGCGAACCCTACACGCGCCATTCATCGCGCGTTCGTGCCGTTACCACTGCCGTGCATCGCCAAGACGCTTCCAGGCAAGTTCTCTACTTGCTACATGCTAAGTTATGCTTGTTACAAATTAAAATCGTTTAGATTCTGTAGTTACTTTTCTGAATAAATTATACTACACACCAGTTCGATGCATGATCCCTATGAGAATACTTATCACATTTGACGGAACTGGATGGTTTACATTGGCCCTTTCTGTGATGAATACCTTGTACAATTTTCGCTGGAAAATATGACCGTTAACGACTAAAACGACTACCCCCAAGTTCACTCGTAAAACTGGAATTTTATTATACCTGAAAACCGTTAAAATCGCTATAAATTATATACACATGGGAATGATGCGTTCGAGGGCTCAAATCGAATCCAACTCGACGAACTTTAACCCTATACTAGTTTCCAGATATTCCTGTACATAAATTATGACAATATTTGGATCGGAGTGCGACTCTGGACTGCAGTCCAGAGCGACTCCAGTTGTGGTTTACTGTCCCGTAATGAGCACCACCCTGTTTCCTTAACTTGTAGGTTGCGTAACTCCACTGTTTATTGTAGGTGAACCTGTTATCTAGACAACACAAGTGGTTTCATTCTGTTTCGTTATCGTTTGTTATTTATTCTGTAATTTAAAAGATCGGGACGCATAACAGTCCCAACAGAATCAAAATTGACATACTAATGTTAAACAGTGTATATCTCCTGACGTACAGATGCGATTGAAGATCCGTCTATTGAGTTGAAAACCTTACTGAAAACCCTAGAATTCATCCAACTGTAGCGTCGCTAAAATCTGATCCCAACTGGGATTAAAATGCGTTGCGAAACGGATTTCTGATTCTGAAAACAGATTTCCAGCCGTAAACGCTTAAAATGAAATGGCTATAATTAATGATCCTGGAACCCGATTGGCATGAAACTAAATTCGATGGATAGATAACTGAACATACTAATTATTACCTGTTTATCGTTTCGCTAAACTGTACACGTTTGATTTATGATAAATTATGCAAGTGGTAGATTATTGATTCATGACATCCTAAACATGCTTTATTTACTGTTTACGCATCATATCATACACATGTCACTGTATTGATAACGTAGTGATAACGTGCATTACCCAGTGTTAGGTATTAGTGATGATTGTGGTAAGTACGTCAGTGTTCGTGTATCAGTGAATAAGTGAAAGTGATACGTACTTGTACACAATCAGTGAACCCTATGATTCTATTGCATTGTCGACGTCTGTGGGACGCGTGTACGTGTGACTATAAGTGGTATGGGACACTTATGGAAGCTCTTGCACGGGTGTCACAGGTAAGGAACCAGACACTGCCATTTATCTTAGGTATTAGTCGGGACGTGCTTGATGGAGGTCCTGCCTCCAGTTCTCGCGCAGACTTGTCACAGACCGATTGGTATTTAGGGTTATGGTTAGCGTTTGATGTAGACCACGGGGTATGGGGTAGTTTGAGTGTGAGTTCAACAGAATCTCGGGAGTCCCATGCCGGCTTATATATTTAGGGAGATATATGGAGATTTACAAGGTATGTGATTATTACCGTGATATACATGTTGGGCACGTGGTCCCTTGCCCTTGGGTTCTACCCTTGGGTGGAGGACACTCGCGAGTGGTTGACTCTCACACTTGGACTGACGATAGGTTTAGTGACCTGTACAGTGAGACTTAGAGACTGATAGGGATACTATCATTGACATACATACTTACTGTGTTGACATACGTGGCATAACATTCTACTGCTCTTACTGTTCCGCTGCATTGATTACTGCATGTTTATATCTATACCATTCTGATTTACTGCTACATATATCTATTATCACTGTTAGAATTGTCATATGATTTTATATATATTATATTGCTATTGTGTCGCTCTGACGACCTGAGTATGCATGCTCAGTGTGAGGAGAAGATTTAGCCTGGACCAGGACTAGACGCACTTCACGGACATCTTGTTTAGCTATCCAGAGTTATATCTTTTGTTTCCCATCAGGTCAGTTCATTTACTGTTTTGTTCCAGTTACTGCATTTCTCATTACCTGCGCATTATTTACTGTTTACCATGAAAAACTAGAAGCCGAAGTGTGACTACGGCAGGACATTTCCTTGACCGTAGGAGCATGGCTGGCCTTGTCAACCCCTTGTATTCCGTATTTTGGGAAGCGGGGCGTGACAGATATAGTAAAGATGATAACTTCCGGGTAATTCGGCGGAAACGAGAATTGAGAGAGACCTCGACAGGACCTTTCTGGAGCACTATACGAGAAGACTTGGACCCAGGAGTGGTCATATTGCGCACACCCAGCAGGCCAGAGTTCGGCATCGTCGACGAGATAGTTGACCAGGTTCGAATAGAGGGCCTCACCCAGATGCGTTGTGAATTGATCAAGAATGGATGCGTATGGAGTATACCTCCCCAGGTTGGGACGTGTTCGGCTAGATATCTTCCACAGGGTGATGAAGATACCGAGTTCGTGATTTCGAGTCCGTGTGCGAGACTTCGGATGGACCGTAGCCGAGAACATTTGCAGTGCGCAGATAGAGACGTGACGTCGAAATGGACGATGATACAGACAAATGGGACAAGAGGTTCGTGCGAGATGTAGACGAGCTGTTGTTACTCCCCGTTAAGATTAAAGGTCGGATATGTCTACAGAGGCGTTGAGATGCGACCAGTTTCCGAGGAAATGCTGTGCTGAGGACGCAGATGTCCAGAGAGCGAGAAAAGATTATGCAAGAGTACCAGCCTCCGTACAGTTCGGCATAGGCGAGATCGGAAGAGACCTTGAGCAGGATTCCTTCCAGGACACTGCTGCAATAAGATTTGCACCCAGGATCAGATGTGGGAATTCAAAAGACCAGAGGTCGGCGCCAGTGACGTGCTGCTTTACGAGTGACCGCGAGGATTGACCGAAAGGTGACCGGATAAGCGCCAGGGCGGAATCTTCCCCGTTAGCACGGCTGACAGGGCCGATGAGCCGACGAATTGCGAGATTAGTAATCCACAGAGAAGATAAGGGCCCAGAGACAGAGGACGCCAGACCGTGAGCGGGAGGCAAGTAGATATCTTGCGCTGCTAAGCATTGGATGCACCGACACCTTCTCGACCTTGAAGGAGGATATATCGACGACGGTATTTATGATTTGTGATTTTGTGATTCGATTATCACGTATCCATCACCTTGGATTTCGATCTTTTGGGCGATCTGTTCGCATGATTTGGTCTTGATGGCGGAGTTCCATGATAATTGTTTTCGTGCACCATGGTTACACCTACTGGGCATTTATATCTTGCGCATAGTTATTACACTTGAGATGTGCTTTTTGCACCGTTGTGTTGATTTATGATTTGTGCACAGTTATTGCACCTGATATCGTTTTCGTGCCTTGGCTGCACCTGCTTATGACTTTATGGATTTCATACGGTTGAGTAGATTTTGTGCATATGTTACGCACACGATTTGATTTTTGCACTCGGTATAGCTTATATGTGCTTGTAGTGCATTGATATGTGTTTTGTGCACGTAGTTGCACACGCTTATGATTTTTACACCTTAGTACACTCGGTGTTGCTATTTATGCATTTGAGTTATTGTTTGGGTTTTGTGCACAGGATGCACCGTATTTGTATTTCTTGCACAGGATGCACCAGTTTTATGTTTCGTGCGTTTATCGCACCAGATTTATATTTCGTGCCTTTGTTGCACCAGATTTATATTTTGTGCACTACGGTTGCACCTGACTTCGATTTGATGTCATTCGATATGTTGATTTTGATGTCATGCCTATGTTATGCATGCGATTTGACTTATGCCTTCGGCATCGTTTACATGCACTTTTAGTGTTTTGATTTGAATTGTGCACGCTGATGCACATGGTTGTGAGCTTATATACCGCGGTATACCTGATTTTGATTGAGCCGTATTGTATACCGCCGATTTTGATTCTGATATTGATTTTGATTTCCTACACTCCGTGCATTTGATTGGACTTGCGCATGTTCGACGCTTGATATTGGATTTCGTGATTTCGTACATGTTGAGTGCGCAGGATTTAGATTTTATTCGTGCATGTTGGATGCACCTGATTTGGATTTTCGCACGTGTTGAGCGCATATTTTGAGATACGATTTTGGTGCACACCAGATGCACTAAATCGGGATTTTTCGTGCATGTCAGATGCACCTGATTTTGCTGTCAGGCACACACGTTGCTTATGACAGATATTTCGTGCACACCCGTTGCACCTAGCTGTTGTTCTGTGCATATGTATGGCACATATATGGATTTTGATTTCCGTGCGCACCAGACACACAGGGTATTCTCATATACATTTAGGATTTATTTCTGATGGAGCAGTACGTTTTTATGATATTTGCTATTGGTTTTTGTACTGAGCAGGACTAGTTAGAGGACAGTACCTGGATATATTTTGCATACATTGATAGTTATCGAAGGGATTTCCACCTAATCTGAATTTTGGTCTTACCCCTTAAAATCCGATTTAAAATATGCACAAACAAACCAATTACAAAACACGCAAAAGATTTTTGAGCGGCGATATTTTGCAAAGAATCCTGCAAAAAAATATTTTATTGGATTTCAGAGGAGAGAGAAGGATATGAGGAATATACCAGAGAACTTTAAGGCACAAGTCTTCAACCCCGCCGCGGTTCCGCCGCCAAAAGTGCCTTATTGCCGCGGTTCCACCGCGCAAAGGAGGGTCCTTTTGTTAATTTTTTTTACAGTGTCTCCTTTGCTCCTCTGGAATTTTCTTGATGTCTCTGAATCTCTGTTTTCTCAAACCAGTGACTTCAGATCCCCTTGCAAAATTCGCACAATAATCGTTAAATACACAATTTGCTGTTTTGTTTTATTTTATGATATGGATCGAATAAGAATTCAACGCGAATAGCAAGAAAAAAAATATTACGCACGTATTCTCGGCAACGGCGCTTTTTGATTGATGTGAAAAAGTGTTCGTAGTAGTAACCGCAATCAATAACGGTGTCACGTGTAGCTAGCCGAGATGAGTACGGGTCGTCCCTAGGGATGCGTGGAATTTCTAATCTTGCTTTAGACGAGTTGATTAGAATAAAAGAATAGGGAGAATAGTTTCTAGATCTATATTAAACACGGATGTATAATTTATATGGAAAAAGGCTTGTAGGGTTCATTAGGATTTAGTAGTCGTGGATGACTAATAAAGATGTCTCCTTTTATCTTTTGATAGATTTAAAACTAGACTGATAGTGATGAATGGGGATTAGGGTTTTTGGAAGAAACTAGGGTTTTCCCATTATTGACCCTTGTCCCTTCATTGATCTCTATTCATGTCTAACCCTTAACAAAACAATTGTTAATCTAATCTCAAATCGCAGTCAAGACTATCAATAAATTGATAGCGCCCGATTAGGATGTTAATGATTATTTTGCTAAAGTTTATAAACTTCATAAGTGATAAAAGAAGTTAAAATATTTTCTCATCCATTGTTCTACTCTAATCCTACGAACCCTATCAAGCGGAGAATTACTCGCGCATGATGAAGATAGAAGAAGAAAAGATAGAGAATGAGATCATAATGTAAATATAGAAAATAAATGCGATACGAATACAACAACTACCTTTATTAATCAACTTGATCAATTACACTTTTTGTTCCTTTAGAAAATGGAATACAAAACCCTAGTTTGCTTCTCGATCTATCTTGAAGGAGGTAGATGAACAGCTGATTGATCAACCTGGATGCGTGAGTCAACTTGGACTTCGTGATCTCTTCGGTTTGATAATTTTCCAAATAAGGCTCTCGGTCCTTTAAATAGTCCCAAAACCAGAAACCCTAGATCCTATGTGTTAAGATTTGTTGTTGTGATTATGATCCTGAAATCTCACATCCTACGGCCACCGAAGCGCCGCGGATCCGCCGCCAAACCCCCTATTTTGCCGCCCTTCCACCGCGTTTTAGTGAGATCAGGTCTTGGGATTTTTTCTCTCTGGTATTGACATTTGTAGATCTCTTCGATGTCTGGATTTTAGAAATCTTACTCTAAGTCTTTGTCGTTATTAATTTTGCGATTTTATTTAACTTCATTGGTAGATTGAATATTCCAGACATCTCGGATACCCCGATCTCCAGACCTGAGCCAAATCTACACAATATCTCAATTTATAATATTAGTAATATTTGTTATATCTCGAGATATTATCTTAACCATTTGTATGATATTATATTTTAAGAATCTTGATTAGAATATTTGATATGATATGCATATTTTAATTACCTAAATATTATATGCATATATTTTCCTTCATAATGTTAATTATAATTTATAAACATATGATAATAGATATTTTACAGATAAACCCTCATATGTTTTATATTTATAATAAACACCATTAAATATTTATCAAAAGTAAGGAAAATGTTATATCAAAAGTGCGATATTTTCGACTGAACTGCTATCGTTCGATTCATTCTAGATGCGCGATCGTCACCTCGACTCCGGGGAAAAAGAGGATACCGACCTTCCTACACTTGGCTATCGTTCGACTAATACTCGAGGCGCGACCGTCACATCGACTCCGGGGAAAGAGAGGATACCGACCTTCTTACACTTGGCTATCGTTCGGCTCATACTCGAGGCGCGACCGTCACCTAAAAAGAGTGGACACCGGCCTAACACTAATAAGATAAAAAAAGACTTTCGAGCTAAAAGCACTTGCAGAATGAAGACACTTGAGCAAATAAAAATATATGTACATTATTTACGATCAAAATTATATACAAGGTATTGTGGGCTCCGCAGCCTTACAAAAATGCCTGGAGGCTTACAAAAATTCTGAAAAGAGAAAAGGAAGAAGGGGGAATAGCTCAGGCTGCCCGCTCGGCCACCACCTCTCTTGGCTCTGCACCTCCATCGGGGGCCACAACGGCGACCTTGGGCTCGGCCCTTCCGCCGGCCACTACGGCTTCTACGACCGGCTCGGCGCCGCCTTGTGGCGCTTCCTCGGCGAGGGGAAACCTTGCTCGAAGCTCGCGGTCAACGAACTTCGCCGCCTTGTACTCCTCCACGACCCTCTGCGCCTTGCTCTCAGCGAGCTTCACCGCATCTAAAGCCGTCAGGGCATCCTTCTTGATGGCGTCCCTCGACCTTTTCATGGAGTTGAAAAGGTCGTTCGTCTCCTCCATCTGGGCTCGGATAGCCCGGTTAGATTCGTTTAGAACCCGTTGAGACTCTTTCAGCTTGGAGACCACTAGCCCCCCGGCGACCAATCTCGAGTCAAGGAGGGTCGCCTTCTCTTTCGCTTGCTGCAATTGAAGAAGAAGCTCGTCCTCTGGCAAGGAGGATTCGCCTGCCTTCTTCATTGCCGGAGCGATCTCCTTGGACTCCATGGCGACAAGGAGAGCACAGTGCTGAAGGACCTGAGGAAAACAACAAACGTATTAAAGAACTGAAACTGAGGAAATAAAGCTTAAGAAATTTTTAAAGAAAGAAACAGCTGGCCCGAACCGCCTCCTGAGTTATTGCGGCGACTTGGGCCTTCATGGTGCCCCGGGGAAACTTGGCCCCCACCGCCTTCTCCATGTCCGCTAGCAAGCTGTCGGCCACGGATAGCCCCGAGAGCACTTCGATGCAGAAGTCACCCTCCTGCACTTGAATCCCGGTAGGGAGTGGCCGAAAAAGCACCCGCTTCTTTCTCTTAAGGGGGGATTCGGCGGGGGGAGTCACCTCCGCCCTAACCCGAGGCGTCGGGTCCCGCACTTGTTTCTGTCCCCCCTTCCCCCCACGGCGTTCCTCCAGGACGAGGGGGCGCTGTGGGAGTATTGGCCGGAGGAGTTTTCCTAGAGGCAGCGCTTGGACCTGGTCGGAACGAGCTGGCGCCATCGGTCTTTCTTCCCTGGGCCTTGACAGCCATAGTGGCCATAATTTTTTATCAGTCCATGGGCTCTGCAAAAAAACATAAGGAAAGGTTCATCAACACAGGAACGGCAAACGAATTTTGGCAAAGTCTAAACAGATCGTCGAAAGCCATAATTTACACAAAAAACGCGCAGGACTGAGTCCGGCCCAGCTCAGTATCTACTCGGAGAGCAGGACGTCAGCCCACAGAATTGGTTCCCATTGGGACACCACCTTCGTCTTGGGGGCGTTCGACTGCCACACCCTCTGGCAGTCGGCCCTGTGCCACTGGGTGGGCACAGGCCAATCCTCACCCTCCGGAGGACCGACGAAAATGAACTTCTCCTTCCACTCATGGTTGGAAGAAGAGACAACCACTACCCCAGATCCGGCCATCCCACCCTTCCATTTTTTAAACGATAGATACACCCAGCTCGGCTCTTCCTTACTAGTCCCGGGGTGATTTTTATAACAAAGAAAAGACAGGAGGGGGCTCAAATCGAAGGGGATCCGATCAAATTTTAACTGGACCAGAAACCCGAGGAGGATCTTCCATGAGTTCAACGCTAGCTGGACCGGGACAAGACGGAAACAATGGAGCACCGCACAAACCTCGAACGAGAAGGGCAGACACATCCCTGCCCAGAATGCTTCCAGATACAAGGCAATCTCCTTGCCCTGCACTTGGTCGGCCCGCTCACCCTCTCTGGCCAGACGGTGTGAATAGCCAGAGGGGATATGGAATCGAGTCCGAATGTCGGAAAGATCGACCAGACGATTCAAGACGGAAGGCGTATCGCGGGTATTCCCGATGCGCACCTTAGGAGCCCCTGTTACCACCCGACGACGAGTGACAAGGGCAGCCCTGACTCTGGAGGGAGCCCAACATAGAAGACGTAGAAGAAGAACCCTCTCGGCTATTTGAAGCCGAGGAAGAGGAAGACCCGTTGGACTCGACCCCAGAAACTGAAGCCTTATCGCCCGACTCTACCCCTACTACATCTACAGACATCTCAGAGGAAGACATCTAACCTGATTCAAGGAAAGGGTTTGCTGAGGAAAATTCTGCAGAAGATCTGACCTAAGCGGAGGTGCGCCGGGCAATTTTCAAACGATGAAAGATAACTAAGGCAAAGTGTCGGCCCTAGGATAGTCCCCTCCTATTTATATACTCCAAAGATAACATCCTACGGCCGAGATCGATTCCCGCTAAAATGAGCGTCGCACCTAGCGGCCGTCGAGGATCCACGTGACGATCGACCATTGGAGACGTCTCTTCGTGGTAGGAGTCAAAGACAACTTATCGCACCCCGCTAACCAACGACGTACACGTATCCCGTAATCCAACGGACGATCGAGTGAAACGACGCCCCCTCTTTAAAGTGCAAGCATTTCACCGATTCGCTGACGTCATCAGGGATACACGTGAAAATTTAGGCACACGGTGAGACGCCACGTGGACTCGAAGATCGAAGATACGCAACTACCAAACGCCCTATCGTCCCCGGACAATCCTCCATGAAGAAATCTCGGCGCCGAACTGAGCAGAGAAAACCAAGCAGACCACTCTCGACCCAACCCATAAGTATGTTGAAAGAGAGTGGGGGTAATGATGATGCTCACAAGTGGGAATTCCCTAGATCACATGTCACGCTCTGCTTCCCAAAATAAGGTGAAGGGTGACATGGTACGGTCTGCAACCTAATTGTATTGAAGATGGTCTATTCAATACAGTTACGTTAAGCATAAGAATATTTATAATATGCAGGGTGTGTACCAAAATGAAAATAATAAAAGACATTTATTTCCATTAACTAAACTTTATTACATCCCAAAAGAAAGAGTAAAATAAACTAAGTAATTTAATTACATCGAAGGAGAAACAAAAGCCCTAAACATGTGGGCAACAACAAAAATTAAAACTAGCTAATCTTCCATCATCAATTCTGTGTAATCTCCATTTGTTGGCTCCACAGCTTGATCATTGTCATAAAACTCATTCTCATCTAACGGACATTCAAAAGATAGAAGAGAAAAGAAAAGTCCGTCAGCGAGTTACACTCGGGTAGGATTGTCTCATAAGGAAGTAAAGGTATAGAAACGAGCAACTGTATATAAGTATGATGTATATGATGTACATGGGTATAAATGTATGAGGGATGTAAAACTAAGACATGTTGACATAGATATATGTGAATATGGTTATGTTGTGTGAGGTGTATGTTAGGTAAAAGTTCAAGTCAAGTCAATTGGGTATTCAGTCTAAAAGTTAGATCAGATTAAACAAGGTGTGTATTGATGGAATTGACTGAGAGACGTACTCGTATCCTTGAGGTATCCCATAACTAGCTGGAAGCAGCATGAGCTGGTGCTCGTGCCTGGGGTGGCAATCAATGCGGTAGCGTGAGCATCCCCGAAAGGTGTCCCATGACTACGATAGAGTTTTGTCTAGCGTGAATATCGTTCAAGTGTACAAGTATTTCCACCCTTCAGTTCCATAATAAACAACAAGTCTAAACTGGTAAAATATCCGCATCCAATATGCTGAATGATTCATGTCTCCTAAAGAAAGGTAGATAAAGTAATGTGTGGGTATAGTGCATGATATTACGTGAGTTTAGTGGTGAACATCAATAAGTATCGTGATTGTTTTAGTTTGTCAAACAAGAGTCCGGATACTCGCGATTATTTCGTTGTGGCCATGGAACAACAACTGGGGAAGTGAAATGTACGGTTTCACTTCTCGGGATCATGATCGAGTAGTAGGGGAATCCGAGTTCCGCATCTCCTTACCTAATCAAATTACCCATCTCCGTGGTTCAGTATAAAGATCTTGACGAATTAGAGTTAGTGCGTATACATCTATGCATAGAATTTCCACATTATATGTCATCCACACATTAGATCACTCGCCCTCAAGTAGGGTTAGCATTCGCCCGAATATCGGGTTAGTAGTCGTCCACACATTAGACCATTCACCCCAAAAGTAGGGTTAATATTCGCCCGAATATCAAGTTCATAGTTGTCCACACATTGGACTGTTCACCCTGCCTGCAAAGATCCCCATTTATAAGTATTCCATACCTAGGTCCGCGCATTCTAACCCTAACCGTATCATGTGTCATGTATGTCATAAACTTGTAATCAACAGTTGATCTTATTTAATATGGACTTCCACAACGGCTCATTTTATCTTGTTATCTTTTTAAGTTTGTAAGGTGCTTCATATCATTTTATAGAATGCTTATTTAATAAATGATGATAACGTTTAATGATATTTATTGTTTATAAGAAAATCATGATATTTGGAATATTTATCATTTTGAAACCCATAGTATTTTATTGAGAAAATATCCTTTTAATAAAAGGTTAGGGTATTTATTTGAAAATTTTCTTTTAATAAAGTTTTAGATAATCTTTTGAAAAATATCGTTATAAGGGTTATGGTTTTTGTTGGAAATAGCCATTTAGTAAAGGTCAAGTTATTTAAATGAAATTATATCTTTTTAGGATGGATTGAGGTATTTTATTGTAATTAATAATTTTTATAAATTTATGGCGTTTTAAATTTGAGGTAACATTTTAGAAAATACATTCGTGTTGGCAACCGCTGCACATGGGCGGCAGTATTTGTGTCCCTTTTAGGGACGATTGCCTATCAACCAAGAGGTATTTATGTAAAACATTACCCTATTTAATTAGGATATTTTATTATAGGTGATATTCTACAAGAACAACTCCGCGTTGACAACCGCTGCACATTGGCGGAAGGATTTATGTCCTTTTTAGGGACGATTTCCTAGTAACCACGGGGTGATTCATATAAAATATTCCCCTATTAGGGTATCTTATTAAACTTTAGTTAATAGGCTGAGGAAATTATACTAAAAATATTTATTTCTAAGTGAAAGGGGTTAAATTGAAATACTATAGCATACTTATTTAGATTAGCATTGTCCCCTCTTAAAAGGGTAGGGAATTTTAACAAAACTGAGGTAAATTAATGGATAAGAGTGCAAGTAAAAATATATTGTTTTAGTGTGTCTAAAGTATTGTTCCAAACATCTCACATCCTATGAGTATTTTAAATATATACATGTTAATAAAATGAGGGTATTTTGTGAAAGTAACCTATTTCGAGATCTTATTGGTAACATGGGTAAGTGGGTGTAAAAAAAGGGTGGATTGATGCCCCATGAGTTATAACTTTAAGCATATCATATTCCATGTAGGATGATGGTGCAATATTCACGCATATAGAGGTAATTAATTAAATAATTTTAAGCATGGGTCAAATTCTTACAATTAAGGGGTACCAAAATAGGCATGCAGAAATATTTAACATCATTTTAATATAAGGTTGGGGATTAGAAGTTGAAAATAAGACCATTAAAAGAAAGAAGGTGACAGACAAGTGGAGAGAGGTGGATCCTAGCTTTTGTTAGAGTTAGATGCCGATAGGTTGAAAATATAAGCTCGTACTAAATCCTCAATAGCTCCGTGCTCGGATTTTTTCTCGATGCTTGGGTGGAACCACAACGTCGGCGTCGGCGATGCGAAGGCGTGGGTATTTTTTTCCAGAATATTTGGAGTTTTGAGGTGTGAGAAATCAGTGTTTGAAGGTCTCTATTTATAGGGTCTTTTCCCTAACAATAAAATCCAAAATCTATCAAAATCCGCGCCTAATGATCTGCTGATGATTTTATGTTGATTGCCGCCGCCGCCAGGATTTGTGGCTGTTGGATCTTGATCCAACGGCCCTGAATCGCGCCGCCACGCGCCACGCGTGTGGGGATCACGCGTTTTCGCGTGGTCCCCACCACGTGGACGCCGCCGGATGTTCTGGGCCATTGGATCTTGCATCCAACGGTCCAGGTTAAAGGGGATTTAATATTTTTTTTTATTTTCAAAATCTAACTGTTTATTTAAGAAAACCGAATTTGGGCTTAAAAAAATTGTTAAAAATACCGTAAAATACGGGAAAAATATGAGAAAATTCCAGAAAATATATTTTATTGTTACCTTAAATTTAAAAATAATTTTGGTCTAAAACTAAATAATATATCCATATCTACGGCGTTTGCTAGTTATTATAATTATTTAAAATCTAGTTTATCCTTGAAAATCATTTTACTTACGAAATAATTATTTTAATTGATAATAAAAATATGTAAGTTATTTTAAGGCATTATAAAATTTTATTAAAACATTGTAAGCCCAGAAAAATATAAATAAATTTTAGAAAATTCCTTTAATTATATTTCAATGCTTTGAAAATTACTAACATTACTTTGAAAAATTAAAATCATTAAAACAATATATATATTTTTTTCTATCAACGAAACGCATAAATAACTACTTTATACTAGAAAATTAAATAAAAGATATTTTATTAGGTATTAGAAAATACAGTCGTTACAATCTACCCTCCTTAAAATAATTTCGTCCTCGAAATTTCAGAAAGTGGGTCAAAGAAAATCACTAAGAAGGGATTATCGTGGTTACAATTTTTGGGTCTCGTCCTCTCGTCCCATTTCCTCGCTTCAGCGTATGTCTGCCTAGTAGTTCTTTCTCCACATAACTCTAACCAGCTGAATTGTCTTGTCCCTTAAGGTTTCATCCTTCTAGTATTCTGACTGGTTGCTGCTCGTAGGTTATGCCAGCCCTTCCGTGATTTTGGAACGATCAAAAGTATGACTAGGGTCGCCAACATACCCTTTTAACTGTGAGATATAAAAGTATTATGCACACCCTCCAAAGAAAATAGCAAAACTAGGCTATATACAAACCCACCGTCTCCTTTCAAGATGTTAAACGGCCGATGAGTCATGGGCTGAGCTTTCCGCGCTCTCTGCATTGTATCACCATCTCCACTTTTTTCTACAATTATCTCAATCCTACAAGTTCTCCATCTTCAGGATCGTCCGAACCGATCGGCACTTCTCCCATATAAAACTTGACCCCTCTCGTCTGCTTCATATGTTTCAACCATCTGTGTCTACACGTCCTCCTTACGGTAGTGTCTCTGTATATCAAGATGAATATCACAATTGCCAGTTCTAGATCGAGATAGGATAGTTGGGTTCATGAGTCTTTAGTTGTCTTGACGCATATGCAACTATATCTCCATACTGATACATCGCACCACCAAGTCCCTTCCCCGAAATATCGTAGGGGATATTAAAACTTCTGGGTCTATTGAGTATGGCAAGGATGGATGCATTAGTTACGATCTACCCTCCTTAGAATAATTTCATATTTGAAATTTTCAAAGGAGTAGCCTCTACTAGGCACGGAAATCAGTAACGGTGTCAGGAGTCTTCTTAGCTGCATGTGTCGCTTCCGGGAGTTGGTGTATCGCTTGATGTGAGGAAAAGTCTGGGGATGGTATAGATATAAAGAATCAGAAAGTGTAAAATCAGTGGTCGCTTCCGGATATATAGAAAGTTTTGAAGTTGAAGGAGGGTTATGATATTTCTAAAGGTATAAGTGAGTTGATGGAAAACTTGAGAGATGTAACATAAAGATGACTAGTTGAAACTACGAAAACTAGAAGAATTATGGTGAGGCTAACTAAGATTTTCATCGAAGGATAAATAAGTATGGCATCAAAAAGGAAGGTTGAAAAAAGAAAAGAGTACTTTTGCTGTCTTGCCACGTGGCATCCTCCTTCTCGGCTGTCATGATGAAGGTCTGGCGTTTGGGTCCATTCCGCCGCGCTTGCTGAAAAACATGCTCCCATGATGGCAAGGGTGGTCCCTTTGTTGATGCCCCTTGACCGGTAGGTTTAGTAGCGAAAAGTGGTCGGTTTCCCTGTATTGGTGCCCTATAGTTAGCCGGCTTATTGGCAGGGCTTAATTGTCTCCTTCTCTGAGGACTGTCCCTAATAGCATGATCCAGAGACTCGCAGACTACGCAGAGTTTGTACAAAATGCGACAGTCTCTCATGTAGTGTCCGGCTCTACCGCAATGGTTGCATATGACTGCTGATTTTCTGAAGATAGTTGGTCCTGCTGGTCTCATGGGTTGTTGTCTCCCGTTAAATCTGGAAGATGATCCTCCAAGGATTTGATTGGCTGGTCGCTTAATACCAGACAAACGGTCATCCTTCCACATGCGTCTCTGGAGGTCTTCAAAGCTTCACGTCGCCTCTAAGATTGTGTCATAAGTCGAAAGAGCGGCAGAAGACATAGAGGATTGTGTCTTCAGGTCCAACCCTTGTTGGAATCTTTTGGCATAAAGTTCAGGGGTCGCCACCAGGTGATGCGCGAACCGACTTAATCTCACGAACTCCGAAGCGTACTCGTCTACCGATTTATCCCACATTCTCCCTTGTTGGAACTGTATAAACTCTCTTTCCATCTTTATGTGTGCTACGACTGGAAAGTATTGAGTATCGAAACGTTGTTTGAATGTTTCCCAGTCTATGGGCCCATTCAATCTATTTTCCTCTGCCTCCCACCATATTCTGGTATTATCCGTGAGTTGTAGTTTAGCGATGTTTACCCACGCGTCCTTCGGAATTTGAGCGGTACTGAGATCATTGACTGTTCCTTTGAGCCATTCTTCAGCTTCTAAGGAAGTTTCTTTTCCTGAAAAGGTTTTAGGGTGAAGTGATCTGAATTGTTTCACTCCTGCTGCACCCTGAGGAACGGGGAATAGTGCTTTCCTTAAAACTTTCGCTTGTTGCTGCCTGCTTTCTCGCAGCTCTTGATGAAGGGCAGCTGTCTGCTGCTGCTGTTGCTCCGTAGTCCTTGCATCATTTATAGCATGGACGCTTGTTGAGCAGCGGCTTCATTGACTCCATTTCCTCTTCTGTTGCGGTTAGGATGTCGTCCGGCCATGATGATCTGAATCAGAATTGGTTAGGTTACAAACAGACTGAGGGATGAGACGAGATAATGACTTGCATGATAGAACAACAATTAATGCAAGAGAAAAACTAATAAGAAGAAGAGCAAGAGATACAAGAGAGATTTTTGCTCGAAACTAAGATTTTATTATCCAACTTCAATAAGGAGAGTACAACTGAAAAGTAAGGACATGCCCCTACTGCTCTACATTGTTTTATTCGGCCAAAAGAAAAAGGAAAAAGTCTTATTAATCTCGATTATGGGAGTTCAACAAGTTGCGATAGGCTCTCGCACTAAGAAAGGTACGGCCATTCCTACAGTGTCTTGCGGGGACAACTGCTTGAGTTACTTCGGCCTCGAGTTCCTCCACACTCGAAGCTTCGTCCTTCGAATCATCCTCGGCAGGAGCCTCATTCTCGAATTCCACCTTTCTAAGGTCTTCTTCTTCTGTGGAAGCCACCTCTCCAGGATCATCTTCCATATGTTCATCTTCTATAGGATCTTCTTTTTCGTCTTAAGGGTTATTGGCCATCATAGACTCCGGTGCTGCAACATCGACTTCTTCATCCTCCGAGTCGTGGTTATAAATAACTATCTGGGGGCCTAATACTTCATCATCCGAATATCCAAGCGTAGACTCAAAGGTGATGGCTGACATGTCGTCCTTGTCCGAAAGATTTGGCCACGACCCGAAAAGAATGGTCATGGTTGTTCATATCATAATTTTTCATTATTATATTCCCCATTCTTATTCATTTTACAAATAAACGGGTGCTTTTGATCCATGTCTGCTACATAGTTGCAGGTTACAGGTTCTCGGAACAAAAACAGTGAAAATGATGAAAAGACGATACAAAAGTGAGACTACGACCGATAAATGGTAGAATCTTGATCATGCCTACATTTTGAGGGACAATGAAGATCAATGAACAAGTTCACAAAGTACAAAGGCAGCGCAAGTTTCAAGATTTCGACACGAAGCAAACGGTAAAGTCCACGACATTATTCACTGTGGAAATCTGGAAGAAATCTAAAAGACAATCTGAGAAACCAAGTGAAGAAAAAAGAAGCCAAAAGCAACAGAAAGAACCCCAGAAAAAACCAACCAAGAAGCCCACAGTATGGCCGCGGAACCGCGTCCAAACATGCCTTCTGGCCGCGGATCCGGGCCATATGGAACACATGTCGGTGCAAAAATTCAACAGTGGCGGTGCGTTGACTAGGGGTAAATTTGTAAATGCAGATCTGTATCGAATGTAACCCTAGGGTTTCTATACTCTATAAATAGAAATCCTAAACCTCTTTTTGAGGTATGCCTCTTTTTATTTCATCTATTCAGAATTCTTAATTCGGTGTAAATGTTTGGAGAGAGCCATCAAATAAAGTAAGATCTTTTATTATTTGCCCTAGTTAATTTTATTTCTGCCTTAGTATAATTTTTATTTCACTGCCCTAGTTAATTAGTTTAGAAAATGTTTATCAATTCTCTAATGAGTGAGTAATTCCTCACTTGTTAGGGTTAGGAATAGGGAAGGTTTGAGAGATGAAAATCTCTCATCCCTTTCTTGCCCATCACATATAATTAATAGGACTCCATGCATACATACACACACCGTTCCCTATGGCACCCTATCCCACGAGGTAGCGGTGATACCGTAGTTTAACAGACCGGTTGCCTATGTTTTCCATAGAGGTTAGGATAAGAATTAAGAAAGGAAGGACAAGAACCTAGAGGAAGAAAAATCGTTTCTTCCCGATGGTACTAATCTCCTTTATTAATTATTACCATAACACCTAAATAGATCTAAATTAGGGCATTGAAAGCGGTGGGAAATCTTTAATTTCCAAACTTAACCTAAACCTAACCCTAGCAAGATTCTAATCCTAGTATAAATCAACTTAGTGTATAGTGATAATTAATCCACACCGTTTGGAATTAACTCGTTAGACCAAATTGAGAATACACAATATCCCTGTGGACCGACCCGTACTCACCGGCTAGCTACCAATCGACGCCGTTCTTGATTGCGGTAAACAATATTTTTGATCACAACAACTCATATCATCAATCAAATGGCGCCGTTGCCGGGGATGGCATAGTTATTTTCTTTTTGTAATTTCGGGTTAATATAAAATTGAAAAATCATGAAAACTGAAAAAATAAAAAATATAAAAAAAATTATCATCTTGTTATTTTGTGAAGGGTATTTTCATTTGAATTATACAGGATCGAAGAACAAATTCAGATCTGAAAAAAATCCAGAGAGAAAAACAGAAAACAGCAGATCTGAACAAACAGAGGATAATCACAACAGAGCAACAGAAGAAGTTGGAGGACTGAGTCAACGATCCCACCGCGTTACCGCCGCCGAAAGCTCTTTGTGACCGCAGTTCCGTGGCTCCGTGGTGACGTCAGCACGAGGAAAAATCACTGTAAATTTTCTCTTCTTCTCTGTAACCCCATTATCTCCTCTATAAAAATTTTCCTGCTGGATTCTTTGCACCAAAAATTTCTCCCCCTTCTAATAATTGATCTTGTGTAGGATTCTTTGCGCCGCGCTTTAAAAAAAAAATTTGTTTGCAAGTGATTATGTTTACTGCTTTGCATATCTAAATTGACTTTTAAGGGGCTTGAACACCAATCCAGATTGGGTGGGGATTTCATCACCCTTCTCAGGACCCCAAAAATCACATAAGGCGTATTGCATTGACCATCAATTAATTAAAAAAGATTAGACTCAGCCCTAAGGACTTCGCGCTCAATAGGACAAAGGAATAGTTGTAGGCATCGACCGTTGATCCTAACCTGACTTTGTGGTGCCTAGGCTAGACAGGTAGTGAAAGGTAACTTTAAAAGGCCCGTCTCACGGTGATTCATGAGCGGATCCCTCCATTCTCTACTTGTGCTTACCTGGCCATAATTGGCAGTGAAGAGGCGGTTTGAGGTCCTACTTCTTACCCTTTGGAACAGTTAGGAGCTGTCTAGCAGACCTAGGTGACCCTAGATCTAGGCTTGATTGTGCATTTGTGGTTGATTGAACGTGTGTCTAAGCCTTTTATCAAAATCTTTTTGCAAAAATCTCCATAAAAAAAAAGAAGAAAACACAAAAAAGAAATTTTTTTTTACAAAAACTTGCAACTTGTCGCTAAGAAATCCGTGCACCCCACATTCCTTTTCTTCTCCTTCTTACATCATGGGTACCCCACCTCACAAAACTCTTGCCGAACTTTGGTACTCTCATCCAAACATTGCTTCTTACGCGAATTGTTTTGGTCGAATTACGGATGACCCCTCCATACCCAAAATTTCGTTGAAAGATCGAATAGAAGCGTCTAGGAGAAACAGTTCGACTCCACAATCCACTTTGTATCAACCATTTCAACCTTCACCACCTTCTTACGTTGATACCCCTTTCGAGAGTCCCGTTGTAACTCTGAAATCCATGTCTATTGCTGAACATATTGAACAATCTCGTAACCAATCTTTCACTCCTTTCAACACTTCCAGTTCTTGGGATCAACAAGTCTATTCACTTTTTTATCCAAATGTTGATCTTACTCCTGTCCAACTATTCAATTCCTACCAGTCCGACCCGACTTTCGCACCTTCCCTAGATATTGCTTCTACACAGCCATTTGGGAGTTTCCAAAATCCAAGCAACTTTGAATCTTTTACTGAAACCCCTTCACAACCCATGTCTAGTCTGGAACAGTCGTTGGAAGCTTATATGGTAGCGATAAACCAAATGATGAGGAATGTGGATGCGTCTATGGCCGCCCTTATACAACTTAGTGACCCGGTAGCTAGTTTCCAACTAGCTCCAAAAATTCCAATGTATGATGAGGCGATTGGACAGATTGAGAATTTGAGTGGAGAGAGTGAGCTGTGCACCCTACCAAATCAAACCTACCCATCACCAATTGAATCCCACAACTCCGGTTTTGAATGTCTATCAAGTGTCCCAAATGATTCACCAGTTGAAAATAAAACGTTTAATGAGTTGTGCGACTTTGTAGTGCTTGATTTGCCAGATTGTGAAGGGTCCCTTTCGAGTGAAACCATCACCAATCCTTTCGACCTTTACACCTCCAATCTAGAACCTGAATTGATAAATATCCATGCTTTTGATGAGGTGTCCGAAAAAATTGATTTTCACTTGATTGAGGATATTGACGCAGGGAATATTTTGGATGATGAACCCGCAGATTTGACTGAATTTTTCTCTCCAATTCATTATCCCGAGTCATTAAATGTTTCTCCCGAACTTCATATGCGTCTTGATTTTGATGATAATTGCATGGATGAGATAATTTTTGAGGAGAATTATGAGGATAGTATTGAGGATAGTATTGAGGATGAACCAGTTTTGTTTGATGAGTCGAATTTTCCAATTCATCCTCCTAAACCTTTAACTCTTATACTTACTAAATCACCCCTCTTCATCCTTTCCATCGTTCCGACTATGCAAGAAATCACACAGGAGGACTGTGAGCTTGAAAAATTTCTGTTCGATCACAGCAGTTTTGACGCCGCTAGTGCATTCCTCATTGAATCTGACACAGTTCTCACAACCGATAACGATTACGAGTGTTTCACTTTTTCGGACGATTTTGAAGACTCACCGCCCGAGTTTGAGTCCTTTGAATTTTCAGATGAGTTAGTTGAACCATCAGACTCGGTTGCTTACAGTCATTTCGAGCCATTGATGGAATCCTTCGAGTTCGAGACAGTTTCACCAATTTCACCTTCAATTGTTTCACCTCTAAAACTCGAACTCAAGCTGTTGCCGTCTCACCTTACATATGCTTACTTAGGTGAGAATGAGACCCTTCCTAAATCACTCCCCTTCGTCCGATTCATCGTTTCGACCGTGCAAGAATCCGTCACGCTTCCATGTTCAATGTCTGGTTTACCAAGTTCAACGTACCCATGTTTTCTCGCGAATCTTGACGGATTTGACCCCATTTCTCGACGAGTTGATAGATTAGCACAATCGCTTTTAACATATCGGTCATCATAATTTGTGCTAATTTATTCACTAAATTTACACCCTCAAGTTCGTACTACACTTCTGTCTCTCTTCTGCCATACTTCTCCTAATATACCGAGACCATATTCCACCTTTCTTCCCATAAGGTCTCGTGTGTTTCTCATTTCTTTTCTCTACACTCTATTCTTTCACCAACCACACCATTATAACGATAAATTTTTTGAATGGTTGGTACTAACCTTTGGCCTGTGTAAGGTCTTGTATAGCTTGATACTGTGTTTTTCTCCTCCCCAACTCTGAACTTTAATGCTTCAACAGTGGAAACACTGTTGCACTTAAGTTTGGGGGGGACCTTTTTGTGTATATATTTTGTTTTTCTTTTAACAAAAAAAAATTATAAAAAATATAAAAAATAAAAAATAAACAGGGGAGTGCCGACAATTTTGACCCTCTTGGTGTAGCCTGACAGTGAGGACAGTGTCAAGTTTAAGTTTGGGAGTGTGCTCGGTAAGCTTTCTTCCTTCGCATTCATATGTATATTTTTGCATTTGCATACTTATTTTAAAACCCATAAAAACTGAAAAATTTGAAAAATTGAAAAATTCAATTTTGGCCATAATTGACTTGAGTTTGACAAAAAAGTTAACTAGCTAGGAACAACTAGATCTTTGATTTAGGAAATTAAAAATCCTAAAAATAACCTTTCTTAAAATTTAACGGTAGAAAAATATATGTATTTGTAGTTTACATAGTAATAGGCAAATTTTGAGTTCACTTCTTGGGCTTAGTCAAAACAATGGAAGAGTATTGATATTTTTATTAGAGTATAAGTCTGAAAAATAATTCCTAAGCTTAAGTCTAAATTCTGAAAATATATACCCTAAAAATTGCACAAACACGAACCTTGAAACTTGGAATAGTAGAAGAGACCTTAAAATGCTCTTGTCTAAAGTCCTTAGTATGAAGGAAAATAAAATAAAAATACAAGTGTGAGAATAAAGAGAAAAAAAATGAACACTGGTTTTTGTAATTACTTAAGGCTGCCTAAATAGAAAAGAAAATATTTAGCGAGGGTGCTTTATCACCTAGTGCCTTAGACCAACTGGTTTGGGAGTCACTGCTAAAGCCTTAACTGTTACAAGACTAGGAATTACGCCTTAATGTGCAAACACATTTTGTAATCGGTTGTTGGTATCTCAAGAAATATTAACGGTCGCATGAAAAATGTGTGAGCAATTTCATCTAAAAATTCACCAACTAAAAGTACTTTGGATGATGGACAAGAGTATAATAGCTTGATTTGAATTTCCCAGTGTAGGGGTTATATATACACACACGTAGGGGTATATGATTGGGGTTTGGATGA
The DNA here is from genome assembly GCA_030015575.1 of Agapanthus africanus. Taxonomy (NCBI): domain Eukaryota; kingdom Viridiplantae; phylum Streptophyta; class Magnoliopsida; order Asparagales; family Amaryllidaceae; genus Agapanthus; species Agapanthus africanus. Next base: position 30,909,372 of record JASDDO010000019.1, read on the forward strand.
GAGATAGGAATGAAAAATATGACTTATATCTTTAGTGGAGATGATAAAAATTCCTAAGTTGAGATGGAACCTTAGAAGGAAAATTCAAAAGATACTAAAACCTAAGTAAATTTACAGAACATATATAATCTTAAGTTAAATGATAAGGAAGCGTGAAAAATACGGGATGATAATTTCTGAGTAGAAGATAATAGAGTTTCTTGTTAGAAAACCGAATTGGAGAATAAAAGTCAATAGGCCGAATTGATAGGATTTTGTGGGTAGTATCCGCTGAAAACCCTCAGGAGACAACACTCCTCCTACTAGGGACACCTAGAGGTTTAACGGCTTGTTGCACGAGCTCAGTGCAATCGCGTTTCCCTACGAAAGTGAGGCTAGGTCTTTTTCGAGAATAAAACTAGTTTTGCTCGAGGACGAGCAAAAGATAAGTTTGGGGGTATTTGTTCATATCATAATTTTGCATTATTATATTCTCCATTCTTATTCATTTTACAAATAAACATGTGCTTTTGATCCATGTCTGCTACATAGTTGCAGGTTACAGGTTCTCGGAACAAAAACAGTGAAAATGATGAAAAGACAATACAAAAGTGAGACTACGACCGATAAATGGTAGAATCTTGATCATGCCTACATTTTGAGGGACAATGAAGATCAATGAACAAGTTCACAAAGTACAAAGGCAGCGCAAGTTTCAAGATTTCGACACGAAGCAAACGGCAAAGTCCACGACATTATTCACTGTGAAAATCTGGAAGAAATCTAGAAGACAATCTGAGAAACCAAGTGAAGAAAAAAGAAGCCAAAAGCAACAGAAAGAACCCCAGAAAAAACCAACCAAGAAGCCCACAGTATGGCCGTGGAACCACGGCCAAACATGCCTTCTGGCCGCGGATCCGCGGCCATATGGAGCACGTGTCGGTGCAAAAATTCAACAGTGGCGGTGCGTTGACTAGGGGTAAATTTGTAAATGCAGATCTGTATCGAATGTAACCCTAGGGTTTCTATGCTCTATAAATAGAAATCCTAAATCTCTTTTTGAGGTATGCCTCTTTTTATTTCATCTATTCAGAATTCTTAATTCAGTGTAAATGTTTGGAGAGAGCCATCAAATAAAGTAAGATCTTTTATTATTTGCCCTAGTTAATTTTATTTCTGCCTTAGTATAATTTTTATTTCACTACCCTAGTTAATGTTAGAAAATGTTTTTCAATTCCCTAATGAGTGAGTAATTCCTCACTTGTTAGGGTTAGGAATAGGGAAGGTTTAAGAGATGAAAATCTCTCATCCTTTTCTTGCCCATCACATATAATTAATAGGACTCCATGCATACATACACACACCGTTCCCTACGGCACCCTATCCCACGAGGTAGCGGTGATACCGTAGTTTAACAGACCGGTTGCCTATGTTTTCCATGGAGGTTAGGGTAAGAATTAAGAAAGGAAGGACAAGAACCTAGAGGAAGAAAAATCGTTTCTTCCCGATGGTACTAATCCCCTTTATTAATTATTACCATAACACCTAAATAGATCTAAATTAGGGTATTGAAAGCGGTGGGAAATCTTTAATTTCCAAACTTAACCTAAATCTAACCCTAGCAAGATTCTAATCCTAGTATAAATCAACTTAGTGTTTAGTGATAATCAATCCACACCGTTTGGAATTAACTCGTTAGACCAAATTGAGAATACACAATATCCCTGTGGACCGACCCGTACTCACCGGCTAGCTACCAAGCGACGCCGTTCTTGATTGCAGTAAACAATATTTTTGATCACAACAACTCATATCATCAATCAATGGTCAGGATACAGAATGTCAAGGAAAAGACAAGGGATATGGATGAAATTGATACAAGTGGATGAGATTCACAAATATAATAAGTCAGTTAACAGTTTCATTCTAGTACACAAGAGGACCTGCATGGGCCACCACTAAAACCTGTCACGCCCCGCTTCCCAAAAGAAGGTGAAGGATGACTTGGCACGGTTTGCAACCTAACTGTATTGAAGGTGGTCTATTCAATACAGTTATGTTAAGCGTAAAAATATTTATAATATGCAGGGTGCGTACCAAAACGAAAATAATAAAAGAGAAAGGCATTTATTTCCATTAACCAAACTTTATTACATCCCAAAAGAAAGAATAAAATAAACTAAGGAGAAACAAAAGCCCTAAACATGTGGGCAACAACAATTATTAAAACTAGCTAATCATCCATCGTCAAGTCTGTGTAATCTTCATTTGTTGGCTCCACAACTTGATCCTCGTCATAAAACTCATTCTCATCTAACGGACATTCTAAAGATAGAGAGAGAAAAGGAAAGTCCGTCAGCGAGTTACACTCGGTTAGGATTGTCTCATAAGGAAGTAAAGGTATAGAAACGAGCAACTGTATATAAATATGATGTATATAATGTACATGGGTATAAAGGTATGAGGGGTGTATGTTCAGTTCAATACAGAAGACCGCGGATCAGCGGTCAAACCTACGCGTTGACCGCGGATCCGCCGCGTACTAGAGATGTTAGGAGCTGCGATTTTTCTGGGTGAATCTTTACTGATGGTTTCCAATTTAGGAAGCTAATTTTTTGGCTTTGGGACTATAAATAAAGACCGAGAGCCTCTTAGAAAAATCATCAAGCCGACGAGATCACGAAGTCCAAGACGGCTCACGCATCCAGGCTGATCATCAACGGTTCATCTACCTCCTTGAAGAGATCGAGAAGCAAAACTAGGATTTGTAATCATTTTCTAAGGAATCAAAGTGTAATGAATATTGTTGATTAATAAAGGTAGCTCTTTTTCCTATTCTATTTCTTTGTAGTTTAATTATGCATTTTCTCTCCATCTCTTTTTCTCCCAACATGCGCGAGTAATTCTCCGCTTGTTAGGGTTCGTAGGATTAGGGTAGGTTAATGGATGATGAAAATATCTAAACTCTTTTTACGTCCTATAAAGTTTATAAACATTATCAAAAGAATCATTAACATCCTAATCGGGCACGCTACCAATTCATTGTTAGCCTCGACCGCGATTAGAGATTAGATTAATGATTGTTTTGGTAAAGGCTAGATATGAACAGAGTTCCGTGTCGAGATAGGGGTTAAGAGTGGGATTCCTTTTCCCTCCAGAAACCCTAATCTGCATGCATCACTGTCGTTCTAGTTTTAAATCTATTAAAGGATAAAAAAGGGTAATCTTTAATTAATCATCCATAACTACTAAATCCTAACGAACCCTACAAGCCCCCTTCTTATATAAACTTAGATCCGTAATTAATCTAGATCTATATTTTTACATCAGTGTTTAACGTAGATCTAGATCCTACAACCATTCTTCACCATTCTTTATCCCTCCCCTCTCTTTCTCAACACATCTAAAGTAAGAATAAAGATTCAACGTTTCCCTGAGGACGACCCGTACGCATCTCGGTCTAGCTACACGCGACACCGTTATTGATTGCGGTTAACTACTACATACACTTTCACACACCAATCAAATGGCAACGTTGCCGGGGAAACGTGCGTAATTTTTTATTTCTTACTATTTGTATTGAATTCTTATTCGATCTATATCATAAATAAAACAAAACTGCAAATTGTATATTTAACGATTATTGTGTGAATTTTGCGAAGGAATCTGGAGTCACAGACTTGAGGAAACAGGAGACAGATACATTCATTGAGATCCAAAGAAGTAGAGAAGGCCACAGAAAAAAAATTCATCAATTGATCTCTCCCTCTTGCGGCGGAACCGCGGCCGGAAGTGCACATCGGCGGCGGAAGCGCGACCAGTTAGGGGATTTAGGGCTGCAAACTTCTCTGGTATATTTTCTATATCTTTCTCTCTCCTCTGAAATCCAATAAAATATCTTTTCTGCAGGATTCTTTGCAAAATATCGCCGCTCAAAAATCTTTTTGCAAGTTCTGTTTTGCGGTTTGTTTTTGCATATTTTAATACGGATTTTTAAGGGGCAAAGACCAAATCCAGATTAGGTGGGGATTTTATCACCCTTCCTAAGCCCTACAAATCACAAACCGAGCATCTGCATCAACCCTACATTAATTTAAAAAATATCTAGATCAGACTCTAAGGACTGTCGCGCTCAATAAGGACAGAGGAAGGTCATAGGTAATCTATCGCTTATCCGCATTACTTTTGTGGTGTCTAGGCAAGTGTGTCTAAGGCGAGTGGTTACTTAATTAGGACCACTACTTTCGTAGTGGGGAGCCTCCCACTCACCTGGCACTTACCTGGCTACAAGGGTAGTAAAGAGGCGGTAGGGGATTTATCCTGCGGCTTGTTTTTTGGAAGTCTTGGAGCGGTCTAGAGACTGACCTAGGTAACCATAGTTCTAGGGTTGTTTGTGCATTTTTGTGTGATTTGTCTAAATCCGTCATTTTTCAAAACAAACCAATTATTTTCTCCCTTTCTTTTTACCCCTTCCCCCTTCTTCTCTTCTTATAATGGGTGACCTAAACAGAAGAACACTTGCCGAGCTTTGCTGTCCACAACCAGATATCTCTTGTTTTCTTAATCCTTTCGGTATACCGTCCGGCTCTTCCATGTCCTTAAGAGATCATATAGAACAAGCAGGAAGAAACAGTTGGCCACCTCAGTCTAGGTCTTATCAACCGTATCCTAATCCTACACCTGTTTCAGTTGATACCCAGAGTGAGGAAGCCCCTAGACGAATGTCCATTGCTAAGCACATAGCTAGGGCTAAAGGCCAAAGATTCAACCCGGACCAATATCAACCATCACCTCCACTTTCCAAAGAAGAGTTTGATAGCCAACCGACCAACCCATATCAATATTCTTCTTATCACAATGTTGACCCTACTCCCACCCAATTTTCGCAACCATTCTATTCTTATCAATCCAATCCGACTTTTCCACCTTCTCTAGACAGTTCTTCTAATCAGTCATTTGGGAGTTTTAATTATCCACAGGAATTTCAATCTCATACTGAAACCCCTTATCAACCCAAGACTAGTCTGGAGAAGACATTAGAAAAATTTCTGGAATTGTCAAACCAAATTAGAAAGGAAACAACAAAGTGGATGCAAGCAAGGAATTTCAAACCTGCCCAAAAATTTTCAGTATATGATTCGGGCATAGGACAAAATGAGAATTTGGGTAGTGAGACAGAACTGTACACCCTTCCTAATCAAACCTCCCCATTCCAAACTGAAATCCACAACTCCAGTTTCATAGATTCATCAAGTACACCAAATAGAATGTCTGATAAGTTGTGTGACTTTGTAGTGTTTGATTTACCCGATTGTGAAGGATCCATTTCAAGTGAAACCTTACCCAACCCTTGTGATCTCTACACCTCCACTCTTGAACCAAAACTGATTGAAAACCATACTTTTGATGAGGTGTTTGAGAATTTTAACCTTCACTTGAATGAGGTGATTGACGTTGGGGATATATTGATTGATGAACCCGAAATTTTGGATGATTTTGTCCCATCAATTCATCAAATCCTTTCACTTCCTTGTAGTCATCATCTTGAGCCTTTAATTCTTCCCGAACCCCAAATATGTCTTGAAGTTGATGATAATGGTATACCCGAAGATCAGACCGAAATACAGCCTCCATCTTCCACATCTGGTTCAGCAACACTCGACACACCAATTTGTTTACCCATTTCACCTTCTACTTTCTCCGGTTCTTCTTCTGTTCCTATAGTTTCAATGAGTTTTGATGAATCACAATCCGTTAATTCAAGTTCAGTAATACCAGAAATTCAACTTGATTTGGATATTTTTGAAAATGAGGTTGATGAGTTTTTCGAGTCCTCTACCTCAATAATTTTTGAATCAAGTAGGATAAATTCTGGCACAAAACTCTTTGACAGCAAAATGTTCAATCACACCATTGATAAAAGTTTTGAAGAACATTTTGCTGACGAACTTGAATTTTTAAACAATACGGATTTTGTAATTGATCAATCTCCACCTATAGAGATTGAACCGTCACCATTCCTTCTTCCTAATCATTCACATTCATTCCCATTCTTTCTTTTCTCTAATTTCAAACCCTTTCCAGACCACCTCTTATCCCTTCCCCATTTTTTCTTGACTCGATACAACACATTCTTCCACCAACCTATACGCTATACTGATAAAATTTTTGAATGGTTGGTGTTAACTTTTGGTCTTTGTAAAGTCTTACTTTGACCAAATGACTCACCCCCTCTTAAAATGCTTCGTATTGTCTAACTCATGTTTGAGGGGGGTTTTATTTTTGGCTCTTGAACATAACTTTTGTCCTCAAATTTGTGAGCCAAAAATAAGTTTGGGGGAGGATTTTCACTTTCATATATTCTTGCCCCCATTAATAATGTCCTCCCAAGCTTACAGGTTTTTGTGATCCAGCAGATAGCAACAGTGAGGACACTATTGAAAACAAGTTTGGAGGAGGTTTGTGCTTATTTACGCTTACTTTGCATTATACTATATATAAGCACAAAAAAAATTTGATAATAAAAGAATAGAAAGTGAAAAATTACATCCAAAAGATAGGAATAGTTTAAGAAAACCAAGAAAATTAGAAGTTTTCTTAAACGAACTGGTAATAAGTAGTTATGAGCTGTTGTCCCAAGGGTTAATAAGATGAAGGAAATCACTAATCTGAGGATAAAAATAAGTCTGAAAAATAGTTTCTATTCTGGAAGCCAAACATTTGAATGTTGATACTCTACTATATGCACTTACACACGTTTTGAAACTCGGGATAGTAGAGAATACCTTGAAATGCTCTTGTCTAAAAGCCAAAGTATGAAAAAATAATAAATGAAGAAAATATAAAAATGGTGAAAAGAAAAATGAACACAGGTTTTGTTATCGCCAAGGCAGCAATAAAAAAAATATAGCAAGGGTGCTTCATCACCTAATGCCTTAGACCAACTGGTTTGGGAGTCATTGCTAAGCCTTAGGTGGTGCAAGACGAGGAAAATACTATCACCTAATTAGCAAGCACATAAGTAATCGGCCGGTTAGTACCTCAAGAAGTATTAACGGTCGCATGAAAATTGTGTGAGCAAACTAAATATTCATCGATTAAAAAGTACTGAGGTAGATGGACAAGAGTATGATAGCTTGAATTGAATTCTCCGAGTGTAGGGATGTCCATTACACACACGTAGGGTTATATGATCGATGTTTGGATGAAAGGTAGGAATGAAGAATAAAGACGATGTTTTATTGAGGGATAATGTGATTTCTAACATCTTTTCATGACTATTAAGATAGGGCTCATGACAACTGAAAAGCTAGTGGAGTTGGAAACTCTAAATTTTCAAAGTATTTCTTTTATGGTTCTTATCTTTATATGTAAATTTCACCATCTCTCTTTTATTATAGGATTTTGTGGGTGTAATCCGCTGAAAACTCTCAGGAGACAACACTCCTCCTACTAGGGACACCTAGAGGTTTAACGGCTTGTTGCACGTGCTCAGTGCAATCATGTTTGCCTACGAAAGTGTGCTTAGTTTTCTCCTTTCTTTTTCTCCCTCTCTTGAATAAACTAGTTTCCTCGGGACGATCAAAGATAAGTTTGGGGGTATTTGTTTAGTTGATAAAACTGCACATTTGTTATTACATTTTTCCTACTATTTCTATATTAAAAAGGTCTTTATTATAATATATCATACATATGAGGGTTTATCTGTAAAAATACTATTTTTCATGTATTGATATATTATAATTAACATTTGGTAGGAAAATATATGCAAAGATACCATTGACCAAATCTTAATGGTGAAATTAATATCTCAATAAAACAAAACTCCACTAATATTATTTGTTGAGATTGTGCAGAATTTTTCAGGGCTAAAAATCAAGGGAATCAAAGTTGTTAAGAGCAAACCTGCCTAATTAAGAAAGCAAATTAAGAAATCAATTCTGACAGAAGCAAAGAAAAGATTTCCAAATTTCCAAAAGTTCCAGAGATCTCCACGTGTCACAAGGAGAAAATCCCAGAAAACAAAATCCAACGATCAATACAGAAGACCGCGGATCAGCGGTCAAACCTACGCGTTGACCGCGGATCCGCCGCGTACCAGAGATGTTAGGAGCTGCGATTTTTCTGGGTGAATCTTTACTGATGGTTTCCAATTTAGGAAGCTAATTTTCTGGCTTTGGGACTATAAATAAAGACCGAGAGCCTCTTGAAAAAATCATCAAGCCGACGAGATCACGAAGTCCAAGACGGCTCACGCATCCAGGCTGATCATCAACGGTTCATCTACCTCCTTAGAAGAGATCGAGAAGCAAAACTAGGATTTGTAATCATTTTCTAAGGAATCAAAGTGTAATGAATATTGTTGATTAATAAAGGTAGCTCTTTTTCCTATTCTATTTCTTTGTAGTTTAATTATGCATTTTCTCTCCATCTCTTTTTCTCCCAACATGCGCGAGTAATTCTCCGCTTGTTAGGGTTCGTAGGATTAGGGTAGGTTAATGGATGATGAAAATATCTAAACTCTTTTTACGTCCTATAAAGTTTATAAACATTATCAAAAGAATCATTAACATCCTAATCGGGCACGCTACCAATTCATTGTTAGCCTCGACCGCGATTAGAGATTAGATTAATGATTGTTTTTGTAAAGGCTAGATATGAACAGAGTTCCGTGTCGAGATAGGGGTTAAGAGTGGGATTCCTTTTCCCTCCAGAAACCCTAATCTGCATGCATCACTGTCGTTCTAGTTTTAAATCTATTAAAAGATAAAAAGGGTAATCTTTAATTAATCATCCATAACTACTAAATCCTAACGAACTCTACAAGCCCCCTTCTTATATAAACTTAGATCCATAATTAATCTAGATCTATATTTTTACATCAGTGTTTAACGTAGATCTAGATCCTACAACCATTCTTCACCATTCTTTATCCCTCCTCTCTCTTTCTCAACACATCTAAAGTAAGAATAAAGATTCAACGTTTCCCTGAGGACGACCCGTACTCATCTCGGTCTAGCTACACGCGACACCGTTATTGATTGCGGTTAACTACAAACACACTTTTTCACATCAATCAGTGTACAACTAAGACATGTTGACAGAGATATATGTGAATATGAGTATGTTGTGTGAGGTGTATGTTAGGTAAAAGTTCAAGTCAAGTCAATCGGGTATTCAGTCTAAGAGTTAGATCAGGTTAAACAAGGTGTGTAATGATGGAATTGACTGAGGGACGTACTCGTATCCTTGAGGTATCCCATAACTAGCTGGAAGCAATATGAGCTGGCGTTCGTGCCGTGGGTGGCAATCAATGCGGTAGCGTGAACATCCCTGAAAGGTGTCCCATGACTACGAAGGAGCTTTGTCTAGCATGAATATCGCTAAAGTGTACAAGTATTTCCACCCTTCAGTTCCATAATAAACAACAAGTCTAAACTGGTAAAATATCCATATCCAAGATGCTGAATGATTCGTGTCTCCTAAAGAAAGGTAGATAAAGTAACGTGTGGGTATAGTGTGTGATATTACGTAAGTTTAGTGGTGAACATCAATAAGTATCGTGATCGTTTTAGTTTGTCAAACAAGGGTTCAGATACTCGCGATTATTCCGTTGTGGCCACGGAACAACAACTGGGGAAGTGAAATGTATGGTTTCACTTCCCGGGATCATGATCGAGTAGTAGGGGAATCCGAGTTCTGCATCTCCTTGCCTAATCAAATTACCCATCCTTGTGGTTCTGTATAAAGATCTTTACGAATTAGAGTTAGTGCGTATACATCTAGGCATGGAATTTCAACATAGTATGGCATCCACATATTGGATCATTCGCCCTCAAGTAGGGTTAGTATTCGCCCAAATATCGGGTTAGTAGTCGTCCACACATTGGACCATTCACCCCCAAAGTATGGTAAGTATTCGCCCAAATATCGGGTTAGTAGTTGTCCACATATTGGACTATTTGCTAGGTTCCCTAGCACCGCCACAAGGTTTCAGGAGGCATCAACCATGCCGTTTTCAAAATTTTAGCGTGCTATAGAACCCTAATTTTAGAATCTTAACTAGAGAATTAGACGAAACAAGAATATAAACAACTTTGCATACAAAGTGAACAAGGAATACAACCTTTGTAGACCGGTCCTTCACTTCAAAAGCTCCGTGTAGTAGTCCTTTCGCTCCAAGTAGTAATCTCCCGGTCTCTAGTTGGACTCCACAAGGTGAAAGGAACAAGCTTGCTAGAAGTCTTCGAGGCCAAAAATGATCTACGTCGAGAAAAATCTAACTCAAGCTACCTCTTCACTAATTAGGAATTAGTGAAGCAAACAACCTAAACTAAATGGCTAATCTAGTGTAGGTTGATGAATTAGGAATTTTGCTCACTTTAGAAATATTTTTCTCACTAATTTTCTTCACCTCCCAAAAACCTAGTGAGATCTTGGAGATGAAGAAGAAGATGAAGTGGAGAATAGAAATTAGTAAGAATAGCAACCATGGGTAAGATAATATCTTATACTAACTCATGTAGAGATTTAACCATGGCTTAAGATAATGGTTGGGTTAATAAATATCTAATGTAAAACAAAACTAGTGGACTAAGTCAATGGTTCTACAAGCTTCCACTAAGCTCAAACCATATGACTAATTTCCAACTAATTTTTGATTTATTTTAAATAAATAAACCCCACATTATCATAAGTATGGTGTGATTCTCATACACCCATATAGCATGTAACAACTAGCATGATACAATAATATATATCACATATATATTAAGTGTACACAAGTGAGAAAAAGAAATGCTTAAGTGAGCTAATATTAGTTAATGTAAATTAATATATCAAATATATAATTATACATTAAATTATTAAATAAACACTTGATTTAATAATCCGGCTATATCATATATAACCGACTAATATCATATGTATCAACTTATCGAATCAACACTTGATTCGACAACCCGGCTATATCATGTATAACCGACCGATATCATAAATCGCGAGAATAGATTACGGTATCACATACACGTATTAATCTCGGTCCCGCACATATCACATATGTGCTCCTATTTCGTTTTGCCTGAGCCAGGAAATCTCTGTGTAGGACTCTAAAGACTCATCAATACGCCAGCAGTAGGTGATGATCATATCAATCACCCAAAAGCCGTCAGCGGTACTAGATGGACGTAACGGCTACCTGGGTATTGAGCGATCAGAAGCTCAACAAGGAAGCTTGTCTAAACTCCAGCAAAGCCTATCAGTAACACTGCCATACAGTCCAGTCTCTTCGTCTGATATGTCGCATATCTAGTCTAGGGGTGGTGAACGTCAGACCCCAGTAACTTGATAAGTCATGCCGATGTGAGGCTCATAACTGGTCGAGAAACTACCGATAACACTTACCAGTAAATCTCCGTATCAGCCCTGGCCAGGGACTTCCTGTTATGGCCAATCAAGCACAACACAACATCAACCCCCAATATCGAGAGAGACGAATCCCCTCCTATCGCTCATTGCCTCCATGCGACTCGAGACTGTACCCAAAAACAACCGTTTTGCACATTCTCTTGAACGTAATAAGGTGGAAATCAAAGCACAGTGGGAATCACACAAGACTCTATGACGATCTCGGGTCTACAGACTAACCTGTACCAGTGTCACCAGAGAACTGCTATCAGACGTTAGGTATAATACCATCGAAGAGTTCTCGGCGAGTCCTGTTCAGTGTATCCAGTCTCCACTGAGCACCTGTATACCATCTTTGATGTCAAACACCAATTGTCACGCCCCGCTTCCCAGTATACGGCGAAGGGGACGCGACGAGGCCGCTACGTATTTACTGTGAAGTAAATACGCTAAACGTATCTAAGCAATATAAAAGTAAATGCACAAGAGACAAGATATAATAAAACATCAACTTTATTTATTCGCATTCTTTCTGTACAATGCATGGAAATGTAAATACAACTAAAATAAAGCAATGCCTAAACAATGGCATAACAGAAAAGGAAAGGTACTGAAAAAGTGTAAAGTGAACTAAAGCTCTGGGTCTTCAACGAAATGGTCCAAGTCTTCAGTGCTGGGTTCGATCTCTGACGTATCCAGATCACCTGACGACATTCAAAGAAGAAAGAAGAGAATGCCGTCAGCGAACAAATCGCTCGGTAAGTCCCAAAGATAAGGGAGAAATAGAATAGATAGAATAAGAAGGTAGCTTTTAAAGTTGTTTTATATTGTTATAATATGGTGTTAACGCTGTTGTTTGTAGCTTGGTACAGAAGGATGCCAGTGTATACGAGAGGAGTATCTATATGCTAGAGACTAGAGCAAACAGAATGTATAAGGAACCGTTAGGCCACGGTACAACAACAACGGAATATAGGTTAGGTGTCTTAATATTACTGTCTCGTGCCACTTCTAACACCTTCCGTACCAATCTACCCCTTAAACCCCGACATGTCTTGTTTGTATAGTTGTATTGTATTGTCTTATATTGTAAACTGTATAGATTGTATAATTGGATGACTTAATAAAACCATGATATCAGTAAATGGATGTAACTGGAGAATCATGTAAATGGAAGTATATTCATGGTTCGGTTCAGTCAATATAGATTTGAATGGATTCATGTTGAATTGTAATATTGCAGATTGTAGATTGTAGATTGTAGATTGTAGATTGTACTTGAATCATATTCAAGTCAGTTTATTAATGAGACCCATTCTGATTCAGAAAATTAGAAAAGTAAATTGAAGTTCTGATGGTTCTGATGTTATCGGTAACCGCTGCACATGGGCGGCAGGATTTGTGTCTTTTTCAAAAGCGATTACCGTATTGATAACACCGTTGTTAAGTTGTCTACCTTAGATAGGCAAGCACCCACTTCTCTGGCTCCCCGAGGCTCAAGAGATTGGTCCCGCTTAAACCTATATTTACTAGGGTCCTTATTTTAATTTATAAAACTTGAGGGGGGTTTATATAAAAATACGTGTATAACTTTCAAAATACACCCCAAGTGTTTATTTATCATCTTTAGAGTTATAATAAATATAGATTTTATATTTGAGATATTTCTAGTGAGGATAACTTATTTTTCATAATACATGGTATTTAATTGTAATATTGAACTTGTATGGATTTCATGGTATTTTAATGTAAAGTGATTCTTATGATTTTGGAAAAGTTGAAGTATTTATATTATAACAAAAATAGAGATTTTTGATATTACATATATATATATATATATATATATATATATATATTTATAAAAATAAATTTTAATATATATATTATATTTCTAGAAATCTCATTTTCTTAAGATTTTGGTATTTTAAATCTCTCGAGACCGAATGCTCCTTGCGGAGGTCTGCATCTCGTACTACTAAGCCCAGGGACGTGTGATAATCTGCACTATCCCAGTCGGGTTCCCCAAATTGGGTTGTAGCGGCGCTTTGCAAAGATTTGTGTAAAATACTAAATCTTGTAAAAATGGTTTTATTAGTAAATGGTATTTATTTGAAATGTTTCGTTTTCTGTATTCTAGGTTCCCCAAAGTATTGTGCTATATTGCATATGCATGTGTGAGGAGGTAGGTCATTATCTCACGTGTAAACCCTTGGTATTCCAAAAATCCAAAATAAAACAAAATTAAAAAATAATGTGGGGCATAGGATTTGAACTCTGGTGGCTTGGTTCAGCAGTGCAAGGCATTACCAATGAGCTACAAGCTCCTTCTTGTAATTAAAGAGCTAATTAATTAGTTAAAGTAATCACAGCAAAAGTAAATACCCCAAGTATACATTAATTTTCAAGCAAATTTTTGTACACTAAAAATGGAGTTACAGTCTACCCTCCTTACAAAAATTTCGTCCTCGAAATTTACAACTTCTATTTGAGGACTAGTTTACAAAGAGGTGAGGATATTTTGCACGCATTTCATCTTCTCTTTCCCAAGTGGACTCTCCTGGAGTGTCTTTTCTCCACATCACTCGGACCAAGTTAACTTCCTTGTTCTGAAGTGTCTTCACTTTCCTGTCCAGGATCTCCACAGGTTGTTGCTCACAAGATAAGTCGGGTTGTATAGTGAGCTCTGAATGATCAAGAACATGGCTGGGGTCACTTACATACCTTATGAGTTGGAATATGTGGAACACATTATGCACTCCTTCCAATGAAGGTGGAAGTGCTAAGCGGTATGCCACTTCACCGGCTCGTTCGAGTATGTCGAATGGTCCAATATATCTCGGACTTAGCTTACCCCGTCTTCCAAATCGGATCACTCCGCGGTTCGGAGATATCTTCAAGAATACGTGATCTCCTGGCTGGAACTCCAAGTGACATCTCTTTGCATCAGCCCAGTGCTTCTGTCGATCTTGGGCTATGCGCATCTTTTCCCTGATAGTACGAACCACATCAACAGTCGCTACTATCATCTCTGGTCCAAGAAGTTCCCTATCTCCGATGTCGTCCCAACTTAATGGCGATCGACACCTCCTTCCATACAGTGCTGCAAAAGGTGTCATTCCTATGCTTTCTTGGTAGCTGTTGTTGTACGAAAACTCCACAAGGTGTAGGTGATCTTCCCACGATCCTTTGAAGTGTAACATACATGCTCTGAGCATATCCTCCAAGATCTGAATAGTTCGCTCAGGCTGACCATCTGTTTGTGGATGATAAGTCGTGCTGAAGTTCAGACTTGTTCCCAAGCTTGCCTGCAGACTCTGCTAAAATTGCGATCGGAACCTCGTGTCACGATCGGAGGCAATGCAGACCGGTACTCCATGAAGTCTCACAATTTCCTCCATGTACTTCTTTGCTAGTGTCTCAGTTGATTGGCCAACTCGAAATGGGATGAAGTGAGCCGACTTTGTGAGTCGATCCACAATGACCCATACAGCATCGTTACCCTTGTGCTGCGAGGAAGAGCAGTCACAAAATCCATCGTGATGTGTTGCCACTTCCATTCTGGGATTGGTAATGGTTGAAGTAATCCAGCAGTCCTGTGATGTTCAGCCTTTACTTGCTGACACACCAAGCATTTTGCGACGCTTCTGGCTACTTCACGCTTCATTCCATGCCACCAATAATTCTGACGTAGATCTTTGTACATCTTGGTACCTCCAGGGTGTACTGAGTAGGGAGAACTGTGAGCTTCTTTCATTAACTCATCCCGAACAGGACCTTTTTGTACACATAATCTGCTGCCGTATCTCAAAGATCCGTCTTCATGGATGATGAAGTCTGTTCTGAGTCCATTCTCCACTTGTTCTCTGATCTTTTGCAACTTAGCATCACTTGCTTGAGCTGCTTTGATCTGATTGACAATGGTTGATTGAACTTGTAAATTCATCAAATTTAAAGTGTTACCTGGCATGACTACTTCAATCTTCATCTGATGCAAGTCTTGTTGAAGCTTCCACTGAGCGGTGAGATGCATTGCTAATGGTTGGCGACTACGAGCATCTGGAACCACATTCACCTTCCCTGGGTGATATTGCAGGTTGATGTCAAAGTCCGCCATGAGTTCTAACATCTTCTCTGCCGTATATTCAACTCCTTCTGAGTAAACACATATTTTAGGCTCTTATGATCTGTGTATATGTTCACTCGTTCACCAAGTAAATAATGGCGCCAAATCTTGAGAGCAAAGATGACGGCTTCCAACTCCAAATCATGCGTCGGATAATTGCGCTCATGAGTCTTCAGCTGTCTTGAAGTATAAGCCACAACCTTACCGTGCTGATGTAGAACACATCCTAATCCCTTACCGGATGTATCGCAATGCATTTCGAATCCTCCAGATTGATCCGGTATGACGAGAATAGGCGCTGATGTCAACCTTGACTTGATTTCTACGAAAGCTTGTTCGCATGCTTCTGACCACACAAAATCTTCATCTTTACGTGTGAGCTTGGTCAGGGGTGTTGCTATCTTCGAAAAGCCTTCAATGAACCTTCTGTAATATGCAGCTAGACCCAAGAAACTTCGAATGTCCTTCACTGACTTTGGTGTTGGCCATTCGCTAACTACTGAAACTTTCGCTGGATCCACAGAGATTCCTTCACTTGATACGATATGTCCAAGAAAACCAACTTGATTTATCCAAAACTCGCAATTGCTGTACTTGGCATATAACTGATGTTGACGAAGAGTTTCCAGGACAATTCGTAGGTGCTCGGCATGCTCTTTCCGACTCTTAGAATACACCAAGATGTCGTCGATGAAGATGACAACAAACCTGTCTAAGTACTCCCGGAAAACTTGATTCATTAGGTTCATGAATATTCTGGTGCATTGGTCACTCCAAATGGCATCACTAGAAATTCGTAATGACCATAGCGAGTTCTGAAAGCAGTTTTATGAATATCAGCTTCCTTGACCTTCACCTAATGATAACCTGAACGAAGATCCAATTTAGAGAAAACACAAGATCCACTTAGCTGATCGAATAAATCGTCGATGCGTGGGAGTGGATACTTGTTCTTTATAGTGACTTCGTTCAAGGCTCTGTAATCGATGCACATTCTGTATGAACCTTCCTTCTTCTTCACAAGTAGTACAGGTGATCCCCAACTTGAAGTGCTGGGACGAATCCATCCTTTCGCCATTTATTCGTCCAACTGTATTCGGACTTCTTTCAAACCTTCCGGACTTGATCGATAAGGTGCTTTGATCACCGGTTGTGCTCCTGGTACTAAATCAATGCTGAATTCAAGAGCTCGATCGGGAGGCAAACCTGATATATCGTCAGGAAACACGTCGTCGAACTCTCGAACCACATTTGGCCTTGATTCTTCCTCCGCTTGAGCTGCTGCAACTACTGCTTCCCTTGGCTTCGCTTTGTATGTACTTGGCTCCAGGGTACGGTCTCCGCTTTTGAAATAGAAGACTGGATGGTCTGCAATCTCGAATACTACCCTCCTTTGACAACAGTCGATGGTAGCATAAAAAGTTCCAAGCCAATCCATACCTAGAACCACATCGAAGTTCGGTATGTCCAGCACTTTGAAGTCAGCATAGAACTCTCTGTTGCAGACGACTACTGGACACAAGCTGTATCCCATTGTTGCCTTTAGAATGCCATTTCCTGAACTGACATTCCAGCTGGATACAAGCGGTGTGACTGGAATCGCATGGGTTCGGACGAACCGTTGCGACATAAAGCAGTGAGATGCTCCAGTATCGAACAGTGCTAGTGCAGGTATTGAGGATACTAAGATTGTACCTAAGGTATGTGGGATATGTTTTAGGTATAGGGAAATGTATGTAGATAAGTAGCAAGACTGAAATAAAGGTTAAGAAGAAATGGTTACCAGGGATAACTTAGCCAGTGGCCTCAGCTTCTTCCACGGTCATCGTGAAAGCCTGGCTCCTTGGTACATTCCTCTTGGCCTGAGGAGCATTCCTCGTAACGTTCCTTTGAGCTTGATGGAACTGACGAGGAGGAGGTGCAGCTTATGGTCCTCTAGGTGGTGGAGCAGGTAGTGCAAATCTTGGAGCAGGTGCTTGGATGGCAGGGCGCTGTGGGTAAGTGTTTGCTGGCCTGGGTGCAGCAATTGGATTTTGTCTATAAGGACAAGATTCAATATCATGAGCAGCTGAGCCGCAGACTAAGTAAAGACAGTTGGCTCGTTGGCAGTCTTGCATCACATGTCCAGATCTCTTGCAGTAGGTACAAAAGGCTGGGCTGGGACGATGGTTCAGTACTCCCGGTCGCCTTGGCACAAAAGGTGGCCTGGACGAGGCTCCTCCTGTCATCTGGTTGATAGGGCGTTTAACTCCTGCAGACTGGGGTCTGCCCCTCGCCTTTATCACTGCCTCATAACTGTGGGCAGCTGTCAGAGCCTCCTCATGAGTCGGAAATTTCCCTATGGCTAGTGCAGCCTGGATTTCCGTGTCCAAACCTTGTTGAAATCGACGGGCTTTAATCTCGGCCGTCGGTATCAAATGTGCAGCGAATCTGTTTAAAGGATTGTGTTAGCTGTGTAGTAAGTGATATTTAAAAATTCAAATTATTTGAGACATATCTTACCGACTGAGCATGGTGAACTCAGCGTCATACTCATCTACCGACTTGATTCTCATCGAACCTTGTTGCAGATGAAGAAACTGATGTTCCATGTCGAACCTGACAGTCATAGGGAAGTACTTCGCGTCGAACCTATCGCGAAAAGTCTTCCATTCAATGGGCTGATCAAGATGGCTTTTTTCCGCCTTCCACCAGTTCCGTGCATTGTCCATGAGCTGTGATTTTGCCACACGAACCCAAACTATATCTGGCACTTGTGCCGCTACCAGATCATCTTCTATACTTTGTGCCCATTCATCAGCTTCTAGTGGGATTTCCTTTCATGAGAACTGTTTGGGATGCCAAGCTCTGAATTGTTTCACCCCAGGTGCTTCAGTCTCGGGACGGTTCAAGAGCTGCTGTTGTCCTTCTAAGAGCCTGCGGACCGCCTCAAGCAGAACCGTTTGCTCGGTGGGTGGAGCAGGAATGGTTGGTATGATTGGAAGTGGTAGTGGAGTGTTGTTGAAGTTGGTGCTTGTATTGTTTGGTGAATCCATCACCTTAAAGAAAAATTTGGGTGAGGAAAAATTCAAAGTATGATAAGATTCAAGGAACATGAATTGTAAAGAATGTTTTAGTTGCCGGTTCTTGTGTTATATCGCTTAGGTTGTTCACGCAGAACAGAACTGCATGATAGAGTTTCATACAGCTCTGACTTGCATGGGCCACCAATAAAACCTGTCACGCCCCGCTTCCCAGTATATGGCGAAGGGGACGCGACGAGGCCGCTACATATTTACTGTGAAGTAAATACGCTAAGCGTATCTAAGCAATATAAAAGTAAATACACAAGAGACAAGATATAATAAAACAACAACTTTATTTATTCACATTCTTTCCGTACAATGCATGGAAATGTAAATACAACTGAAATAAAGCAATGCCTAAACAATGGCATAACAAAAAAGGAAAGGTACTGAAAAAGTGTACAATGAACTAAATGTCACGACCCGAAAGTACGGAACATGACCGGCACTTAGACTACGAAACGTCTCGAGTCGTACGTAATCTAAGTAAGCCGAAAACCCAAAAATCCAAACCAAGAAAAGTAGTAGAGTGAAGGAAAACCAATTCAAATCAAGTAGTTTTAATAGCATAAGCCGAATTATGCGTTTTTAAGAACATCAATATTTCCTGAAAATTTCGGCAGAGACTCCTTTGTAAATATTGGCCCCCAAACGGGATACACCATGAATAGTATACAAAATCAATAAAAGGCATCCCCAAGCGGGAGCTAGCTCTTCGTCAATCGACGGTCACAACCACACAAGCAATATAATATACAACGCCAAGGGCGAGGATCAAAACTCAAAAAAAACTCAAAACCATAAGAAATCCACAGAAATATAACGCGCGACTCTAAGGTCGAAAGAATAACATCACTGGTCTCTATCTCAAAATAAATATATGTTTGGTTGATGGAACTTCTAGATACAACTGAATAATAATATATACCAAGTATACTGATGGGTACGATACAATAAACCCACCTACTAGCAAATCACCCGGAAATGGAAGTAGTGCCAGCAAAGCCGTAATGAAACCTGTACGGCAAAACCTGCAAGAAACTATGGCACAACGGGGGTGAGTTGCCAACTCGTGAATAGAAACATCTACGAACAGAAATCGCATGAACAACGCAATCCTAAGTCATACAATCATAATATATCCTCAAATATATAACCAGCAGCCTATAACAATGGCTAAGGTATACCTCTAAACAACGGTAATACCACGTGCTCGTGTCAGTGCCTCAGGTAGCAATGTATCATATGGATGATGTATGAATGCATGAAACAGAATGCATGTACTGGAGAAAACTGCTTTCATAACTTAGTGAGATTTCTGTATCTTTTTTAAAAGAGGTATCATAAATGAAATCAGCATAAACAGTGTCTAGCATCGACACAAACATAAATCTCAATGTCTCAAAATCTCAGGCTCCGGCTATCCGGACTGGCCTGTATCATCAAATCTCAGTACCTCAATATCTCGAAATCTCAATGTCTTAATCTCAATATCTAGGGCGCCGTCAGTCCAGACCGGCCCCTACCATCCATCTCAAGACTACGATGGTATCCTCCGGATATCCGACGCGTCGGGTAAAATCACCGGTCGGTAGTGCTCCCCTGCCAGGCTCAACGCCATCATCTGCGATCCTCTTGCCCCAGGGTACCGCACCGGGTCCACCATGTACCCGAAACGGTTCCTCCACTCCTCGAACTCGGATCTCGAAATCCATCAGCAAACTCATGGTGGACGACTCATACATCATGGGAAAACCGCGCTTTTCATTTAAAAAGAGAGTGAAGAAGTTTGTATAAGTTTTGCGGTTTTCCCCTAAAACCAGAAAATCTCATGGAAATCCGAATCCAAAACCTCAATAACACGTAAAATAGTGAATATATGCATGAGAATCCATAAATGCGGCATAACAAGGAATAACAGTATGCATGAAGTGACAAGTAATAACTACAATGTCTAAACTGGCATGTAAGGCAGGTACACTAATACCATGTCAAACTACTAACTAATAAGCTAAATCAAGCAATAATATTTTCTAAGGTGTACGTGACATGGCAATTACCGATAAAGATGTGTGTGAGCCGGCAAGTAAGTGTACGTGGTACATACACATCATCGGTAATGGTGCTGGTGTCCTAACAGCATAATATCAACAATGCAATATGAAATAGCAATGTAAGTATGCGATGGGGGCGAACAGCAATAATGAGCGGGAGCTAAATACTAGACACAACGGTAACTAATCTGCATTTAATATATATACGTCATACTATGGTTCCATTTGAAATAACACAAATCGTGGGGTTTTGGAAATAAGGGCTACGGTGTTTTTAAGAAAAGATACACCTTTGAAATATCCGTAGAATCCCTTGACCTGTCTTTTAAAATACCCACGATCCGCTAGTTTTGAAATAGGTAGGAGTCTAATCTAGTCTAACAACTACACTAAACTATACGGCTGAACTAACAAGCTGAACTACAGGTAAGGAAACCGCCTATCATCTGAGTCGATACATATACATACATGTATATGTATAGTCGGTGATCTCGCCTCAATAATATCATATCCGATTCCATATCTATAATCAGACATCCCAAGTCAAGAGTGCAGATCAATCATCAATATATAGCTCGTACGTAAATCCGTCGTACGGCATCCCCAAATCTGGGTACGGGTCAATATCACATTCATCACACTATTCATTTGGTATCCTCTTTATCAAAGATCATAATCCGGGGTACCGATCTACGTCTAGTACAATACTGATACCAATCTAAGTAAATGCATGCGTGTATGAAAACACCAAGTTAAAGGACCCGCTAAAACATCATGTCGTACCTCAAATATGAACCCTGTCATATCACCGATCTCACGGCCATGAATCCAATCTCATCGACTCATCTCCAATCCCAAGTATTATTCTCATAATCCAGTATATGTACACATAGTCCCATACCCATGTGAATACATATACACGTATTCCCATATACGCACATGTAAAAGAATGAATGTAAGTAAGTGTGTGTGAGTGCGTGGGTGCAACAACTATCTAGGGTTTCGCAAGTAACACTACAAATCCATGAACACATAACCATATCCTGAATATCATCCACGTATCATAAACCACATATATATATTCGTTATATAAGCTATATTACGGACTGCGGGGGTGCTATACTCCATCCACCCAACTTCTCCCCGTAGATATAAATCTACTCACCTGGTCCTCGCTCGCCGGTGCCGACGTCGCCATGCGCTTGCTTGTCGTCTCGAAGTCCACATGGGGTACCTACATGTCACAACGTATCGTATCGCATAAAAACCCAATTCGAAATCGAAACGGCATACGAAAACCAAATCGGCACGCGTATCACGCACAGGTCAAAACCTATCGCCTACGCAAGCAAGAATAGCCAACCCAACCCTCGATGTCGATGTACAAACGTCAAACTATCGAGAAAAACCCAAACGCACTCATTTGCGCATTCACGAACACTAATTATAATATAAAATAGGTTAACATTCACAAAAACCCCAAACTCACTTTAAAAGCCATTTTTCCGAAAATCTAGCAAGCAAAAATTACCCGTTTTAGTACAAAACTCGACGTTTAAACAAATCTAGCTGCCATAATACTTATTAAACATCTTAAATAAGTCATACAACCCATTTCAAGAATTTAATATCATCAATTCTTATAAAACTAAAAATTCTAGTTTTGCAATTTATCTAATTTTAACAATTTCAACTAAAAAATGCACAAAACAACAACTACGTTTGGTTTTGCATGTTCTAAAGATATTAAACCACTCATTATAATATTAATAACGACATGAAAACTTAATTATATTTTAATCTAAACATTTGATAATTTTCCAAAAACTCTAGTTAGCAAAATAGCTTAATTAGGGCATTTATAAGCAATGGCTGTAATTAACAACTAGATTAGCTTTCAACAAGGCTTAAGATGTTAATCCACATCACATAACCATGCACAATTGATCATAACCCAATTCCACAACAAAACCCTAACTCAATCAAAATCCTCACTAGAAATTTCCAACCTCTCAAATAAACCCACAATTAAACACCTAATAACTTTAATTAAGCAACTAATCCACAATCAAACCATGGGACAAAGAGTTATACCTCAAAGATCATGAGATCCCACATGCAACTTGTCTCCAAAATGCAAACTTTTCACTAAGAATCATACTATAGTAGCCAAGAAATAATGGGTAAGGCTTGGATTTTGAATTAGCTTTGATTTTGCAAGGATTTTGAGGCAAAATTGTGGATTTTTGAGGCAAATTTGTGGGGGATTTTGGGGTAGGGGCTGCTGCTGGAAAGGGGCCGGCTATGGGTGAGAGGGTGAGGAGAGAGAGTGGGGAAAGTGTTGAAGTAAAAAGACAAAAGCCCATGCCTCAATTAATTAACCCCATGCCTTCATATTCTTTCATTCTCTTTTCTTTTCATTTTATTTCAACTCTAAAAGGTGGGGACACTTGGGGAGTGGGCTGGAAAATTCGGCCAGCAAGAGGGGGAGGGGAATGTGGTGTGTGTGTGTGAAACAATGAACACCAAACGCCAATACAACATGCACCATACTTCTTTGTTTAATAAATTCCTTTAATTTTCCTTTTTCTTTAAATTTTTAGAACCATCATGGAATTTCTTTTCATTTCAAAAACAACATGATAAATTTTGGTTTAATACGTTATGATGCACAAAATTTGTTTCAACTCATTCCAATTTATAATTTTCCATAATTAAATGTATTAGTAACGGCTTAAAATAATATTAAAATAATTAATTTCGGAAAAAATTTCAGAAAATTAGAAATTTTACCAGTGGCTCAATAAACACCAAATACTAGCAATTACATAGCTAGAATATGTATATTTAATTTTATAATAAAGATATTTGTATTTTGACTTTTTACAGAAAACCCCCTTATTTTACCGATTTTCCGAAATTTCACCGAAACGATTTTCAAAATGTTACACTAAAGCTCTGGGTCTTCAACGAAATGGTCCAAGTCTTCAGTGCTGGGTTCGATCTCTGACGTGTCCAGATCACCTGACGACATTCAAAGAAGAAAGAAGAGAATGCCGTCAGCGAACAAATCGCTCGGTAAGTCCCAATGATAAGGGAGAAATAGAATAGACAGAATAAGAAGGTAGCTTTTAAAGTTGTATTATATTGTTATAATATGGTGTTAACGCTGTTGTTTGTAGCTTGGTACAGAAAGATGCCAGTGTATACGAGAGGAGTCTCTATATGCTAGAGATTAGGGCAAACGGAATGTACAAGGAACCGTTGGGCCACGGTACAACAACAACGGAATATAGGTTAGGTGTCTTAATCTTACTGTCTCGTTCCACTTCTAACACCTTCCGTACCAATCTACCCATAAACCCCGAGATGTCTTGTTTGTATAGTTGTATTGTATTGTCTCGTATTGTAAACTGTATAGATTGTATAATTGGATGACTTACCGAAACCATGATATCAGTAAATGGATGTAACTGGAGAATCATGTAAATGGAAGTACATCCATGGTTCGGTTCGGTCAATATAGATTTGAATGGATTCATGTTGAATTGTAATATTGCAGATTGTAAATTGTAGATTGTACTTGAATCATATTCAAGTCAGTTTATTAATCAGACTCAGTCTGAGTCAGACAATTAGAAAAGTAAATTGAAGTCCTGATTGTTCTGATGTTATCGGTAACCGCTGCACATGGGCCGCAGGATTTGTGTCTTTTTCAAAGACGATTATCGTATTGATAACACCGTTGTTAAGTTGTCTACCTTAGATAGGCAAGCACCCACTTCTCTGGCTCCCCGAGGCTCAAGAGATTGGTCCCGCTTAAACCTATATTTACTAGGGTTCTTATTGTAATTTATAAAACTTGAAGGGGTTTTATGTAAAAATACTTTGTATAACTTTCAAAATACACCCCAAGTGTTTATTTATCGTCTTTAGAGTTGTAATAAATATAGATTTTATATTTGAGACATTTCTATTGAGGATAACCTATTTTTCATAATACATGGTATTTAATTGTAATATTGAACTTGTATGGATTTCATGGTATTTTAATGTAAAGTGATTCTTGTGATTTTGGAAAGTCGAAGTATTTATATTATTAAAAAAATATGTATTTTTGATATTACATATATATATATATATATATATTTATAAAAATAAATTTTAATATATATATTATATTTCTAGAAATCTCATTTTCTTAAGATTTTGGTATTTTAAATCTCTCGAGACCGAATGCTCCTTGCGGAGGTCTGCATCTCGCACTATTAAGCCCAGGGACGTGTGATAATCCGCACCATCCCAGTCGGGTTCCCCAAATTGGGTTGTAGCGGCGCTTTGCAAAGATTTGTGTAAAATACTAAATCTTGTAAAAATGGTTTTATTAGTAAATGGTATTTATTTAAAATGTTTCGTTTTCCGTATTCTAGGTTTCCGAAAGTATTGTGCTATGTTACATATGTGTGTGTGAGGAGGTAGGTCATTACCTCGTGATCTAATTAGAGGTATAGTGAGTTTGTGATGTTTAAATGTCGAAAATGAAACTATATGGTATTTTAATAAAAAAGTACGGTAAAATGGAAATAGCAATTTCTTTTGATATGGAACTTGTTCAATATGATTAGTTAGAGTTTAATAGTCAACATGTAATGGTTTAACAAGATTGTATTAAAGGAAAAGTGAGATTTTTGGAAGAACCGAATCGAAAATCGGATTTGCTCCGATTCCGTCGGGTTTTAGAATTTCATATTTTCAGAAAGAGTAGAGAAGGGGAAAGGTGGGACTTACGGGTTTTGCTTAAAAGAGGAGAGGGAGAGGGAGTGGACGTTATTCCGGTGCACCGTTTCGTCGCCGGGAACTCCTAGGCTTGTCGCCGAAAAATTCACCGGAGCTTCGCCTCTTTGCTCACTTCAAATGCAAACTAGGGTTTCTAGGAATTTCTTGAGAGTTTGCTCAGAATTTTGGGATGAGGGATAGTGTTTAGGAGGTGTATTTATAGGGTTAGGCTAGGGTTAGGGTAGATGAAAGGTTTAATTGGAAAAAAATGTAAATAAATATATTAAAATATATTAAAAGTGGAGTAATTAGGGTTTTAAAAGAGCTCTAGAAATGGTATGAGAAAATAAATTATTCAGGTGTACAGGGGAGACCAAAAGACACATTTTTTGTGTTAGGTCGTCGCCGGAATCGGCTGACTCGGCCGGCGGCCTGAGTCGGCCGGCTCGCCGGCCGAGTTAGGCGGCCGGAATCCTCCCCCGACGGATGGTCTATCCTCTGGTACAGTTACATTTCAGGGTGTAGTGGGGTTTTTGTGAGATATGCACGTGTAAACCCTTGGTATTCTAAAAATCCAAAATAAAACAAAATTAAAAAATAATGTGAGGTATGGGATTTGAACTCTGGTGGCTTGGTTCAGCAGTGCAAGGTATTACCAATGAGCTACAAGCTCCTTCTTGTAATTAAAGAGCTAATTAATTAGTTAAAGTAATCAGAGCAAAAGTAAATACCCCATGTATACATTAATTTTTAAGCAAATTTTTATACACTAAAAATGGAGTTGTTACACCAATGGATGTGGGATCGTCCATCGCCCATCATATGGGTCAAGAAGCGTATACGCTAGTCTACTCTGGAATATCGATGCCCTGTCTTGATACACCCTCGACTAGGAATAATTAAAGGATGAATTTGTGGACTACTCTGGCCCCACTAGTATGATCTGCATCATAATCCTGGTAGTCAAGTATACATCCTAAGGGCTTTACCAACATGTGAGAACAAGACAGTATCACAATACTGTTCTCCGCCGAAAGACGCGACCGGAACGTTGGGACGTCAGGCCTGAAATTCGAGGGCAGATGCTAATTGGTGCTATCCGTCCGCCTCTCCGAAGATGCCAAGTTGATTTATGACACCATGTATCGAAGGTTTAAACGGATGCGACCGATATAGCAGACTTCGTCAAATTCCCCCTCGTTAAGGGGTTTTTTATTATGGGGACGCTCTTCCCTGCAGGCACAAGCCCCTGCAGTTAATTACGCTACCGCATCGCGGTTACCACTTTCTCATTCTCCAGATGGTCACTTTGTGTCGTGTGTGTTTGTTTTGTTTTTGGTTGCCCGTGGATTGTATACGGAGACTAATTTATGTTGTCGCTCGTAGGGCGTGGATTAGTCCAAATCCGTATTTTCTTAGATTTAGGTTTGGGGTTGGGTTTAAGGATACGTTAGTCTCATTTGATACTAAGATCAACTTAAACGTTTGTTAAGAATACGTTAGTCTAATTTTAGACTAAGATCAACTTAACGAGATCATTTAGATCCAACAAGAGAGCATTTGGGCTCTATTGTTTAGTTTAGGGACATTGCGATCGATTACCAGTTTAAGAACATGGTGGTCCAAGGTTAAGTACATCATAGTCCATAGGCTTAAGGACCCCGCAGTCCGAGGTTAAGGACATCGTAGTCCATGGGATTAAGGACCCCACAGTCCGAGGTTAAGGATATCATAGTCCATGGGTTTAAGGACCCCACAGTCCGAGATTGAGAACATCATAGTTTAAGGTTAAGGACATCATAGTCCATGGGCTTAAGGACCCCACAGTCCATGTAAAATCTGGTTGTCGGGACCCGTCACCTCTCTGAAGACGTTGAAGGATTACAACGACATGTATCAGGGGAGAGAAGAGATGTACCCTTGAACCAATTTTGGTTGGGAGATCTGTAGTCCAATTGGGACTAAGATCTGTGATTTATGAGCATATGGGCTCAATTAATCTGACTGAGGGGTTTATGGCCAACTTGGGCTCGGCCCATTCAGTTAAAATGTTAAACATTTGACAATGCTGAGCATTGATTTGAGTTCTGACAATGTTTTTGTCTTTTATTGAATGCTGAGCATTCATCATAGCTCTAGGGCTTTATAGAACAATTTATGTTCTCTTAGCGCACACGTAAGGAGCACGTGGCGCGCTTGGCGCTTTGCGCCAGTCAAAGAGCGCAGAGCGCTTCTACTGAGTAGCGCACACGTGAGGAGCACGTGACGCACTTGGCGCTAAGCGCCAGATAATGGGCGCATTGCGCCAGTTTATGAGCGCAGAGCGCTATTTTATGAGTGGCGCACACATGAGGAGCACGTGGTGCGCTTGGCGCTGAGCGCCAGTCCATGAGCGCAAAGCGCTAGCTATTAAGTGGCGCACACGTGGGGAGCACGTGGTGCGCTTGGCGCTGAGCGCCAGTCCAAGAGCACAAAGCGCTAGCTGTTAAGTGGCGCACACGTGTGGAGCACATGGTACGCTTGGCGCTGAGCGCCAGTCCAAGAGCGCAAAGCACTAGTTTATGAGCGCAAAGCGCTATTTGATTAGCTTTATGATCTGAGAAATGAATTCTCATTTATAAGAGATTTTGTCTCAAGATTCTAAGAACAAAGTTCTTATTTTGTAGGAGATGTTTCAATTTTGGTGAAAGGTTTTGCCTTTATGGATCTGTGATCCTAAGAGAATTGACTTATTCTCCCCCCCCCCTTTATTTTATAATGAGATGTTCATGATCTCTTTGTATAAAAGACCTTAGTCTTATGGATCTATGATTTGTGAGAAGAATTATGTTCTTCTTTTTATTTTATGATGAGATCCTTTGATCTCTGTTGTGAAAGACCTTGGTCTTATAGATATATGATCTTAAAGAAAGAAGTGAATTCTTCTTTTTAATATGAGATGATTACATCTCTCTGTTTATTTTTACCTTGAAAAAAAATCTTCTTCTTCTACCGAGAGCTTGGTTCTTCTTTCTGAGATTTCTCAAAGTTTGTGGGGGGGTTCCTCTCTATGTTTCTGTATATCTGAGACTTGTAGTCTTGGGGCCTTTTTATAGGGCAAGCTGATTTGTTCAATCAGTTAAGGAGATCTTTTCTCCAATTGATTTGGGGATTTCCCCACCGTTGGATTTTTGATCCAAGGGCTTCTGTTTTACAGAGGGCAGTTTTCTTGTTTTTAACATGATTGGGAAATCTTTTCTATACAGAATTTATTCTTTATTTTAGTGATTTTTTTTAATCGCCTTTGGATCATTGATCCAACGGTGCTCTGATTTACAGAGCACAATCTTCTTGTTTGGAAAGATTTTGAGGAATCTTTCCTTAACAGAATTTTATTCTGGTTAACTGATAATTTATCATCTTTATTAGATCTTTAATCTGACGGTGGGGAGCTTTTAGTTCCAGCGCTAGCGCACCCGTGCTTTGCACGTGGTGCGCTGCTTAGAGTGCAACGCACTTAGCGCTAGCGCACACGTGCTTTGCACGTGGTGCGCTGCTTAAGTGCAGCGCTCTTAGTGCTAGCGCACACGTACTTTGCACGTGGTGCGCTGCTTAGGGCGGAGCGCACTTGGCGCTGCTATGAAGCGTTGCTTCATTTCAAAATTTGAAATTTGGATAGAGCTTTACTCTGATTGGGGGAAACAAATACAAGTCTACATGTTAAGATAAAGAGTAACCAGATAGCATACTATCATGTCAAGCAAGAAAGTCCTCTCTATATATGTCCAAGTATCCACTATAATATACAATCATGTACAATAATGACCTCTAGGGCATACATACAACTAACAATCTCCCACTTGCACTAAGGCCAATTGTTGTAGTATCTCATACCTAACATCCCGAAGAGTCTCTCAAATTGTATCTGGGGTATGGCCTTCATGAGTGGATCCGCCGTGTTATTTTTCGTGTCAACTCTCTTGACCTCGATCTCCCGCCGATCAACTATCTCCCGGATCAGGTGAGACCGCCTCAGAATATGCCTGGATCGCTGATGGGACCTGGGTTCCTTGGCCAAAGCTACTGCTCCATTGTTACCACAATACAAAGGTATTGGATGCTTGATGGATGGAACCGCACCAAGTTCGGTTATGAACTTCTTCATCCAGACACCCTCTTTGCCGACATCACTGGCAGCGATGTATTCAGCCTCCATCGTCGAGTCTGCCACGGCTTCTTGCTTGGAACTCTTCCAACAAACCACCACTCCATTGAGGGTGAATACAAAACCCGAGACCGACTTAGCGTCGTCCTTATCACCCTGGAAGCTCGAATCGGTAAAGAACTCCATTTAGAGTTCACCGTTACTATACACCAAGAACATTTGTTTAGTCCTTCTCAAGTACTTAAGAATGTTCTTCACAGCTGTCCAGTGATTCTTTCCAGGATCAGCTTGATACCTACTCACTACACCTAGTGAGTATGCTACATCAGGTCTGGTGCATAACATCGCATACACGATAGAGCCTACTGCCGAAGCATAGGGTATCTCTTACATGCGAGCCCTCTCCAAATCTGTCTTGGGAGACATCTCTTTGGAGAGAGTGATTCCTGAGATCGTGGGTAAATTCTCACGCTTGGAATCCTCCATACTAAACCTCTTTAGTATGGTGTCAATGTATCTGGATTGGGACAATCCCAATATCCGTTTAGATCTATCTCTATAGATCTTAATCCCCAAGATATAGGAGGCATCACCTAGATCTTTTATTGAGAATCTTTGTGATAAGAAGAGCTTGACCGAGTGCAGCATAGGAACATCATTTTCTATCAAGAGTATGTCATCCACGTACAATACGAGGAAGACGACCTTACTCACTGCTACTTTCTTGTATACACAAGGTTCATTTACGTTTTTGACAAAGTCAAACTCTTTGACTACCACATCAAAACAGATGTTCCAACTCCGCGATACCTGCTTTAACCCGTAGATTGATTTAAGCAACTTGCACACTTTTCCACTGCTCCCACTATCCACGAAGCCCTCTGGCTGAGTCGTGTATACGCTCTATTCTAAATCACCATTTAGAAAGGCGGTCTTAACATCCATCTGCCAGATTTCGTAGTCATGGTATGCAGCGATGGCAAGTAGGATCCGGATGGACTTAAGCATAGCCACTGGAGAAAAGGTTTCATCATAATCCACACATGGTCCTGGTCGTTGACGAAATCTTTTGCAACAAGTCTAGCTTTGAAAGTCTCAACTTTTCCATTTACACTAAGTTTCTTCTTAAAGATCCATTTGCTCCCAATGGATTTTACCCCTTCGGGAGTAACTTCCAAAGTCCATACTTTGTTGGTATACATGGATTCCATCTCAGATCGCATTGCATCCAGCTATTTCACAGAGTCTCCATCCGTGATGGCCTGCTCGAAGCTAGTTGGGTCATCATCTTCCATGATGCAATTCTCTCTCCCACCATCAATAAGAAAACAGTAGTATCTCTCAGGTAGATGAGGAACCCTACTATATTGACGGAGAGGCTGAGATTCGTTGGGAACTATCGAATTCTCTGGTTCCACTAAATCTTCAGTTGTAGTCTGTGTAGCTGGAACTTCTTCCAGTTCTACCTCTTTACCAGTAATTTCTTTTGCAAGAAATTTCTTTTCTAAAAAGGTGGAATGTTGAGCAACAAACACCTTTTGTTCCTCACTGTGGTAGAAAAAATACCCATATGAATTCTTTAGATATCCCACAAACTTGCAAAGAACTGATCGTGCCTCGAGTTTGTCCGGATTTCGCCTTTTGATATAGGCCGGACAACCCCATATCTTAACTCGTTTAAGATATTGTCTCTTTCCACTCCATATATCATATGGCATTATAGGCATTGATTTAGATGGAACTTGATTCAATAGGTATGCTGCTGTCTCAAGAGCATAACCCCAAAAGGAAATAGGTAACTCAGCGGTGCTCATCATAGAGCGCACCAAATCCAATAGGGTGCGATTCCTCCGCTCCGATACACCGTTATGTTGTGGTGTATACAGAGGAGTAAGCTGAAAGAGAATCCCATTTTCTTTTAGATAGTCACGGAATTCCGTGCTCAAGTATTCTCCTTCCCGATCAGATTGTAGGATTTTAATACTTTTACCCGTCCGGTTCTCGACTTCATGCTTATATTCTTTGAATTTCTTAAAAGCTTCACACTTGTGTTTCAACAGGAACACATGTCCGTATCTTAAGAGATCGTTAGTGAATGTAATGAAGTACGAGGAACCATCCCTGGCATGTGTAGACATGGGAACGCATACATCACTATGTATCAGTCCTGTTTCCCCCAATCAGAGCAAAGCTCTGTTGGAAATTCAAAATTCAAATTTTAAGCAACACTTCAAATCTCGGGCGCAACGCGCCACATGTCAGGCGCTGATACGTCTGCGCAGCGCCCAAGAAGGCGCGCCCAATCAGAGCAAAGCTCTATTTTAAGCAAAATTAAAGGAAGCAACGCTTCAGTTGCGCTGCGCGACACGTGTCAGCGCGGATGCGCTAGCGCAGTTGCGCTGCGCGACACGTGTCACGCTCTGGAGCATTTACGCCAAACAGAATTAAAATTCTAAAGAAATCTTTTCTGTTCTTGTTAAAACAAGAAGATTTTCTTCTGTAAAACAGAAGCCCTTAGATCAAAAATCCAACGGTGGGGAAAATTCCCCAAATCACTCAGAGAAGGATCTCTTTAACAAATTTAACTAATTTATGGGCACTATAAAAAGGACCATAGACCTCAATTCAAACGCATCAACATTTTGTGAGAAATTAAACAGAGAGAGCTCTGAAGAATTGGAGAGTAATCCTCAAGAACAAAAAAAGGTAAAAAGCCTTTAGAAAAAGAGAAAATTCTCTTATGAACAGATCATGGATTTAAAAACAAGATCAATGATCTTTAATAAAAAACAAATAAAAACAGTGCTTTGCACTTTTTATGAACCTTTGGTTCTCTGAGATAAGAAAAACAAGAGAAACTCGTTTTCTTTGATCAAAATTAGATCAAGAAAGCAAACAGTGCTTTGCACTTCTTTTATGAACCTTTGGTTCTTGAATCTAAAAGATTCTCAAATTTAGAGTGCCTTGCACCTGCAAACTGCGCTGTTGCGCTCTTGGGAGAGCGCCACGTGTCAGCGTCTGAACCATTTGCGCTATGCGCTTTTGAAATAGAGCTTTGCTCTCTGAAATTGGCGCAACTCACCAGAGCGCGCCACGTGTCAGCAGCGCAAGCGCAGCGCACTGCGCTTGCATGACACGTGTCGTCACCACAAATGCTTGCGCTCTTTGATTGGCGCAAAGCGCCTGAAATGCAATGCATTATTTAAAAAATGGGCCAAGCCCAAGTCAAAAAGACCTAACAGGCCAAGTTAAATTGCAAAGCAATAAAGGGCAGAGCCCAAGTAAAATTGATGCTGCGCGTCATTTATAAATGGGCAGAGCCCAAAACAAATTGATGCCCTGCATCCTTTATGGGTAGAACCCAAATAAAAATAAAATGCATTGCAAAAGCAAATAAAATGTTGAACATTTTCAACTGGACTTAGCCCAATCATGGCCGTAAGTCCTCAAATTAAATTGACTGAATCAATTTACAACCGGTTCGAGGGCACATCTCCGAACTCCTCTGACACCTATCGTTGTAATTCCTCAACGACGTCAGAGAGGTGACGGGTCCCAACGACCACTCATTAATATCGGACCGAAACGTCCCTAAACTAATATCGGACCGAAACGTCCCTAAACTAATATTGGACCGAAACGTCCTTAAACTAATATTTGCCCCAAAATGGGAATGTTGGACCGAAACGTCCTTAAACTAATGTTGGACCGAAACGTCCTTAAATTAATAGTGGACCACCACGTCCCTAAACTGGAACATGGACCACCACGTCCCTAAACTGGAACATGGACCGCGATGTCCTTAAACTACCTATGGACCACTACGTCCCTAAACTGGAACAATGGACCCCCATGTCCCTAAACTGGCAATGGACCGCAAGGTCCTTAAACTACCTATGGACCACTACGTCCCTAAACTGGAACAATAGAGCTCCCAAATGCTCTTTTGTCGGATCTAAACGATCCCGTTTAAGTTGATCTTAGCCTCAAATATGGCCAACGTATCCTTAAACATTCAAACAAACTTTAGTCCCAAATTGGACTATAAGACCCCCAATCAATTTTGGTCCAAGGGTACATCTCCGAACTCCTCTGACACAGGTCGTTGTAATCCTTCAACGTCGTCAGAGAGGTGACGGGTCTCGACGGCCATATATTAAATGGACCACCATGTCCCTAAACTGGAAATGGATCTAGACGATCCCGTTAAGTTGATCTTAGTCTGGAAATTAGACTAACGTATCCTTAAATAACGTTTAAGTTGACCTTAGCCTCAAAAATGGCTAACGTATCCTTAAACCAAAACCCAAAACCCAAATCTAAGAAAATACGGATTTGGACTAATCCACGTCCTACGGGCGACGGCGTAACTTAGTCTCCGTATACAATCCACGGGCAACCACAAACAAAACAAACACCCACGACACGAAGTGAAATTCTAGAGAAGAAGAAAGTTGTTATCGCGATGCGGTAGCGTAATTAACTGCAGGGGCTTGCGCCTGCAGGGAAGAGCGTCCCCACAATCAAAAACCCCTCAAGCGAGGGGGAATCGACGAAGTCTGCTACATCGGCCGTATCCGTCTAAACCTCCGATACACGGTGCCATAAATCAACTTGGCATCTTCGGAGAGATAGACGGATAAAACCAAATAGCATCTGCCCCGAATCTCAGGCCTAGACGTCCCCGCGTCGCGGCCACCGTTCGGAGGGGAACAGATTCTGGCACGCCCGGTGGGACCTTTTCCTCTTTCCACTCCACACTTCGTGTGTCATGTTTTTCCCGCGATCAAATAATCACGGTGTGTATGTTTTTGGTTGCCCTTAGCGGAGTGGATATTGAAGCCGGCATTTCGTCTCTATAAAGAATGGCATTTGCTCCCACCCTAGCAACTCAGGCTCTGTCATATCCGGCGGAGTCAAGAATGGGTCATTTGCAGCCTCAAATCTCTGCAATCCGGCTCTTCAAGAAATCAACGGGCTTCTTTTTGGGTCGATGCTCCCACCTCCTACCCTCGGTGCCTCAACGCCGATAGAGGAAGCCCAGAGGATGTCTATCGTCCACAGGAAGACTCCCCAAGCAGCAGCCTTGCCGACGGAATCAGTCCTCAAACAACTGGCATATGCCAAAGACGAAGGTCGACGCACGGGGCAGAATATTCAAGCTCTTCAAGAAATCAATAGCTTCAAACTGCACTAACTGCAACAGCAACTCTCGCTCTGTCCCATCTGGAGGAGTAACCTACAGGCCCCAAGTAGCCTCCCTTTTCACTATGCCAGTGGAGCAGGTAACTCAAGCCACCACTGGGCTATTCTTCGGGACCATGCTCCCGCCAACGAGCTTCAGCGCTCATGTACCATCACAAGAAGCTCCCAAGAAGTCGTTTTTCAGCGCTCCTGTGCTTATTTACGCCCTACTTTGCATTATACTATATATAAGCACCAAAAAAAATTGTGATAGTTTAAGAAAAACAAGAAAGTTAGATGTTTTCTTAAATGAAACTAGTAATAAGTAGTTATGAGCTGTTGTCCCAAGGGTTAGTAAGATGAAGGAAATTACTAATCTGAGGATAAAAATAAGCCTGAAAAATAGTTCCTATTCTGGAAGCCAAACATTTGAACGTTGATACCCTACTATACGCACTTACACACATCTTGAAACTCGGGATAGTAGAGGATACCTTGAAATGCTCTTGTCTAGAAGCCAAAGTATGAAGAAAATAAAAGTGGAGAATAAAAGATAAAATGGTGAAAAGAAAAATGAACACTGGTTTTGTTATCACCGAGGCAGCAATAAAAAAAATATAGCGAGGGTGCTTTATCACCTAGTGCCTTAGACCAACTGGTTTGGGAGCCACTGCTAAGCCTTAGGTGTTGCAAGACGAGGAAAAACACCTAATTAGCAAGCACATAAGTAATCGATCGGTTAGTACCTCAAGAAGTATTAACGGTCGCATGAAGAATGTGTGAGCAAATTCCATCTAAATATCTATTAAAAAGTACTGAGGTAGATGGACAAGAGTATGATTGCTTGAATTGAATTCTCTGTGTGTAGGGATGTCCAGTTCACACGCGTAGGGGTATATGATCAATGTTTGGAAGAAAGGTAGGAATGAAAACTAAAGGCGATGTTTTATTGAGAGATGATGTGATTTCTAACATCTTTTCATGACTATTAAGATAGGGCTCATAGCAACTGAAAAGCTGGTAGAGTTGAAAACTCTTATTTTCAAGTTCTTTCTTTTATAGTTCTTATCTTTATATAACTTTCACCATCTCTCTTTTATTATACGATTTTGTGGGTGTAATCCGCTGAAAACCCTCAGGAGACAACACCCCTCCTACTAGGGATATACCACTGGCGCCGAGTAAGGAAGACCGGGGGCAACTCTCTTTCTGGACTGACTCTGCCGACTCCAACGGCGGAAATTGATGCTGCTGTTCCAACTGGAAACAACTTTGAACCACTTAGGAAGGTCCACAAGAACTCTCCGACCGCTGTGCTGAAAAGATCTCCTCCACCTATGGAGAGTGCTACAAAGGTGAAGCCGGAAAAGCCCCCTCAACGGCTGTCCTCTAAAATCTACAAGGTCTGGCGTCAAGTCCAAGACTCGGTAATTGATCAAGATTATCCCCGCCGACAGAAAAAGGTGAAATTTCAACGGGAAGAGGACCGTCCTATCAATCCACAAAAGGCGATAGCTACTTGGGTGCCCACGACAAGTGACCCACGGCCGACGTTCGTCAGTGAGCTGCTATCTGATGAAAGGGTGGCTGCGTTAAAAGACCTGCTTATGCAGCACAAAGATTGCTTCGCATGGAACTATTCCGAAATGCCGGGACTAGATCCAGAAGTTGTTGTGCATAAATTGGCGATATCCCCGGACGTCAAGCCGGTCAAACAGGTGCTAAGAAGGATGCGGCTTGAGCTTGAGATGAGTATCAATGCTGAGGTCAAGAAGCTAATCGACTCTGGCTTTATCCAGGAGGTTCAATATCCTGAATGGATCGCCAACATCGTCCCGGTGATGAAGAAAAATGGGACGGTGCACATATGCATGGATTTTCGGGATCTCAATAAAGCCTGCCCGAAGGATGATTTCCCAGTGCCAGTCACCGAACTGATGATAGACAATACATCCACTCATGAGGTTTTCTCCTTTATGGACGGCTCGTCAGGGTATAATCAGATAAAGATGCATCCCGAAGACCAGAAGCACACCGCCTTCAGGGCTCCTTTGGGTATATTCTGCTACAAGGTGATGCCCTTCGGTTTAAAGAATACCGGTGCCACCTATCAAAGGACCATGACGAAGATCTTCGATGACCTTATACACGAAATCGTCGAATGCTATATCGACGATCTCGTGGTTAAAAGCAAATCATACGAGGAACATCTCGAGCATCTGAAAACTGTATTTCAACGCCTTCGGCAATGCAACTTGAAGATGAACCCTCTCACGTGTGCATTCGGAGTTTCCTCGGGCAAATTCCTGGGATTCATCGTCCGACACCGGGGTATCGAGATAGATCCGTCAAAGATCAAGGCGATCATGGAAATGCCTCCGCCAAGGACTCTCAAACAGCTGCGGTCTCTCTAAGGGAAGTTCGCATATATACGGCGATTTATAGCTAACCTTTCAGGCAAGTGCCGTCCTTACAGCCACCTGATGAAGAAGGGAACCCCGTTCGTCTGGGACCAAAAATGCCAGGGCGCGCTGGACGAGATTAAACAGTACCTGCAGAACCCGCCAGTGCTGGCTGCTTCGGTCAAGGGAAAGCCCCTCATTCTTTACACGACCGCCCTCGAAGGTTCTTTAGGCGCATTGTGGGCGCAAGAGAATGACCAGGGAAAAGAAAGAGCACTCTACTACTTAAGTCGAGTTCTACTGGGGGCAGAAAGCAACTATTCACCTATTGAAAAACATTGCCTGGCGTTGATCTTCGCGATGACAAAATTCAGGCACTATGCGTTGGCGCATAAGGTCCGTCTCATTTTGAAGGTGGACCCTCTTAAATACTTAATGTCAAAAGCCATATTGACGGGACGACTCGCTAAATGAGCTCTGCTCTTGATGGAGTTCTCGATAACCTATCAACCTCTCAAGGCAGTGAAAGGCCAGGCCATCGCCGACTTCCTCGCTGAGCATCCGATACCCGCCGATTCTCCTTTGAATTGCGATCTTCCAGACGAACATGCGTTTGATGCGATCGACGGTGGTGATACCCGATGGGAGCTTTATTTCGACGGAGCATCCTCCATGAAGAAGCGCAAGCAAAATACCCCTGTAATCAAATCAGGGGTAGGACTCATCTTTGTAACTCCACAAGGAGGGATAATGCGCTTTGCTTTCTCCCTAACAGAGCCGAGGACGAATAACGAAGCCGAATACGAAGCTTTGATAGCAGGCCTCGAGATCGCCATTGACATGGGAATTGAAAACCTCCTCATATACGGAGATTCTCAACTGGTCGTTAGTCAAGTAAACGGCGACTACCAAACGTGCAAATCGGAGTTGGTGAAGTACGGTGAAAAGGTGCAACAACTGTTGACCCAAATTCCCTCCTATACTTTGGAAAGTATACCGCGCGCAGAAAACAGCAAAGCATACGCGTTGGCCAAGCTTGCTAAAGAACTGGCTGACGAGAACCTCGATGACGTCAGAATCGTGGTACAAAGCCGTCGGGGGCTTGCCCCAGCAGAAATACCTCCGGAATCATCCAAAGAGAAGGGAGCGACTGAACAGACGACCTTGCAAATAAAAGACCGGGAAAAGGCTGAGGATTGGAGAGAAGTCTTTATAGACTACTTCAAATACCGTCGAACGCCCGAAGACGCGTCCGCAAGACATCAGCTCACGAAACGAGCTCTGTCTTTCGCCTTCGTCAACGATACTCTGTAGAAGAGGTCATTTGATTCTCTATGGCTGAGATGCTTAGGACCCGACGAAGCAGAAAGAGTCATTCAGGAAGTTCATGACGGAATCTATGGCTCTCACCAAGCGGGCCCGAAGATGAAGTTGAAGATCAAACGGATGGGCTACTACTGGCCCACGATGATTCAGGATTGCCTCGAATATGCGAAGCAATGCCACTCATGCCAAATCCATGGGGACTTCATCCACCAGCATCCAAATCCACTACATCCAACAGTGGCTAGCTGGCCGTTTGAAATGTGGGGAACTGACATAGTCGGCCCCATCGAACTAGCATCGTCCAGGGGACATCGTTTCATCCTGGCGACGACTGATTACTTCTCCAAATGGGCAGAAGCAGTACCGTTAAGAGAGGTGAAGACGGAGAATATCCTCCATTTCTTCAAGACGCACGTCATATATCGGTTTGGAACGCCGAGACGGATCATCTCCGATAACGGACCAGCCTACAGAAGCCACAAGATCAGTCGCTTCGCGCAACAACACAATATAGACTGGAGATATTCCTCGATTTATAATCCGCGAGCTAATGGTCTAGCCGAGGCCATCAACAAGACCCTGACGAAGATCATGAAAAAGACAGTGTCCCGAAATAAGAAAGACTGGCACGAGAGACTGCAAGAAGCTCTTTGGGCATATCGAACTACCTTCAAGACGGCCACGAACACAACGCCATACGCATTGGTATTCGGTACGGAAGCAGTACTCCCCCTCGAGATAGAGCTACCCTCTCTGCGAGTGGCAGTCCACTACGAGCTGACGAACGAAGAAAACGCTCACCTTCGGCTTGAGGAGCTTGATGCCCTTGAAGAAACATGGCTCATAGCGCAACAAAATCTGGAAGCTTATAAAGCAAAGATGACGCGCTCATATGAAAGATTCACCCGACCGAGGACATTCCGCCAAGGCGAACTCGTGCTAGTGGTCAAAAGGCCTATGATCCCCAATCGCGCCAAGCGGGGAAAATTCGAGCCAAACTATGAAGGCCCATACATCATAGATAAGGTCTACCAGGGTGGGGCCTATCTACTCATGGACATGCACGGTGAAAGGCCTTACAGGCCAATAAATGGTCGATTCCTAAAAAAATACTGCGCTTAATGAGCCACAGCCTAGGTCAATGATAGATGAAGACAACTATGTCCGCTCGCTATCTTCGTAAGCTCAAGCTTTATAAGCAGTAGCCAGCCTTCTCCATGACGGACCGAAACGTCCTTAAACTAATAGCGGACCGAAACGTCCTTAAACTAACAACGGACCGAAACGTCCTTAAACTAATACCGCAACATCCATAGGCTGACGAGATAAAAAAAAGAAGAAAAATACAATAAATAAAAACGGTATGTCCAAAAGCAAAAAGGGCACGGATGAAAACCCGAAAGGGCTCCGT
This sequence comes from Agapanthus africanus, assembly GCA_030015575.1. Classification (NCBI taxonomy): domain Eukaryota; kingdom Viridiplantae; phylum Streptophyta; class Magnoliopsida; order Asparagales; family Amaryllidaceae; genus Agapanthus; species Agapanthus africanus. The sequence continues at coordinate 30,949,242 of JASDDO010000019.1, forward strand.
GAGTAAAAACAGCAGGGCTACCGGCGAGTGTTCGTGAAAACCCGAAAGGGCGCGACCTCGTAAAAAGAAAAAGAAGAAGAAAATAAAAAGAATAAAAAAAACGGTATGTCCATAAGCAAAATGGGCACGGATGAAAACCCGAAAGGGCTCCGTGAGTAAAAACAGCAGGACTACCGGCGAGTGTTTGTGAAAACCGGAAAGGACGCAATCTCGTTAAAAGGCACTTATAGGGTCCTCTCGACCTTGTAAGGAGAAACCACCCGCGTGAGATCCTTACGACTCACAAAGGAGCAACACACTTAGGGATCCCCACGATTCCTAAGGAGAAAATACACTTGCGAGATCCTCACGACTCGTAAGGAGAATTCTCTTATGAGACGCTCATGGCTCATAAGATTTGAAAGTCTTAAGTTACAGAGACCTAAACCTGTGCTTAAGCAACCCCCACAATTTCCGATATTGCCCTACAAGTGGTCCAATACTGGCCCTTGTATACAATCCACGGGCGCGAATAAACATTTCCCTAACCAAGTCTCATCCGTGACTGGGGATATGTTCGCATGGTGAACAACCCTTGTAAATCCTCTCGATTTACAAAGAGAAAACCCTCTCGTAGGATCCTTACGACTTACAGAGGAATAAAGCACTTAGGAATCCTCACGATTCCTAAGGAGAAAATACACCTACAAGATCCTCATGACTTGTAGGGAGAAATACCTTTGTGAGACCCTTACGGCTCATGAAGTCAAAAGCCTTAGTCGACAGGACCTTAACCCTGTTCGCTAAGCCACCCTTGTTCGACATTGACAGAGGCAGATGATGATTCGCTCCTGGCAATATCCCAGTTGTAGCGGCGCTGATGCCGAAATCGGTGTTTAATTTCAGGTTTACGGCGAAAAGCCAGTAGGCCGCACATGCATATGAAATAGCCGAAATGATGGGGCAACTTGCAATAAAAAGCAGCAAGTAAAAATGTATGCATGCATATGAAATAGCCGAAATGATTGGACAACTTGCAATAAAAAGCAGCAAGTAAAAATGTATGCATGCAAAATAGCCGAAATGATTGGGCAACTCGCAATTAAAAGCAGCGAGTAAAAACGAAATAAACAGCCGAAATGATTGGGCACCACGAAAAATAGCCGAAATGATTGGGCAATCGCGACCTTCGCGATATAAAAGCTGAAATGATAGAGCGTCGCGGAAATAAAATAAAAAAAATGATGATAAAACTTTGGCCCTACAGTTGAGATCACATCGATCCCTGTACACAATCCAAGGGCGCAAACAAAGAGGGAACCAGACTCTCCCAACAGGCTCCGCCAGAAAACGAAGCTAGACCCCAACGATTCATCCCAACTCCGAAGAAACCAGCATCTTCGGCAAACCCCTCAACTCAGGGAGACAAACAATCCTTGACGAGAACCTCCTGATGCGCGTCGACTTGCAGAGCAACCAGTATCTCCGTGGGAAATTCTCGACTCGTTTCAACACCAAGGAAACAAATAATCCTTGGCGCTAGGGAAACAAATAATCCTTAGCAAATACCTCAACTCAGGGAAACAAACAATCCTTGACGAGAGCCTCCTGATCCGCATCGACTCGCAGAGCAACCAGTGCCTCCGTGGGAAATTCTCGACTCGTTTCAACACCAAGGAAACAAATAATCCTTGGCGCTAGGGAAACAAATAATCCCTGGCAAATACCTCAACTCAGGGAAACAAACAATCCTTGACGAGAGCCTCCTGATCCGCGTCGACTCACAGAGCAACCAGTGCCTCCGTGGGAAATTCTTGACTCGTTTCAACACCAAGGAAACAAATAATCCTTGGCGCTGGGGAAACAAATAATCCCTGGCAAACACCTCAACTCAGGGAAACAAACAATTCTTGACGAGAGCCTCCTGATTCGCGTCGGCTCGCAGAGAAACCAGTGTCTCCGCGGGAAATTCCCAATTCGTCTCAACTTACAAGATAAAGCCTCAGGCAGCAGGGACTAAAAAAAACTTGCTTCCTGAACAATAGGACCCTGCAAGTCGATCTAAAACGATCTCTTGCATACTATTCATGGGTCTCACTCTCCAAAGTCGAGGTTCGACAAGGAGGGAAACAACCGCTTACGGGTCCTCTCGACTCGTAAGAGGGAAAAATTCTCTTATAGGATCCTTACGACTTATAAGAGACAACACACTTAGGAATCCTCACGACTCCTAAGGAGAAAAACCCACCTACGAGATCCTCTCGATCCGTAGGGAGAAAAATCTCTACGAGACCCTCACGGCTCATAGAGTTGAAAAATCTTAGGCAGCAGATCTGAACCTGCGGCCTAAGCCATCGCTATTTCTTAAGAAAGACAAGATGCGTGCTCTATTATCTGTTGACCATGTTTACTAAGGCGGCATGCTGATAATAAAAGAAAGAAAAGGCGGAGAACTGACACAAGACATTACAGAAAATGTGTATCTTTTATTCATAAACTTAATTGAGTACAGGATACATTGTGCTAAAAAATAAAAATATATATATATACTTTTTTTATTTACAAGTACAAACGATATAAGGAGAGTTACTGAGAAGGAAGCGTCTTGCATAACTCTAGCAATTGTTCGCGCAATTCCTTCCCCACTTTCTCCTGATCGGCTACCACCGCCAGCTCCGCCTCCACTTGGGCCCGTTGCTGCAAGACAGATGCAAGCTGCTCCCTGACGTCCTGATAAGCAGCTTCCTGGCCTGGGGTATCACGCTCGCCTACATCAAGCTTTCGCTTCAAGTTTAGCCCGTGGGAGATGCGCTCCAGGAGACCCTCAAAGATAGCCTTCACTTGGGCAGCATTCGCTTCAACCTCAGCACGCAGACGGGCCGTCTCGCTCGAAGTCTCTTGGCATTCCCTTAGCCTTAAAGCTGCTTCTTGTTCCAAATGGTGGACGTAAGAAGCGCTTCCCTCGATCCATGCTGCTCTTTCATTGCTCGCGGCTAAAGTCTCGGGGGCGGGACGCATCGACTCCAGCTGATGTAGGCGAGCCTCGATCTCCATACAATGGTTAACCCAAGATGCGATGATGCCCTCGTCATGAAAATTCACGAGTATCACCAGCATCGGGTTAACCGCCGTAGCGAAATCCGCAGCAGGCGTAGGGGTCTTGACGTCAAGCTCCTCAATGTAGTCACTCAACATACGCAAGCTGTTCACGGCGCCTTTCGAAGATGGACGTCTCATGTAAGGACCTGCCGGCATTGTGATGCGAGGCTCGAAGGGCGCCGAGACCGGAACGACAGCTGAAAAGAAACAAGATGTGATCAGATAACAGTACAAAAAATAAAGAGGGGGGAGTTATTAATGTGATAGTCGCCGTACCAGCTGAGACAGATGGCAAGGCCGGAAGGGCAGGTGGCGCGGCAGATCTTTCTTCTCCCCCTTCAATTTGTAACGCTGCAGTCAGGACAAGAGAGAGTTAGAAATAATTCTATCACCGAATAAGAAAGGTATCAGTCGGGGACTATACTCACCAGCACCGCCAGAGGAAGAAGTGAGTTCAGATGGGAAGGAGAAGTGTGGGAGCAACACTTGATATAGATGATCAAAGAGCACTCCTGAAAAGACATAACAGTGCGACTTTAGTACACAAATTATGCACTTGGAAGATAAGATTAATAAATTGCAAACCCATACCTTCCAACATCTTCGACGGTATGAGAGAGGGTTGAGAGGTGACCACCGCCAAGACAGTCGTTGAAGGCGCTCCCTCGAGCAGTGGGGCATCAGCACTGGCTGCACCTGCATTACGAAAAAATGTGAACTTGTCAGAAAGGATTGTAAGGTAAAGAAATACAGCAACTTGGGATTTACCTGATGAGCTGCCGGCTGAAACGGAGGCGACCCCCCCTCCATGGACATGAGGCCACCGCCCGTGGCCTCATCACCCGACTCGATAGGGACCGTTGTCGTGCTCGCAAGACCTGGAGACGGCGGAAGATCGTACACGGGGAGGGCAATGATTGGAGCGTTGCCGGACTCTTGGGAGAAAGCGGCTAACCCTTCCCCAAGAGTCGTACCCATCTCACCCGCTACTTCTGCGGGCTCCGCGGTCTCCATCGGATCATCCGCCGTCACCACGAGGTCACCGGCCTCAAACGCCTCGTCCGCCACCACCCTGGGCTCAGTTGTAATGATCATTTCATCTGCCGCCACTTCAGGCTCGGCATCAATGACCTTCTCGGCTGCAGACCCCTCAACCTCCCTCTCAGGCTCCGAAGCCTCAGCGACGTTGCCCACCGTCAGCTCAGGTTCAGCAGGTGTCGCCTCCTCTGTTTCCTTGGGTTCAACGGTCTCCGCCTCCCCCTCGGTCGGACTTGGCCCTGCAAGATAAAATATATAAGAACCGACAGCTTTATGAGTTTATAACGAAATTCTGAAAGAAGTATTACCTGAGGTAGACTCGTCGTTAGCCTCTCTATTGGCGCGGATCGCCTGTCTATGAGCTGTAGACAGGGCGACCGGGGACTCTTCTGACGGAGTGTCGGCTCGAGGAACGGTGCTGGGGCCCGCTCCAATGGCCAAAGCAGCCCTGCGTGCCTTTGCTTCGCGCCTTGACCGCTTCCTCTCCTCCCGGGCCATCACGATGGACCTCTTCGACGCTTCCTTTATCGAAGCATCGTCATCCTCATTTAAAGATACCTCCAGAGCCTTTAAGGCATCTCTCATCGGCTCTTCAAGACGAACCTCCTGCGGTGGCCCAGAGGAAGCGGGAACATCGGCAGCTGGCAGAATATTTGCGTCGCTTGGCGGGAACGGCATTGAGGTTTCTGCAATAAAAAGGGAGAGATTAGATTGACCATAACGCAAGGAGAATAAAAACTTGATGAATCGAAACTTACTGAGGCCTAAAGACGCTCTAAGGCGTTCTTCCTCTTGGAAGGTCTTGAGTGAAGCGGCAATGGCTTCCTCATCAGTGATGCCTGTTGGAACAAAAGAAAGAAAAACGTTAGTCAAAGGCAATGAAGAGGATATGATACAATAAAGAAAATGCGACTAGTAGTTACCTGATTGCGCAAGCCCAGCTAGCCACGCGTCACGTTTTGCCAACCACGCTGAAGTTTAGAGAGCGGCTTCTAAGTCCGTATCATCCGGTGGTGGCATGACTAGTCCCTCGTTAGTCCCGTATTCACTCAGGCCCTCGGCATAGGGAGCGTGGGGTTCCTGACCGAACGCGACGTCCGCAGCGAAAAGCGACTTCTTTTTCTTATGCCCTCCGACCCTAGGTGCACGTGGGATTGACTTACGCTTAGCAGCCATCTTGGGACGGCGGGTCCCGATGTCCGCACCCACACCAGACTCCGGCGAGGCTACAACCACTGTCTCCACTGGAGCACAGGGCGCTGGAGGTGCATCTGTGATATCAGGGAGCGGCAATCCGTGTGGAGGACTTTGCGCACACGATGGCCCGGTTCTAACCTCTTTTAGAGGAGCAACTACTGGAGTCCTAGGAACCAAAGGAGCGTTGCGGTCGGTACCTGGAGGCATACCCTTATGGTCGACCAGCAATCGCCTTTCCTCCTTTATAACGGTTCCTGTTGCATGATTGTGCCAGTCTTTATACACATTGAGGAGTCGTGGAGCGGAAGCCGGCGCACTGATAAAAAAATGAGAGCCTGTATTCAGGCGCATGAAATGATGCAGCGCGTTCTCCATCTCTTCTTCAGTAGCAGCGGGTTCCAGCAAGAAGGCTTCCAAGGGGACCCCTTGATCGTAGCCCAGTTGTTGGGCAAAATGATGCGGGTTGTACCTCATAAAAATTGCTACACCGTTCTACCTAAAAACTAGGAAGCCCGGTCTAATGGAATATAAGTGAAGGGTCTCCCGGGCCGTCAAAACTGAGGCTCCATCCTTAAAGACATCTTGTAGTGGCCGCATCGCAGTGGTAGACGCCTTTCCAATGGTCAATACCTTATCAACAAAGGACATCCCGGCTCCAACGGTGTGAGGGCGAAGGAGTAAACCCCTGGCGTTCCATGGTGATGGGGTCACAATTGATGCGCCGATCAGCTGTATAATGGGAGGAAAACCACACTTGTCGAAGAACGTGGGCCTTTTATGCATGCCGAAGACACCCGTCGTGTGTAGTTCGAGCCACGATATGAAGTAATGCATCGGGAAGACCACGTGCAGTACCCCAGGCTCATTGGCATCCACTGCTCGACTGAGGCCATGATATAAGTGCGCCAGGCCGGCGATCCCAACAGCCACCTTTACCCCGATAGTCATCCGGTGGGCTGGGTAAAAAACAGAGGGCCGCATGCGGTGAGAGTGCATTGGAATCGCAAACCAACTCAACCATAACCCGAGAAATCCTAAGAAAAAGGCCTCCTCATCCATTCCAGGGGACGCAATTTCTGCAAAAGACATAGTCGGGAAGTCCGGAAGGAAAAAAACCCTTTTGATCTATTTCCTTCTCCGGCAGGTTATCCACACCTAGACCGAAAGGGTCATCCAGGGTAGCGAACTTGGCAACCTCTGATGAGAGGACGCTTGGACGAAGAAACCAAGAAATGAAATCCTCAAAGTTAACTCCTCGACTCCCATGTTCGATGAAAAGGGACTCATATATGTTCAATACTTTAATCAAGCTTGGGAACTGGTGTTGAACAGCATTTTCCGGCATGAGCCCCCTTACCACCGGCTTAGCACCAAAGACGTACTCATCTGTCGGGAGAAACTCCTCATAATGTTCCCCCATGACTGGTAAACCGGATACCTCCGTGAACTCCTCCAAAGAGATTGACACTTCCCGATCCATGGCAAGGAAAGTGTGGGTAGGAATATTCCACTGCTCCAGGAAAGCTTTGAACCACCAAGTGGGAAGCGTGGGATATTGGAACAGAGAGACGTACACCGTGGTGTATAATCCTAACCTTATCAACTGCGACTTCTTCGTCGACGGGATATACCGGGCCCATGGCAGATAGTCGATCGGGTGGCGGGGGATCAGACCAATGTTATATGATTGCCCCCAGGGTCTCGCCTCGCCCTGACAAATACGGCGTCCTAGGATATCCAAGACCATAGGACGCTGGACCGGAACCGCATCCATAGCGGGATGAAGAAAGCCCTTCGCGGTCCAATCCACCATCTCCACGGCATACTGCACCGAGGGTGGGGTAGCATAGTGAATCGCCGTGATGAGTTCTGACGGCACTGCGCATGTGAAACTCCGTTGACCCATGATGATCTGATTATACCACGACCCCCAAAGGTGGAGACTCTTGTATTCTGGATCGTGGTCCTTAATCATGGCTAGGACTTCACGGTCTAAGGGCGCTTCAGGAAAACCTTCCTCCGAGCGGACGAACGGGAACGAGGTATCGAGAGACATGGTCGCTGCAAAGGAACAAGAAATAGCCGTTAGTGCTATAATTTCAACGTTTGGCGTTTTAAAATCTTCAATTAAATGAATTTAAAAATTAGTTAGATTAAAAATTAATCACACTGCAGTGCGGTGGGTAGGGGACCAAATGGGGACCCACAAAATCTGGATGACAATACGTCAGTTAATAAGACAACCTCATCATTGGATGAGATTGTCAGTTGGTCCCCAGGAAAACATTCCCACTAATAATAATAATAAAGAATCCCTAGAGACAAAGAGAAAATCTCCTCTTTCAGAGCAAAGCTCTGTCACAAAGTGACACTTGTCAAACTCTGGTCTCAGGGAAATAAGATTCCTTAAAAAAGCTGAGCTCTGTGGTGATGATGAGAGAATTTATTTAAAATTAAAACATTTTTGAAAACTCTTAGAAGTTCTTCATTTTTAGATCAAAAAAGATCAATTTTTGGATCCATGAGCAAAGCTCTGCTCATGGGTCAAAACCCATGAACAAGATCTCTCCAGATCTATGGATTCATGAGAGCAAAGCTCTGTTGGTGAAACCCCAATGGGGATCCCTTTAGATCAAAAGATCTGTGAGAGCAAAGCTCTTTGGTAAAGATTAATTTAAATTAATTTGATTTAAATTAATTTTTTTTTTACCTAAAGTTTCTAACTCTGGAATTGAGCAAAGCTCTGATGTTCTTAAGCAAGAGCAAAGCTCTAGAAAATCAAAAATCTTGAAACGGTGAGATTTTTCTAAGGGCCAGAGGTCCTATTTATAAGGCGCTTGCGTCCCTTCAGCTCACCCCTTGATCCAACGATCAGGAGCTTGCCACCGCTGCACTCACGTGCGCGCCACGTGAGCGCAACGATGGGGGGGGCATTTGTTTCCCCCAATCAGAGCAAAGCTCTGTTGGAAATTCAAAATTCAAATTTTAAGCAACGCTTCAAATCTCGGGCGTAACGCGCCACATGTCAGGCGCTGATACGTCAGCGCAGCGCCCAAGAAGGCGCGTCCAATCAGAGCAAAGCTCTATTTTAAAAAATTAAAGGAAGCAACGCTTCAGTTGCGCTGCGCTTTGCGCTGCACAACACGTGTCAGCGCGGATGCGCTAGCGCAGTTGCGCTGCGCTGTGCGCTGCGCGACACGTGTCAGCGCAGATACGCTAGCGCAGTTGCGCTGCGCTTTGCGCTGCGCGACACGTGTCACGCTCTGGAGCATTTGTGCCACACAGAATTAAAATTCTAAACAAATCTTTTCTGTTCTTATTAAAACAAGAAGATTTTCTTCTGTAAAACAGAAACCCTTAGATCAAAGATCCAACGGTGGGGAAAATTCCCCAAATCACTTAGAGAAGGATCTCTTTAACAAATTTAACTAATTTATGGGCACTATAAAAAGGACCCTAGACCTCAATTCAAAGGCATCAACATTTTGTGAGAAATTAAACAGAGAGAGCGCTGAAGAATTGGAGAGAAATCCTCAAGAACAAAAAAAGGTAAAAAGCCTTTAGAAAAAGAGAAAATTCTCTTATGAACAGATCATGGATCTAAAAACAAGATCAATGATCTTCAATAAAAAAACAAATAAAAACAGTGCTTTGCACTTTTTATGAACCTTTGGTTCTCTGAGATAAGAAAAACAAGAGAAACTTGTTTTTTTTGATCTAAATTAGATCAAGAAAGCAAACAGTGCTTTGCACTTCTTTTATGAACCTTTGGTTCTTGAATCTAAAAGATTCTCAAATTTAGAGTGCCTTGCACTTGCAAACTGCGCTGTTGCGCTCTTGGGAGAGCGCCACGTGTCAGCGTCTGAACCATTTGCGCTATGCGCTTTTGAAATAGAGCTTTGCTCTCTGAAATTGGCGCAACTCACCAGAGCGCGCCACGTGTCAGCAGTGCAAGCGCAGCGCACTAGCGCAGCGCACTGCGCTTGCATGACACGTGTCGTCACCACAAGCGCTTGCGCTCTTTGATTGGCGCAAAGCGCCTGAAATGCAATGCATTATTTAATAAATGGGCCAAGCCCAAGTCAAAAGACCTAACAGGCCAAGTTAAATTGCAAAGCAATAAAGGGCAGAGCCCAAGTAAAATTGATGCTGCGCATCATTTATAAATGGGCAGAGCCCAAAACAAATTGATGCCCTGCATCCTTTATGGGTAGAACCCAAATAAAAATAAAATGCAATGCAAAAGCAAATAAAATATTGAACATTTTCAACTGGACTTAGCCCAATCATGGCCGTAAGTCCTCAAATTAAATTGACTGAATCAATTTACAACCGGTTCGAGGGTACATCTCCGAACTCCTCTGACACCTATCGTTGTAATTCCTCAACGACGTCAGAGAGGTGACGGGTCCCAACGACCACTCATTAATATCGGACCGAAACGTCCCTAAACTAATATCGGACCGAAACATCCCTAAACTAATATTGAACCGAGACGTCCTTAAACTAATATTGGACCGAAACGTCCTTAAACTAATATTTGCCCTAAAATAAGAATGTTGGACCGAAACGTCCTTAAACTAATGTTGGACCGAAACGTCCTTAAATTAATAGTGGACCACCACGTCCCTAAACTGGAACATTGACCACCACGTCCCTAAACTGGAACATGGACCGCGATGTCCTTAAACTACCTATGGACCACTACGTCCCTAAACTGGAACAATGGACCCCCATGTCCCTAAACTGGCAATGGACCACAAGGTCCTTAAACTATTTATGGACTACCACGTCCCTAAACTGGAACAATAGAGCTCCCAAATGCTCTTTTGTCGGATTTAAACGATCCCGTTTAAGTTGATCTTAGCCTCAAATATGGCCAACGTATCCTTAAACATTCAAACAAACTTTAGTCCCAAATTGGACTATAAGACCCCCAATCAACTTTGGTCCAAGGGTACATCTCCGAACTCCTCTGACACAGGTCGTTGTAATCCTTCAACGTCGTCAGAGAGGTGACGGGTCTCGACAGCCATATATTAAATGGACCACCATGTCTCTAAACTGGAAATGGATCTAGACGATCCCGTTAAGTTAATCTTAGTCTGGAAATTAGACTAACGTATCATTAACAAACGTTTAAGTTGACCTTAGCCTCAAAAATGGCTAACGTATCCTTAAACCAAAACCCAAAACCCAAATCTAAGAAAATACGGATTTGGACTAATCCACGTCCTACGGGCGACGGCGTAACTTAGTCTCCGTATACAATCCACGGGCAACCACAAACAAAACAAACACCCACGACACGAAGTGAAATTCTGGAGAAGAAAAAGTTGTTATCGCGATGTGGTAGCGTAATTAACTGCAGGGGCTTGCGCCTGCAGGGAAGAGCGTCCCCACAATCAAAAACCCCTCAAGCGAGGGGGAATCTGACGAAGTCTGCTACATCGGCCGCATCCATCTAAACCTCCGATACACGGTGCCATAAATCAACTTGGCATCTTCGGAGAGGTAGACGGATAAAACCAAATAGCATCTGCCCCGAATCTCAGGCCTAGACGTCCCCGCGTCGCGGCCTCCGTTCGGAGGGGAACAAGTCCTAAGAGTTCCATAGCTCTTTCTCCGCGTCTAGTAAACGGAGTTTTGGTTATCTTGCCTTTGAGACATGACTGGCAAGTTTCATAAAATGATAATTCGAACGAATTCAAATATCCATCCTTATGTAACTTAGCTAGTCGTGTCGCATTGATATGACTTAGTCTACAATACCACAAGAAGGATTCGTTCATTTCTGAACTCTTCCTCTTGTGTGTGTTTTGTACGTTAAGAGCCGTGGTTTGATTTAAAACGTATATGCCATTATTTAAGGAGCCCGATCCAATCAACTTTTGATTCAGAAAAATGTTCGTAACATTATCCTGCAATACAAATTTATATCCTTCTTTACTTAATAAAAAACTGATATAATATTGCATATCAGGTTCGGTATGTAATAGCATTCGTTCAGAATCAATGTATTACCATTTGGTAACACAAGGTGATATTCGCCAACTGATTTGGCTGCAACATTTGCACCATTCCTTACTCTTACATTATGATCACCTATTCCCAGTTCTCTACCTTTCCTTAGCCCATGCAACATATTACATATGTGGGATCCCGATCCGGTATCCAATACCCAGGACGTAGAGTGTACTGAGAAACAGTTCTCGGTAACTAACACACCCGAAGAAGATGCATCAGCATGCTCATTCCTCATTTGGGTGGCATAGGAATCCGGATATTCCCTTATTCCCTGCTCGTACTTATAACAATTATAAGATAGAGTGGAACCAACGTTCCCCAGCTCAGTATAACAAGCGGGTTCGGTCAATACATCCATATTATTATCTTGATTAAGGCCTGACATGGTCGCTCCCTGGAGAGAGAGAGAGAAGAAAACACTTAGCGTATGCTCTTGCAAGATTAGATTGGTTATTATCTTATCTAATCAGGATGGCTCCCACCATTTTTATCAAATCTTCCTTCAAACCCTAAAAGGTAAGACTAGCTGGGATTAATTACACCCTACAAGTTCGCCAATGTTTCGGCCAAGCCAGTGTCGGTACTTTGAGGGAGGTTCCCCGTGCTTTTGGACAGACCTAATTAAAATAAACCTCGTTTTCCCAAAGGCATAACCCCATTAACACCTTTCTAGACACCTACTTGATCGACTAATTGTTATGTGTAAAACTCTCCCAAGAGTAACTCTTACTCGCAGTGGGTATCGGGATCCAACTATCTCATAGAAGGTATGCAATCTCATTGCAAATTTCAACACTTGAAATTCCCGAAAATATTTTGCCCCAAACGATCTATGACCTTGACAAGGTCAACAAATCATAAATCGCAAGTCAAGTTCAACCCGTACATTTCATGATTGAATTAAACCCACCCGCACGACCCTTGACAAGGTCAATAAGACCGCACGACTACCCTAATCCAATCGCATCTCAAGCTTTAGCAGATAAGCACTAATCAACTACCGTACACTACGCCTTGACAAAGTCAACAAACGCAGCACGAATACTAAATAGTCCTTATCTGAAATGACGGAGGGCTACGACAGGTTTTTAAGAAAACCTTTTGCGTAATGAACTTGATATCATTGAAGAATCGAGTGATTTTGAAAAGGAGTGTTTTTGAGGCTTTTGCTAGTTTTGCTAAAGAGGTCACTCCTGGTGAAGGGATCTCGGTTCTTTCCTCATCGAATGAAGTGCAGGATATTCATGAATACCAATATGCAAAGCAAGAACTAGAAAAGCAATCAAAAGACAAAACCGAGTGGGTTGTAGCATCTGCTAGCTATTTGCTAAAGATGTCACTCCCGATAATGTGATCTCGGCTCTTTCCTCATCAAATGAGGTGCTGGGTATTCATCAAGGAATACCGCTATGGAAATCAAAAACTAGATCTACCCTTCTTTTTTTTAAAATTTGATTCTATAATATCTTTAGGTTTCTTTCTTTTTCATTAATCTCATTAATGAAGTCCCATCATTTATGCTTCCTAAACATCACAGATAAAGAAACAAAAATACAACATACGCTTATACCATCCGCATTCGCTACAGTGTCCCGTTATGCACCGTTAGGTTACTTAACTAACGACATAGCGGGGCGGGACTAGCGCGGGTGCAAAACATAAGTAACATTTATTATATATCATATATATAAAAATAAAGCATTCGTCTCATCATATAAAGTGATCACATCACAGAATGTCAGCAGCAGAAGTCAACATATGAAATATTGGATATATAGAAATTTCGTGTCATAAATTAAGCCAATAAAAAACACGAATTCCACAGTTATGATGAATAGCCAAACCCACATCCCTAGACCCCTACGAGAGCGGCAAGCAACCTTACCAATTCTAGAGTTAGGAGACCCGGTCTCGACTCCTCGACATGATCACCCACTGGAATCTAGAATCCGGTTACTTGTGCTCCCCACCTTAGGTCTATTCTAATGCGGAAAAATAAATAATATATATCATATGGTGACATCATTCTCAACCCGGAAGTGCCCTAATAAAAGAATATTACAAACAAGTTTTTACATGAATGAAAATGAAAAACTCTCATCTCACGCAAGAACCCCCGGCTATTCAAACACGACGATCCAATATAATATATCACAGCAACACATAACATCACATGTCATTAACGTAAGTAAATATGCGTATCCTAATTGTCATTGACATATAGCAACAAAACCGGAGATACACCACATATTACACTTATAGTCGCAGAAAAGAAAATGTCAAACTACAACATTTTGAATCGACACAGCCCTTAAACATCATAAACCTGGAATATCTCATATTTCGGATTTCATGCCTAACATTGTAAATCTTACATTTGGGTCTCACTCATGAAAACACCTTTTCAAAAGAAATCGGGTAATTCAACAAGATTCCCGATTCCTTCCGAGACCGAAATGTTAAATTTACAAGCAACTAATCAATTTTCACAAAACTAATTAGTGTAGATTCCAAAAATTGTATCACATCACAGATAGCTAGACGATCTTAAACATTTCGATCAAATCAACAAACACCCAAAATTTCCCAGAGAGCTCAGCACTTGAGCACGGTTTAAAAATACTCAGAACATGCCACAGTACCTATGGACCAACCGTACAAGGGCCAACCCACGCCTCACTCATGGCGCCGCGGAACTGCCGCAAACCCTAGGGTTTGGCCGCGGTTCCGTGGTGAAAAAGTTGAGTTTGGGTATCGTTCTTCTAAAGGGTCCATAGAATTACTTGCATGATTTTTCGAATATTTTTAACTTGGAAAATTCCAACTCTTGAAAGTTTTCCATAGAGGGTTATGATGTGGTGTTTGATGTCCGTTCGAACTTTATAACGCCGTCAAAATACTCGAAACGATATTAAAATTACGACTACGAAACACTCTGAATTGCCTTTACAGAAAGATAATATCACATGCAATCTTAGTAAAAACAAACAATACCTGAAACACCAAACCCCCAGAGACCAGACCACCAAACCAAAACGAGACCATTTCCTCAAACCTAAACCAGCCAGGCGGTTATATTGTACATTTCGCCGGGTCAATCCCGGTGGAATGGGCTCGTTTTCGTCTGGTATTCTTATTACATCATATGTAACATTTTGCAACTGCTTAAAAAAATTTCAAAGGACTTTAAAATTTCGACATAAACTAGGGTTTTTGTTTCGAGGTTTCGGAGTTATTTCGGTTTCTTAATTCTACTAACATCATCTAATTCTCTAACCTGTCTCTGATACCACTGCTGGGTTCCCTAGCACTGCCACAAGGTTTCAAGAGGCATCAACCATGCCGTTTTCAAAATTTTAGCGTGCTAAAGAACCGTAACCTTAGAATCTTAACTAGAGAATTAGACGAAACAAGAATGCAAACAACTTTACATACAAAGTGAATAAGAAATACAACCTTTGTAGACCGGTCATTCACTTCAAAAGTTTCGTGTAGTAGTCCCTTCGCTCCAAGTAGTGATCTCCTAGACTCTAGTTGGACTCCACAAGGTGAAAGGAACAAGCTTGCTAAAAGTCTTCGAGGCCGAAGATGATCTACGTCGAGGAGACTCTAACTCAAGCTATCTCTTCACTAATTAGGAATTAGTGAAGCAAACAATCTAAACTAAATGGCTAATCTAGTGTAGGTTGACGAAGTAGGAATTTTGCTCACTTTAGAAATATTTTTCTCACTAATTTTCTTCACCTCCTAAAAACCTAGTGAGCTCTTGGAGATGAAGAAAAAGATGAAATGGAGAATAGAAATTAGTGAGAATAGAAACCATAGGTGAGATAATATCTCATACTAACTCATGTAGAGATTTAATCATGGCTTAAGGTAATGGTTGGGTTAATAAATATCTAATGTAAAACAAAACTAGTGGACTAAGTCAATGGTTCTACAAGCTTCCACTAAGCTCAAACCATGTGACTAATTTTCAACTAATTTTTGATTTACTTTAAATAAACAAACCCCACATTATCATAAACATGGTGTGAGTCTCATACACTCATGCAGCATGTAGCAACCAGCATGATACAATAATATATATCACATATATATTAAGTGTACACAAGTGAGGAAAAGAAATGCTTATGTGAGCTAATATTAGTTAATGTAAATTATATATCAAATATATAATTATACATTAAATTATTAAATAAACACTTGATTTAATAATCCGGCTATATCACATATAACCGACTAATATCACATGTATCAACTTATCGAATCAACACTTGATTCGACAACCCGGCTATATCATATATAACCGACCGATATCACATATCGCGAGAATAGAATACAGTATCACATACACGTATTAATCTCGGTCCCGCACGTATCACATATGTGCTCCTACGTCGTTTTGCTTGAGCCAGGAAACCTCTGTGTAGGACTCTAAAGACTCGTCAATACGCCAGCAGTAAGTGATGATCATATCAATCACCCACAAGCCGTCAGCGGTACTAGCTGGACGTAACGGCAACCCGGGTATTGAGCGATCAGAAGATCAACAAGGAAGCTTGTCTAAACTCCCGCAAAGTCTATCAGTAACACTACCGTACAGTCCGGTCTTTTCGTCTGATATGTCGCATATCTAGTCTAGGGTTGGTAAACGTCAGACCCCAGTAACTTGATAAATCATGCCGATGTGAGGCTCATAACGGATCGAGAAACTACTGAAAACACTTACCAGTAAATCTCTGTATCAGCCCTGACCAGGGACTTCCTGTTATGGCCAATCGAGCACAGCGCAACATCAACCCCAATACCGGGAGAGACGAATCCCTTCCTGTCGCTCATTGCTTCCATGTGACTTGGGACTGTACCCAAAAACCGCCGTTTTGCACATTCTCTTGAACCTGATAAGGTGGAAATCAAAGCACAGTAGGAATCACACAAGACTCTATGACGATCTCGGGTCTACAGACTAAACTGTACCGGTGTCACTAGAGAACTGCTATCTGACGTTAGGTATAATACCATCTAGGAGTTCTCGGCGAGTCCTGTTCAGTGTATCCAATCTCCACTGAGCACCCGTATACCATCTTTGATGTCAAACATCAATGGATGTGGGATCATCCATTTCCCATCATATGGGTCAAGAAGCGTATACGCTAGTCTAGTCTGGAATATCGATGCCCTGTCTCGATACACTCTCGACTAGGAACAATTACAGGATGAACTTGTGGACTACCCCGGTCCCACTAGTATGATCTGCATTATGATCCTGATAGTCAAGTATACATTCTAAGGACTTTACCAACATGTGAGAGCAAGACGGTATCACAATACAAGTCTACATGTTAAGATAAAGAGTAACCAGATAGCATACTATCATTTCGAGCAAAAAAATCCTCTCTATATATTTCCAATCATCCACTATAATATACAATCATGTATAATAATGGCCTCTAGGGCATACATACAACTAACACTGTTCACCCTGCCTGCAGGGATCCCCATTTATAAGTAATCCATACCTAGGTCCGCGCATTCTAACCCTAACCGTATCATGTGTCATGTATGTTATAAAATTGTAATCATCAGTTGATCTCATTCAATATGGCCTTTCACAACCACTCATTTTATCTTGTTATCTTTTTAAGTTTGTAAGGTGTTTCATATCATTTTATAGAATGCTTAGTTAATAAAGGATGATAATGTTTAATGATATTTATAGTTTATAAGAAAACCATGAAATTTAGAATATTTATCATTTTGAAACCCACAGTATTTTACTGAGAAAGTATCCTTTTAATAAAAGGTTAGGATATTTATTTGAAAATATTATTTTAATAAAGTTTTAGATAATCTTTTGAAAAATATCGTTATAAGGGTGCAATATCATATTCCATGTAGGATGAGGGTGCCATATTCACGCATTTAGAGGTAATTAATTAAACCATTTTAAGCATGGGGTCAAATTCTTATCATTAAGGGGTACCAAAATAGACATGCACAAATATTTTAACATCATTTTAATATAAGGTTGAGGATTAGAAGTTGAAACTAAGATCATTAATAGAAAGAAGGTGACAGACAAGTGGAGAGAGGCGGATCTAACATTTTGTTTCAGTTGGATGCCGATGGGTCGAAAATGTAGGCTCGTACTAAATTCTCAATAGCTCTGTGCTCGAATTTTTCTTCGATGGTTGGGTGGAACCACAGTGTCGGCGTCGTCGATACGAAGGTGTGGGTATTTTTTTCCAGAATATTTCGAGTTCTGAAGTGTGAGAAATCAGTGTTTGAAGGTCTCTATTTATAGGGTCTTTTCCCCAACAATAAAATCCAAAATCTGTCAAAATCACCCCCAAAATCCGTCAAAATCACCCCCAAAATCCGTGCCCAATGATCTGCTGATGATTTTCTGTTGATTGCCGCTGCTGCCAGGATTTGTGGTCGTTGGATCTTGATACGACGGCCCTGAATCGCGCCGCCAAGCGCCACCATGCGCCACGCGTCCGCGTGTGGGGATCACGCATTTTCGCGTGGTCCCCACCACGTGGGCACCGCCGGATGTTCTCGGCCGTTGGATCTTTACACAGTCCAGGTTAAAGGTGATTTAATATTTTTTTATTTTTAAAATCTAACTGTTTATTTAAGAAAATCTAATTTGGGCTTAAAAAATTGTTAAAAATATCGTAAAATACGAGAAAAATATGAGAAAATTTGAGAAAATATATTTTATTGTTACGTTCAGTTTAAAAATAATTTTAGGTTAAAACTAAATAATTTATCCATATCTATGGTGTTTGCTAGTTATTATATTTATTTAAAATCTAGTTTATCCCTGAAAATCATTTTACTTACGAAATAATTATTTTAATTGATAATAAAAATATGTAAATTATTTTAAGGCATTATAAAATTCTATTAAAACACTGTAAGCCCAGAAAAATATAAATAGATTTTAGAAAATTCCTTTAATTATATTTCAATGCTTTGAAAATTACTAACATTACTTTTAAAAATTAAAATCATTAAAACAAAATATTTTTTATCTCAACGAAATGCGTAAATAACTACTTGATACTAGAAAATTAAATAAAAGATATTTTATTAGGAATTAGAAAACACGATCGTTACATCACGACACGTAGCGGATGACGTGTCCCGGGGGCTACAGAGCTGGAATGAGCCTAATGCATTGGAAACGTTTCTCGACACCTCGCCTCCGAGGTTGATTCCGGCCTTTCGGAGTCCTCTCCGGAATGCCTTCCATATTCGTCTAGCAATGAGTCATCAGCTCACCTCCGAGCAATCCTACAACCGAGCTTTCTCGACCTCCCGGCTCGGCTCCGAGCTGTTGCAAGGCCTGAGCTTCCTCGGCCTCCCGGCTCGTCTCCGAACCATCTGACAGGCCGAGCTTCCTCGACTTCCCCGATCAACCGAGAGCGCGGAGCCCAAGCACTCCCGCACGTATCTAGCCAAAACTAGATATCCGCCGCCCCACGTTCTGTATCCCATGCGGGAGCGTTCCCCCATTAATGAGCGGATCCTACCACCAACGCGGGCGTAACGGGAGGGAAGGACGTAACTGACGACGAGAATCTCGCGACGGCTCGCTCCACATGACCGCTATATAAACCTCTCTTTCAGACGACTCAGGTAACTCGAATTCATTCCAATACGCAGCTACTCTGCTCTTATTCCATGATACTAACTTGATCGTCGGAGGGTCCTACGGTGGTTACCCATCCCGGGACTTCCTCTACAGATAGCTCGACGTCGACACAACCCGTTGAGATCCACACACTCAACTCCCAAACCAAATTTCAACCGCTAAAATCCGCTCGCAGCAGATCAATGGAGGACAACATCTAAGGAAGATCATAAGCTCCATCACCCTCTCTCTCTCTCTCTCTTCATGTCTCAAATGTCTTGTCTCAATGGCCAATCCTATCTCAATTCTTTTCTCTCTCCACCTAATTCTCTCAACAATTCCACTTTCTCTCTCTACATCCTTCACCTTCACAAACAACTCTGGCTACAGAGTTTGGCCCGGCCTGCTCTCCAACTCCGACAAGCTGATGTTGTCGACAACCGGATTCCCTCTCAACACGTCTAAGACCGGTGTCGTCGATGCACCCGAGTCATGGGGAAGGCGAATGTAGGCCCGGACACTGTGCGGGTTGGACCCCACAGGAAGGTTCGGGTGTGTGACCAGTGATTGTGGGTCCGGGGCGGTGGAGTGTTTGGGTGGAGGAGCGAACCCGCCGGCCACGCTTGCGGAGTTCACTTTAGACAGCAATGCAGGTCTGTGTCGTTACCGTATATAATTGGTGCTGGAATATAAAATATATCTCTAAATTTTTTAAGGTAACTTGGTTTTTTACATTGTTATTTATTTTGTTATGCCGGATTTGATGGGGACGCCGTTGTTAACTCTTTTTTGTGAATTCATATCATAACTTTAATGGTTTGAGTAATGACATCAGAATTTAAAGTCGCCTCTTTAGCGTATAAGTATGGATTGGGCATCAATTGATATAGTCAATACAGAACAATATACCTTATATGCTATAAATCACTAGATATAATATTATCTATTCTCGATCATAAAAATTTGGATTCTGATTTAATATTTATATCAAGACAAGCATAATTGGCTAAAATTTTCAATCGAAAAACAATAAATTTTATTTTATTGATATTATATTATTGAAAAATTACACTACTACAAAGAGGGTGGTTGCCCTTACGGTTCCTACCGTAAGGGCAAAAAAGCCATACGTAGGACAAAAGGCCGTAGGGACAAGTTTCTATCCCTACGGATGAAAATTTGTTCCAACAGACATAACCGTCTTATTTTTTGTTAAAAGTTAACTTATGCGGTTGCCCTTATGGTGCCGTAAGATAAGACCCTATGGATATTTATAGAGACAAATTTCAAGATTAAAAAAAAATAAAAACCAAAGGTTATCGTCCCTGTCACCACAGTATACCCTAATTCATCAATCCTCTCCCCAAAATTTCCCCGCACTCGCTCGTCGCCTCCTCCGACGGCGTCACCTCCTATCTCGTCGTCTTTTTCGACCTCCAGCGCCGTCTCCATCACCTCTAGCGCCGCCCTCTTCATCAACATCGAGCTCCTCCCTAGCTTCCTCGTCGCCGTTGAAATCGTCGATCGGTTAGTTAATTTATTGATCAATTTAAATTTTTATATTCGTAAATTGAATTTGGTGGGTGGGGTTTCAATTTGGGGATTTTTAATTGTGGCGGTGGTTGTGGTGGTCGGTGGTGGGTGGCGGCAGCTGTGGTTTGGGGATGTGGGTGGAGGTGGCGATGGCTGTGGTGGCTGCACTGTAATTAGGTCAAGGCTTAGGGTTAAGGTAATTAGGGTTAATTAGGTCTAGGATTAGGGTTAAGGTAATTAGGGTAAGAGTTATGGATGAGTGTTATGATCAGGGTATTTTAGTGTTAGTGTAAGTGTATATGTGTGAGTGTGAGATAATGTTGATGATGATATGTGTATGCTTGTGATAATGATGATGCTGATCTCTCATATTAAATAAGACCAAATCCTAATTTTAAACTTAACACTAAAGCTAAATCCAAAATCTAAAACTTAACACCAAAACTAAATCCAAAATCTTAAACTTGATTAAGAAAACCTTTAACTTTAAAAATTTTTACCCTAAACTAAAAATTTAAAAGTCTTGAAATTGAAACGTAAACGTAAAACCAATTCAAGTTAAATTTTATAATAAGTGTATATAGGATAATCGATGATAATATGAAATTTTCATATGCTCATCGATAGTCATATGTGAAAATCAAAACGCGCCTTAGTCACCGTCTATCGGTTAACATACGTTCGATACTCGTCGTGACATAAAACTATACGAAATTTGTTAAATATAGGACGGTATCGTTCGGCACGATTTATTATATTTTAATACCGCTCATTTCCTTTCATTTTGTCAATAAACATTACCATTTAATTTGTGTCTGTTCATTAGTAAAGATTATAAATACACATGAAAAAACACTAGAGATGGTACACAACATGCACAGAAACGACGGTTTTCAGCCAAAACTGCAAACAGGATAGAATACAAATCAAATCAAATGATTTTGCAACAAATGAAGTTGTGTACAAATATTTCATTCTTTTTGGTCCAACATAATATAATATCAACATCAAGTATGGATCAAGTTGATGCACCATCATGATGCATCAAGTGGGCATGAGTCATCATGAGGATCAAGTAGGCATGAGCTATCATGATGATCAAGTGGGCAAACATCATCATAGTGCATGCAAGTAGGTGTGTAAATGGATTGTGTGATAAAAAAATTGATGTAAAGTGTGAACACACACCCACTTGACTCTCCTCTCTGTGTTTTAGCTCCAGATTGCACTCATGTGTGAAGTAAAAGAAATTGCATCTACAGAAAAATGTTCATATGACCAGAAGACTATGGTGAAAAGGTGGGCCCTATCCTCCATATTTGGCCGCCAACCACTTGGCCGCAAATTGCGGCCAAGTCAGAGCCAAATTGGCTCGTCCAAGTTTGGTGGGTCTCTTGTTATCTATTTAGTCCACTTGTATATGCAACTTTTGATTTTGAGTTGCCTATAAATAGAAGATCTCAGATTAAGTTCGGGGTTGGATTTTGAGTGAGAATTTGAGTGTGTAATATTTGATAGCTTCCTTTTCTTCCCTCTATGAGCTCTCATTTGAGAGCTCTATTAAGGAGATTGAGATTGTTATCTAACTTGTAACTCTAATCCCTCCATTTTATTAATAAAGAACTTGCACTTTCTTTTTGCTTGAACTTCTTTTACTTGTTTTCTTATGTGTTCTTTCTCTTTTGTTTCAGTATCTTTTATATAATGTTTGAGTGATCTTTGTGGTTATGGTGATGGTGAGGATGTGAGATAAATGGTTTTACCTTCCTCTTTCTCTTGTGGATGTTTAATGTGTTTAAAATAAGATTGTAAGTTTAAAATTGCCTATTGGTTTGGTTTGATATGCTATTTTGATTGCATGGTTACTTGGTAACCTCATCACATACCATATTCTCTCCAATTTCCCCATAGGCAATATTAATCTTAGAATCAACTGGTGTTAAGATTGCTAAGTGTTTAAATAGGGTATTTTGTTAACAAGTTGATTGACACCCTTCTTCGTTCATATACCCTATACTATCACCACTCACTTAAGCAAGGTTAATATTAAACCACATTGCTCGCATTGCTAATTTGTGTATTTGTTGATGATTTATACTTGCTAACCCTTGTGCTTAGTTTGATACTTCATATTTGGACATACAAACGGTAAGTGGGAACAATACGGATTCGTTTCATTTCTTGCGTTGGCATCGACATCTTGATGGCTTGTGTTTCGCGAACGCCTTGAGAAGTCATACTTCACGTCGGAATCAACATAAGGACGGAACAACTCACGATCAAGAGAGTGTCGAAGAATTCGCCATGATTCAACCATCCGAACCGGAGCCATGGCCGTTTTCTTAACTTTGTTCTATAAGCTCGTATTTTCTTAATTTTGTGACAAAACTCAATTATTTATCCTTGAATCTTTAACGACAACTCCTAATCACCAATTCCCTGTGCATCGAATCATACTTACCGGTACTTACCGGGTTGCTACAACACGCCGTGCACTTGCAGTTTATAAATTTTAAAACGAGACTGAGCTCGCGTGCGCCGCATTTCCAAAACATTTTCTTTCAAAACCATAAAAACGCGCACATGTGAAGTCCTAACAAGTTTTTGGCGCCGTTGCCGGAGATGCGGTAGTTATTAGGGGTTGTTATTTCTGCTTCAATTGTATATACAAAACTAATTTTAACAAAAAAAAATTCAAAAACAAAACAAGAACAAACAAAACTTCTTTTCTAACTTTTGTTCTCTGTGTTTTTGATATGCTGTCACTCTGAGATTAATTATAACATTCTGCATATAAAATTGGGACATTAGAAGGACAGCACACAATAAAAAGTTGGAGCACCGATTCAAAATTTTGGTCGCCAAAAAATTACATTTGGTCGCCAAAAAATTACATTTGCCCGCAAATTGCGGCCTATCTTCCTCCATTTGCCCCAAATTTTTGGTGTTTTCTTCTTTGTCACATTTTTGCTCCAGTCTTATATGCAAAATTTCATAATTGTGTATTGGCAGCATGTTGGCCATATATATCGCTTTATGCACTAAACATCATATTTCCCGACATTTTCAGATTCAACGGAATTACGAGCAGCGATCGTATGGAGTAAGGTTCACTTTCAAGAACAAGGCGTTAGTGAAGTACATTGCCAAATATCCGGGTAGTTTGACCCGCGCAAGCGAGCATTCAAATACTCATGGATAACTTCAATGGGGTTTCTTAAACCTAAAATCATAGCGGTATGTATTTTGCTAACACCCCTTGCTGCCATTCAAATCTTCTGCAGGATTCTTTGCACAATTTGCCGCCAATAGAACAGAGAACTAACTCGTATTTTTTGCAGCGCTTAAGCCTAAAATGAAAAAAAATGTGCTTGATTGTTTGATTGCTTAAATTCTTTTATTTATTGCACATTTGCATCTTAATACAACCTTAAGGGCATGATAACCAAACAAGATACGGTGAAGGATTTCATCACCTTTTTCCGTGGCCCACAATTCAAAAAAACTGCATTTTTGCATACCCACAGTAATTTTAAAATCAATTAGAACTCAGACTGTAAATCCATTGCTTCCGTATATTTATTTCTCGTATTTTTCAGATTTTTCCTAGAATTTTTACACATTTTTAAAAATATTTTTATTATTTTATTTATTAAATTATTACCTAAACTCTAAAACAAATCCTAAATTATAAACCCGAACCCTAACCTACCCGACCCGACCAGACCAGACCCGGCCCACTCACACCCCACTTCTCTTCTCCCTCGTTCTCGCTCCTTTCCCGCCTTTTCTTCCCAATGTCTCTCCCCTTCTCGCTCGCGCCCATGCCCGCTTCTCGCGCACCTCCACGACAACCGCGCCCCCGCCAACAACCTCCGCTTGACTCGCGTGCGGGATGACCCAGCCACCCACGTTCCCTCGCAACACCCCCAATGACTCTCTCTCCTTTCTCACTCGCGCCGACGCCCCGCGATGCCCGCTTCCCCAACGGCCATGACGACCTTGATCCTTCGCTTATCTCCCTCCACTTCACTCTCTTGCTCATCTTTTCCTCCTCCTTCCTCATCTCACCACTCCTCCATCCCCGAGAGCAAACCCAACACCCCGACGACCCAAAAAAGCCCACAGCCTCGCCTTCATCGACCCCCTCACCGTCGTCCTCGTCCCTTGCCCATCTCCTCCTCGACCTCACCTATCTCCACACTTCCCTTCATCACCACCATCACCCTTAACCGAACCAAATCCAGAGCCTAGCCTCGCCTACACACCCCTTGCGGCCATCTCCTCTCGTCGCCACCGCCCGAGCTCCCCACCTCGTCGAGGCCGTTCCTAGACCGCCGAAGAGCCGTCTGCTGCCGCCACCGCAGCTCCAGGCAGCCACCGCACCGCCAAATCCCCACGAGCCTCAAACCTTCACCCTCTATAATGCCCAAGTCGAGCCTCCTCTGGCCATCGCTGCCTCCGCCGCGTTCGCTAGTACCGTCGAGCCCTCCTCAACGACCACCCTGCACAACACCCTCCAGCCAAGGACCAAGGTCAAAACGCGCCAAGCTCGAGCCGTGGCCGAGTTGCCGTGTCGTGCCTAGCCGCGCTTGCCTCGTGATCGTGTTGTGCCGTTGTCGTAGATCACCGTTGTTGCCGCGTCGCTGCCGTATCGTCATCGATACGTCGTCAGGCAAGTTCAAATACTTGCTACATGCTATAGTGTATTGATTTCGGTTGCGAATCAAATGTTAATATAAGTGCTCGATGCAAACCATAATCTAAAATCTCTCTTAAAATGATGGAACTTAAGCATAACGGATTACCCTAGTGATAAAGAATACTGTGTTAAGAGTTGGCTCGAAAATACCCCGGTGGCGTATGCTGCGAGCCCCCGGCGATTGAGGATGCACCTCGTTAAGTCAGTGAAGCGCACCCTAATGCCGTGAAATGTCATCCCCATTTAAACCCATCGAATCTGAAACCTTCTGTACCTGAAATTTGTGAAAATCATAGTAAATTGGTTACTCACCGAAATGTTGTGTTATAGGGCTCATATCGAAGCTGATTCAAAAAACTAGAACCCTATATAATTTATAACCTGTTTCTATTTTAAAATGGTGACGGAAACTGGTCGGGAGTACGGCTCTGGACTGCAGTCCAGGGCAGCACTACTTGCTAACACTCGACTAGAAATGCTTTTATGTCTCTGTGTGAAAATGATATTATGCAGAACCCTATACCGTAGCGAAGATAAATCTGTTATCTAACCATTAGAAGTTTTTTCTTTCGTTTTTACCATCGTTTGCTATTTTAATCACATTTTAAACTATCAGTACATACTGCAGTCCCAAGCAGGGACAGAACGTATATCTGATATTAGATAATACATAACTTCCAGCATACAGTGGATTTTGTCGATCCGTATGGTTCATTGGAAACCTAACTGATAAGCCTAAATATTATCCAACTGTAGTTTTGCCTAATTATGATCCCAACAGGGTGAAAACTGTGTTACGAAATGAAATTTCAGTTCAGGAACTGAACATTCAGCAGAGAACACTTAAAATGAAACGAATGTAATTTGCGAACCCAAAACCCGATTGACTTGAAACCAATTTCGTTGAACTTCTGACTAAGTTTACTTGTTACTTCTTATGTATCATTTTATTTAATTCTGAACGTATGATTTAATACGATTTTTATAAGTTTATGAGACGTATAATGACTAGTATTGCATATAAATTGTTTAGCAGGATGATTCACATTTTTGCCCGACTGTAATACCTCTAACGATAGTGCGCGTCCCTATTAATTTTCAGTGAATAATGCATTGTCGAACGTGAATAGTATCGGTTTAGATGTGTCAGGTACGCCAGTAAAAGTGAATGATTCGTGATAGTGAACAATACAGTGAATAGTGAATAAAGCAGTGTTATTGATGTGTACTTGTACACAATTAGCCCATACTCATAAATAGTGAAACCTGGGGAAAAAGGGGAAAATCAAAGAGGAAAAGAACTTTTATTTAGCGAGGACAGTGATTTAGAGGATGATCATTCGAACATCGACTCTTATATATTAGGTTTGGACCTAACGGTCCGGCTGACAGGGTTATGTCCTAGGCAAGAGTGGGCCGTAGTTTCGGATACGTACGAGACCCTCGTTAAACACGATCATTCCTTTCCGCGACTCGATTTCAAAAGCAACTTAGAGACCGATAGGGACACGGATCATACATTGCATTGTTTATTGACATATCGATTACCTGCATTTATTGTCTCCACCGTTATTACTTTTATCTTCTTGCCCCATTAATACTATTATAATATTGCTATTGCGTCGCCTTGACGACCTGAGTATGCATGCTCAGAGTTTGAAGAGGACCAGAATCAGGAGTCAGACCTACCCTTTGAGCTCACAGAGATCTAGACGGTCATGCCTTCAGTACTTTTATCGCTTTCCATAAATCAACCTTGTATTCGCACTTGCTTAGTAGTTTTTTTCTTTCATTCTATTGTAAACTGTGAACAATCAAAGTTGGTGTAATAAACTGGTGATGTGTTTCCTTTATTTCTGTGTTGTGTTGACTGATTACCATGTAATGTTAGAAGCCGAAGTGTGACTACAACATGATTATTCCTTGACCATAGGAGCATGGCTGGCCTAGTCGCCTCCCGTATTTCCTATTTTGGGAAATGGGGAGTGACACTGACTTTAAGGATTCGCGCTCAATAGGGCAAGTAAATTGTATTTAGGACACCACTTAATGTTATATTGTTCATGAGGTGTCTAGGCAAGTGTTCACGGCGCAACCGCCAAAAGAGAAAGAGTTATTCTAATTAAGGAATTTCGCGAATGTATTGACCAACCTTCCCTTATCTCTGCACTTAC
This sequence comes from Agapanthus africanus, assembly GCA_030015575.1. Taxonomy (NCBI): domain Eukaryota; kingdom Viridiplantae; phylum Streptophyta; class Magnoliopsida; order Asparagales; family Amaryllidaceae; genus Agapanthus; species Agapanthus africanus. The sequence continues at coordinate 30,976,636 of JASDDO010000019.1, forward strand.
CTCATTTCGTGATCCGTATATCTTGAGTCCGTTTCTTGACACAATTTTAGTTCGACAATCAGTTTCTTGAGCAGGTCTAATTGACTTAGCATGACATAGATTGCTAGGAGTGTGATATTCTTTATTTTTGTGATTTTATATGTACTTGTTAATATGGGTGATACACAGTTTGATTCGATTCTTCACGATCCATATTCTTCTGTTTATATTCATACCCAATTCTTTTGTTCAAATTGTCAAGATTCTTCCCACGGTGTTGAAAATTGTCCTTTCATAGGGGGTGATCAACCGTACCAGAATTTTGAAATTTTTCCACCCTCTAACACTTTTGAACCCAATCCCACTTCAAACATCGAGCAACTGATTGAAAATGTAGAGAAAGAGGTCAACAAGATGAATGCTTTAGCATCACTACTATCATAACCTTCTCTTACCGAAACAATTGATACATCAATAGAGTATGATGGTGAGATGGCTGCTATGTTGACCGCTTTAGAGAAGGATTTAGAAGTGATGATTGCAGTTGAGAATCAAACAGATTCGACGCTAACCATGTTCATATAACAATCTGATTGATTATTTCACGCTCAATCTCAATCATTGGCTAGAATCAATGAACAAGTGAAATATTTAGCTGTACAGATTCTGGAGAGTGAACACAGTCAATTTGAACCCAATAATACCAATATTTTTCATCTAGAAAGTCACTTGAGTGAGATAAATGATCAAACAAATTTTGATAATTTCATAGATGATAATATAATTGATTTGACTATGTGTTATCAGGACAAGCAAGAAAACTCTCCGAGTCAGTCTGATACTTACCTTCAGGTATCAAATATGCCTCCTATCACTTATGATATTGAGGATGATTTAACCGATATACTACTTGAAGATGAGATTCTTGTACCGATTGTGTTTAGCGATAAAATTTTAGAGGAGAAAGTTTGTGAATTTGACGGGTATGGTTGGGATATATTATTAAAGGAAATCAAGGATATGAAACTCACGACTTTAGTTTTACCAATTAAAAAAGTGTTTGACTAAATTTTAGAGTGAGAACCAACATTTTTAGATGACATGGACCTACCCATATGTGAATGTGATGAAGGAAAACCTGAATTAAGAGATATGAGCTGTGGTGACGAGAATATAATTGTGGAGAAGTATAGAGAGGAAGATAATTTTGAAAAACATTCTTTCATGCCAAGGTTTGAGGAGATATTTGCGGATGAACTAGATATCCTCTGTGAGTTTAAGTCACGATCACTTTAAGAATATCCTACGGATCTTTCTTTTACCGAACTTTTTGAGAATGAACTTCAGTTTTTAAACAAACTTGACCTCGAAACTTAACACATGATTCACTCGGGCAACAATTCTTTGACTCCGTCAAAACTTCGTCTTCATCTTCAACGATTTCTGATTCCTACTATCACGCACGCATGCTCATTACTAACATCTAATCATACCACTAACATGTACATTTTCTTTTTCTCTTTCATATACTTTTTCTTTTACCAGCCCTGACCTTATATCGATAAAAAATTTGAATGGCTGGTACTAATTTTTGGACTGACATAATCTCTTAACTTGTAAATAGTATAATTAGCTCTTACATTTCTTTCTTTTTTATGAATAAAAACTCACCATGATGTCTAAGTCTAGCTACCGGAGATGGGGGCAACGATGAGAATATCGTAAAACTCATGTTTGGGGGTAAGCACTCCGTTTATTTTTTACGCATCATGTGTAAATTCTGCATTGCCTATATATTGAAAAACCCATAAAAAATTGAAAAAAAATTCAAAACATAAAAATTTTGTCGTCAAGTCAGCTAGCGGGGAAATTTAGACTCGAAGTCTGACAGTTCAGTTGACAAAATAGAAACAACTAAATCCTTTTCGAGAGATTAAAACCCCGAAAGATAACCCTCCTTTGAGTTTAATCGTATCTAATATACGTCTTTTGCATCACATTACATGTGTCGTGAATTTTTGAGAATAAGATGACAGGTTTGAAATGTCTTAAAACTTTTGAAAAACCGTTAAACTTATTTAGAATCATACAGGTTTATTCTGAAATAAGTAATATTAAGAATAGTTCGTAAAGTGAAGTGAATATAAAGGATATTATTGAAAGTTTTAATAGAGGCTAAAAGTCTGAAAAATAACCCTTCCGGAATCTTGTTGGAGTGATTACACACCTTATCTACACGAACAAGTCTTTTGGATGAAAAAGAAAAACTGACAATATCTCTGTTTACACTGCTTTCAAAATATTTTAAAACGCAACAAAATGAGTCTTTTTGTTTTGTGGCCTTGGTGTCTTGGGTAATTAGGTTCTAGGGGTTTCTCTACACCTAATGCCCTAAAACCATCTGGTTTGGGAGTCATTGACCCAAAACTCGCTAAATCTCCAATCGCCAAATAAAACAAGTCAAGTAAGTGTTCCCACCGAGTTAAAAGTCCTCATGATTCATTGTGTGAGAATAATCTTGGCAGGGACGAGTTTTCGATTATAACTGTATTTTAGCGAAGATATGAAAGTTTCATTTATATGATTATAAGAATTTTTGCACGATCACGAAATGTGTGTATGAAAGAAGACAGGTGAAGGGTAGGAGTGAAGAATAAGACTTAGTTTTCTGTTAAGATGATAGAAATTCTGACTTGAAACTTAACTGGAGAATGAAACTTGAGAAATCTTAAGTCTTTTCAAACCAGTGTGATCCTTTAGAAGTCTTTCCTGGTCCGTATTTGTAACATGATGACCATAATCAATGTTTTTAAAACTTAACGACACTATTCGCACAATCGCGTGAAGACGTATATGAACTTATATTAAAATGAGATGTGAGGAGTGAAAAATAAGGGTTGGACATTTCTGACAGGGTAATAGAATTTCTAGTTTTGATACTAAAACCTTAGGATTAGAATCAACAGTTACCTCACGAAACTAGCTTGACGGGATTTTGTGGGTGTAATCCGCTGAAAACCCTCAGGAGAAAAAACTATTCCTACTAAGGACACCTAGAGATTTAACGGCTTGTTGCTCGGGCTCAGTGCAATCGCGTTCCCTGCGAAAATGAGGTTAGAATTTTGTTTTCCTCGGAATGAGCAAAAGATAAGTTTGGGGGTATTTGTTCGGCACGATTTATTATATTTTAATACCGCTCATTTCCTATCATTTTGTCAATAAACAGTACTATTTAATCTGTATCTGCTCATTAGTACAGATTACAGGTACACAGGCAAAAACACTGAAGACGGTACACAACACGCACAGAAACTACAGTTTTCAGCTGAAACGACAAACATGACAGAATGTAGATCAAATCAAATGAGTTTGCAACAAATGAAGTCGTGTACAAATATTTCATTTTTTTGTCCAACATGATACAACATCAATATAAAGTATAGATCAAATTGATGCACCATCATGATTCATCAAATGGGCATGAACCATCATAAGGATCAAGTGGACATGAGATATTATGAGGATCAAGTGGGCATGAGATATTATGATAATCAAGTGGGCAAACACCATCATGGTGCATGTAAGTGGGTGTGCAAGTGGATTGTGTGATAAAAAAGAATTGATGTGAAGTATGAACACACACCCACTTGACTCTCCTCTCCGTGTTTTAGCTCTAGATTGCACCCATGTGTGAATTAAAAGAAATTGCAACTACAGGAAGATGTTCATATGACCAGAAGACTACGGTGAAAAGGTGGGCCCCATCCTCCATTTTTGGCCACCAATTAATTCCACTTGGCTGCAAATTGCGGCCAAGTCAGAGCCAAATTGGCTCGTCCAAGTTTAGTGGGTCCCTTGTTATCTATTTAGTCCACCTGTATATGCAACTTTTGATTTTGAGTTACCTATAAATAGTAGATCTCAGATTAAGTTCGGGGTTGGATTTTTGAGTGAGAATTTGAGTGTGTAACATTTGATATCTTCCTTCTTTGAGCTCTCATTTGAGAGCTCCATTAAGAAGGTTGAGGTTGTTATCTAACTTGTAGCTCTAATCCTTCTATTTTGTTAATAAAGAACTTGCACTTTCTTTTTGCATTAACTTCTTTTTCTTGTTTTCTTATGTGTTCTTTCTCTTGTGTTTCTTTTTCTTTTATATGATGTTTGAGTGATCTTTATGGTTGTGCCGATGATGAGGATATGAGATAAATGGCTTTTCCTTCCTCCTTCTCTTGTGAATATTTAATTTGTTTAAAATGAGATTGTAAGTTTAAGATTACCTATAAGTTTGGTTTGATATGGTATTTTGATTCCATGGTTACTTGGTAACCTCATCACATACCATATTCTCTCTAAGTTTCCCTTAGGCAATGTTAAGTTTAGAATCAATTAGTGTTAAAATTGCTAAGTGTTTATATAGGGTATTTTGTTAACAAGTTGATTGACACCCTTCTCCGTTCATATACCCGATACTATCACCACTCACTTAAGCAAGGTTAATGCTAAACCACTTTGCTCTGATTGCTAATTTGTGTATTTGTTGATGATTTATGCTTGCTAACTCTTGTGCTTAGTTTGATATTTCATGCTTGGACATACAAACGGTAAGTGAGAACAATACGGATTCATTTCATTTCTTGCTTTGACATTGACATCTTGATGGTTTGTGCTTCACGAACGCCTTGAGAATTCATACTTCACGTCGGAATCAATATAAGGATGAAACAACTTATGATCAAGAGAGTGTCGAAGAATTCGCCACGATTCAACCATCCGAACCAGAGCCACGGCCATTTTCTTAACTTTGTTCTATAAGTTCGTATTTTCTTAATTTTGTGACAAAACTCAATTCTTTATCCTTGAACCTTTAACAACAACTCATAATCACCAATTCCCTGTGGATCGACCCGTACTTGCCGGCTTGCTACAATGCGCCGTGCACTTGCGGTTTATAAATTTTAGAATGAGAACGAGCTCGCGTGCGCCACATTTCCAAAACATTTTCTTTCAAAACCATAAAAATGCGCGCGGGTGAAGTCCCAAAAGGCGCTAACAACCATCGTGTAGTCTATGTGACGAGAAGATTCAATCGTATGATAACCGATAGATTTGTCCAGTTTGGACAAGTTAGGAATGTATAAAATAAACACATGCATTCACTTGTGTTTTGATTCGTTTCGAGTTATTTCATCGATAATTTTCCGCTGATTCTCCGTGTATAAAAATAGATTAGATGTTCATTTCAATATTGTTTCACAACATTGAAATGATTATCTATTCTATTACACTGTACTCGGAGAACAGCGGGGAGGTGCTGCCGAAATTTATTCGAAACGGATGAAAGCACAACCGAATGGGTGTCTGCTCTATACATTCTTAATGGGATAGAAGTCTTACCCCCGACAGCCGAAACACACACATACAACATGAATACACAACATACACACACAAAACATATACACACTAACAACCCTACGCCTAAGCGAAATCATAAATTGAAACACATATACACAGAATACAACTCATACTTTGGTATCTTCAAGCTTAAATTTTTTAATCGATAATTTATTCTTTTCAACGACAAACTTGCCCCTATGGATTTTCTTCTTTGTCGATAACCATCTCGTTCTTAGATTTCTCAATATAGTCACCATAAAAAACCAAAATCTATAACTTACAATTTATATGTTATACAGTCTAATATAGCCTATGAGTATATCAGAGTTAAGGACTGGGTGCATGCAATCTAAATTTGTCGCAGGAGTTGCTGCTTTCATTGAATTTGCACGCACATATAATAAGATCGTGTTAGAGAAGATTCTCTGTCCGTGTGATAGATGTGGAAATAGGTTCTAGCAGAAAGTAGAAATCGTATAGGTTTACATCGTTAAACATGGTTTTACTAGACTTTATACAACTTGGCTATATCACTGAGAAGGATAAGAAGAAGACGGTAATATTGCGGAAGAAGAAAGAGAAGACGGTAATGCGGCGAAAGAAGAAAATGACGATAACTTCTTTCCAGGAGAAGAAATGGAGGATATGGTAGAGGCTGCCCTTGGTGATAGTAATCCTACCAAAGAAGACATTCTTTCCGGTCAAGGGACGCGTGCGGATAAATATGAAAAGTTCATGAATGATGCTAGAAGACCAATTATGAGAATGCAAAGTATTCCACTTTATTATGGTTCGTCAAACTTTTCCAGATTAAGTGCCTAAATGGATGGAGAAACAAGCCGTTCACGATACTTCTGAAGTTCCTGAAAGATTCTATACCCCCGGGAAATAACGTGCCTGAGAGCTGGTACGAAACCTAGAAGATGATGTCTGATTTGGATCTGAACTGTAAGAAAATTCATGCATGTCCCAATGTGTGTTGTACCAGAAAGAGAATTCAGATTTTAAAGAATGTCCAACATGCAGGAAGGCCAGGTATAAACCGAAAGAATCTTATACGAAGGCTCATATATCTGTCAAGATAGCACGATACTTTTCCATAACACAGAGACTGCAGAGGATATTCAGGTGCAAGAAAACGGCCGAGGTAATGATTTAGCATCACCGTGCTACTCCAAACGAAGATGGAAAAATGAGTCATCCAAGAGGTTCACCGACATTGAAAGATTTCGATAGGAGGCACCAAACATTCAGTAATGATCTCACAATGTCAGGCTCGAACTGGCTAGTGATGGTTTCTGCCTATTCAATTATATGGCTGGAAGCCACAGCACATGGCTCTTTGTAATGATGGTTTATAATTTGTCGCCTTGGTTAGTTGGCTATAGATCAATACTATTTTATGATACTTCTTCTTATTGACTGACCAAACTCGCCGGGAAACAGTATCGATGTCTATCTCCGACCTCTGATCGATGGGTTAAAATTTTTATTCATTGATGGTATAGAGACTTACGATGCAAACACAGATACAACCTTCACGATGCGTGCGACTTTAATGTGGACAATTAATAACTTTCCTGCGTATGGAATGATATCAGGTTAGTCCGTATATGGTCACAAAGTATGCCCTTACTGTCATTAAGATACAACATCGAAATGCTTGAATTTTAGCAGGAAGATTTGTTATTGCGGTCATCGGCGTTTCCTGCCACTGGACCATCCATACAGATTAGATAATGCTCACTTTAATGGTCATCAGGAGCTTCTTGGGCCTCCAGCCTCATTGTCCGGAAAGGATGTGATTGCTCAATAAGATGGTTAAAATAACGTGACCTTCGGGATAGATTCGGTAAAATAGGACAAACCACCCTACCGGAACAAGTTAAGAATTTTCTATGAGCTTCTATACTGATCAAAAAATTTAGTACGTCACTGTATGGACGTCATGCACATAGAGAAGAGAGTATCCAAGCACATACTTAACTTGCTTCTTTGTAAAGACGGAAAATCGAAAAACTGCCTCCGTGCACTAATGGATCTTCATGACTGAGTAATTAGAAGTGAATTGCATTCTAAACCGATAGTGGGTAAATCAGGCAAGTTTGTATTTTCTTATGTTGCGTATCATATGTCACAATCAGAGAAGAAAATGTTTCTGCAGATGTTGCATGATTTGAAAGTTCCTACAGGTTTCTCATGATCATTTAGCAAGAAGATAAAGATTGTGAAAGGTAAGATCGATGGGCTGAAAAGTCATGATCATCATATTATTATGATACCTTCTCCTATTAGCTCTCAGGATTTCCCTTCCTGAATCGGTTGGTCTAGTAATCAATGACCTTTGTTACTTTTTTAGGAAATTGTGCGGTAAAACCTTGGATGTTGTGACGCTGGAGAATCTAGAAAATTCTATTTCCTTGATGATTGCAATCTTGAGAGTATTTTTCCGCTGTGGTTCTTCGATATCATAATACACCTGACGGTTTATCTTGCAACCGAGACTAAGTTTGCCGGACCAGTACAATATCGATAGATGTATCTCGTCGAAAGGTACGTTGAATTTTTCGTTTCACGCATTTTGTAAAATTATTGTTGCCTTATATGTCCGTATTTATTTATTTAACATATTTTTCTTTTGGTACCTCTGCACTCTAAAAAAAGTATGTACGCAATAGAAATCGACCAGAGTGTTCTATCATGTAAGATTATCTTCTAGATGAAATAACCACATTTTGTTCCCACTATCTGGACGAGAACATTGAGACGAAACTTAACTGGCCTCGGAGAATTCAGGACGGGCCATATGGTAAAGCTGATTATAAGATAGTAGATCTCATGTTTATCAACAAGATATATCGGCTTATCCTCCTTAATAGCGTATGTCTTGAAGAAATTATAGAGTAAGTTTTTTGGATTAATTGTTATATTTGTGTGTGTATATGAAATGATATAATATTGATGACATAATTTATTATTGAGTACATAATTCATATTTATGAGGTACATGAGAGACATCTGATTGGAATGATAAACGATTGGAAAAATATCATCAGGATAATTTTTGCTATTGAGTTGCAGATCATATAAGTTGTTCGAATAACATGATATTACGACCAGTCTTAATCTAAATTTATATCATTATGTATTTTCTGTAAAATCTATTTTTTCAGATCCACAATCCGAATTTGTTTGCATCATTAGAGAGATATTCAAGATATTTAGCTCGGTTTCCTAGCATGGAGGTTGTATACTACAAAGGATTCGGTATCCTTGGATACAAATTTGAAGTTAATGATATAAAAACATCTCGAACGATTTAGAATAGTGGGATTGCGACCGTAAGATCGGATGGTGTGATTTATTATTGATACTTAAATTGCATACTTGGCATCCAATATCCCGGAGAATCAGAACCATTTTATATATTTCTGTGTATTTGGTACGATACACGAACCGATACGGATAAGTGGAGAAACAATTTCGGAATTTGGAAAGATGAATATAGATTGACTAGTATAAACACACTTTGATTTTACGGTTAGGACAATCCATTTATCTTTTCACAATAAGCATTTCAAGTATACTACTTACAGTGCTTGAAGTATCCGGGATAGAGTGTCGTATGCCGTTGGAAACACAGGGATATTTACGATGTCCCAGAATTCGAGGATCGTATGGAGGACATCGATAAGGATGAAGAAGAGAGAAAACTTAGAATGCTCCGACCGTTTGTCTCCAAAGATGGGTTATTTTTGGCCGATCGTGAAGTTACGTAGGTCAGGAATGATATCGATGATGAAATTCAAGTAGATAAGTCTAATGCGTTTACGAAACGAAAAAGATTATCAGTACTGTTATATTATTACTTCACATTTTTATGATTTATACATATATTTCAAGCATATGTAATAATTGCATTTTTATCCAGGTCTGATGACAACGCTTTTAATGATCATAAAATTTCTATATTTTCGCGTATCATTTGTTTAATAAAATATTGCGATTATTTATTTTTCGTATATTTTGTTTTCTAATAAATATATTATTCTATCAATTTATCTATTTTATCCATTTTATAATTTTTCAAAGCCGAAACCCAAGCCAAGCCAAATCCATTTGATTTCTTTCTTTTCTTTTTTCTTAGCCCACTTTCTTTTCAAACAACAACATATATTTAATTCTTGTTAAATATGTGCATGAACAAATTTGTAACTCATTGGTTAAGTCCTTGCATTGTTATTCCATAAGTCACATGTTCAAATTATCATTCTTGCAATTATTTTTTTTATCAATTTTTATCCTTCTCATAACCTACAAATGAGACTTTTCATTTCATCTTCCTTTTAATTTCTAAAATAATTAGAATGGTTATAAGCTATAATTTATTAGAATTATGGTGGCCATAAACGTTTTTTATATGTCACTCCTTTTTTTTCTTCATCACACATTTCTATCTTTTCTCATCTCCCTTTTCATCTAGATTTCTCGAAGAAGAATATGAAGAAGTTCTCAAGAAAGACTCGCTAGAAATGCGAGGCTATCGGCGGATAAACAAGTCCGGTGACAATACTGGCATGTGTATGTAAGCCCCCTTCGTTTCTTCTCCTACTCTTGTTGAATCATCATCATCTTGTCATGTCTCCACCGATATCCATACTTGCTAACTTCGTCTATAAACTCCTTATTTAGAAAACACACATAAAATAAATAAATAATTTAATAGTTAGTTATTTTGTAAACTTATTTACCTTCATGAATAGAATACATATTTAACTAGTAGTGATTATCTTGTTTCATGTTTTAGTAGTTATGAAAATATACAAATCGTATCATCCTATATTGCATACCATCACATAACGCAATCGTTTATTCAAAACAAAAGAAAAGTGTTTAATAATTTTTGTGTAGAATCTATATTAATCTTTTATATCGATTTTAGTATATATATCATGACCGATTCGTATACTTGTCCGAATACCTTCCATAATTTATTGCTTTCTATTTTTATTTTATTTTATTTATATTTAGTTTTAAAAGAAAACGAGATTTCAAATAAATACCATGACCTTGTCAATCTCAAATACCATCTTAAAGAAATATCTTTACCTTCAAAATAATTTTTAGAAAATCAATCTTGACTTCTAGACATTCTAGGAAAATTAGATTATATACTAGATAGAATTTCAGGTCTATAGTAAAAATTTCATATCAAACCGAATAACGGTTTAGGTATTACGTAGTTTTTTATGTACTATTTTTAAAACCAGAAAACTGTCAGTAAGGGACTTCGAAAGAGACCATAATTCTGTAATCTTTGATCCAAATTAGGTTTTTTCAGATGTTTTGAACATCTAAATCGAAATATCTAGATTTTCTTCGTTTTAATTTTTTACTGAAAATCGACGTAAAATATAGAAAACTGCGTTACAATATTAAGCGACGAATCTGGACAGAATCTGTCCTGATTCGTACACTATTTTTAAATAGGACATAACTCGAACATCCGATGTCTATTCGTGACAAATTTTAGATGTGTAAATGTACAATTGATAGAGCTATAATTTTTTGTATATCAGATTACTTATAAACATATGAAACAACTCGATATAGGTTTTGCAATATAACATATAGTTGTTGTCCAGAGATCTGAATTTCTGTTTTAAACGCTGATATTAAAATGATCATAACTAGAGCTTCAGAAATTCAAATCATATGAATCTTGGTGTTTTGGATAAGTATATCAAAAGACCTATAATTTTCTATTAATTTTCATAACCTGAAACCTGATGAAAATTAACTCAAACTACGTTTTAAAAATATATGACGGTGCTGAATAGATTCTGATCTGTTTTGCTCGACGATACGAAAACGGGTATATCTCCCAAACTGGTAGTCATATTTAGGCGAGACTGGAACTTACACGTGCACAACACTTAGATATATATTTCTGTTTATATTCCGAAATTTATTAACTTGATTAACTAGTCGTACATATTACATATTTACAACATTGTTTTTGGACGTTTCTTGTATACTTATCTCATATCATGTTCTGTGATTGCTTATTTATTTTTATCTATATGACTTGTGATTAAACCATTATATACTAGAATTTACTTGATCTTGACACGACTGAATCATGAATACTTGAACCCAATATATACACTTGAACCAACTTGACTCGAACCATGAATACAATTGGCATGACTTGCATTTAACATGACTATATGAACTCAATCTTGAAAACTTGATATCATACATCACCTTTTGTATTCATGAATTCGATCAAGACTCATAAAATTAATCATAGACTAATAAACACAGGGTGTTGGGATAGTTTGAGTATGAATCCAACGGAATCTTATGAGTGCCATTATACAAATCATGTTGCTGTGGTACCGGGCTGAAATGGTACAAATCATGTTGCTATGGTACTGGGCTGAAACGGTACAAATAATATTGCTGTTGTACCGGGCTGAAACGGTACATCACGAATTCATGAATGAGAGCCCGTGTTTCCAAGCCCCTGGATGATAGCCTGTTGGGTTTGGAATACTTCAATAACAATTGAAGTCCCGCTATTTTGGGTCCATGATTTCTTGCCTCTGGACGATAGCCTTGGGTTCGAGAATATTTTTGAAATTGGTTGATAGTCACACTTGAACTGACGTTAAGATATATTACCTTGTAAAGACCCTTTAGGACATGGACATCCACTTCATGTTCACTATATCTACACTTCATGGCCATGTTATACTTGTTTGCCATGCTGACATAGTTGCCATATACATTAACATACTTGTTCACATATTACAATTTCCATTTATACTATATTACATTTCATCTTGCACTCAATCTATATATTACACATCTTTTTGGGACTTACCAAGCGCAAGTTCACTGACGGGCATTCCATCCATCTTTTGTTTCTTGGAATGTTCGTCAGGTGACTTAGGATCAAAGGCGGTAGAAGTGATTGCAAAGAATTACAACCAGTTCACACCTGAAGCAGATCATTAGTTTTCTTTCCCGTTTTCTCAGTAAGTTACATGTTTAAACACTTTATTTTTATGTTCAGACTTCTTGTATCAGTTAAACTCTGTAAAGTTGAGAATGTAAATATATAAAATGGTTGGATTTTATTTTCACTTGTCTATTCTTGTGTCATTTTTATGTTGCTTATAGACGCTTAACGTATTCTTATAGTAAATACATTGCGGGCTTGCCATGTCACTATTTCCGTCTACTGGGAAGCAGGGCGTGACAACGCCAGGAGCAGAGAGGGGCAGCAGGAGCATCAGCCGTGGCAGCGGCAGAGGCAGAGAGGTTCTGCCGTCCGGGGAGCTGCTTAGGAAGCTCTAGATGGCTGATCTTGCACCCCGATCCGTATCCCCTTCAAATGAATCCATCCGTGTGGACTTTGCCACACCTCCAGGTATATTGCACGCATATTCATTTCGAATGTAATATTATAGATATATACGTATATTTATTTTAAAGTTACTTATATGTTAATTTTTAATTGTCTGGCTATGGTAGTGCGTCTACTTCAGAGGCAGAGGCCACTACCGCACCTGCAAGTATATTTATATATCCTATATTGCATACATATTGATTTAGAATGTTATATTATAGATATACACACATTTTTTTGCAATTATTTATATAATCAATTTTTGATTGTGTAGCTGTAGGTGGTGCTTCCACATTCCGGACAGAGGCCACCACCGCACCTGTAAATATGTTTATATATCCTAGATTGCATGCATATCAATTTAGATTGTTATATTATAGATATACACATTTTTTTTTGCAATTACTTATATAAAATATTTTTAATTGTCTAATTGTAGGTGGTACATCCATATCTGGCGCAGAGACCACTCCCGCCACTTCCATACCATCCGCGTAATTTGCAGATTAGTATTCTTAAATATAAAATCTTTTCCACAATAAAGACAATGACTTGGACACAGTAGCCTATCCAAAGGACCCAAATGAAAATAATTTAAGCTCTCAATTAGTTTTACATTTTTGGTGGATGTAGTCAGCCTTTATTTTTATGAAAATTATTTTTTTATTTTACATATCCTCTAAGAATAACCATGAACTTAATGTAATTTTATTGTCAATGTTATTTTCTAGTTAGAGGGATGTGTTCACGTCCAACTCATCGGCTGTTCCTCACCGGAGGAACTATCATCCCGCTCGTGTTGCTGTCCGGGCCTAAGCTTGTGCTGCCGCCGCCGGAGATATATATCGCATTCAATTTTTGTTAATCCTTACTTTCTAAATACTTTTTTGTCTTGATATTGCTTGTTTTGATATTCCTGTAGACGCAGCAAAGCCCCATCCCGAGAGGGGGACTCGAGGGTCGAATCAGTCCCACAGGCTGAGGTCCGATAGAGTTATGAGAGAAGCATCATTCCCCCTCTTGTTTATCCCGATTATCGCTATACCGACGATTATTCCGAGAAGTTCGGCCGATATATAGGGGATGAGAGCCGCGTCCAAAAGAAGTATCTTCTTCACGTTGAGTGGGGCGATCAACACTGGCGCTCCTTTGCCCTCTTCTGGGATCAGGCTAGGGTATTAATATATATTTTCATTTGATTTATCAAATAAATTTTTTATTATTTAACACTTATAATTTAAATACATTATTTTTTTGTATTCCACGACGATCCAACACATTCATATACGCATACCATCACATGATATACATATGTGCAACCCCCACTAATCGTCATAGAGCAATTAGTGGACGTTTGAAACACGTATCAAATGGAATACAAAAAAACAACGTTAAATATTCGATTTTGAAACACTCCGATTTTCCCCTAACACTTAGGTTACATCATATGCAATCTGAAAATAATCAAATAATACCATAAAACCAAAAACCCAGAGTACAGAGAACCCTAAAAAACTCAAGCCCAAACTCGTCTACAAGGCCAACGACGCCGGTAAAAAAGAGATTTGCAGTTGGATTACGACTTTCAACCTGTACTCGATCTTGATCACCCTGACAGAGTGCTCGATCTTCTCTCTCTTTACCTGGGCCTCATAAAGAACATGCAATCTAGCTAAGATCCGATATAATAGGAACGAGCTAAAGATCGATTGCTACATATTATGGCTGGCAACCCCCGAGGCGGAGAGAGCGGCTCTCTTACATTCATCGGTCTTTGCCAGAATCGACGTAGATACATGGCCTCTCTTGTGCCGGTATTATGAGTCTGAGCACAAATAGGTTTCTAATTTAAATGTAATTCATTCTTTAGTATATAATTTTTTTATGTTGCTTAATTAGAAAACTAAATCTGATTGTGTTGTGTAGAAATAGACCGATAAAAACAAGGAGAATATGAAGTCGGCGAAGAGGGGTTGCCCCACTTACACAGGTGGCTCGAGAAACATTACTCGTGCCATGGAGGTATCGGTAAATTACAATAGATCTATTTTGATATGATGCAATATTAAGAGTTATTTTATAATATATGTAAATTTTTGAAGAATTGCAGAGAGCTCAGACCCTAGCACAGGGTAGTACACCGAGTATGTTGACCGCGTATCTTGTCATCCACGGCACCTTGACAGATCCCGCCACGGGCGAGCTTCGATTCCCCGACACTGCTACCCAGGAGTATTGCGTAAGTGTTAATATTTATTCTAATTCGAATAAAATTTTTGTTTTGATAAGTTCAAATTTAAATGATATATATATTTATGTTTTAATGCTTAACGTGGGTGTAGGAGTGGGTGGTGGAGCAGGCGGAAGCATCGGGGATTGATTTCAGTGGACAGACCGATCCGATCGTACCAACCCCAGTCCTAAATGCCGCACACGGAGAGCACCATGGAGCTTCGGAGAGAGGCCGGGGACTTGGTCCTAACAGGGCACATATGAAGTTGGTCTCCACTCTGGCGGTTACTTCCCCTACCCCCCATGAGCGACGTCTGGAGCATGATGTTGCCACATTGAAGACCACCGTCGAGGAGTTGAAGGAGATATTTGTATGTGTTCCCGCCAAAAATTTCTGCGCAAAAGAGTCCAAGGTATCAAATGGCAGCGATACGCTTAAGGAAATGCAAACCAGTATCTTCCGGCCTGTATTTTTATAAACTCCCGAAGGAGGAACTATTAAATTCTGATGGTATCGAAAGCATCTCGAAATATCCTTCGATTTGATATATTATGGGCTTCATAATTCATCCGGGATCAAAAGTTATGAGCAAATATGCTATGCACTGTTCCCTGATTAAAAATCAGGAATTACCTCAATGAGGTATCACGTGCTCACACGTGGTCAATGGTCATGTGTTGACACGTGATAGTTAAAACAGAAATAAAAACAAACGGCTGAAGAAGGACCCGATTGGGGGTCACGTGCTCACACGTGACCAATGTTCATGTGTTGACACGTGATAGTTAAAACAGAAATAAAAATAAATGGCTGAAGGAAATACCTCAATGGGGTATCACGTGCTCACACGTGACCAATGGTTACGTGTTGACACGTGATGGTTAAAACTAAAGCGTAAATAAACGCTGAGAAAAGAACTCAATTGGGGGTCACGCGCTCACACGTGACCAAGGGTCACGTGTCAGCACGTGACTGGCTTCGAAAGCCTTACAGTTTAATAGAATTAAATTCTAAAAGTTTCTAAATCTTTCCAAATGGAAAAGGATTATGGGGACCGTTAAATTAAAGATCCAAGGGTGATTAAAAATCACCAATTTATGGAAAAAATCTTAGACAAGGAAAGATTTCCCTAAATCTCACCAGAAATAACAAACAGAATATCTTTGGATTAAAAAATCCAACGGTGAATAAAATTCACTTAATAATCTAAAGGCTCATGTTAATTATGAAAATAAACAAAATCTTTCAATGAAAAATTTGCTAAACAAATTGATTCTTTTCCTTCTCCTATAAATAGGAGCCAAGAAGAGAAGAGGGATATAGAATTTTGGCATCTTGAAAATTCAGAGAGAAAAGAAAGGAGAATTTAATTCTCTGCAAAGAAAACCCTATGTGAGAAAAGAAAGGGAATCAAAACTTCAAAAGAAAAGAGAATTTAATTCTCAAAAATCTAAGAGTTTAACTCTTTTGCAAAAGAACTTAGTTCTTCCTCTGGTTATAGATCTGCAAAGAGCATATCTCCCCATAAGTTGAGAATTTAATTCTCATCGGGTTGAGATCCTGCCATGCAGATCCGAAACTTAGAGGGGGAATTGAGTTTAGAGAATTTAATTCTCCCAAGATAGAACTAGGGTTTAACCCTAATTGAGAATTTAATTCTCTCAAATTCACAGAAATTTAATTGCTCTTAAAATGAAATTAGGGTTTCACCCTATACAAGAATTTAATTCTTTTACATATATGTGAATTTAATTCCTCTAAAAGAAATTAGGGTTTAACCCTACATAAGAATTTAATTCTTTCATAATGGGAATTTAATTCCTCCAAAGTCGTAATCAGGGTTTAACCCTATAGAGAATTTAATTCTCAAAATAAAATAAGGAGACTTAAAAGATCTCTGTGCATGAAAAGAACTAAGGTCACGTGTCCCCACGTGACGCCTGAAGAGATCCCCAGAAATGAGAAGCAAGAAGCTTTAAGGCAACGCCTCACGTGCTCCCACGTGACTTACAAAACACAGAAAGAAAAAGCGAAGGAAAGCAAAGCTTTGGGCGCTCTCACGTGTCCTCACGTAACCCCTTAGTAAATGCTTTAATGATCTGTGCATAAATCCCCATCACGTGCCAACACGTGATGCTAAAAATAAAATATAAAAAAGTGTTAAACACTTATTTATAAAGCAAAGTAAAAAGGACCTGAGCGCTCTCACGTGTCCTCACGTGACCCCTAATAAATGCATTAACGAATCAGTGCATGAGTGCCTATCACGTGCCCACACGTAATGGCCAAAAAATTAAAAAGTGTTTAACACTTATTTTCAGAATGAAGCAAAGAAGATCTGGCCCCACCTTTGGGTGCCCTCACGTGTCCCCACGTGACCCATTTTTATCTAGCGTTTAACACTAATTTGAGAGCTTTATTTCTAGTGTTTAACATTACTGTTCTCTAGTGTTTAACACTACTTTTAGCCAAATTGGCTAATTTTCCAGAGGCAAAAGTCTCCCCTTCAACTGAGTCTCAAAATTAAGTAAAACTCACAACTACAATATTAATGCTCAGTCAAAGATAAAAATGTTATTAGAGACCTCAAACTCTTGTTTAACATTGCTAAATAATGTGGGCTTGAACCCAGACAAGTGTCTAATAGTCCAACAAAGGGCCAACACTTCAGATCTAATTGGACTTAGCCCAAATTGGCCATAAGTCCTCGATTCAGATTTAACTGAGCCAATGTGCTCATAATCTAATTATTTGATCTTAGTTCCAAATTGGACTACAGATCCCCAAGCAACCTTGGTTCAAGGGTACATCTCTTCACCCCTTTGATAATTGTCGTTGTAATTCCTCAACGTCCTCAAAGAGGTGACGGGTCCCGACAACCACACATCTCACAGATTATGACGTCTCTAAACTACGGACTGTTGGGTCCTTAAACTCATGGGCAATGATGTCCTTAACCTTGACTGTGAGGTCTTTAAACTCACGGACTATGATGTCCTTAACCTTGACTGTGAGGTCTTTAAACTCACGGACTATGATTTCCTTAACCTTGAGTGTAGGGTCTTTAAACTCACGGACTATGATGTCCTTAACCTTGACTGTGAGGTCTTTAAACTCATGGACTATGATGTCCTTAACCTTGACCGGGATGTCTTTAAACTAACGATGGACCACTATATCCTTAAACTGGAAATCGACCGAAATGTCCATAAACTAAACAATAGAGCCTAAATGCTCTCTTGTTGGATCTAAATGATCCTGTTAAGTTGATCTTAGTCTAGAAATTAGACTAACGTATCCTTAACACACGTTTAAGTTGATCTTAGTCTCAAATGAGGCTAACGTATCCTTAAACCCAACCCCCAAACCCAAATCTAAAAAGATACGGATTTGGACTAATCCACGTCCTACGGGCGACAACGTAAATTAGTCTCCGTATACAATCCACGGGCAACCAAAAACAAAACAAACACCCACGACACGAAGTGACCATCTGGAGAAGGAGAAAGTTGTTACCGCGATGCGGTAGCGTAATTAACTGCAGGGGCTTGCGCCTGCAGGGAAGAGCGTCCCCACAATCAAAAACCCCTCAAATGAGGGGGAATCTGACGAAGTCTGCTACATCGGCCGCATCCGTTTAAACCTTCGATACATAGTGCCATAAATCAACTTGGCATCTTCGGAGAGGTGGACGGATAGCACCAATTAGTATCTGTCCCCAGATTCAGGCAAGACAGTCCGTCTTCCCGGCTTCCGGCGGTAAACAGCATGTATATTGCTTATTAGTAAAATATTATATCACATTATAAATAGTAGCATATGCAATATTAGTAGCCTGAGCTTATTTGGTTTTAGACTTAAGTTTGATTAATCAAATTTACATAAAACTATCTAATTAAACTGAACTCAATAATCATAACCATACCACATCTTTCTTCATTTTAGAATTAAAAAAGTTATGATTATCCAAACTCAAAACTTGAGAAGAAAACATTGCTTTGTAAATTAGACAACTCCAAAACCAAGTATCCAATCAAAACTAAACAATTAAGGAGAGATATGGGCTTACAAGTTAGAGTTAGCATCATTTCTACCTTCACTTAAAATAAACTACGATTTTCCAAACTAGATACCCAAACTAGGCCTAAGTCCCTAAGTATTCTTAGACTGGGGGAAAAAACAATGCCCTTAATGTGTAGAATTTCAACATGTATAAATTCTCATACATAACATATGAATTTCAACAGAACGTGTGGAATCTCAACAAAGCATATATAAATTCATGGTTCCGCAATAATCCAATAATGATACGAATTTGACTAAAATCTAATACACCGTTCTTACTCGTTTATTACACAAATACAAAATTTTACAGATTTGGCAGACTATTTCGGCTGCGGCTCCATATGCCGCTCCTTCGGCTACTGCTTCGCAAGCCAATACTTCGGCTGTGGCTGCGCAGGCCACTCCTATACCTCCACACCCACTTAGACTCCTGCACAGACCGCTCCTTCATTAGTCGAGTTTTGATGACCTAGGAATGCACTGAGGAGCAGATGCACCAGATTACGGCAATTATTAGAGGTGGGGGAGCTGGACCGAGCTAGCGTAGATTTATTTATATTTTTGAGAATGTATGTACTTATTTGATATATATTGTATATTTTGGACGATATCGGTGGTTGTTTGGATATTTACGATAATTTTAGATTGATTTTGTATTCTGTTTGTTTATTTCTTTTATATATTATGTGTGAGATATTGTTTATGAATATTTCTGTATTTGGCTATATGATATATATTATTGTGCACAGGGCGGGAAAAAAACGGGAAACCCTTTTTTAAAAAAACCCTGATATAATGTCCCTACGGATTAATCCGTAGGGGAAGCCCTTTTTTATAAAAAAAAACCCTGATATAATACCCCTACACATTTATTCGTAGGGATAAAATATAAGAATATCTTATATTTCGTCCCTATAGACTCAGTAATATGGGCAAAACTTACTCCTACGGTGTAATCTGTAGGGGCATTTAGAAGGCCCTACGAATAACTCCGTAGGGGCAATTATTTTATTTTATAAACAGATAAATTAAAAAAAGAATATGTCCCTACGAAATAATCCGTAAGGCGAATTTCCCCTATGGATTACGCCGTAGAGGAAATATTTACTCCGTAGGGGTATGTTCAGGGCAAATACTTGAACCTGCGGCCTTTGGACCTACGGAGCTATTTTATGTCCCTTCGGATTAATCCGTAGGGGCTACGGTTTTCCCCTACGTCTAAATCCATAGAAGCAAGTGAATATTGTAGTAGTGATATATATCAACTGATGTCCAAAATAAGCAATATGTATCAAATAAAGTATATACATCCTTCAGAAATCCAAAAAATATAAATAAATTTATGCTGGCTCCATCCAGGTGCTCCACCTTTAAGTATCTGGAAAATCTAGCATATCTGCTCCTCAATGCAGCCCTATGCCTACAAAATCTTAAGTAATAGAGTGGCCTGTGCAGGAGTAGAAGTGGGCAGTGAAGCTGAAGGAGTGGCATGCACAGAAGAACATGGATACAAGTTGTTCATGTAATCAGTTTCAGGATGTAAACAAGTAGTTATGTAATCAAGTCAAGTTATAGTCATGGTTCGGTCAAGTCAAGTCATGTTTGCATGTTGATATTGTTTAGGTATTCAGGTTCAGGTTCAAGTAGACATGTTAGAATTTGGATTCATGTTTGAACTAGATTCTGATTTGAGTTCTCAGATTTAATTTAGATTCAGACTTGAGTCAAACACTTTAAACTGATTTGGATCCTGAATTAGATTCGGGAGTTATCGGTAACTGCTGCACATGGACGGCAGGATTTGTGTCTTTTTTCAAGAAAATTACTATTGATAACACCATTAAGTTTTTCTACCTTAAATAGGCAAGCACTCACTTTCTCCGGCTCCCTCAAACTCAAGAGAATTGATCCCGCTTAAACCTATATTTACTGAAGTCCTTAACAGTGTTTTATATAACTCGAGGGGGTTTTACGAAAAATATATTTATAATTTATAATTTCAAAATAAATCTCGAGAAGTTATTTATATTATTTAAGGTTTTCATGGATGTGGATTTTAAAGATTTGAGGTATTTTAGTGATAATAACTTCGCTTGAATAGTTCATGGTATTTTAGTGTAAAACTTGTATTTTGGATAACTTGAGGGTATTTTGGTGAAACTTGTCATTCTTTTATTTTTTTTAGAGAAACATGGAATTTTATTATATTTGAAAATATGTGGTTTGATAATATTTATATATTTATTAAAATTAAATTTATAATTAAGTAGAAAATTTTATTTTTCTTAAAAATCCTATTAAAAACCTTTCGAGACCGAATGCCCCGTGAGGAGGTCTGCATCTCGCTCTACCAGCCCAAGGATGTGCGATAATCCGCACAATCCAATAGCGGGTCCTCTAAAAAGGGTTGTAGAGGTTTATTTGCAAAGTAATTTTAAAATATAATTCCAAAGAAAATCGTTTTTAATAGTAGATGGTATTTTAATGAAATATATTGTATCGCCGCAAAGATACGTTCAAAGAGAATCATGCTATGGAAACCATGTGTGTTTGGAAGGGTAGGTCATTACCCCGTGAGATTTTCTAAAGGTATGTTTAACAAAAGTACTAAAAGATGTGATATATGAAGTTCATGGTATTTTAGCGTAAAAGTTAATTTAAAGTGATTTTTCATGGAATTCTAGGTTACAATTTATTCTAAACATTTATAATAGTGTTACAAATATTGTGTAAAAGTTGGATGAACAATATGTAAATAAAAAGGTGAGTTTTTAAGGTTTAGAAAATTGACATCGGTATTAACTCCACTTACCGATATTTATTTTGAAAAGAGATTTCAAAGAGAAAAAAGAGAGATTGGGAGGGACTTACTTTTGGGTTTTGTTAAAAAGAGAGAGAGGAAGAGGTTGAGGTCGTCGCGGCATCGCGGGGTCGCCGGAATTGCTTCGTTTCCTCGCCAGAAGTTAGTCTTGGGCTAACTCCTCTTTTACTCCACTCGTACTTGAAAAAATTTGAGGGTTTTGGCTAGAATTTTCAGAATGAGGAGGGGTTAGGGTATGGTTTATAGTGTGAAATTAGGGTTTTGGAATTGAAAGAATGAATTAAAATGCATTAAAATTTGATTTAAATATGAAATTGAAGTCTCTGTTTAAATTCAGAGAAATCAAACAGCGCAGGGGTAATGGGGGTAAGGGAAACGACAAGTGTGAAAAACCCGGGCACTTTTTGCCTACGGAGGCCCATCTCCACCGGCCCTAGGGCGTATCTCGTCGGCCATTTGGTGGGCAGGGACCGGTGGATCTTGTCCATGTGTCTTACTCACTGTTAATATCAATATGCACATGTTTGTTTTTCTGTCTTTTCATTTCTATGTGCAGTGCACGTGTAAATTTTTGGGCTTCCAAAAAGTTTAAAGGAAAATTCAGAAAAAATATAATGTGTCAGAGGGGATTCGAACACAGAGGCTACATCGCAGCAGTGCAAGGCTTTACCAATGAGCTACAAGTGCTTTCTTGCTGTTGTCAACAAAAATTAACTTATAAAGTGTACTCAGGCTTGCAAACTCCACTCTATACATTAACTTAAAAAATTTTGTACAATAAAATTAGAGTCGTTACACAGCGCGTCGAAACGCTGCTCCAGACGTCGCTCGCGGGGGTAGGAGAAGTAACCGTCGAAGAGGATGACAACTTCATATAGGCCCTGTTGGGACCAAATCACCGGACTCTCTCCCAACCACTGTGGTGCTCTCCGTGTACGGTGTCTACGACAGGGATCAACACGGCTGGATCAGTCTATATGGTGAAATCAATCCCTGATAACTCAGCCTGCTGCACAACCCGCTCCTACTCCAAGTAAAGAATTGAAACGTAAGTAAACCATTTAAATTTAAACTATTCAGAACAAAATTTTATTCGAATTAGAATAAATATTAACACTTACGCAATACTTCTGGGCAGCATTGTCAGGATATTGAAGCTCGCTCACGGCCGGATCTGTCGATATGGCGTGGACAGATAGATAATCCTTCTACATGCTAGGTGTATCACCCTGAGTCAGGGTCTGAGCTATCTGCAAATCACCAAAAATTTACATATATAATAACATAACTTTTCATATTGCATTATATCGAAATAGATATATTTTAATTTACCGTTGCCTCTATGGCATAAGTAATGTTCCTCGATCCACCCGTGTAGGTAGGTCGACTCCTTTTCGCGGACTTCCGATTCTCCTTGTTTTGAACGACCTGTTTCTGCACAACACAATTAGATTTAGTTTTCTAATTAAGCAACAAAAAAATAAATAATATGCTAATCACCGAATTACATTTAAATTACAAATCTGCTTGCGCTCAAACGCAAAAAACTGGCACAAGAGAGGCCATGTATCTGCATCGGCCCTGCTAAAGGCCGAAGTCTACAGGAGAGCCGCTCTCTCCGCCTCGGGGGTCATCCACCATAGCTCGTAGCAATCATTCTTCAGCTCATTCCTATGATACCGGACCTTATTATGTATGTTGGTCATGAGGTCCCGATAAAGAGCATGAAGATCGAGCGCTCTATCAGGGTGATCGGGATCAAGTACGGGCTGAAAGTCGTAATCCAACTGCAAATACAAGAAATCAATGATTTTAAATTATAAGTGCCAAATGATAGTAAATTTATTTGATAAATCAAATTAAAATATATAATAATACTTGGGCCTGCCCCAGAACAGGGCAAAGGAGCGGGTGTGATGTTCGTCCAGTCTACGTGAAGAGAATACTTCTTTTTGATGCGACTCTCATCCTCCATATACCGGCCGAATCTCTTGGCATTATCGCCAGTGTAGAGATGATCGGAGGTAAATAAGAAGGGGAATAGTCCCTGTCCCTAGAGGTATCGGGCCTCAGCTTGTGGGACTGATTGTGCCCTCGAGTCCCCCTCTTGGCCCGTAGCTGCCCTGCGTCTATAAAATATATAGATACACAAACAATATCAAAACAAAACAATATTTAGAATGCAAGAATTAACGAAAAGTGAAGTGCAATATATACCTCCGGCGACATCACCACGAGCCTGAGCCCGAGCCATGGCACGGGTGGGACAATAGTTCCTCCGGTGACCCGAACGTGGATGCATCCCCTCCAACTAAATAATAAACAATGACGATATAAGTAACTTCTGAATAAAATAATACATAATAAATTTGATGTATTAAAATAATACTAACCTGCAGACTGAGAGGAGGGTACAGATCGTGCGGGAGCGGCCTCTGTCCTGGATGAATATGTGTGTATATCTATAATAAGCAACTTCGAAATGAATATTCATGTATATCTATAATATAATATTCAAAATGAATATGTGTGCAATATAAAATATGTAAATGTACCTGCTGCAGGTGTGGGAACGACATGTGCCCCAGATGTGGGAACAGCCTGTGCCTCGGATATAGAGACACCCCTCCAACTAAACAATAAAAAATGACTATATAAATAACTTCAAAATGAATATGCGTGTTTATCTATAATATAACATTTAAAATGAATTAATATGCGTGTAATATACCTGGAGGTGTGGTGTCACGCCCCGCTTCCCAAAATACGAAAATTTCGGGATGTAACAAAGCCAGCCATGCTAACTACAGTAAGGAAATATCTTCCCATAGTCACATTACGGCTGTCTATCAGTAATTAAGAACAATAATATAATGGTCTATCTCTAAATATGTCCAAATAACCACAAACGACAATAAGAAATAGTAGCGAAAGCAATAAAGATCCAAAGAATAACTAATCATCAATAAGAGCTATATCAGCGAGATGGTTCTCACTGATTGGCGATCTTGTCGAAGTACTCACGTGCTAAGTCAAGTATCTGGACAATACAAAAACTAGATGTCAGTGCATCATAAATATCATAATAATAAACTGAGCAATGTACTATAAGGTGTTATATGCAAAAATGAAGTGTAATTATAAACAAACACTCACAGGTGATATATCAGCAGGCTATAAGTATTGTAAGGTGTTTTACGTCACCCTATTAAGATGGGAATATGCGTCGCTTGTCAGCGTATACATATTCCCCCTGTCTAAGATAGACCGGGGTTTATTAATTGTGGGGATCTGAATCTCCGGCTGTAACATTTTGAAAATTTGGAAATAAATAAAAGTAATTAATTAAATAATAAAATGCCGATTTAAAAAGTTATCAAAACCAAATAAGACATTTCCATAAGTAGTATGTAAAACAAATTAAATTAAAATTTTAATATGTACCATAAATAAATTATAAGGGTTTTAATGAGAAATTTAGCTTCATTTTAATTAAAATAGTGTTATGCAATAACATAGGTAGTGAGGGGTTGTTATGCAAAATATAGGAAATTGTGCAAATTTGAATTGATTAAGGGTGAAAGTGAAAAGGGGTAGAAAATGTCTTAGCTCAGAATTTTATTACAAATTAAAACAAATTGATGAGATAATGTAAGGACACCTCCTGCTTGCATGCACACACTCACACAACACCTCCTCCTTGCATGAGGATGGCACCCTTTGGCCTTTGACACCTCCTCCTACACCTCACCCTTCTCTCTTCTCATATATATATTATGTTCAGATCATTTAACTAATTTACAATCTAAAAATTTAAAAGAAAGAAAAAGAAAACTAAAGAAAATAAGGAAGAACAAGAGAAAGAAGAAGAAAAGAGCTAAGTCTAGGGATTCATCATCATCAAGCTAGGACCTAAGGATTTAGGTGTCTTGAAGGAAGCTATTCACCATCCTCAGTAGGTAAAATTCTTAATTCAGTAGATTTTGTTCTGAAGTTTGTAAAATTTAGGAAATCCGATATCCATAATATCGTATTTTAGGCAAAACTAAGTTCTGTTGAAATTTGCTATTTAACTTAACCAAATAGTGCCTAAATATTATATGTTGGACCTAGAACAAACCCTAGAAGAACAAACCCAGGGGCTCGGATTTGGGCCGGCGACCTATAGGCGAATTCCGGCGTCGCCGGATTTTTGAGGAAGTTTGGTGATTTGGGTTGTTGGGTAGGTCTCTGTGTAGGTGTTTGGTTATTTTGGTATTGTTTAAGTAAGTTAGTTTAACTGTATATAAAATCTGAGAGCAAATATCGGATATGGAATCAAAATTCTCAAATACGACACGGGTAAAACGTAACGCGTTCTGTTTTCTGTTAGGAAATCACGTCCGGTTAAAATCCAGTTAAATTGAGTGTTGGATAGTTTGAAATGGTCGTATGCAGTATAACTAGCACTTAAGAACTTGTGTTTTCATATTCGCCGTATCGGAGTAGCCGTTTCCTTATACAAGTTAATTTTCGATGTTAGATTCAAATACGGGAAATTCGGAGGCCGCAAGGAAAGGAAAAGAATTGGCGATTCCTGAGTAGTTACGACGTATTCGGGTGAGTAGATTTACATCTACGGGTGAAGTCGAGTGGATAGCATATAGCACCCCCGCAAACATATAACTATTATTATGATATCTAGTTAAGTTTAGCTTTTCTTCAAAGTATTGATATAGTATTGCATCTTGTATGCCCTCCATTTGCATAAAGTTTCATATATAGTTTTTAAATGAGATATACGTGATATTTGATCTGTACGATATGGATATAGTTTGATGGATTGGTACGAGGGATCATGCCGAAATTGAGATGATATGGATATAGCTATATGATGAGATATAATACAAGGGTTGATACGTATTGGAAATGAAGAATTTGTATGCCGAATGATGGTCAATTTATCCTTTGATTCGTAGAGTTAGATTATATTCTGTTTTAGGATGTATTACTTGTGTGAGCTATATTCTTTCAAAAACTACGATTCGTTGCCTTTTTATAAAATACTAGGATGCGATACCGATTTTCAAAACGAATATCTAATTTAAATCTAGTGTGGCTCCCTTATTTCAAACTTAACGTTTCGTTTCATTTCTAAAGATATTGGTATAGCTCATAGCAAGTGATTACAATAATTGGGCTTAAATTAATTTATAGGTTTGCATTATATTATCAATATTATACGTTTTTGCGATATGCACACTCTGATAGAATACTGCACAAATACCAATGATTTCCATGCTGCACAAGCACGTAAATATATGTTACACTACACCTCATTGGTACTGCCATGTCACTGTAGAATCGTTCTGTTATATATGTGTTAATATATAGATTGTTACACCGTAGAACACTTGCACAAATACTAATGATTTCCATGTTGCACGAGCACAGACACGTATGCTACACTGCACATCATTAGTAGTGCCATGACACAGTAGAATTGATATCATTATCCCTATATGATTTAATTAAGCAGTCTTTCTTTATTACCTGTTGTAAATTACGAATATTACTAATATAAATGATGTATTTGATTCTTTGGATTTTCTGGGTATATTACTCCTGATGATATATATATCGGTGGTATGAGACACAATTATATATGTATATATATAATATATCATCAATATAAATCTATGCAAGTTTCTTATTCCTCACTTGATATTTTGATATGATGAGAAAACGTCCGCCATGAGTTTTGTGTTTTATGATTTGGTTTTATTCCGGACCGAGTGGGGGAGCTATACGGTCGCGGATTTTACGTTATCCAGACTAAGTGGGAGAGATATACAGTTGGATACATGGTGAACCCGGTCGAGGCCGAGAGGCAGGATAGCCGCATTATAGGCGGGGAGCCTAACGAGGATACTCGATTCCGGAGATAGAAATGAGAACGGCAGATATCCAGGGGATATTGACCGTAGATAGAAATGAGCACGGCAAATATCTAGGGGATATTGACCGGGGTTCGATTGGGCACGGCAGATATCCAGGGGATACTGATCGTAGCCAGGATATCGGGTGGCGATCATCTGTTGAGATGCTGTCGACGGTATCTGCATTTACGTGTTGATAATGGACACAGGAGATTTCGGATTAAAATGTCGATGATGGACATCTATATGTATATTGATATGGTCATTATCATGAAGTACACAGTTAGATATTATTTGTTGGATTCCACCAAAACTGATCTGGGGGTCAGTACCAGCATATATTTGTACAGACATTCATATACAAAAAGGGATTCAAATACGAACTATAGATTCATGATTTTGACTCATATGACACTGAGATATTATACATCGGGATTGCATGATAGTTAGTATTGCACATATGCAGATCATATAGTATATTGGTATAGATTATGATAGGACTATACTTATGACCTAGGTATCGTCATGCATTTCGATTTCTACTTGTAAGTGTGCTTTTATTCACTGAGTTGGCAACTCATCCCCGTTGTGCCACAGTTTCTTACAGGTCTTACCGCTTGGATTATCAACGGCTTGGGCACACATTCTTTTTCGGGAATTGATTGGTGAGTGGATTATTATTATTGTATCATACTCACTCTTGATTATTCATATATTCTTGTATCTAGTGGAAACTCCATTAACTTAGAAGTGGTATATTATGGACTTAGAAGCAAGACTTAGAGTTTATGGGTGATGATGTTGTACTCTTTGGAGTCGACTTCTAATTTAGTTTGATTGGTTGATCCATCGTTGGACGTGGAGACTAGCTTCCGTAGGGAAGCTATTTCATTATGTTGTATCGGGTTTTTTTTAATAAAAATCTTAAAGGAGGAATGTCAAGTTTTAAAATGTTATAAATGCTTTTCAACATACTTAGTTAAATTTAGATGTTATTTTAAATTGATTTTATCGGAGGATTATTCAAACCTCACCTCTACTATTTTCCAAAAAGGGTTTAGATTCCGGGTTTCGTCTTACTTGAACCGCGTTGACGTATTTAGATATCACGTGATTCAAGTGCCGGTCACGTGCCACAAATTGGGTCGTGACAAAGTTGGTATCAGAGCGTTTAGTTTAACCTTTGTTCGAGTTTAGGTTGACTATATGGAGTCTGGAAATACATTTTGTTACCTGGACTTAACCTTATAGTACGTAGACTTGATTTTGGGGGTCTTATACTCGAACTTTCGTTTTATAGGATGACCTTTGTTGATGGAGTAGGTACTAAGTAGAGTGACGTACCGTATATATGTTCCGCGGCATATTTACGATATGATACTCCGTCTAAGATACCTTAGGATTTATATCTCGAGATCTTCCTTCTATTCCTTCCGTTGATCTATCTTCGTCTGTGCATGATTGATTGTTCGATCACCATGTTATGAGGGTCGTGAGGGCTGCAGTTAGAGATACGGTCATAGCAGACTTGTCTGGGACAAGGACTGACTGGGGTGACTTTTCGATGATATAGAGACACGTCGTTTATTCATATATGATCGAGTTCAAATAATGGAGAAAGTTTCTTCGGGATCCGCACCAGATGGTAGAGTCATTGTTAGAGATCAGACAGACTTGAGACGTGATGTTTTTCTCCTCTCTGAAAATCGTGGTGTCGCGTACTGTTTAGACAGCGGTAACAATCATTGCTAAGGTTATCAAGATATTGCTTCCTGAGTTCATGAAGTTAAATGGTTGACGACGTTACCAGTATAGATGGATCAGCAGGATTCATAGCCGTTCAGATGTGAGATGGTTAGGATTTTTAATCCATTGTGACGCTTCGATAAGAGATCGGTGAAATTGATGTACTTCTTTCGATGGAGTTTGTTCAGACCAGGTGCAAGTAGTTCAAGAAGGAGATCGTGTAGTAAGCTTTCCTCCGACAAATGGGGACGAGTCTTCGAAGGTGAGATTAGCCAGAATTCTCTACAGAGTATCAGAAGTAACGGATTTGCTAAATTCTCCAAGTGTGCTTTCTGGATGAATAGTGTAGATTTCTTGGGTTACGTAGTTGCAAGAGATGGGATACTTGTGGACCCAAAGAAGATAGAAGCGGTACAGCACTGGCCCAGACCTGTGTCGGTTTCTGATGTTCGAAGTTTCTTGGGTCTGGCCGGTTATTACAGACGTTTTGTGCATGATTTTTCTCGGATCGCTGCACCGTTGACCGGATTGACTAGGAAGGAAGTTCCATTTCTTTGGACAAATGCATGTGAGCAGAGTTTCCAGTAGTTGAGGACTCGCTTGACAACTATACCTGTCTTATCATTACCTTCCGGATCAAGTGGTTTTGTGGTATATTGTGATGCTTCTCGAGTGGGTTTAGGCTGTGTATTGATGAAGCACGACAAGGTTGTAGCTTATGCTTCTCGGCAGTTGAAGAGGCACGAGCAGAACTACCCCACTCATGATTTGGAGAGGGCTGCAGTAGTTTTCGCACTTAAGATTTGGAGGCATTACTTGTACGGTGAGTCGTGCCAAATCTTCACATATCATAAAAGCTTAAGTATATTTTTCAGCAGAGGGATCTGAATCTAAGGCAGCGTAGATGGATGGAACTCGTGAAGGATTACGATTGTGAGATCTTGTATCATCCAGGCAAAGCAACTGTTGTAACAGATGCTTTGAGTTGGAGACCTGGAGGTAGCCTATCTCATTTGCGCACCTTGCAGAGACAGTCTTCTATAGACTGGTAGATTTTATGTGATAGTCGTATAAAGTTTGAGTTCACCCCGACAGGAGGACAGTTAGCACATGTTCGCACCCGACCTCAGTTATTGGATCGTATCCAAGAGACTCAACCCGCAGATGCTCGAATATCGGATATTATGGATCAGGTTAGGCAGGGCAGGGAGTCGGAGTTCGTGATATATGACCATGGAGTATTACGTTTTGGGACTCGTCTTTGTGTGCCAGATTCGGATGGACTGAGACGTGAGATCTTAGAGGAGGTCCATAGATCAGCATATAGTATTCATCCTGGTGCCACCAAGATGTACCATGACTTGAGGGATGTTTATTGGTGGGAAGGAATGAAGAGGGACGTTGCGGAGTTTGTTCGAGATGCTTGACTTGTCAGCAAGTCAAGGCCGAGCACCAGAGGCCGGCAAGAGAGTTGCAACCCTTGCCCATTCCTGAATGGAAATGGGAATAGATTTCCATGGATTTCATTGTGGGTCTACCCAAGACTAGCAGAGCGTATGATTCCATTTGGGTGATTGTAGATAGATTAACAAAGGCAGCTCATTTTCTTCCGGTGAAGACGACATATGGGTTTGCACAGTATGCTCAGATTTATACCGATGGGATTGTACGATTACATGGAGTTTCGACGTGCATAGTATCAGATCGGGGTACCCAGTTTACTAGCAGGCTATGGCAGAAACTTTAAGAAGCTCTCGGTACACGATTGAGTTTCAGTACAGCTTTCCACCCACAAACAGATGGTCAGTCAGAGCGGACCATTCAGACTTTAGAGGATATGCTTCGAGCTTGCAGCCTTGATATTGGTGGTAGTTGGGATCGTCACCTACCTTTGATAGAATTTTCGTACAACAACAGTTTTCAGGAGACGATCCAGATGGCACTCTTTGAAGCTCTGTATGGGAGGAAATGTCGATCGCCTGTTTGCTGGACGGAACTGAGCGAGAGTAGCATTTTGGGACCGCAGATAGCACAGGAGACTATAGAAAATATTAAGCTGATACGAGACAGAATGAGAGCGGCCCAATGCAGACAGAAATCTTATGCAGATCGACGACGTCGTAGGCTCGAGTTTGATGCGGGAGATCACGTGTTTCTTCGTGTGTCTCCGATGAAAGGTGTGATGCGTTTCGGGAAAAAGGGGAAGCCCAGCCCCAGATATGTTGGACCTTACGAGATTCTGGAGAGAGTGGGTGCGGTAGCTTATCGTTTAGCACTTCCACCGAGTTTTCCCGATGTGCATCCGGTGTTTCATGTTTCAATATTTCGCAAGTATCTTCATGATCCTTCTCACGCGATCCAGCATCAGACCTTACAGCTTGAGCTGGATTTATGCTACACAGTGCAGCCAGTCGCTATTCTAGACAGGCAGGCAAAGAAACTGAGATCGAGGGTACTTCCATCTGTAAAGGTTCTTTGGCGAGGGACGAATCACGAAGAGATCACTTGGGAGACCGAGAATGCGATGCGAAAGAAATTTCCACATCTTTTTGAAGGTACGCTTAGTTAAGTTTTAAATTCGGGGACAGAATTTTCTTAAGGGGGGAATATTGTGACATTTTGAAAATTTGGAAACAAACAAAAGTAATTAATTAAATAATAAAATGCCGATTTAAAAAGTTATCAAAACCAAATAAGACATTTCCATAAGTAGTGTGTAAAAAAATTAAATTAAAATTTTAATATGTAACATAAATAAATTATAAGGGTTTTAATGAGAAATTTAGCTTCATTTTAATTAAAATAGTGTTATGCAATAACATAGGTAGTGAGGGGTTGTTATGCAAAATATAGGAAATTGTGCAAATTTGAATTGATTAAGGGTGAAAGTGAAAAGGGGTAGAAAATGTTTTAGCTCAGAATTTTATTACAGATTAAAACAAATTGATGAGATAATGCAAAGATACCTCCTACTTGCATGCACACACTCACACAACACCTCCTCCTTGCATGAGGATGGCACCCTTTGGCCTTTGACACCTCCTCCTACACCTCACCCTTCTCTCTTCTCATATATATATATATATATATATATATTATGTTCAGATCATTTAACTAATTTACAATCTAAAAATTTAAAAGAAAAAAAAGAAAACTAAAGAAAATAAGGAAGAACAAGAGAAAGAAGAAGAAAAGAGCTAAGTTTAGGCATTCCTCATTATCAAGCTAGGACCTAAGGATTTAGGTATCTTGGAGGAAGCTATTCACCATCCTCAGTAGGTAAAATTCTTAATTCAGTAGATTTTGTTCTGAAGTTTGTAAAATTTAGAAAATCCTATATCCATAATATCGTATTTTAGGTAAAACTAAGTTCTGTTGAAATCAGCTATTTAACTTAACCAAACAGTGCCTAAATATTATATGTTGGACCTAGAACAAACCCTAGAAGAACAAACCCAGGGGCTCGGATTTGGGCCGACGACCTATAGGCGAATTCCGGCGTCGCCGAATTTTTGAGGAAGTTTGGTGATTTGGGTTGTTGGGTAGGTCTCTGTGTAGGTGTTTGGTTATTTTGGTATTGTTTAAGTAAGTTAGTTTAACTGTATATAAAATCTGGGAGCAAATATCGGATATGGAATCAAAATTCTCAAATACGACACGGGTAAAACGTAACGCGTTCTGTTTTCTGTTAGGAAATCACGTCCGGTTAAAATCCAGTTAAATTGAGTGTTGGATAGTTTGAAATGGTCGTATGCAGTATAACTAGCACTTAAGAACTTGTGTTTTCATATTCGCCGTATCGGAGTAGCTGTTTCCTTATAAAAGTTAATTTTCGATGTTAGATTCAAATACGGGAACTTCGGAGGCCGCAAGGAAAGGAAAAGAATTGGCGATTCCTGAGTAGTTACGACGTATTCGGGTGAATAGATTTACATCTACGGGGGAAGTCGGGTGGATGGCGTATAGCACCCCCGCAACCTTATAACTATTATTATGATATCTAGTTAAGTTTAGCTTTTCTTCAAAGTATTGATATAGTATTGCATCTTGTATGCCCTCCATTTGCATAAAGTTTCATATATAGTTTTTAAATGAGATATACGTGATATTTGGTCCGTACGATATGGATATAGTTTGATGGATTGGTACGAGAGATCATACCGAAATTGAGATGATATGGATATAGCTATATGATGAGATATAATACAAGGGTTGATACGTATTGGAAATGAAGAATTTGTATGCCGAATGATGGTCAATTTATCCTTTGATTCGTAGAGTTAGATTATATTATGTTTTAGGATATAATACTTGTGTGAGCTATATTCTTTTAAAAACTACGATTCGTTGCCTTTTTATAAAAAACTAGGATGCGGTACCGATTTTCAAAACGAATATCTAATTTAAATCTAGTGCGGCTCCCTTATTTCAAACTTAACATTTCGTTTCATTTCTAAAGATAATGGTATAGCTCATAGCAAGTGATTACAATAATTGGGCTTAAATTAATTT
The DNA here is from genome assembly GCA_030015575.1 of Agapanthus africanus. Lineage (NCBI taxonomy): Eukaryota > Viridiplantae > Streptophyta > Magnoliopsida > Asparagales > Amaryllidaceae > Agapanthus > Agapanthus africanus. The sequence goes on from JASDDO010000019.1 coordinate 31,010,721, forward strand.
ATAAGTTTGCATTATATTATTAATATTATACGTTTCTGCGATATGCACACTCTGATAGAACACTGCACAAATACCAATGATTTCCATGCTGCACAAGCACGTAAATATATGTTACACTACACCTCATCGGTACTGCCATGTCTCTGTAGAATCGTTCTGTTATATATGTGTTAATATATAGATTGTTACACCGTAAAACACTTGCACAAATACTAATGATTTCCATGTTGCACGAGCACAGACGCGTATGCTAAACTACACATCATTAGTAGTGCCATGACACAGTAGAATTGATATCATTATGCCTATATGATTTAATTAAGCGGTCTTTATTTATTACCTATTGTAAATTACGAATATTACTAATATAAATGTTGTATTTGATTCTTTAGATTTTCTGGGTATTTTACTCCTGATGATATATATATCGGTGGTATGGGACACTGTTATATATGTATATATATAATATATCATCAATATAAATCTATGTAAGTTTCTTATTCCTCACTTGATATTTTGATATGATGAGAAAACGTCCACCATGAGTTTTGTGTTTTATGATTTGGTTTTATTCCGGACCGAGTGGGGGAGCTATACGGTTGCGGATTTTACGTTATCCAGACTGAGTGAGGGAGATATACAGTTGGATACATGGTGGACCCGGTCGAGACCGAGGGGCAGGATAGCCGCATTATAGGCGGGAAGCCTAACGAGGATACTCGATTCCGGAGATAGAAATGAGAACGGCAGATATCCAGAGGATATTGACCGTAGATAGAAATGAGCACGGCAAATATCCAGGTGATATTGACCGGGGTTCGATTGGGCACGGCAGATATCCAGGGTATACTGATCGTAGCCAGGATATCGGGTGGCGATCATCTGTTGAGATGGTGTCGACGGTATCTGCATTTACGTGTCGATAATGGACACGAGATATTTCGTATTTCAATGTCGATACTGGACATCTATATGTATATTGATATGATCATTATCATGAAGTACACAGTTAGATATTATTTGTTGGATTCCCCCAGAACTGGTCTGGGGGACAGTACCAGCATATATTTGTACAGACATTCATATACAAAAAGGGATTCAAATATGAACTATAGATTCATGATTTTGACTCATATGACACTGAGATATTATATATCGGGATTGCATGATAGTTAGTATTGCACATATGCAGATCATATAGTATATTGGTATAGATTATGATAGGACTATACTTATGACCTAGGTATCGTCATGCATTTCGATTTCTACTTATAAGTGTATTTTTATTCACTGAGTTGGCAACCCATCCCCGTTGTGCCACAGTTTCTTGCAAGTCTTACTGCTTGGATTATTAACGGCTTGGGCACACATTCTTTTTCGGGAATTGATTGGTGAGTGGATTATTATTATTGTATCATACTCACTCTTGATTATTCATATATTCTTGTATCTAGTGGAAACTCTATCAACTTAGAAGTGGTATATTATGGACTTAGAAGCAAGACTTAGAGTTTATGGGTGATGATGTTGTACTCTTTGGAGTCGACTTCTGAATTAGTTTGATTGGTTGATCCATCATTTGGACGTGGAGACTAGCTTCCGTAGGGATGCTATTTCATTATGTTGTATCGGGTTTTTTTTATAAAAATCTTAAAGGAGGAATGTCAAGTTTTAAAATGTTATAAATGCTTTTCAACATACTTATTTAAATTTAGATGTTATTTTAAATTGATTTTATCGGAGGATTATTCAAACCTTACCTCTACTATTTTCCAAAAAGGGTTTAGATTCCAGGTTTCGGCTTACTTGAACCGCGTTGACGTATTTAGATATCACGTGATTCAAATGCCGGTCAAGTGCCTCATTTGGGATCATGACACCGGCAGCCGCGGACTAAGCTGTCGTTAATTACCCCTCACATTTAGAGCGAAGGAACCTCCGATTGACGGGTCAACTAGTTATGTGAACTCAGTGTGCAGTGTGCATGTGTTGTGTTTTAAAAGGAGGGTTTGGATATATCGGGGGCCTCGCAGAGTTTACGGGGGGCCCGTTAGAAAAATTTTCCTAACGGGGGACGTGTTTCTGGTGTGGAGTGCACGGAAAATGAGGGGTGAGGAGTGTCTTAAAGACGCGTGCATGGCACATGGACGCTGGGCACCCATGGGTCACGTACCTGACGCGTGGGCGCTTGGCACATGGACTATGGGCACCCACGGGTCACGTGCGCAGCGCGTGACCACTGGGCTCCAACGGGTCACGTAAGCTGCACGCAACCGCTGGGCGCCAGCGGGTCACGTGAGCTGCACGTGACCGCTGGGCGCTGAGCGCCCGCGGATCGCGTGAGGCGCACGTGGATGCTGAGCGCCCGTGGGGCACGTGCCCTGCACGCGACCGCTGGGCGCCCGCGGGTCACGTGCGCGGCACGTGACCGCTGGAAACACCAGAGGGAAAAGGGGCTTAGCCCCTGGGTTAGGAGTTGAACTCTGATTGACACGAAAGAGTGTGTTTATTTTGTAGTTAACCGCAATCAATAACGGTGTCGCGTGTAGCTAGACCGAGATGAGTACGGGTCGTCCTCTGGGAAACGTGGAATTTTTTACTCTTACTTTAGATGTGTTGAAAAAGAGAGGAGGAAGAAAGAATTTTGAAGAATGTTTTCTAGATCTACGTTAAACAAGAATATAAAATATAGATCTAGATTATTTTAGGGATGTAGATAATATAATAAGAAGGCTTGTAGGGTTCGTTAGGATTTAATAGTTATGAACGATTAATTAAAAGTTACCCTTTTTATCCATTAATAGATTTAGAACTAGAACGACGGTGATGCGTGTAGATTAGGGTTTCTGGAGGGAAAAGGAATCCCACTCTTAACCCTTATCTTGACACGGAACTCCGTTCATATCTAGCCTTTACCAAAACAATCATTAATCTAATCTCTAATCGCGGTCGGAACTAGCAAAGAATTGCTAGCGCGCCCGATTAGGATGTTAATGATTCTTTTGATAAAGTTCCTAAACTTTATAGGACTTAAAAAGGGTTTAGTTATTTTCATCGTCCATTAGCCTACCCTAATCCTACGAACCCTAACAAGCGGAGAATTACTCGCGCATGTTGGGAGAAGAAGATGAAAAGAAAGAGAGGAAAAACATAATGTAAAATGCAAAAAGAATTAAATAAAATAACTACCTTTATTAATCAACTTGAACAAACTACACTTTAATCCGTAGAAAATGATTACAAACTAGTTGCTTCTCGATCTTTCCTAAGGAGGTAGTCGAACAGTCGATGATCAGCCTGGATGCGTGAGCGTCGGGAGCTTCGTGATCTCTTCGGCTTGATAAATTTTCCAAGAGGCTCTCGGTGCTCTTTTATAGTGCAAAGCCAGAATCTTCTTGTTGAAAACTTGGTAAAATATAGCTTTGATTCACCCCACAAAATCTTGTACTCTGAATCCCTATAATTGCGGCGGATCCGCGGCCCAAGGGGGGGTTTGGCCGCGGATCCGCGCTCAATGGTGAGGATCTCTTCATCAACTTTTGGGTGCTCTTTCCTTGTGACATTTGGCAATCCTTGGTACCTTTAGAATTCAGAAATCTTCTCTCGGTTGCTTCCAGACTTGGTCTCCAAGTTTTGCTTCTTAATTTGGCAAGTTTTCTTCAACAACTTGATTTGTTTGATAAATTCTGCATAACAACTTGGAAAATTCTGCACAATAATCTCAAATAATATTTAGTAGACTTAGTTCTACTAGGATTTGGTCAATAGATTTATTTGCATACATTTTCCTACCAAATACTAATTAAAATATATTAACACATGGAAAATGGTGTTTTTACACATAAACCCTCATATGTATAATATATTATAATAAAGTCCTTTTTTAATATGAAAATGGTAGGAAAAATGTAATACAAATGTGCAGCTTTATCAACTGAACAAACTCCTAACAGGGATTATATATAGATTTGGAGTTAAACTCCTAAAAAGCGGGTTGATTTATGGATTTAAACTCCAACAGATCTTAAATGGAATTGAACTCCTAGAAATTTTTGGATCTTCTTTTGAGCCTCGGATCCTCCTGGAATGGGATTTTTGGAGTTGGGTATCCTTCTTCTTCCTCTCTGTTGGCTGGATCTTGGGGGGAAAAGGGGAGGTGAGACATAAAATCTCCCCTTTTAGGGATTTGATGGCAGATCTGAGCTTCCTTTCAAGGGTTTTATAGTGAAAAACTATTTATTTTTGAAAAAAGAAGGGTTTAACTCTTGATTTAATTTAAAAGAAAAGAAGAAGGTTTTAGAACCTTGAGAAAGGAGGAGGAGGTACAAACCCTAAGGTTTTTTTAGAGTGAAAAAAGTTATCATTGATTTTTTCATCATGTTGCCTTTATAGGCTACACACTTAACATATAGCCCCTTGGGCTTTGCCAAATACACTTATGTCACCCCATGCCTTATGTGCTTATCTTTTTTTGCACATAAGCCATGGGGTTTCCAAAATTTTGGCTTTTTCCTTATTTTACATACATTTTATTTCTATGCATATATATAAAAAAAAAAGAATTACATTAAACAAATTTATGGCTTCATTCCTTTTGTCATGGGACCGGTCCTTTTGACCTAGGCTTGGGCCCACTTGGTTTGGGGTTGACCTTGGGTTTTGACTTGGTCAACTGGGTGTGATTTTGACCCCAACAAAGTGCCCCCATCAATAAATGCACACCACATATGTGAATTGTGTGCATGAAATTGATAGATCTTCTTTCGCGTGGAGGTTGACTCCGTTTTGACGACATGGAGGTCGATATTGCCTTTTTGCGACGTGGACGGTCGGTGCTTCCATTTTAGAGACTTGGACGGTCAGTTCTACCATTTTAGCGACGTGGGCAGTCGGTTCTGCCATTTTAGCGACGTGGACGGTCGGTTCTGCCCTTTTTACGACTTGGACGGTCGGTGCTGCCCTTTTAGCGACTTGGACGGTCGGTGCTGCCCTTTTTGGGCCTTGGACGGTCGGTGCTGCCATTTTAGCGACTCGGACGGTCGGTGTTGCCCTTTTTGCGACTTGGACGGTCGGTGCTGCCATTTTAGCGACTCGGACGGTCGGTTCTACCATTTTAGCGACGTGGGCGGTCGGTTCTGCCATTTTAGCGACGTGGGCGGTCGGTTCCGCCCTTTTTGCGACTTGGACGGTCGGTTCCGCCCTTTTTGCGACATGGACGGTCGGTGCTATCCTTTTTGCGACTTGGACAGTCGATGCTACCATTTTTGCGACATGGACGGTCGGTGCTACCCTTTTTGTGACTTGGACGGTTGATGTCTTACTCCGCTTCTTACGGTGTCGGGGTTTGATTTGACTTGCTCCGTTTTTTGCGGTGTCAGGATTTAATTTGACTTGCTCCATTTTCTGCAGTGTCAGGATTTGATTTGACTTGCTCCGTTTTCTGCAGTGTCGGGGTTGAAGTTGACTTGCTCTGATTTCTATGGTGTCAGGGTTGATTTGTTTGATTTGATTTATTTTAGGAGTTCCCTACCCGTCCAGCGGGACCTTTGAGCTTGGAAGCGCTACCGGGTGGGACATTAAGTTGATCTGTTTGATTTTTGCCTTATTTGGCGGAACTTTTGAATTTGAGAGGAACTTGAAATTTGGATTTTGTTTGGCGTCAGCATTGCTGCACTGGAATAATACCAGGAGCAACTCATCATTTGCCCCGGGAGGACTTGGGATTTGGTTTTTGGGTCGGCATCAGCATTGCTGCACTGGAATAATGCCAGGAACAACTCATCATTTGACCTAGGAAAACTTGGGATTTGGTTTTTGGGTCGGCATCAGCACCGCTAACACTGAAGCAATGCCAGGAGCGACTCGTCATTTACCGTTGGGAAAACTTGGGATTTAGGTTTTGGGTCGATATCAGCACCGCTAACACTGAAGCAATGCCAGGAGCGACTCATCATTTGTCGTTGGGAAAACTTGGGATTTAGGTTTTGGGTCGGCATCAGCACCGCTAACACTGATGCAATGCCAGGAGCGACTCATCATCTGCGGTTGCCCGTTGGGAAGCGATGGCTTAGGAGACAGGTTTAGATCTCTATCACCTAAGGATTTTCAATTTTATTAGCCATAAGGGTCTCCTAAAAGCATTTTCTCCCTACGAGTCGAGAGGATCTCACAGGTGTATTTCTCCCTAAGAATCATGGGGATTCCTAAGTGTGTTGCTCATTTATGAGTCGTAAGAATCTCACGCGGGGATTTTCTCCTCCCAAGGTCGAGAGGACTTTGCGAGTGTATTTCATCTCTTTTTTACGAGTTTGCGCCCTTTCAGGTTTTCACAAACTCGTCGGCAGTCCCGCTTGTTTTACTCACGGAGCCCTTTCGGGTTTTCATCCGTGCCCATTTTTCTTGTGGATATACCCTTTTTTTTACATTGGCGAATCTTCATTGCTGGTAGGACTCTAAATGTAGTCTCCCCGGTAGGACTTGGAAGAGATAGGGGTCGTTTATGCCCGTGGATTGTATACGGTTTTACAGGATGTATGATCCAGACCATAGGGCCGGTGTGCTCAATATGCCTACGACTTGGAGCATTCACGCGTAATATTTCTTGAGATATCGGCCATTAATGGGTGGCATGGGCCTTTCTCCCTCGGCATTTATCAGCTGGTAGGATCCTCCATCAAACACTTTCTCTATGGAGTATGGTCCTTCCCAGTTTGGCTCGAACTTTCCCTTGGCATGTCGATTGAGGATGATCGGTCTTTTGAGGACCAACACTAATACGCCTTTCTTGAAAGCGCGGAGACGAGTCATCTTGTCATAGGCCCATGGCATTTTGGCTCGGTACAACTCCAGATTTTGCTGTACTGTAAGCCTCTTTTCTTCGAGGGCGTCGAGCTCCTCGAGCCGAAGGAGCACGTTTTCCTCCTCCGTCAACTCATGCTGAACGACCATTCTTAAGCTCGGAACTTCGACTTCAAGGGGGAGGATCGCCTCCACTCCGAAGAGTAATGAGTATGGAGTGGACTAAGTTGGAGTACGATGCATGGTACGATATGCCTACAATGTCTTATGAAGTTTGAGATTCCTGTCTCTCTTGTTGGCTGAAGCATTTTTTCCTCAGGAGCTTGCATAGAGTCTTATTGAAGGCTTCGGCTAGCCCATTGGATCTTGGATTATAAATGGAGAAATATCTCCAGTCTATCTTGTGCTGAGTAGCGAATCTTAAGACTTTGAAGTTCTTGAAAGAAGGCTCGTTGTCAGAAATGATTTTTCTTGGTGTGCCGAAGCGGTATAGAATATTATGCCGGAAGAATATCAGAATATCTTTTGTCTTGATTTCTTTTAGTGGGACAGTTTCAGCCCATCTGGAGAAGTAGTCTGTTGCAGCCAATATGAACCGGTGACCTTTGGATGACGGAGGGTCAATTGGACCAACTATGTCGGTGCCCCAAACTTCGAAGGGCCATGACGCCACCGTAAGATGCAGCGGATTGGGATGCTTATGAATGAAGTCACCGTGAATTTGGCAGAGATGACACCTCTTCACATACTCTTGGCAATCCCTTATCATAGTAGGCCAATAATACCCAAGCCGTTTAATTTGAAGCCGCATTTTGGGGCCAGATTGGTGAGCTTCGCAGACGCCTGAGTGAACTTCTTTCATGACTTTTTGGGTTTCGGCCGATGACAGGCACCTGAGCCAGAGTTGGTTATATGATCTGCGGTATAGCGTATTATTTACAAAAATGTATCATAGAGCTCTTTTCTTCAGCTGAATCCTCGCAGATTTTTCTTCTGGCAGCTTGTCGTATCGGAGGTACTTTATGAAGGGTTCTCTCTAATCGGGCTTGTCTTAAATGATCGAAGCTTCTTCGGTGGGATTGTTCTCTTGTTCTACGCTTTCTTCTTCACGCAAAGAGAATGGAGGCAGAATTTGCCGGCTTCTGACTGTGATTAGAATTTCGTCCATGTCAGGATCGACTAGCTCTTTAGCTAGGCGAGCGAGTATGTCGGATTTTCCGTTCAACGCCCTAGGGACTCTTATTAATTCAATGCCGGTGAACTGTTTCATGAGCTCCACCATCCGGCTTCTGTACCGAGCCAACTCGAGTTTGTATATCTTATAGTTGCCGCTTACTTGGTTGACGGCAAACTGGGAATCACCGTAAACCCGTAGCCGAAAGGTTCCCATTTCTATGGTGAGCTCCAAACCAGCTATCAGAGCTTCGTACTCAGCCTCGTTGTTTGTGTGAGGCTCGGTGAGAGCGAAAGAACGCCGTAGGGTTCTTCCTGATGGCGTGATGAACACCAATCCTATCCCCGCTTTTATCTCCGGGATGCTTGATTTGCCAGAGCTCCTCATTGATGAGGCTCCATAGAAGTAGAGCTCCCAACATGGCTTATCATCCTCGAGGTGCAACACTTGTTTATCAGGTAACTCGCAATTGAGCGGCGACTCTTCTGGTATGGGATGAGCAACAAGGAAGTCGGTGAGGGCTTGCCTTTTTACTACTGTCACGCCCCGCTTCCCAGTGTACGGCGAAGGAGACGTGATGAGGTCCGCTACGTATATACTCAGAAGTACATACGCTAAGCGTATCTAAGCAATATAAAATAAGTACACAAGAGACAAGAAATAAAAAAGAACAGCAACTTTTATTTATTAACATTCTTTGTACAATGCATGAAGGAAATACAACTGAAATAAAAAGATGCCTAAACAGTGGCATAACAGGAAATGTAACATACTGAATGGAAAAGTGTACAATGAACTAAAGTGCTGGATCTTCGGCAAACTGCTCCATGTCTTCTGCAGATGGCTCGATCTCCACAGGGTCCAAATCACTTGACGACATTCAAAGAAGAAAGAAACAGAATGTCGTCAGCGAACAGGTCGCTCGGTAAGTCCCAAAGGTAAGAGGAAAGTAGAAAAGAATAAGAAGATATCTTTTAAAGTTGTATACTATTGTTGTAATGTTGTGTTAACGTTGTTGTTTGTAGCTTGGTACAGAAAAATGCCAGTGTATACGAGGGGAGTCTCTATATGCCAGAGACTAAGGCAACAGAAAGTACAAGGAACCGTTTATGCCACGGTACAACAGCAACGGAATATAGGTTAGGTGTCTTAATCTGACCACCTCGTGCCACCTTTAACACCTTCCGTACCAATCTACCCCTTAAACCCCGCGATATCTTATTTGTATTGTTATCTTGTAAAATGTATTGATTATATGAGTGATTGACTGACTGACCGAAACCATGATATCAGGAAACGGTTATAACCGTAGAGTCATATAAATAGAATACTGAGAATCATGTAAAAAGAATATATATCCATGGTTCGGTTCAGTCAAATTGTATAAATTGATAATTGTATTCATGGATTCATATGTTCATATTGAATTGGAATCTTGTAGATTGTAGCTTGACTTGAATCATATTCAAGTCAGATTAATCAAACTCAAACCCGAGTCAGACAAACAGAAATGTAAATCGAAGTCTTATAATTGCTAGGGTCCTTAGGGTAATTTATAAAACTTGAGGGGGTTTTATGTAAAAATACTTTTATATACTTTTCAAAATACACCTCAAGTATTTATTGTTCGTCTTTAGAGTTGTAATGAGGGTGGATTTTATATTGTGATATTTCTAGTGAAAATATCCTAGTTTTATAAATAAGGGTATTTATCTGTAATATTGATTATTTGAAGTTCATGGTATTTTAGTGTAAAATTTATTATTGTGATTTTTAGAAAAAAGTGGAAAATTTATATTATAATAAAATAGATATTTAAATGATAAATATACATACAAAAATAATTTTAATAAATATTTTATATTCCAAAAATCTCATTTTCTTAAGATGTCGTATTTTAAACCTTTCGAGACCGAATGCTCCTTGCGGAGGTCTGAATCTCGCACTACTAGCCCGAGGTGCACGATAAACCGCACGATCCCGAACGGGTTCCCTAAAGATGAGTTGTAGCGGCGCTTTGCAAAGATTGTAAAATACTAATCCTTTAGAAAACGGTTTTATAAAGTAAAAGGTATTTATTTGCAAAGTGTAATTTTCCGTATTTTAGGTTCTAGGGTTTCCTAAGCCAACTAGCCTATTTCTAAATGGTCTAAATGACAAGTCGTTAGAAGGCTCAAATCGCCTCTTCACCGCCAATTGTGGCCAAGTAAGTACAAGTGAGGAAGGAGGGATCCGCTCACGAATCGTGAGACGGGCCTTTTAAAGTTACCTAAGCTCACTTACCTAGCTTAGACACCACAAAGTCGGGTTTAGATAAACGATCGATGTCCACAACTTATCGTGTTTTCCTAATAAGAGGTATTTATTTTAAAAATGTATCAAAGCTAAACTTTTAGAATTAGTTTTATTAAAAATACGGTATTTAAATGAAAGTTTTGTTTTATCGTATTCTAAGTTTTGATGATATCGTTTTGGGGTTGTATTTGCGTGTGTGTGGAGGTAGGTCATTACCTCGTGCTCTGCTTTGAATGTATAGCAAAGTTAAGGGGTTAAATGTGAAATCGAAACATGATGGTATTAAAGTGAAAAATACGATAAATTGGAAAGGTTATCATTTCATGTGACGAAACTTGTTCAAATTAATTTTTAAAAGTTTAATAGTCAAGATAAAGATGTTTAGACATGAATGTATTGGTTAGAAGTGAAATTTTATAGAAAACCGAATCGAAAATCGGATTTGTTCCGATTCCGTTGGGTTTCGTAATTTCGTATTTTAGAGAAATAGAAAGAAAGAAAGAATGGGACTTACGGGTTTCGATCTATACTAAGGAGTGAGGGAGGACTAAAGGAGTTGCCGAGGCGTTGCTTCGTCGTCGGTTGTTTCTAAAAACGTCGCCGGAATTTCGCCGGAGCTTAGCCGTGCACTCGTTTTCAAATTACACACTCTTGGAAAATTTTGAGAGGGTAAGCTTAGGGTTTTGGGATGAGAGGGTAGAGGGTAGGGGTGTATTTATAGGGTAGGCTAGGGTAGGGTAGGTGAAAGGTTTTTAATTAAAAAAATATAAAAATTATAGAAAAATCATTAAAAATTGTAGTAAATGGGGCGTATTTAAGATTCGGGAACCGATCCAAATAAATGGTGTATGCAGGGGAGTTAGGGAGACGAAGAGCCCCAACTTTCGTGTTAGGGACTCGGCCGTCCGGCCGAGTCCGGCCGGCGGTGCCGGACCGAGTCGGGTCGCCGGAAGGTGGGGAGGCTCGGGGTTAAGGCTCTAGTACTTTTAGATTTTTATATGAAGTTCAACTTTTGGGAGTTATGGCCTGTGGACTGTTAGGCTTCCAAGAAATTTAAAACAAAAACAATCTAAAAATAATGTAGGGCAGGGGATTTGAACTCTGGTGGCTTGGTTCAGCAGTGCAAGGTGTTACCAATGAGCTACAAGCTCTTTCTTGTAATTATTGTGGGAAAATAAATACTTAAAGTGGTAACAGCAACATTAAATACCCCAAGTATACTTCAAATTTAAATCAATTTTATGTATACAAAAATTGGAGTTGTTACAATCTACTCTCCTTACAAAAATTTCGTTCTCGAAATTTACAACTTTTATTTTGAGGACTAGTTTACAAAGAGGTGAGGATATCTTGCACGCATTTCATCTTCCCTTTCCCAAGTGGATTCTCCTGGAGTGTCTTTCCTCCACATTATCCAGACCAAGTTAATTTCTTTGTTCCGAAGTGTCTTCACTTTTCTGTCCAGGATCTCCACAGGTTGTTGCTCACAAGACAAGTCGGGCTGTATAGTGAGCTCGGAATGATCAAGTACATGGCTGGGGTCACTCACATACTTTTTGAGTTGGGATATGTGGAACACGTTATGCACTCCTTCCAATGAGGGTGGAAGCGCTAAGCGGTATGCCACTTCACCGACTCGTTCGAGTATGTCGAACGGTCCAATGTATCTCGGACTCAATTTACCCCGTCTTCCAAATCAGATCACTCCGCGGTTCGGAGATATCTTCAAGAATACATGGTCTCCTGGCTGGAACTCCAAGTGTCGTCTCTTTGCATCAGCCCAGTGTTTCTGTCGATCTTGGGTTATGCGCATTCTTTCCCTGATAGTACGAACCACATCAACAGTCGCTACTATCATCTCTGGTCCAAGAAGTTCCTTATCTCCGATGTCATCCAAACTTAATGGTGAATGACACTTCCTTCCATACAATGCTGCAAAAGGTGCCATTCCTATACTTGCTTGGTAGCTATTATTGTACGCGAACTCCACAAGATGCAGGTGATCTTCCCACGATCCTTTGAAGTCTAGCATACACGCTCTGAGCATATCCTCCAAGATCTGAATAGTTCGTTCCGACTGACCATCTGTTTGTGGATGATAAGCCATGCTGAAGTTCAGACTTGTTCCCAAGTTTGCTTGCAGACTCTGCCAAAATTGCGATCGGAACCTGGTGTCACGATCGGAGACAATGCAGACCGGTACTCCATGAAGTCTCACAATTTCCTCCATGTACTTCTTTGCTAGTGTCTCAGTTGATTGGCCAACCCGAAATGGGATGAAGTGAGCCGACTTTGTGAGTCGATCCACAATGACCCATATAGCATCGTTACCCTTTGTGCTGCGAGGAAGAGCAGTCACAAAGTCCATAGTGATGTGCTGCCACTTCCATTCTGGGATTGGTAACGGTTGAAGTAGTCCAGCTGTCCTGTGATGTTCAGCCTTTACTTGCTGACACACCAAACATTTTGTGACGCTTCTGGCTACTTCACGCTTCATTCCATGCCACCAATAATTCTGACGTAGATCTTTGTACATTTTGGTACCTCCAGGATGTACTGAGTAGGGAGAGCTGTGGGCTTCTTTCATTAACTCTTCCCGAACAGGACCTTTTGGTATACACAATCTGCTGCCGTATCTCAAAGATCCGTCTTCATAGATGATGAAGTCTGTTCTGAGTCCATTCTCCACTTGTTCTCTGATCCTTTGCAACTTAGCATCACTTGCTTGAGCTGCTTTGATCTGATTGACAATGGTTTATTGAACTTGTAGATTCATCAAACTTGAAGCATTACCTGGCATGACTACTTCAATCTCTATCTGATGCAAGTCTTGCTGAAGCTTCCACTGAGCGGTGAGATTCATCGATAATGGTTGGCGACTAAGAGCATCGGGTACTATGTTTACCTTCCCTGGGTGATATTGCAAGTTGATGTCAAAGTCCGCCATGAGTTCTAACCATCTTCTCTGCCGCATATTTAACTCCTTCTGAGTAAACACGTACTTCAGACTTTTATGATCCATGTAGATATTCACTCGTTCACCAAGTAAATAATGGCGCCAAATCTTGATAGCAAAGATGACGGCTGCCAACTCCAGATCATGCGTCGGATAATTGCGCTCATGAGTCTTCAGTTGTCTTGAAGCATAAGCCACGACCTTACCGTGCTGGTGTAGAACACATCCTAATCCCTTACCGGATGCATCACAATGCACTTCGAATCCTCCAGATTGATCCGGTATTACGAGAATAGGTGCAGATGTCAATCTTGACTTGAGTTCTACGAAAGCTTGTTCGCATGCTTCTGACCACACAAATTCTTCATCTTTTCGTGTGAGCATGGTCAGGGGTGTTGCTATCTTTGAGAATCCTTCAATGAACCTTCTGTAATATCCAGCTAAACCCAAGAAACTCCGAATGTCCTTCACTGACTTTGGTGTAGGCCATTCGCTAACTGCTGAAACTTTGGCTGGATCCACAGAAATTCCTTCTCCTGATACGATATGTCCAAGAAAACCAACTTGATTTAGCCAAAACTCGCACTTGTTGTACTTGGCATAAAGCTTATGTTGACGAAGAGTTTCCAGGACAATTCGTAGATACTCTGCATGCTCTTTCCGACTCTTAGAATATACCAGGATGTCGTCGATGAAGATGACAACAAACCTGTCTAAATACTCCCGGAAAACTTGGTTCATTAGGTTCATGAATATTACTGGTGCATTGGTCACTCCAAATGGCATCACTAGAAATTCGTAATGTCCATAGCGAGTTCTGAAAACTGTTTTGTGAATATCAGCTTCCTTGACCTTCACTTGATGATAACCTGAACGAAGATCCAATTTAGAGAACACAAGATCCACTTAGCTGATCGAATAAATCATCGATGCGTGGGAGTGGATACTTGTTCTTTTTAGTGACTTCGTTCAAGGCCCTATAATCGATGCACATTCTGTATGAACCTTCCTGTTCCCCTCCGAACGGCGGCCGAGACGTTAGGACGTCACGTAGCCTGAGGTTCGGGGCAGATGCTATTTGGTTTTATCCGTCTATCTCTCCGAAGATGCCGAGTTGATTTACGGCACCGTATATCGGAGGTTTAGACGGACGCGGCCGATGTAGCAGACTTCGTCAGATTCCCCCTCAGGGTGAGGGGTTTTTGATTGTGGGGACACTCTTCCCTGCAGGCGCAAGCCCCTGCAGTTAATTACGCTACCGCATCGCGGTAACAACTTTCTCCTTCTCCAGAATTTCACTTCGTGTCGTATGTGTTTGTTTTGTTTGTGGTTGCCCGTGGATTGTATACGGAGACTGAGTAATGCCGTCGCCCGTAGGACGTGGATTAGTCCAAATCCGTATTTACTTAGATTTGGGTTTGGTGTTTTTAGTTTAAGGATGCATTAGTCGCGTTGCGACTAAGATCAACTTAAACGTTCATCAAGGATACGCTAGTCCTGTTTTGGACTAAGATCGACCTGACGTAGTGATTGATTTAATTATCCGGCCGTCGGGACTCGTCACCTCTCTGACGTCGTTGAGGGATTACAACGACATACGTCTGAGGAGTTCCGAGATGTACCCTTGAACCAAGGTTGGTTTGGGATTTTATTGTTTATTTAGATGTCTAAGGACACGTTAACCGTATTTGGGGTTAAGATCAACTTAGACGGGACCGTTTAGATCCGACAAAAGAGCGTTTGGGCCCTATCATGTCAGTTTAGAGACGTAGCGGTCCATATTCCAGTTTAGGGACGTGGTGGTCCATTATTAGTTTAGGGACGTTTCGGTCCGTCGCCAGTTTAGGGACATAGTGGTCCGTCATTAGTTTAGGGACGTTTCGGTCCGATTTTAGTTTAGGGACGTTTCGGTCCGATTTTAGTTTAGGGACGTTTCGGTCCGATTTTAGTTTAGGGACGTTTCGGTCCGATTTTAGTTTAGGGACATTTCGGTCCGATTTTAGATGAGTGGTCGTTGGGACCCGTCGCCTCTTTGACGTCATTGAGAAATTACAACGACAGATGTCAAAGGAGTTCGGAGATGTACCCTCGCACCGGTCGTGACCTGGTTTATGAGAGGCATTTAATTTAAGGACTTACAGCCAGGATTGGGTTAAGTCCAATTTTTATTTTAGGCTCTGCCCGATTAGAAGAATCAATCTAAACAGGGCTCTGCCCCCTTTTATTATTTTGCAAGTCTGATTTGGGCCAGGCCCTTTTAAATAATGAGTTACAAAAAACTCAGGAATTCTCCACACAGGGCTTTGCCCTTTTATTTATTCTGCAATTGGGCTAGGCCCTTTTAAATAATGAGTTTCAGAAACTCAATAATTTTCTTGAGTTGGGCCAGGCCCTTTTAAATGATGAGTTGTAGGAACTCAAGAGATGTTCTGTAATTTAGTTTGGGCCAGGCCCTTTTAATGAGTTTGCAGAAACTCAGGAATTTTCCCAACAGGGCCTTGCCCTTTTATTTATTCTGCAATTTAATTTGGGCCAGGCCCAAAACAAGGGGTTGCAGAAACCCTAGAAACCTTTAGGTTTAAGAACACAAGTGCATGGCACTTTTGATTTGACTTTGGATCTAAGAAAAACAAGTTCTTGTTTTTTCCTGATCATACAGAACCAAGGGTTCATATCAAGTGCAAGGCATTATTTTTTTTTATTCTTTTATTATTTTATTTTTATTATTTTTTTTTTAGAACCAGGGGTTCATATCAAGTGCAAGGCACTATTTATTGTTCTTTTTATTTTTCTTATTTCTTTTCTCTTTTCAGAAATTCTACCTCTTTTCTTTGTTTCTTCTTCTCTGTTCTTAATCTTCACCAGCTCTCTTTTTTCTCAGAAGTTGATGCCTTTTTAATGAGGTCTGGGGTCTTATTTATAGTGTCCACAAAGTTGTTGGATTTGTTAACAAAATCTTTCCTGAATTATTTTGGGAATTTTCCCACCATTGG
Source organism: Agapanthus africanus (assembly GCA_030015575.1). Lineage (NCBI taxonomy): Eukaryota > Viridiplantae > Streptophyta > Magnoliopsida > Asparagales > Amaryllidaceae > Agapanthus > Agapanthus africanus. The sequence continues at coordinate 31,026,937 of JASDDO010000019.1, forward strand.
ATCAGAGATCCAAGGGTCCCTGTTTTACAGGAGAACAGAAAAGATCCACTTAAATTTTCATTCAGTTGCTGCGCAACTCACCAGCGCGTGACACGTGTCACGCATCTGTGCGCTTGCGCAGTTGCGGTTGCGCAACTGCGCAGACACGTGTCTCGCATCCGAGCGCTTGCGCAGTTGAGATTGCGCAACTGCGCAGACACGTGTCGCGCACCCGTGCGCTTGCGCAGTTGCGATTGCGCAACTGCGCAGACACGTGTCGCGCATCACTGCGCTTGCGCAGTTGCGATTGCGCAACTGCGCAGACACGTGTCGCGCTGCCATGCATTTGCGCAGTTAAGTCTTTAATTACGTTTTCTGAAGAGCCTTGCTCTGATGGGACGCACTGTCTCGGGCGTTACGCCGCCGAATCACCTTCTGCCATGTGGCAAATTGCGCGCTGCGCACGGAAACCGAAGCGTTGCTTCGAATTTTGAATTTTCAAAATTCAGTAGAGCCTTGCTCTGATTGGGGGAAACAGATGCCCCCCCACCGTTGCGCTCACGTGGCGCGCGCGTGAGTGCAACGGTGGCAAAATCCTGACCGTCGGATTGACGGGTCAAGTGAACAGGCGCAGGCGTCTATAAATAGGACCCTTGGTCCTTGGTAATTTTTTACCATTCTCAAAAAATTAAATTTCAGAGCCTTGCTCTTACTTGAGAAATTCCAGAGCCTTGCTCTTGCGATTCCTTAAGAACTTCCAAGTTCTATCCTTAGAACCATTTTAGGTAAATTAAATTAATTTAATTTAAATCAAATTTAAATAATCAGAGCCTTGCTCTTATAGATCTTTGATCTAAAGGAAACCCCTTTGGGGTTTCTTCAACAGAGCCTTGCTCTTATAGATCTTTGATCCAAAGGAAACTCCTTTGGGGTCTTTATTCACAGAGCTTTGCTCTTATAGATCTTTGATCTAAAGGAAACTCCTTTGGGGTCTTTATTCACAGAGCTTTGCTCTCAAAAATTTGCAGAGACTCTATTCTTAGGTTTTAACCCATGAACAGAGCCCTGCTCACAGATCAACTAGAAAACTTTTTAAAAGTTTCCATGGATCTTTAAGATCCCAAAATTTTAATTCTTAGGAGTTATGAATTTTTATTATTGCTAAAGAGCTAGGCTCTCTTTTTTTTTAAGAAGTTTTATTCTTTTGAAACAGGAGTTTGACAAATGTCACTCTGTGACAGAGCTTTGCTCTGAAAAGAGGAGATCTTCTCCTTGTCTCTAGGGGGGCCCCCCCAATGAGGATATTCTCTTGGGGGTCTTTTTTATTGACTGATAGTCCCATTCAATGGTGGGATTGTCTCATCAAATGATGCGCCGTCATCTTGATTTTGTGGGTCCCCCTTTGGTCCCCTACCCACTGCATCACAGTGTGGAGCCAGCTTTTTATTTATTATTATTATTATTTATTATTATTTATTATTTTTTTTTTATTTTATATATTATTTTTATTAAATGTTAAGTGTCAGGCCACTAATGATATATATATTTTATGCAGGGAGGATGTCTGACGACTTGTCTTTTCCCTTCGTTCGCTCAGAAGGAGGGTTCCCACACGCACCAGTGGACCGGGTAGTGTTTGCTTTGATTAAAGATCGTGATCCTGAGTGCAAACATCTCCACCTATGGGGAAGGTGGTATAGCCAAATCATCCAGGGTCGTCGCAGTTTTAGTTCCGCCTCGCCCTCCGAACCTATAGTTACGATCCCTTATGCGGATAAACCTCCGGTGGAGTATGCCGTGGAGGTTAAAAATTGGAATTCGGACGACCTTCTCCAGCCTGCAATCGGCGCTATTCCGGTACAGCCGCCGCCGGCCATAGATATCTTAGGAAGGCGAATCTGTCAGGGTGAAGCACGCCCTTAGGGACAGGCCTACAATATTGGATTGAATCCGCGACCGCTTGCTGGATACCTGCCATGGGCCCGGTACATTTTAGCGGCGAAAAGAGCTCACCTGACGAAGATTGGTTTATACTCCGCCGTCTACGTCTCGCTTTTCGAGTATCCTACTCCTCCAACGTGGTGGACAAAGGCCTTCATCGAACAATGGAATATCCCCACGCATACTTTCCTGGCAGCGGATAGGGAAGTTTCAATTTCTCTAGAGGAATTCGTTGAGCTTTCAGGTTTACCGGCGAGGGGGGAGCACTACGAAGAGCTGCTTCCTCCTGATGAGTACGACTTTGCCACCAAGCAGGTGGTACTCGACTTGACTCCGGAAAATGCCATCCAGCATCAGCATCCGGGCCTGGTGAAGGTGTTGGAGATTTACGAGGAGCTTCATTTGGAATTGGGCGACCGAGGAGTTAGTTTTGCGGACTTCATTGCTCGTTTTATTCGCCCGGAATTTTTATCAGAGCAAGGTGAGAAGTTCGCCCAACTTGCTGATCCTTTTGGTTTCGGCCTGGACCGCCGACCTTCATCGGAAATTGATCAGCGAAGTTTTTACCTTCCCGGCACTGCTAGCGTCCCTTTCTCAGAGATCGCCGTTCCTGGCATGGATGAGGAGACCTTCTTCATCGGGTTCTTAGGTCTGTGGCTGTGCAGCTTCGCGCTTCCCATGCACCCACGCCTCATGCGGTCTTCTGTCTTTTACCCGGCGCATCGAATGGTGGCCGGTCTGCAGTTATCAGTGGGGATCGCCGGGTTGGCTTACCTCTACAATGGACTTAGCGTAGCGGCAGACGCTAATGAACCTGGGGTACAGCCTGCTAACTTCCCGATGCACTACTTCACTTCTTGGATGGAGCTGCATGTTCGAGGAGTGTTTGGTGCCCACAAAACTCCTCCATTCTTTGAGAGATTCACACTTCCAAGAATCATGCGATTGGTCGGGGCTTCGATCGTGTTTGCACCTCCGCGGGAGTCTAGGGGACTGCTTCTGCGTTCGCATCTAGTCGGGGCGAAGACCTCTTTTGTGGATAAGGTCATCACCATGGGTTCCGAGAACACTAAGTCGGTGGTGCCGCTGCGTGATGACTTTAAGGGCGGTGTCTCCGTGTTGAAGGCTCGGGAAATCCTCCATCTTTATTCCATTCGGCCGGGCTACTTGGTATTCAGGCAAAATGAAACGGCCCTCTTCATGAGGTATAACCCGCATCGGTTTGCCCGGCAATCGAGTTATAACCAAGGGATCCCGTTGGAAGCCTTCTTGGGAACACCTGCAGTCGGCTTAGAGGGGGTACGGAATGCAATGCATCACTTCATCCGGCTGAACACCGGCTCCTACTTTTTCATCAGTGAGCCCAGCTGTACCCCTAAGATACTCAATTCGTATGTAGCCTGGTATGCGCACGCGATGGGCCCAATTATCTTGATGGAGAAACGTCTACTGGTCGATCGTAGGGCTGCGCCTCCCGGCGGCAATCGCAAGGCTCCATTGCAGCCCAGGGTTCAGGTTATCCCTCCGACGAAAGAGGCCGGAGCTGATCGACCACGGGTGTTGGCCCCTCCGCGTGGACTGCCACTGCCTACTACGGTGGATGCCCCAACGGCGCCCCGTGCTCCTACAAAGACGGTTAAAGCGGCATCGCCGGAGTCGGGTGCAGGAGCGGACATCGGGACTCGCCGCCCGAAAGCGACTGCCAAAACTGGCAAGCGCAAAGCTGCTCCCAGTGGGTCCAAGGCTGGCGGGCAAAAGAAGAAGAAGTCCACTTTATCCCTCGACGCGATTCTTAACTTAGAGTCCACGGCTCATCCTGCCGAGACCATATGCGAGTACGGCAGCAATGAGGGTTTCGTGGTGGACCCTGAGGACACCAATCTAGCCGCCGCCATTGCAGCTTCGGAGCGATCGGCGAGGCTCGAAGCAATGTTAAGCAGACTCGCTGAGTCAGGTAATCATCAGCCTTCTTATTTGTCATTTTATCCCACTTTTTATTATTATCTTCAGCTAATATTTGCCTCATTTTCAACAGGTGTATCCACTGAAGAGGCCATTGATGCCTCTCTGAAGACCTTCCAGGAGGAGGAGAACAAGCGTACCTTAGCGAGCGTCGGTATGTTTTATCCCTTTCTCTTTTATACGGAAAGTTCGTTATCTTTTTATGATAGTCGACCTGACCTTCTCTTGTTTCTTTACAGGGGTTGTATTAATCGGCGCAAGGGCCCTTCCCAAGCCCGTCATCGAAGACCCAACTCCGTCGAAGCTGCTGCAAGAGCCTCGGCTTGATGCAACAACGAGGGATGCTCTGAAAAATCTGGAGGCATCCCTCTACACGGATGAGCAGGCTTCGCTCAAGGAAGCTCTGATGGCATCTGTCTCATCGGCTCAAGAGGAGCGGAAGCGGTCTAGACGCGAAGCTAAGGCGCGCAGAGCTGCTCTGGCCGCAGGAGCGGGTCCTAGCACCGTCCCTCACGCTAGTACTCCTTCTGAAGAGCCCCCTGTGGCCCTGTCTACCGCTCGTCGGCAAGTTGCGCAAGCGGTTCGGAACGCCAATGATAAATCCGCTTCAGGTAGTACTTCTTTCAGAGCCTTGTTGTATGACTTGTAAAACTATTGGCTTATACATATCTCATCTTGCAGGGTCAAGTCCAACTGAGGGGGAGGCGGAGACGACCGTCGAACCCAAGGGAGCAGAAGAAGCGGTACTCGCCGAACCCGAACCGACGGTGGACAACTTTGTCGAGGCCATGGGGCCTGGAGCCGAGATTGAGGAACCTACCGCGGAGAAAGTCATTGATGCCGTACCCGAAGTGGCGGCAGATGAGATGATTGTCTCGACCGAGCCGAAGGCGGTAGAGGGCGAGGTACTTGAGGCTGGGGACCTCGTAGTGCCGATGGACGGGGCAGCTGTAATCGTTGATCCTGAGGGAGCAGCAGGTGAGGCGGCCATGATTCCTGAGGACGAGCTAGGCGCTCCTTCTCAGGAATCTGGCAATGTTCCTATCTTGGCCCTCCCTGTCTATGGTTCCCCACCGCCTGCAGAGCTTGAGAGCATAACAACGGTTCCCCTTGAGTCGGGTGATGAAGCTACAGGCGGTGGTCTTCCGTCAGTGGAGGAGGGGACCGCCTCAGTTTCTGCTGGCAGCTCGTCAGGTAAATTTTTTTATCACCAGCATTTCCCTCTTTTTTTTTGTATATATCTTGTGATCTCTTCTAACAAATTTGTTCTTGCAGGTGCGGCCAGTACCGATGCTCCACTGCTCGAGGAGGCACCGTCAACTACTGCTTTGGCAGTAGTCAACTCTCCGTCTTCCCTTGTGCCGTCACGGATGTTGGAAGGTATGGATTTACGACTCATGCATTAATCTTTCAAAAATGCGGCTTTTGTACTAACGTTACACCATTGTGCCTTTGCAGGAGTGCTTTTTGATCACTTGTATCAAGTGTTGCTCCCGCACTTTTCTTTCCCATCCGAACTCGCTTCTCCTTCTAGTGGCGCCGGTAATATCTTTATTTACTCCTTTTTTCTAGCAATGGGATGATTTCTGACTTTTCCTTTTCTTTATTGTAGTGCCACAAATCGAAGGAGGGGATGTAAGCCCTGTCGCGCTACCGGCCCTTCCGGCTCTGCCGTCCGTTGCTGCTGGTATAGTAGATCCCCTTTTTGGTAATCCTTTAACATCTTTTGAACCATCGCTTAACCCTGTTTTGTTTTGCAGCTATTGTTCCGGTTCCGGTCCCCTTCGCGGCTCGCGTCCTTTTACCGGCAGGTCCCTTTCTGAGACGTCCGTCTTCAAAGGGTGCGGTGATGAGTCTAGGCATGCTGAGCGGGTATATTGAAGAGCTCAGCATGGACGCTCTCCCTTCTGCTGTCGATTTCGCTGCGGATGTTAACCCAATGTTAGCGGCGCTCGTAACTTTTCATGACGAGGGCGTCGTTGAATCTTGGGTTAACCACTGCAGGGAGATCGAGGCCTGCTTGTATCGGCTGGAACTGACGCGCCCTGCTCCCAAAGTTTTAGCTCTGAGCGCCCAACGCACAACTTGGCTCGAGCAAAGCACTTCGCACTCCCGCCACTTGGAGCAAGAAGCAGCTCGGAGACTAAGGGAATGCCAAAAGACCTCAAACGAAACGGCCCATCTGCGCGCTGAGGTTGAGGCAAATGCTGCCCAAGTGAAGACTATCTTTGAGGCTCTCTTGGAGCGCATCTCCCATGGGCTAAATTTAAAGAGGAAGCTTGACGTGGCTGAGCGCCATATCCCAAGTCGGGAGGCTGCTTATCAGGGCGTGAGGGAGCAGCTTGCACTGGTCTTGCGGCGACGAGCCCAAGTGGAGGCAGAGCTGACGGCGGTAGCCGAGCAGGAGAAGGCGTGGAAGGAGATATGCGAGCGATTGCTACATCTGTGCAAGACGCTTCCTTCCCCATAATTCTCCTTGTATCATTTGTCTTTGTAAAGTATATGTATATATTTTTATTCTTTAGCACAATGTATCCTGTACTCAATCAATTTTTATGAATAAAAGATACACATTTTGTAATGTCTTGTGTCATTTCTCCATCTTTCCTTTCTTTTATTATCAGTACGCCACCTTAATAATCGTAATTGACGGACGATTGGGATAAGTATCCCGACCTTCTTAAGAAATAACGATGGCTTAGGCCGCAGGTTCAGATCTGCTGCCTAAGACTTTTCAACTCTATAAGCCGTGAGGGTCTCATAGAGACTTTTCTCCCTACGGATCGAGAAGATCTCGCAGGTGAATTTTCTCCTTAGGAGTCGTGAGGATTCCCAAGTGTGGTTTTCTCTCATAAGTCGAAAGGATCCTATAAGAGAATTTCTCCCTCTTACGAGTCGAGAGGGCTCGCAAGTGGTTGTTTCCCTCTTTGTCGAGAATCGATTTCAGAGAGTGAGACCCGTGGGTAGTATGCAAGAGACCATTTAGGATTGACTTGCAGGATCCCATTGCCCCTCTTACGAGTCGAAAAGGCTCGTAAGCGGTTGTTTCCCTCTTTGTCGAGAATCGACTTCAGAGAGTGAGACCCGTGGATAGTATGCAAGAGACTATTTAGGATTGACTTGCAGGGTCCCATTTGTTCAGGAAGTAAGTTCTGAATCCTTACTGCCCAAGATGTGAGTCAGAAAAGCTTTCGTCACGGAGCGTTTGTATCCGTGAGTTGAGAAGTTTTGCGAGGGATTATTTGTTTCCCAAGCGCCAAGGATTATTTGTGTCCTTGGGGTTTGAAACGAGTCGATGGCTCTCACGGAGGCGCTGGTGGCTCTGCGGGTCGACGCGGATCAGGAAGGCTCTCGTCAAGGAGTGTTTGTATCCGTGAGTTGAGAAGTTTTGCGAGGGATTATTTGTTTCCCAAGCGCCAAGGATTATTTGTGTCCTTGGGGTTTGAAACGAGTCGAGGGTTCCTACGGAGGCACTGGTGGCTCTGCGGGTCGACGCGGATCAGGAAGCTCTCGTCAAGGAGTGTTTGTATCCGTGAGTTGAGAAGTTTTGCGAGGGATTATTTGTTTCCCAAGCGCCAAGGATTATTTGTGTCCTTGGGGTTTGAAACGAGTCGAGGGTTCCTACGGAGGCACTGGTGGCTCTGCGAGTCGACGCGGATCAGAAGGCTCTCGTCAAGGAGTGTTTGTATCCGTGAGTCGAGGAATTTGCTGGGATTATTTGTTTCCCAAGCGCCAAGGATTATTTGTTTCCTTGGGGTTTGAAACGAGTCGAAGATTCCCACGGAGGCACTTGTGGCTCTGCGAGTCGACGCGGATCAGGAGGCTCTCGTCAAGGAGTGTTTGTATCCGTGAGTCGAGGAGTTTGCTAGGGATTATTTGTTTCCCTAGCGCCAAGGATTATTTGTTTCCTTGGGGTTTGAAACGAGTCGATGGTTCCCACGAAGGCGCTGGTGGCTCTGCGAGTCGACGCGGATCAGAAGGCTCTCGTCAAGGAGTGTTTATATCCGTGAGTTGAGAAGTTTTGCGAGGGATTATTTGTTTCCCAAGCGCCAAGGATTATTTGTGTCCTTGGGGTTTGAAACGAGTCGATGGTTCCCACGGAGGCGCTGGTGGCTCTGCGAGTCGACGCGGATCAGAAGGCTCTCGTCAAGGAGTGTTTGTATCCGTGAGTTGAGAAGTTTTTGTCGAAGTCATTGGCTTCTTCGGTTGAAATGAACCTTTGAGGTTTGGCTTCGTCGTTTGAGGGAATCCGCTGGGGAAGTATGGTTCCTTCTTTGTTTACGCCCTTGGATCGTATACAGGGATCGATGTGATCTTAACTGTAGGGCCGAAGTTTCATCATTTCTTATTTTTGTTTTTTTTTATTTCCGCGATGCTCTATCATTTCAGCTTTTATATCGCGAAGGTCGCGATTGCCCAATCATTTCGGCTATTTTTCGCGGTGCCCAATCATTTCGGCTATTTTTTATTTTTACTCGCTGCTTTTTATTGCGAGTTGCCCAATCATTTCGGCTATTTTGCATGCATACATTTTACTTGCTTCTTTTTATTGCAAGTTGCCCTATCATTTCGGCTATTTCGTATGCATGAGCGGCCTGCTGGCTTTTGCCGTAAACCCGAAATTGGACACCGATTTCGGCATCAGCACCGCTACAACTGTGATATTACCAGGAGCGAATCATCATTTGCCTCTGTCGTTGTCGAACAAAGGAGGCTTAGCGACCAGGGTTAGGGTCCTGTCGGCTAAGGCTTTTGACTTCATGAGCCGTAAGGGTCTCGTGAAGGTATTTCTCCCTACAAGTCGTGGGGATCTTGTAGGTGTATTCTTTCCTTAGGAATCGTAAGGGTTCCAAAGTGTTTTGTTCCTCTGTAAGTCGTAAGGATCCTACAGGGGGGGTTTTCTTCTTGTAAATCGAGAGGACTTACAAGGGTTATGCGAACATATCCCCGATCACGGATGGACCTTGGTTAGGGAAATGTTTATTCGCGCCCGTGGATTGTATACAAGGGTCAATATTGAACCACTTGTAGGGCAACATTGGAAGTTTGTGGGGGTTTGCTTAAGCACGGGTTTAGGTCTCTGTGACTTAAGACTTTCAAATCTTATGAGCCGTGAGGGTCCCATAAGAGAGTTCTCCTTACGAGTCGTGAGGATCTCGCAAGCGTATTTTCTCCTTAGGAATCGTGGGGATTCCTAAGCGTGTTGTTCCCTTGTGAGTCGTAAGGATCTCACGCGGGTGGTTTCTCCTTACAGGGTCGAGAGGACTCTGTAAGGGTTCTTTAACGAAGTTGCGCCCTTTCGGGTTTTCACAAACATTCGCCGGCAGTCCTGCTGTTTTTACTCACGGAGCCCTTTCGGGTTTTCATCCGTGCCCATCTTGCTTATGGACATACCGTTTTTTTTTTTATTCTTTTTATTTTCTCTTTTTTTTTTCTCTCTCTTTTTTTTTTACGAGGTCGCGCCCTTTCGGGTTTTCACGAACACTCGCCGGTAGCCCTGCTGTTTTTACTCACGGAGCCCTTTCGGGTTTTCATCCGTGCCCTTCTTGCTTATGGACATACATTTTTTTTTTTTTTGTATCATCTCGTTAGTCTAAAGATGCAGCAGTAGTAGTTTAAAGACGTTTCGGTCTGATATTAGTTTAAGGACATTTCGGTCCGCCGTTGAGAGGGCTGGCTACTGCTTATAAAGCCTGAGCTTAGGAAGATAGCGAGCGGACATAGTCATCGTCATCTATCATTGACCTGAACTAAGGCTCGTTAAGCGTAGTATTTCTTTAGGAAGCGACCGTTTATTGGCCTGAAAAGTCTTTCACCGTGCATGTCTATGAGTAGATAGGCCCCGCCCTGGTAGACCTTATCAATGATGTACGGTCCTTCATAGTTTGGCTCAAACTTTCCCCGCTTGGCGCGATTGGGGATCATGGGCCTTTTGACGACTAGCACGAGTTCGCCTTGGTGGAATGTCCTCGGGCGGCTCAATCTTTCATATGAGCGCGTCATCTTTGCTTTATAAGCTTCCAGATTTTGCTGTGCTAGAAGCCGGATTTCATCAAGGGCGTCAAGCTCTTCAAACCGAAGGTGAGCATTTTCTTCGTCCGTCAACTCGTAATGGACTGCCACTCGTAGAGAGGGTAATTCTATCTCGAGGGGGAGTACTGCTTCCGTCCCAAATACCAACGCGTACGGCGTTGCGTTTGTGGCCGTTTTAAATGTAGTTCGATACGCCCAAAGAGCCTCTTGCAATCTTTCGTGCCAATCTCTCTTATTTCGTGACACCGTTTTCTTCATGATCTTCGTCAAGGTCTTGTTGAAGGCCTCAGCTAGACCGTTAGCTCGCGGGTTATAAACTGAGGAATATCTCCAGTCTATATTGTGCTGCTGTGCGAAGTGGCTAATCTTATGACTTCGGTAGGCTGGTCCATTGTCAGAGATGATCCTTCTTGGGGTTCCAAACCGGTATATGACATGCGTTTTGAAGAAATGGAGGATGTTTTCCGTTTTCACTTCCCTCAACGGTACCGCTTCTGCCCATTTAGAGAAGTAATCAGTCGTCGCCAAGATGAAACGATGTCCCTTTGACGATGCTGGTTCGATGGGACCGACTATGTCAGTTCCCCACATTTCAAATGGCCAACTAGCCACTGTTGGATGCAATAGATTGGGATGCTGATGGATGAAGTCTCCATGAATTTGGCATGAATGACATTGCCTCGCGTATTCTAGGCAATCCTGCATCATCATGGGCCAGTAGTAGCCCATCCGCTTTATCTTTAACTTCATCTTAGGGCCTGCTTGGTGGGAACCGCAGAGTCCGTCGTGAACTTCTTGGACGACCCTTCTCGCTTCGTCAGGTCCTAAGCATCTCAACCACAGAGAATCGAATGACCTCTTGTACAGAGTATCATTGACGAAGGCGAAAGACAGAGCTCGTTTCGTGAGCTGATGTCTTGTGGACGCTTCTTCAGGTATTCGGTGGAACTTGAAGTAATCTATGAAGACTTCTCTCCAGTCCTCGGTATTTTCCCAATCTTTTACTTGCAGGGTTGTCTCCTCTTTCGCTCCTTTTTCTTCAGACGATTCCGGAGATATTTCTGTTGGGGCGAGCACTCGACGGCTTTGCACTACGATTCTAACGTCGTCGAGGTTCTCGTCAGCCAGTTCTTTAGCAAGTTTGGCTAGTGCGTCTGCTTTGCTGTTTTCCGCGCGCGGTATGCTTTCCAACGTGTAAGAGGGAATTTGGGTTAGCAGTTGTTGCACTTTTTCACCGTATTTTACCAATTCCGGTTTACATGTTTGGTAATCGCCGTTCACTTGACTGACGACCAGTTGGGAGTCCCCGTATATGAGGAGGCTCTCAATTCCCATATCGATGGCGATCTCGAGACCTGCTATCAAAGCTTCATATTCAGCTTCATTATTCGTTCTCGGCTCCGTTAAGGAGAAGGCGAAGCGCATTATTCCTCCTTGGGGAGTCACAAAGATGAGTCCCACCCCCGATTTGATCGTTGGCATACTTTGTTTGTGCTTTTTCATAGAGGACGCTCCATCGAAGTAAAGCTCCCAACGGGTATCACCACTGTCGATTGCGTCAAATGCATGTCTGTCTGGCAAATCACAGTTTAAAGGAGAGTCGGCAGGTATGGGATGCTCAGCAAGGAAGTCAGCGATGGCCTGGCCTTTTACTGCCTTGAGAGGTTGATATGTTATGGAAAATTCCATCAAGAGCAGGGCCCATTTAGCGAGTCGTCCTGTCAATATGGCTTTTGACATTAAATATTTGAGAGGGTCCACTTTTGAAATCAGACGGACCTCGTGCGCCAACGCATAGTGCCTAAGCTTTGTTATTGCGAAGATCAATGCCAAGCAGTGTTTTTCAATGGGAGAATAGTTGCTTTCTGCCCCCAGCAGCACTCGACTTAAGTAGTAGAGTGCCCTCTCTTTCCCTTGATCGTTTTCTTGTGCCCATAATGCGCCTAAGGAACCTTCGAGGGCGGTCGTATAAAGAATAAGAGGCTTCCCCTTAACCGGAGCAGCCAACACCGGCGGGTTCTGCAGGTATTGCTTGATCTCATCCAGTGCGCCTTGGCATTTTTTATCCCAAACGAATGGGGTTCCCTTCTTCATCAGGTGACTATAAGGGCGGCACTTTCCTGAAAGGTTGGCTATAAATCGCCGTATGTATGCGAGTTTCCCTTGGAGAGACCGCAACTGTTTGAGAGTCCTCGGCGGAGGCATTTCCATGATCGCTTTGATCTTTGACGGATCTATTTCAATACCTCGGTGTCGAACGACGAATCCTAGGAATTTGCCCGAGGAAACCCCGAACGCACATTTAAGAGGATTCATCTTCAAGTTGTATTGCCGAAGGCGTTGAAACACGATCTTCAAATGCTCGAGATGTTCCTCGTATGATTTGCTTTTAACCACGAGATCGTCGATATAGCATTCAACGATTTCGTGTATAAGGTCGTCGAAGATCTTCGTCATGGCCCTCTGATAAGTAGCACCAGCGTTCTTCAAACCGAAGGGCATCACCTTATAACAAAATATCCCGAGAGGGGTCCTGAAAGCTGTGTGTTTCTGATCTTCAGGATGCATTTTTATTTGATTATACCCCGACGAGCGGTCCATGAAGGAGAAAACCTCATGAGTGGATGTATTGTCTATCATAAGTTCAGTAACTGGCACTGGGAAATCATCTTTTGGGCAGGCTTTATTAAGATCCCGAAAGTCTACGCATATGCGCACTGTCCCATTTTTCTTCATCACTGGGACGATGTTAGCGATCCATTCAGGGTATTGAACTTCCTGGATGAAGCCAGAGTCTATCAGCTTTTTGACTTCGGCGTTGATGCTCATCTCAAGCTCGAGTCGCATTCTTCTTGGCGCCTGTTTGACTGGCTTGATGTCCGGGGATATTGCCAATTTGTGTACAGCAATTTCTGGATCTAGTCCCGGCATTTCGGAATAGTTCCACGCGAAGCAATCTTTGTGCTGTAGAAGCACATCCTTCAACGCGGCCATCCTTTCTTCAGATAGCAGCTCGCTGATGAATGTCGGTCGCGGGTCATTTGCCGTCCCCAACTCGATTTTCTTGAGGTTATCTGCAGTAGTGTGGATTCCATCCTCCAGTTCTTTCGGAGCTGGGGGAAATTCTGAGATTACCTCATCGCGGTCGTTTTCAAAGCACCAAGGGAGGTTGTTCATGTCCTCGGACCCTTCTTTTAATGTTGTTATCACATGACAGGTGCGAGTTTTCTGCCAATCCCAATGCGGGGTTGGTTTTATTCTTGTGTTTTTGGGTTCGTGCTTTTGCGGTGGTGCTACCCTCCAGTTATCAGACAACGCGAACTTGCCAAGCTGATATTGATCTTCGACCCAATTCTTGAAGGTGAAGCAATCTTCAAGCGGATGCCCTATTACTCGATGGTAAAAGCAATACTTTGGGTTGGAGACTTCGCCTGCTTGCTCAGGGTGTTTAGACTCTGGCAGAGTAAGCATTTGATGTTTCAGAGCAAGCTCAAGTATTTTCCTTGTTTTGTTCTGAGGAAATGAGTATGCTCGACCCATTTTCTTCATGATGGCTTGGTCAACAACGCTCGACTCTCGGATGCGTGGCTTCTTAGCTTTGCTTTGTGGTTGTCGAGCGCTTCTCTTGCCTTTCAACTTATTTCTGCTTTCGAGTCGAACCTTCTTCATAGCGGGTTGACAAGGGGCGGCGTTTCCGTCTTTCATCGCCTGCTGAAGGAGGCGCCGTGTCTTGGCCTTCTCATAGATTGCTATTTCACGATCGTGATCATCTCGGGCTTCTCGATTGGCATCCCTTGTAGGTTTGCTCATTTGGCCTTCAGACGATGGGTTAGGAGGTCTCGCATCGGGAACTTTTACTGATTCAGGATTAGCGTTTTCCCAGCGAGCGTCTGCTTCTTCATCAAAGTCATACATGGCATAACAGCTGTTTATTAGCTCACGTTTCTTTGAGCGAATATACCCGAGTCCTTTCGTCTCTGTTCTCCCGTTAGGCAGTTTGCACTGAGTCCCGGGAACGTTCCAGACCTTGTCATAGAATTTGGCTTTTCTAGTGGTCTGTGTGAAGGACATCCCTTGGCGTTTCAGCAGTTTCTTTAAACCTTGGGTGTAATATCTGGGAAGACGGATAGGTTGGAGCCTGTCGAACGTGGGATCCGCGCCGTGCCAAATTTCTTTTTCCACCTTGTTTTCTTCAGAACGGTAGAATAGGATTGCTTTCTCGCCTTTTCGTCCGGGAGGGATATAGAATGTCTGCAATTCTTCTACGCTGTTGGTGTCGAGTGCATCCAGTTCTTTGTAATGTTCAAGCGGCACCATGGTTATCTGTAGACTTCGCTCTTCATCGGCAGAAGCCCGTATCGAAGGCCGAGCAGGGAATACAGCGCGAACTTCATCCTCTGAATCACTGCCGAAGATCAATGAAGGAACGGATGGTCCTGGTCTGGTGGATTGGGACGGACCTGAATAGATTATATCCTCCTCCTCCTCGGTGTCACTGCCGAAGACGGGGATGGTTGCGTTAGTTTTGTTCTCCGGTTTGTGACACCTTTCCGTGTCTTCAAAATTCGGTAAGAAGTATTTGGCATCTTCATACTTGCGAACTTCGTTCACGGAGAATGGATTCAACTCTCCTGCCACTGTGTACTCGAGGCCGTCCCTAGAATACTTCATGCACTGATGCTGTGTAGAAGGGATGATATTGTATTCGTGTAGCCATGGTCGGCCGAGCAGAGCATTGTAGCACGTCTTGGCGTCTATAACATGGAACTTGATGTCTGTGACGAGCACCCCGAAGCGTAGCGTCAATATCACAGATCCAAGAGTCTTTGAGGATTGAGAGTCGAAACCGGAGATGGTGATTTTATCTCGGGCGAGGTGTTGGACACTCATGCAAATCTCTTTTAACACTCGCACATTGAGTAAATTGACAGACGATCCGTTATCGACCAAGATTTTTCCTATCTTTATGTCATGGCAGTATCCGGAGACATAAAGGGGGCGATTGTGTTCACACGTCCCGAGGAGAAGGTCTTCATCACCAAAAGCGACGTCGGCTGTGTGCACCTCTTCCAATTCATCCTTCATCTTTTGTTCGGCTAAGAAGGCTTGGAACTGGTCCGGATCTTGTAGGGCCTTAATCAAAGAATCCCTCGCTTCTTTCGATAGCAATAGGGCATCGAGAATGCTGAGTTGTGAGGGTAGCTTTCTCAGATGCGCCAAGACATTGTAATCTACTTTATTCCTTTTGGGGGGATTCTTGGCGGTTAACTCTTCCGCAACTTGGTCATCCAAAGCGATGTCTTCAGAGACCTTTTCTTTCCCTTTATTTTTCTTATTCAAGGGTCCGAGGTTCTTTTCGGGTAATGTTCGATTGCGCAGCTGTATATTCTCGCAGGCCTTCAGTTCTTTTTCTTTTCCCGAAGTGGATTCTTCGAAGAGGGGGCCAAGCTCTAGCTCTTCATCGGAGTCGCTCCCAAATGTAGGCACTTGTGACCCGGTAGTATTAACCATGTGACAATTGCCGGCAGTTCTTTCAAGTTCTTTAGTCGTATTTCTTTGCTCTCGGTGAATTTTACGTTTTTCCCGTTTAAATCGTTGTCGATTAGCGACGTATCCTTGCCACCATCCATTGAAAGCTTTGCAATCTTGGGTGGAATGTGAGACCTTCTGATGGTATAAGCAATAAGAGGGATGCATTTCTACCGCGCCAGTAACTTTTTCTTCAGAGGGTGGTAGCTTCATGCCCATCGATATGGCCTTAGCAAATTTCTTTTTTATCTTGAATTGGCTTTTGTCAGTGGTGGAGGCATTTTGCTCCAACGGGATCATTTCAGCTCCTTCCTCAAGTCGCTGACGCTTGGCCCTTTCGAATATAGCCGTCTCGC
Source organism: Agapanthus africanus (assembly GCA_030015575.1). Taxonomy (NCBI): domain Eukaryota; kingdom Viridiplantae; phylum Streptophyta; class Magnoliopsida; order Asparagales; family Amaryllidaceae; genus Agapanthus; species Agapanthus africanus. The sequence continues at coordinate 31,042,737 of JASDDO010000019.1, forward strand.
GTTCTCGATCAGCCTTGCTTTTCAACCGTGCTTCATTAAGAAACGCGCTAATCATTTCGACTGGTAACCCTGGGGTTCTTGATTCGGCATTTGCCCCCAGCGTTTCAGTGCCAGAAGTTCCTTCATCGTTCGTGGTCGAATGGGAGATCATATGACAGCTTGCCACATATTCGTCAGATTCATCCGATGAACTTTCTCCTTCATCTTCTTTTTGGAAGACGTGATCAAGGAAATCTTGGAGCGTAATGGGAGTTCGCGCCTTTTGGTTATATTCATCCAGCGCGTCGATTCGCTTTTGTAAGTCCGTGCGCTTGTCATCAGGCTTCACGGGCTTCTTAGATTTCTTCTTCTTCTTTTTCGAAGATTTTGACGGCTGGCTATGAACGCTTGAACTACCACCATCGGTCTTCGGAGTCGGTCGTGGCTTCAACATCCCCTCAATAACCTGCGGTTCCAAGGGGTTCTTCCACTTGACCGCTGGGCAGGTTTGAAGATCATTTAGCATTCTCCTCGTTTTGGCCGATAATACAACCTCCCAGGGAGCCTCTTCAATGACGGAGCATGTTGCCCCCGGCGTATTCGTCCCCTTATAGGTGTGGGGCTGCGGAGGGTTCACCTTCCATTTGTCAGACAGCGCAAATTTTCCCTGACGGTATTGATTCTCAAGCCAATTTTTGAAAACGTAACAGTCTTCGATTGGATGTCCCAACACTCTATGATAAGGGCAGTAATTAGGATCGTTGACGTCACTCGGTTGTGACGGACGTTTTGGATCTGGCAGATTTATGAGCCTGTTGCGCAATGCCAGCTCGAATAGCCTCCTTGTTTTATCGCGAGGGAAGGAGTAAGCACGCCCATCCTGTCCTCAAGGGGTACGTATGGGCGCGTATTGTTTGGACGAGCAACCGGCTTCGAATCGTTCGGTTGTTGTTGGGCATTAGCGACGACGATCGCTTTTCCCTTTCCTTTGTCGTTTCGGGAATCCGGCTTCGGGAGAGGGGGTTTATGGCCCATCTGGTCCATCTGCGCCAATTTGTCGATCAAAGCCTGGAAGGAAGTCGGCTTGAAGAACATCATAAATTGTGAAATGGTTGCTTGTGGATCGAGTGTTCCAACAAACATTCCCACCGCAGGGGCTTCTTCTATGCGCTGTTCACACTTAGACCATAGATTACGCCACCGTATAGCGTACTGAACCCATGTCTCGCCGGGTTTTACCCTGGCATTGATCAGTGCCGTCATCGGGGTACGCTCACTGGCACTTGCAAAGCGTTGGGTGAAGAGTAGCTCCATCTCCGCAAAGGTTTTTATAGAGTCGTTGGGAAGCTCAGAATACCATTCAAACGCCGTATCAGATAAACTTCCAACAAACTGGCGAAGCAAAAGCTTGTCGTCGCCGCCGGTATTACCGCAAAGAGCCCTGAATTGGGCCACATGTTGATGGGGATTGCCGGTCCCCTTGTAGACATGAAACTTAGGAATTGTGTAACCTGGAGGGTACTTGATTTGGTCATACCAGCCCGGATATGGCCGTCCCGTTTTTACAACGTGGCCGGCTGCTTCGGCCGCCTGATGCACCCGTATTTGTTGAGCAATATATTCATCCAAATCAGCTTTTGATATGGTATCCTCTTTAGCTGCGGATAGAGCCGGTGGAGGATTCGATGTCTCTCCCCTATCATCTTCAAGAATGATCGGGGGATCTCCAACAGGTGGATCTGGTTGAATCATCATACCCACCACATCCTGGAACAGGAGGGCCATTTTCTTTATGTTGGCTGCCTGTTCCGCAGCCTCTTTGTCTCTCTTTTCCAGTGTTCGGCGGAGGAACTCAGCGTCGGTCTCTTCCTCTTGGCGTTCATCTAAGGACGTCTCAGGATTCTCTTTTGGCCCCGTGAGTGCAGCCATTGTAGTCATCATCTCCTGGAGCTTTTGTTGCTGCTCCTGAGACTTGGTCACTGACCGGGTAAGCGGTCGGTGGCCCGTAGAAGTACGACTTTCTTCTTTTCCCGAAGCCACATAGACCGTATGTACTATCATGCCCCCTGACTTGGGGCGTTTAGGTTCGCCGCTTTTAGATTTTGTCGTCGTCGCGGGAGCCTTCTCTGGTCTTTTCCTTTTATGGACCTTTGAGGTTGAAGGAGCCGTTGAAGTGGGCCTCCTAGCATTTGTTGCCCCCTGCCGTTTAATGGGGTGGTTCTTGTCTTTTTCCACCTTCGCCCTTTTCTGGCGACGGAAGTGGTCTGAGTCAATCACGGAGTCTTGAACTCTCCGCCAGACTTTATAAATTTTGGACGACAGCCGTTGAGAGGGCTGTTCTTGTTTTGCCTCCGGAGCTTTCTCCACGGGCGGAGGAGATCTTTTCAATACGGCGGTTGGGGAGTTCTTTCTCACTTTCCTCAGTAATTCAAAGCTGTTCCCAGTTGGAACAGCAGCATTGACCTCCGCCACTGGAGCAGGCGGGGTTAGCCATGAAGGGGAGTTGCCCCCTGCTTTCCTTATTCGTTGCCAGTGACGACGTCGCGCACGACGAGCCATTGGGACTGGCTCGGAAATCGGGATAGTTTCTTGTTGCCCCCTGTTTGGGTGTGGGGTAACTGCCGGTGTCAGCCTATCAAAGACTGATGCTTTTTGACCAGCTGAAGGAGGAGTAGGAACCGTCAATCTTGTGAAGACTGACTTTCTGATAGGAGAAGCCGCTTCAACGACTTCCGAAGCTGTGGCCGTTGCCCTCTTTGGGACAGCCACTTTATGATCCTGACCTGGCCTGGTGAAAACAGAGGCTGTCAGCTTAGTAGCGGGTGACCCGTTGACAGGGGTCGTGGTAGCAGTGAGCCGGTCGAATACCGACTTCTTGTTCGCTTCTGGTGCGGATATCGGCATGGAGAAGCTTGTAGGTGGGACCATGGTCCCGAAGAACAAGCCGGTGGTGGCTTGCGTCACCTGGTCTACCGGCAAAGTCAGGAAGGAAGCCGCTTGGGGCCCATATGCTACACCTCTCGGTGAGGTGGAACGTCCGCTGCAATGGCATTTCGAGCAGCTGGTGCAGTTGGTGGCCATTGGATCTTGAGTTCTGCGCCAGACAAAAGACCAAATCTTAGCAACTTGAAATCCGAGGACAACCATTTAACAAACCGCGATTGGTTCACGAAGACGACACACGAAGTGTGGAGTGGAAAGAGGAAAAGGTCCCACCGGGCGTGCCAGAATCTGTTCCCCTCCGAACGGCGGCCGAGACGTTAGGACGTCACGTAGCCTGAGGTTCGGGGCAGATGCTATTTGGTTTTATCCGTCTATCTCTCCGAAGATGCCGAGTTGATTTACGGCACCGTATATCGGAGGTTTAGACGGACGCGGCCGATGTAGCAGATTTCGTCAGATTCCCCCTCAAGGTGAGGGGTTTTTGATTGTGGGGACACTCTTCCCTGCAGGCGCAAGCCCCTGCAGTTAATTACGCTACCGCATCGCGGTAACAACTTTCTCCTTCTCCAGAATTTCACTTCGTGTCGTATGTGTTTGTTTTGTTTGTGGTTGCCCGTGGATTGTATACGGAGACTGAGTAATGCCGTCGCCCGTAGGACGTGGATTAGTCCAAATCCGTATTTACTTAGATTTGGGTTTGGTGTTTTTAGTTTAAGGATGCATTAGTCGCGTTGCGACTAAGATCAACTTAAACGTTCATCAAGGATACGCTAGTCCTGTTTTGGACTAAGATCGACCTGACGTAGTGATTGATTTAATTATCCGGCCGTCGGGACTCGTCACCTCTCTGACGTCGTTGAGGGATTACAACGACATACGTCTGAGGAGTTCCGAGATGTACCCTTGAACCAAAGTTGGTTTGGGATTTTATTGTTTATTTAGATGTCTAAGGACACGTTAACCGTATTTGGGGTTAAGATCAACTTAGACGGGACCGTTTAGATCCGACAAAAGAGCGTTTGGGCCCTATCGTGTCAGTTTAGAGACGTAGCGGTCCATATTCCAGTTTAGGGACGTGGTGGTCCATTATTAGTTTAGGGACGTTTCGGTCCGTCGCCAGTTTAGGGACATAGTGGTCCGTCATTAGTTTAGGGACGTTTCGGTCCGATATTAGTTTAGGGACGTTTCGGTCCGATTTTAGTTTAGGGACGTTTCGGTCCGATTTTAGTTTAGGGACATTTCGGTCCGATTTTAGATGAGTGGTCGTTGGGACCCGTCGCCTCTTTGACGTCATTGAGAAATTACAACGACAGATGTCAAAGGAGTTCGGAGATGTACCCTCGCACCGGTCGTGACCTGGTTTATGAGAGGCATTTAATTTAAGGATTTACAGCCAGGATTGGGTTAAGTCCAATTTTTATTTTAGGCTCTGCCCGATTAGAAGAATCAATCTAAACAGGGCTCTGCCCCCTTTTATTATTTTGCAAGTCTGATTTGGGCCAGGCCCTTTTAAATAATGAGTTACAAAAAACTCAGGAATTCTCCACACAGGGCTTTGCCCTTTTATTTATTCTGCAATTGGGCTAGGCCCTTTTAAATAATGAGTTTCAGAAACTCAATAATTTTCTTGAGTTGGGCCAGGCCCTTTTAAATGATGAGTTGCAGGAACTCAAGAGATGTTCTGTAATTTAGTTTGGGCCAGGCCCTTTTAATGAGTTTGCAGAAACTCAGGAATTTTCCCAACAGGGCCTTGCCCTTTTATTTATTCTGCAATTTAATTTGGGCCAGGCCCAAAACAAGGGGTTGCAGAAACCCTAGAAACCTTTAGGTTTAAGAACACAAGTGCATGGCACTTTTGATTTGAATTTGGATCTAAGAAAAACAAGTTCTTGTTTTTTCCTGATCATACAGAACCAAGGGTTCATATCAAGTGCAAGGCACTATTTTTTTTTATTCTTTTATTCTTTTATTTTTATTATTTTTTTTTTAGAACCAGGGGTTCATATCAAGTGCAAGGCACTATTTATTGTTCTTTTTATTTTTCTTATTTCTTTTCTCTTTTCAGAAATTCTACCTCTTTTCTTTGTTTCTTCTTCTCTGTTCTTAATCTTCACCAGATCTCTTTTTTCTCAGAAGTTGATGCCTTTTTAATGAGGTCTGGGGTCTTATTTATAGTGTCCACAAAGTTGTTGGATTTGTTAACAAAATCTTTCCTGAATTATTTTGGGAATTTTCCCACCATTGGATCAGAGATCCAAGGGTCCCTGTTTTACAGGAGAACAGAAAAGATCCACTTAAATTTTCATTCAGTTGCTGCGCAACTCACCAGCGCGTGACACGTGTCACGCATCTGTGCGCTTGCGCAGTTGCGGTTGCGCAACTGCGCAGACACGTGTCTCGCATCCGAGCGCTTGCGCAGTTGAGATTGCGCAACTGCGCAGACACGTGTCGCGCATCCGAGCGCTTGCGCAGTTGCGATTGCGCAACTGCGCAGACACGTGTCGCGCACCCGTGCGCTTGCGCAGTTGCGATTGCGCAACTGCGCAGACACGTGTCGCGCACCCCTGCGCTTGCGCAGTTGCGATTGCGCAACTGCGCAGACACGTGTCGCGCTGCCATGCATTTGCGCAGTTAAGTCTTTAATTACGTTTTCTGAAGAGCCTTGCTCTGATGGGACGCACTGTCTCGGGCGTTACGCCGCCGAATCACCTTCTGCCATGTGGCAAATTGCGCGCTGCGCACGAAAACCGAAGCGTTGCTTCGAATTTTGAATTTTCAAAATTCAGTAGAGCCTTGCTCTGATTGGGGGAAACACTTCCTTCTTCTTCACCAGTAGTACAGGTGCTCCCCAACTTGAAGTGCCGGGACGAATCTAACCTTTCGCCAATAATTCGTCCAACTGTGTTCGAACTTCCTTCAAACCTTCCGGACTTAATCTATAAGGTGCTTTGATTACCGGTTGGGCTCCTGGTACTAAATCAATACTGAATTCAAGAGCTCGATCGGGAGGCAAATCTGATATATCGTCAGGAAATATATCGTCGAACTCTCGAACTACCTCTGGTCTTAATTCTTCTTCTGCTTGAGCTGCTGCAACTACTGCTTCCCTTGGCTTCGCTTTGTAGGTACTTAGCTCCAGGGTACGGTCTCCGCTCTTGAAATAGAAGACCGGATGGTCTGGAATCTCGAATACTACCCTCCTTTGAAGACAGTCAATGGTAACATAAAAAGTTCCAAGCCAATCCATTCCTAGAACCACATCGAAATTCGGTATGTCCAGTACTTTGAAGTCAGCATAAAACTCTCGACTGCAGACGACGACTGGACACAAGCTGTATCCCATAGTTGCCTTTAGAACGCCATTTCCGGAACTGACATTCCAGCTAGATACAAGCGGTGAGACTGGAATCGCATGGGTTCGGACAAACCGTTGCGACATAAAGCAATGGGATGCTCCAGTATCAAACAGTGCAAGTGCAGGTAGTGAGGCTACTAGGATTGTACCTAAGGTATTTGGGATAGGTTTTAGGTATAGGGAAAGTGTGTAGATAACCAAGACTAAAAGATAAGTTTGAGAAGGAAAGTTTACCAGTAATGACTTAGCCAGTGGCCTCAGCTTCTTCCATGGACATCGTGAAAGCCTGGCGCTTGGGTACATTCCTCCTGGCCTGAGGAGGATTTCTCGGAACGTTCCTTTGAGCTTGATGGAACTGACGAGGAGGTGGTGCAGCTTATGGTCCTCTGAGTGGTGCAGGTAGTGCAAGTCTTAGAGTGGGTGCTTGGATGGCTGGGCGTTGTGAGTAATTGTTTGCTGGCCTGGGTGCAGCAACTGGGTTTTGCCTTTGGGGATAAGACCCAATATCGTGAGTAGCTGAGCCGCAGACTAAGCAAAGGCGGTTGGCTCGCCAGCAGTCTTTCATCATATGTCCAGCTCTCTTGCAGTAGTTACAAAAGGCTGGGCCGGGACGGTGGTTCGGTACTCCGGGTCGTCTTGGCACAAAAGGTGGTCTGGACGAGGCTCCACCTGCCATCTGGTTGGCAGGGCGCTTGACTCCTGCAGACTGAGGTCTGCCCCTTGCTTTTATCACTGCCTCATAACTGCGGGCAGCTTCCAGAGCATCCTCATAAGTCAAAAATTTTCCCGTGGCTAGAGCAGCCTGAATCTCTGTGTCCAGACCTTGTTGAAAGCGATGGGCTCTGATCTCGTCCGTCGGTATCAAGTGTGTCGCGAATCTGTTTAAGGATTGTGTTAGCTGTGTAGTATGTGATATTTAAAATTGAACTATTGCGACATATCTTACCGGCTTAACATGGTGAATTCAGCGTCGTATTCATCTACTGATTTGTCCCACATCGATCCTTGTTGTAGATGAATGAACTGCTGCTCCATAGCAAACCTGGCAGTCACAGGGAAATATTTCGCGTCGAACTTCTCGCGAAAAGTCTTCCATTCAATAGGCTGTGCAAGACGGCTTTCTTCCGCCTTCCACCAGTTGCGAGCATTATCCGTGAGTTGTAGTTTAGCCACACGGACCCAAGCTATGTCTGGCACTTGTGCTGCGGCCAGATCATCCTTGATACTTTGAGCCCATTCCTCAGCTTCCAGTGGGCTCCCCTTTCCTGAGAACTTCTTCGGATGTAAAGCCCTGAATTGCTTTACCTCCGGAGCGTCAGTCTCAGGACGGTTCAGAAGTTGTTGCTGTCTCTCGAGAAGGCTGCGAATTGCCTCAAGTAGCACTGTTTGCTCGGTAGGTGGCGCAGGAACAGCAGGTGTGAGGGGTAGTGCTGGAGGTGTGTTGCTGACGTTAGTGCTGGTGTTGTTCGGAGAATCCATAACCCTGAAGAAAAATTTGGGTTAGGACAGATTCAAGAACATGAAATGATAAGATTCAAGGAATATGAAATTGCAAGATTCAAGGAACATGAATTGTAAATAATGTTTTAGTTGCTGGTTCTTGTGTTATATTGCTTAGGTTGTTCACGCAGAACAGAACTGCATGATAGGGATTCATACAGCTCTGACCTGCATGGGCCACCAACAAAACCTGTCACGCCCCACTTCCCAGTGTACGGCGAAGGAGACGCGACGAGGTCCGCTACGTATATACTCAGAAGTACATACGCTAAGCGTATCTAAGCAATATAAAATAAGTACATAAGAGACAAGAAATAAAAAAGAACAGCAACTTTTATTTATTAACATTCTTTGTATAATGCATGAAGGAAATACAACTGAAATAAAAAAGATGCCTAAACAGTGGCATAACAGGAAATGTAACATACTGAATGGAAAAGTGTACAATGAACTAAAGTGCTGGATCTTCGGCAAACTGCTCCAAGTCTTCTGCAGATAGCTCGATCTCCGCAGGGTCCAAATCACCTGACGACATTCAAAGAAGAAAGAAACAGAATGTCGTCAGCGAACAAGTCGCTCGGTAAGTCCCAAAGGTAAGAGGAAAGTAGAAAAGAATAAGAAGATATCTTTTAAAGTTGTATACTATTGTTGTAATGTTGTGTTAACGCTGTTGTTTGTAGCTTGGTACAGAAGGATACCAGTGTATACGAGGGGAGTCTCTATATGCCAGAGACTAAGGCAACGGAAAGTACAAGGAACCGTTTATGCCACGGTACAACAGCAACGGAATATAGGTTAGGTGTCTTAATCTGACCACCTCGTGCCACCTTTAACACCTTCCGTACCAATCTACCCCTTAAACCCCGCGATATCTTATTTGTATTGTTATCTTGTAAAATGTATTGATTATATGAGTGATTGACTGACTGACCGAAACCATGATATCAGGAAACGGTTATAACCGTAGAGTCATGTAAATGGAATACTGAGAATCATGTAAAAAGAATATATATCCATGGTTCGGTTCAGTCAAGTTGTATAAATTGATAATTGTATTCATGGATTCATATGTTCATATTGAATTGGAATCTTGTAGATTGTTGCTTGACTTGAATCATATTCAAGTCAGATTAATCAGACTCAAACCCGAGTCAGACAACCAGAAATGTAAATCGAAGTCTTATAATTGTTAGGGTCCTTAGGGTAATTTATAAAACTTGAAGGGGTTTTATGTAAAAATACTTTTATATACTTTTCAAAATACACCTCAAGTATTTATTGTTCGTCTTTAGAGTTGTAATGAGGGTGGATTTTATATTGTGACATTTCTAGTGAAAATATCCTAGTTTTATAAATAAGGGTATTTATCTGTAATATTGATTATTTGAAGTTCATGGTATTTTAGTGTAAAATTTATTATTGTGATTTTTAGAAAAAGGTGGAAAATTTATATTATAATAAAATAGATATTTAAATGATAAATATACATACAAAAATAATTTTAATAAATATTTTATATTCCAAAAATCTCATTTTCTTAAGATGTCGTATTTTAAACCTTTCGAGACCGAATGCTCCTTGCGGAGGTCTGAATCTCGCACTACTAGCCCGAGGTGCGTGATAAACCGCACGATCCTGAACGGGTTCCCCAAAGATGGGTTGTAGCGGCGCTTTGCAAAGATTGTAAAATACTAATCCTTTAGAAAAAGGTTTTATAAAGTAAAAGGTATTTATTTGCAAAGTGTAATTTTCCGTATTTTAGGTTCTAGGGTTTCCTAAGCCAACTAGCCTATTTCTAAATGGTCTAAACAACAAGTCGTTAGAAAGCTCAAATCGCCTCTTCACCGCCAATTGTGGCCAGGTGAGTACAAGTGAGGAAGGAGGGATCCGCTCACGAATCGTGAGACGGGCCTTTTAAAGTTACCTAAGCTCACTTGCCTAGCTTAGACACCACAAAGTCGGGTTTAGATAAACGATCGATATCCACAACTTATCGTGTTTTCCTAATAAGAGGTATTTATTTTAAAAGTGTATCAAAGCTAAACTTTTAGAATTAGTTTTATTAAAAATATGGTATTTAAATGAAAGTTTTGTTTTATCGTATTCTAAGTTTTGATGATATCGTTTTGGGGTTGTATTTGCGTGTGTGTGGAGGTAAGTCATTACCTCGTGCTCTGCTTTGAATGTATAGCAAAGTTAAGAGGTTAAATGTGAAATCGAAACATGATGGTATTAAAGTGAAAAATACGATAAATTGGAAAGGTTATCATTTCATGTGACGAAACTTGTTCAAATTGATTTTTAAAAGTTTAATAGTCAAGATAAAGATGTTTAGACATGAATGTATTGGTTAGAAGTGAAATTTTATAGAAAACCGAATCGGAAATCGGATTTGTTCCTATTCCGTCGGGTTTCGTAATTTCGTATTTTAGAGAAATAGAAAGAAGGAAAGAATGGGACGTACGGGTTTCGATCTATACTAAGGAGTGAGGGGGGACTAAAGGAGTTGCCGAGACGTTGCTTCGTCGCCGGTTGTTTCTAAAAACGTCGCCGGAATTCCCGCCGGAATTTCGCCGGAGCTCAGCCGTGCACTCGTTTTCAAATTACACACTCTTGGAAAATTTTGAGAGGGTAAGCTTAGAGTTTTGGGATGAGAGGGTAGAGGGTAGGGGGTGTATTTATAGGGTAGGATAGGTGAAAGGTTTTTAATTAAAAAATGTAAAAATTATAGAAAAATCATTAAAAATTGTAGTAAATTGGGTGTATTTAAGATTCGGGAACCGATCCAAATAAATGGTGTATGCAGGGGAGTTAGGTTGACAAAGAGCCCCAACTTTCGTGTTGGGGACTCGGCCGTCCGGCCGAGTCCGGCCGGCGGCGCCTGACCGAGTCGGCCGATCCCGGCCGAGTCGGGTCGCCGGAAGGTGGGGAGGCTCGGGGTTAAGGCTCTGGTACTTTTAGATTTTTATGTGAAGTTCAACTTTTGGGAGTTATGGCATGTGGACTGTTGGGCTTCCAAGAAATTTAAAACAAAAACAATCTAAAAATAATGTGGGGCAGGGGATTTGAACTCTGGTGGCTTGGTTCAGCAGTGCAAGGTGTTACCAATGAGCTACAAGCTCTTTCTTGTAAATATTGTGGGAAAATAAATACTTAAAGTGGTAACAGCAACATTAAATACCCCAAGTATACTTCAAATTTAAATCAATTTTATGTATACAAAAATTGGAGTTGTTACAACTGCTTTCTGAGGAGTATAGATTATGTCAAATTCAAGCAGCATGACAGCTCATCTCGCCATTCTACCGGCTAGGCTTGCTTTGGTCATCAAGTGTTTGAGCGGGTCAACCTTAGAGATCAGCATAACCCGATGAGCGAGCAAATAGTGCCTCAGCTTCTTCACAGTGAATATCAGAGCCAAGCATTGCTTTTCGATCGGAGAATAGTTGTGTTCCGCCCCGACTAGAGTTCGACTGTGGTAGTAGAGGGCATTTTCTTTTCCCTCCTCGTTGTTCTGGGCAAGGAGCGCACCGAGTGAATCATATAGCGCGGCAGTATAAAGAATCAACGATTTATTTAGAATAGAGGCAGCAAGCACTGGAGGGTACAACAGGTACTGTTTGATACTTTCGAACGCTTCTTGACATTCGGCATCCCAGACAAAAGTAGCTTCTTTCTTCATGAGCTTTGAGAACGGGCCTACATCTCCCCGATAAATTTGAGATAAAACTTCGTATATAAGCAAGCTTACCTTGAAAAGATCTTAGTTGTGTCAGACTCTTTGGAGGGGGCATCTCCATGATGGATTTTATCTTGGATGGGTCAACTTCGATCCCCCCGTGTTGGACTATAAAGCCTAGGAATTTTCCCGATGACACGCCAAAAGCGCACTTCAGAGGATTCATCTTCAGATCGTAATCCCTCAGTCTAGTGAAAACGGTCCTGAGATCTTGGATGTGATCGGCCTTGGTTTTAGTCTTGACGACCAAATCATCAACATAACATTCGACGAATTTATGGATTAGGTCATCAAAGATATTGGTCATTACCCTTTGATATGTAGCACCTGCGTTCTTTAATTCGAATGGAATCACCTTGTAGCAGTATATCCCGATCGGGGTTCGAAATGCTGTGTGTTTCTCATCCTCGGGCGACATCTTGATTTGATTATATCCAGACGAGCCATCCATGAAAGCGAACAGCTCATAATTTGAGGTATCATCGACCATCATTTACATGACCGGAAGCGGCAAATCATCTTTAGGGCATGCCTTATTGAGATCCCTGAAATCGACACAAACTCGTATCTGCCCGTTCTTCTTTTTCACTGGGACGATGCATGCAATCCAGTCCGCGTATTTCTCTTCCCTGATGAAGCCAGCATCGATGAGTTTCTTGGTTTCCTCGATGACATTTTCTTCCAGTTCCCTTCTCATTCTTCGAGGAGATTATTTGACTGGCTTAGCATCAAAAGATATAGCCAGCTTATGCACGGCCACTTCAAGGGAAAGGCCAGGCATTTCTTTGTACGTCCACGCGAAGCAGTCGGCGAACTCATGCAGCAGGACAATTATCTGCTCTTTCATTTCCTCTGACAAGAGTGAGCTGATGTAGGTTGGCCTTCGATTATCAAGCGTTCCCAAATCGATCTCGGTTAGCTCGTCGAAGGTTGCTTGTCCGCCATCTTCGAGCTCTTGAGGGGCTTCTTCTGGCTCGGCTAGCTCATCTTCATCATTTAACTCTTCGCCGGCTTCACTAATATAGATCATATAGCATGATTTGGCATCAGGATGAATGAAACCTATGCCCCGTTTATCTGGGATTCGTCCATCGATGAGTGCTTGGACCTGAGGCGGATGCCATAGACCTTCATAAAACTTTGCTTCGGACTCCGTTTGATATAGCCGACACCCGCACTTTTTAAAGTATTCCCGCATCTCAGGCATGTAATATCTGGGATTGGGGATGGCCCTTATGCCTCTCTCGTATGGAAGGCATGTCACAGACAAATCGTCCGGGTGCACGACAGGATTTGACCCATAAAATAGGATGCCCTTCTGTCCACTTTTCCTTCCGGGAACGTAGAAATTTTTAAGCTGGTCCACGGTGGAGACTGACAATGTATTTCATTTTTTTTTACTCTCAAGTGTTTGTGAAAACTCTGCCTCTCGACACTCTCAAGTTTTTACTACTCATTTCAAAGAGAAGTGATCTTTCTAGAGTCATTAGATTTTTATATTCTTTTATAAAAGAAAGATCTCTAAAAGTTTCGAAGAAGCTTTTTTTTTAAACTTGTTTAATCTTGAAAACTTCTTTGATTTTTATTTTAAACTTTTATTAATCTCCAAAATACAATCCATCATCTTCTTGAATCAAAACTTTGATTTATCTTTTGAGATCGTTAGGATTGTTTGAGTTTGTTTGTAAAGATTGTAAAATCTTTGTTTGTACGACATAGTGAAGAAAGGTCTAAATTTTTCACATTGTAAATGTTTGGACTTGAATCTCGGAAAAGATCTAAGTATTCACCGTCTGCAAGAGTAAAGGATTGGATTTAAACCCGAGTAAAAGAACTGGGTTTCTCCACCCGCAAGGAGTTACTGGATAGCGTGTTGAATCCTGAGCAGGACTTTTCAAGCGGAGATTAGCCACTAAGTTGGTGAGCATCGATAACAATTCTCTGTGTCAATTTACTTTTCTGTGATTCTGTGTTGTTTCTGTGATTATGTATTATGATAGTATTTATATTTTAGACTCTAATTTTATATTCCACTGCATAATATTTAAATTATTACAAATCGCGTTGAGTTTGTCATAAATCCTTATTCACCCCTTTATGGTTGTTTTCAAATACAAGGCTGGCGTCGACGATTCTATGGAATTTTCATTGAGGGACTAATCCCCTGAAGAATTGATTCCGTGTCCGTATAAAAGGTGCCATAACGCTTTCGATCTCCGTCGAGATATAGTGTACGACCATCTATTGAAGAACAAAATTTCTCCTGGGTAAACAAAAATCGACGTACCATAAAGAAGCGACACCGAGATTCGATATTTCTATGAGTCGTTGTATTAGAAAAAATTATTCCGGTCAACCGTCGCCTCCTTTTAGCTCAGTAAAGGTATTTTCTTTTTAAATTTATTTTTTCCCCAATTTTAATTGTTTGTCTTTTGGTTGATATTGCAATTTTGGTTGATATTCTATTATAAATAGTTGATATATAAAAGAGATATTATTGTTAGGATTGTTGATAAAAGAGATATTGTGATTGATGTTCTAGTATAAATTGCCTCGGATAACCTATAAAGCTTGATGTGAAAGCAAAACAATAACTTGAAACCAAAACCGTAAGTTGCAATTAAAAACTTTAAAAAACATATGAATTGAACCTTGAACTTGAAAATAATACGAAAATCTTATACTATGCAGATGCCATATATTAACATACAATTAAAAATATGCAGGAAAAAATAAGAAAATACTAGCTAGTAGATCTCTTGCCATAAATAAACCAAGCAATTATCCTAGACTCTCCCTTTGTATCCACTCATTTTTCACATCTAAAAGATGGACAGAGAGAGACACAAGGCACAGCACTCGCTGACGCTTGATGACATATTTTCACCTCAATTCTAATTTGGGAAATGCCTACTGATGAAGCGTTGGCCGGTAATAAGACAAGAACCATCACGATTGGGAGTGAAGTGAACAAGCAGATACTCTTCGCTCTTACAGTAAAACTTTGAATTATAAGGTCTGCAGAAACTTTTGGCCCACTTCAGTAATTTAAAGTTGGAATTACTGAAGTGGACTAAAATCTTCTGCAGATCCTGTAATTAAAAGTTTTACTGTGAGAGTGAGGATTATCTGCCTGTTCACTTCACTCTTAGTTGCGACGGTTCTTATCTTGTTACCAGCTAGTGCTATATCGGCAGGTATTTCCCAAATTGGAATTGAGGTGAAAGTATGTCATCAAGCGTCGAAGAGTGTTATGCCTTGTGTCTCATTCTCTATCCATCTTTTGGATGTGAAAATGAATAGATAGAAAGAGAGAGATACCGGGATGGTTGCTTGGTTTATTTGTAACAAGAGATCTACCAGCTAGTTTGCTTTGTGGCTCGTGTCCTTATACTCCCACAGGTTCTCGAGCATGCGTCTTATAATGTGTATTGATTGTTTGTTGGTTATAATATCAATAATTAAATTGAATTTGTTGTAACATTTCAAAAAATTTAAAGTTTATTTTAGAATTTAAAAATGTTATTATGAGTTTTATTAAACATTGGATTTTTGGGGCTGCAAATTTTAGAATAGCACATTGTACAATTTTTAATATCTATTATGGCATGGTATGTGTATTATAATATTAACATTTTCTTTATTTCTTTAAATAAAGTTGGTATTAGAGCACTAGCTTTTACCTTTGTGGAGTCTAGATTTAACCATGTGGAGTCTAGATGATAATCTTTGGAAACCTAGGCTTAACCTTACGGAACTTATATTTGACTTTGAGGGTCTTAGACCCGAACTTTTGATACGTGGGTTGTCTTCGCTATGACGGAGTAGGTAACTTAAGTAGAGTAACGTAATGTAAATATGTTCCGCGGAATATTTATAATACGGTACTCCACTTGAGTGCCCTTAGGATGTATCTTGAGAATCTTTATTCGATTCTATGTATTTCTTCGTTTCAATTGTTACACTTTTACCAACTCTCGTTCCAGTCATCATGCCGCCAAAGTCTTCGCAAGCCAAGAGGGCTGCAACTAGAAATAAGGTCAGGACAGGCTCGTCTGAGACGAGGACTGATCAGGACGGTACTCCGATGACACAGGAACATGTTGATCTTTATTATTTCAGTAGGATTTCTCGTTTGGAGACGAGCGTTCAGGATCTGCATCATTTGATGGGATCGTTAGCTGAGACTATTGATGTGCCACTTTTCGAGTTCGTGAAGCTCATGCCCCCGGTTTTTACTGGCATGTATGCATCAGATGTCAGATATTTTGACTCTTGTGTTTTAGTCATCCGAGCATCGCACTTTTGTTTTAGTGCACGCACTTTGCATCATAGTATTTCTAGTTTGTGTGGGACTTTGGATCCTCTTTTGATTTGATTGAATAAAATGTTTTCAGATTTGGCTTAAATTTAAATTCGGAGACCGGATTTATTTAAGGGGGAATATTGTAACATTTCAAAAAATTTAAACTTTATTTTAGAGTTTTAATAAAGATATTATGAGTTTTATTAAAATAATAACAAAACGTTAGATTTTTTGAGCTGAAGATTTTAAAACAGCACATTTGACAGTTTTTAATATCTATTATGACATGGTATGCATATTATAATATTAACATTTTCTTTATTTCTCTAAATAAAGTAGTAAAGAATTATCGTTTGAAAAACGGACAACACTTCCTTCGTAAATTTTGAATAAAATAACAGTACAACAGCAGTAAAATAAATGCATCCCCACACAGGAGCATACATATTTACCTTCCGCAATGTACATATTTACTTATGCCTTAGTTGTTTTACTGTTTATGCATGCAATTTCTATTTTGTTATGCGAATTCTATTCACGAGTTGGCAACCCACCCTCGTTATGCCGGTTACGTGCTTTTTTGGGTTGTGACATTTGTATCGTTCAAGAAAGGAAAGTACCCGATGTAAGTTTCATGATCCTTCGTTTCAATACAATTTTCATATAGTTATTGAGAATATTGTGTACTAATACTTGTCTATCGATAACACCATAGCACCTGCTCGATTTTCTTGACTATCTGACCGACGACGACGACGATGAGTAAGCTCGAGATGGAGTGAGCTCAAGGAAGTATGAGTCTTGCTGAGAAAGAGAAAATAATAAATATGTTTACTGAAGATGGAGATTGCAGAATCTTTCTTTTGAGCCTTAAAGCTGGAGGTGTGGCCCTTAATCTGACTGTAGTCTCCTCATACTCTCGCGGGTTCTCGAGCATGCGTCTTCTGGTCTCCTCCTATATAGTACTAAATGTAAGTTTGATAATTCTTGGTTTTAATACAATTTTCATATAATTATCGAGAATATTGTGTACTAATACTTGTCTATTGATGACACTATAGTATCTGCTCGATTTCAATGACTTTCCGGACGGCGACGGCGGAGCCGCCTTGTGAACTCAAGATGGAGTGGAAAAGCACAAAATGCATGTGCATTGACGAACCCCATTTCGTACGAAGCTGTAAATTATAATAATATAAATGAATTTGTAATTGAATTGAATTCAATTCAATTGCGTTTGTGGTTGTTTGTATATTACTAATTGAATTTAATTTGTATCGAATACTCGAAACGACAAAAAATCTGCTATATTTTTTTCTCTGTTTATAGCTTATTTCGTCGCTATAACCGGACAAAATAATCTTAAAACAGGGAAATATTTCCAGGTATTTCGAACTTATTCCGTCAACTAATACCTGACGTAATAAACTGCCTGAAGAAATAAATCAACACTCGACGAAAATACATTTTTCATCGCAAATTCTTATGTCGGACAATATCCGACGAAATAAGTTTATTTCGTCGAATCTCTATTTGTTCCGTCGGGGTTTAAATAAATGGGTATTTATTATAGTGATTTCTTCAAATCTCTTGAATGTTCATACACATACATTTGAGGATAGAATGATCAATTTGAACAGATCGGATCGTCAAAATATGTCGTAGATCGAGAGTTCCCGTTTTTGAAAAACGCGGACCGGTTTGCAATAGAGTATATATATATATATATATATATATATATATATATATTGATGGAAATGTGTGCATTTTATGAGTTTATGAGTTGATCAAGTAATTACCTGTGGAGTATATTCTTTTAGAAAAGATGTGATCTTTTCGGTTCTTATTCTCGTTGAAGTAATGCGATCTGAGGAGGAAGAACATTTTAAACTTATTAACATAATTTAGTGCTTAGTTATATATAGTTATAAATTATTTACGAAAGTTGAAACAAAGTTATAATTAGAAACATATGTAGTGGATAAAACTTTCAGGTTAGTACTATAAGCTAGGAAATGTAGGGGTAGTTTGCAAGCGTTATAATTAATATTTACAAATAATTTTCCAAAGCTAGAAAACAAAGTTATAATTATTTTACGAAAATACAATTTTCGAAATTTCTTCACAAATATGGTCATGAGATGCCATTTATTAGGCATAAGGGGTTGTTTGGAAAGGTCTAGGAAATCTAGGGGTTTTTATAATATCTACAAATAATTGACCGATTGATTCTAGGAAAAAGGGCCGAATGCAAATTTCCCTAAAATCTAGGGGGTGGAGGATAATTTCCCGGGGATAAAGACAAAACTTAGCTTGATTGGGCATGTTTGGATTTAATTTATTATTTGCCATAATCACTTAAGTAATCATTTATGGAAAAAGTGAAAAATCACTTATAAGTGTTTATAGCAAATAAGTTGTTTAGTGTTTGGATGATTTTATATAAAAAATGATTATAAGTATATAGCGTGTTTGGATGAATACATAGATAAGTGATAATTGAGTGTAAAATGACCAAAATGACGTATCATTAATACCATTTTAAAATTTGGATGAAAAGACAAGAGTTTTATGGTATATTCCTTGGTCAACTCTACTATTCCATAATCACTTATGGAATAAGCTTGTAATTCCTAGTTTATTTTTAAGTGGAAAACTATGTCATTTTTAAGCTAGTCATGGTGGAGATCCATGGTAAAACAATCACTTATTGAATAGTAAAAGAAAGTAGAAATATAGTTTATTATGTGATTTTTAATCATTTATTGATAAAAAATCCAATCCAAACATGCCCATAATATAATACTAATCGGATGATCGTTTATTCTGTTTTGTTGATGGTAATACTGCTCGTTTACAAGGGAGTCTAATGGGGCTGCAGTCGCCGACCGGTCAGGTCAGCTGTGGACGCAGATGAACATACCACGACAAGCACAAAACATGAGGGTGGGTCCTCCCCTTAGTGCGGCTGTGTCCCCCTCAACTATTTAGCCAAGAGACCACATCCCTCATTAATTTCTTTACAACATTATATCGCCCGCCAAAATAGTACACACATTATATAATCATTACCTACACAAGACAGAAAGTAGAGAGACTTGTAACGGCAAGGTTCGACCACATACTCTTCCACTAGACGAAACAGTAGCAACAAATACTGAAATCAAGTGAGCTGGAGAAATTTTTGCAGAACATGCGAGGGAACAATTTGAGCATAGCAGGACAAGTATGAAACATGACAAGTAATTGAAATAATAGCAATGGCTGCATTAATAGCACAAAAAACAACAGTCAAAGAAAGCTACACATTGCTTCAAGGCAAACTAGCGGACGTGTTGGCAGCGAAAATTCCTACTAACAAGAAAATTAAAACTCTTACGCTAAGCAGCAAAGCAAACTAAAAGACCGACCATGACATAGTAAGTATTCAATAGCTAAGTTTTAGCCAACTTGCAGAATGAACTCTGTAATGAACTATGAGTGAGAACAATTCATTCTTGTGCCTAAGATAATTGCAAAGGAGACAAAAATATATTTTCAAGCAAAACATTATCCAAGGATAAAACATTTTTTCAAAACCTGGGAACTTTTGGCCCCCAGAAGGCCATAATTTTATTTCTACAAGGATAAAACAAAAAATACATATATAATAGAAACACACAATAAAAATACGAGTAAATTGATAGAAAACTTTAAATCTAATTGAAAAAAAGAAAGAAAAGAAAGTATCAACACCATCAAGGAAAAGAACCAACTACAAAAGCATTACAAGCAATAATCAAGAAAATATATTGTGAAGGCAGATTTAAAAAAATCAAAAAAATATGGAACATCTTTAACTTAAATATGAATCATGACCGCAACATGATGCATCGATTTACCATTAGGCTAAAGGGTGGTTGCAAAAAGAAAAAAGAATCAAAAAGTAAATGACAATCAGAAAACATAGATGCAGAGAGAGGGAGGGAGCGAGATCAGATGCAAAGAAAAATGCTTGTAATGGACATCTTTTAACACCAATGTCACATAAGAAAGCTCACAACTGGCAACATCAAACACTTTATGAAAGGCAATGGAAAGAACAGGAGAAAATTCCCTTTTTATAATTAAAACAGCGAGAATCCACAAATAATAAAAATTTAGAACTTTCATTCCCTATCCCTACTTCGAATAAAGAGCATAGAACCAACACGCAAAACACTTTGAATAAGATACGACCCCCACACGGAATAAACGAATCATCATCAGAACTGCTTAAGCACATAACAAAACCAAATACATAAAGCAAAGAACAAATATCTGGACATGATTAAATGGAATATAGAAATCTTAGCAAATAGAATATATAGATCATTGCAAGCACAATAAACATAGCATATGGGCTCAGGATTAAGAATAACCATCAAATAGCGCTTCAGGGAAAAGGTGCAGATAATATGAAAACAACTCTACGAGTGCTTAAGTAATGCAAGGTGTGGAGGTTTGATTGGGGTTTAGTTTGCGCCGGCGATGTAATTCCAAGTACATTAAATGCGTGATACAGCTATTTGATTTTCAGGTACCAAATGCTCCAGCAAGAAATTGAGTTAAAAAGACAGTAGCGAAACCTGTTGATTGTAGATCATATGTAGTCATAACACTACTCAACTACAACCAAACATGTATTTTATATAGCAAATACATTTCGAGTTTCAACCAAACAAATTAATATGAATTATCATGGTTAATTAATATGAATAAACATGGTTAAATATGCATGAATTTGGAAATACATTCCAGCTGCAAGCAACCAAATACTAGCACACATGAAGATATGGGTTGGCAGTGGAGCGTGTAATAAAACCATAGGTAATATATGCTGGTATAATAAATAGTAGCCTAATTTCCTTATAATGAATAATTAAAAACTGCCAACACAAAAAAGAAAGGAATATCGTTGAGAAGAAAACAGTATATGATCATGAAATAATGATAATTTATTATGGTTTTTACTGTTGTTTCATCATGAAATAACGAAACAATGCATCTAATTCTAAATTAACAAGCACTTTAAGGAACCTAATTCTTCCATATATGAACCTACACCACAACTGATACCTTCATAAAAGTAGAAACTGAAGCCAATAAAAGATGCTATGCTAAACAAAGATCCTAAGGGAACTGAAGGACAAACCTGCAAAACAAACTTCTTATTGCTAATGCTTTTGTGTATTAGATTGGTTTGCAAAACTACAACTCGCTATTCTAGCTTGATGCAAATAAACTAGAAACTATAACTAAAGACACCTATGGAGACAGAAAGCACTGTAGCATCATATATTGAAAATTAACGAATAATGAAAATGAAGACCTATTACCGAAGAAAATATTCCCCTATAAACAGATCAAATGAGCATACGGTATCAACAAAACCATGTATCCAAAATGCAAGCAATATATATTTTGTGATAGCCGCTTACAAAAGGTAGTACTAAATGATCCAAGGCATTTTTTTCTAAGAACACAAGCAATCAACAAGCATCATTTGCTCACAACTGCTTATAATTTACACCAAGATTAACAATGTAATCTACCAACGCCAAGCTTAGCATAATCAACATGAACCGTTTCAACAACTCAAAGACGAGCAATTAATGAAGCAACCATAAGATTTCATAGAGATTTCAACTGATAACCAAAGATCCATATACCAAAGTTAGAGACAGGGATAAACCTTTAACCATCTCAACAGACCCATCAAAACCAAACAACAAGAAAATAAAATAAAACACCCATTATGTAAAAGATCCATATAACTCCATCAAAAACAAGATACCAATATTAAGAAGAGATCAAAAGGGTTTAAAGATCCTTCACCCATTCATCTCCCTTCATTTTAAGAAGCCTTGGGGCACTCCCTCGCAAAGTGGCCAGACTCGCCACAGTTGTAGCAAGATCCACCTCCGCCGCCGCCGCCTCCTCCTCCATACCTCCCACCGCCACCGCCTCCACCATACCTCCCTCCACCGCCACCGCCGCTGCCATACCTCCCTCCACCGCCGCCGCCCTGGTTCTCACAGTCCCTCGCCATGTGCCCAGTCTCCCCGCAGCTGTAGCAGGCCCTATCGCCGCCACCGCCTCCTCCGTAACCGCCACCGCCTCCTCCAAAGCCTCCGCCGCCGGATCCGTAGCCCCCTCCGCCGGATCCGTAGCCGCCGCCTCCGGATCCATAGGATCCGCCGCCGGATCCATATGATCCGCCGCCGGATCCATATGATCCTCCGCCGCCACGCCCGCCACGGCCACCGCCGCCGTAGCCCCCGCCTCCCCCACCTCCTCCTCGGCCGCCGTCGCCGCCCTGGACGGAGGAACCGTCGGGGCCGGTGACGTCAACGGCCTTGGTGCGGCCGTCGTCTCCCTCGGAGACGGAGAACTCGACGGCCTCGCCCTCGGCGAGGGTGCGGTAGCCGTCGGATTTGATGGAGGACTGATGGACGAAGAGGTCCTCGCTTCCGTCGTCGGGGCTGATGAAGCCGAAGCCCTTGGTGCTGTTGAACCACTTCACTGTCCCCTTCGATCGATCGCTCGACTGCGCCATTGCGAGGGATCAAGGATGAAACCCTAACCCTAGGAGGAGAATGAGGAGAAACCCTAGGTGTGTGAGATATCTAGGGTTTGGGGTCGAGGAGATTTTATAGTTGGGATCGGACGAGCTAGGGGAATGTGACCCGTTGGATTTACGGAATGGAATCATTTTACACGTGTAGGGTTGATACAATAACCTAGCTTTTGATTATTTTTTGAGGAGGATACCAAATGAAATTGCTTTCTGATGATTTTTTTTTTTGGTGGGGCAGAGGTGCCAGAGGAGACGGGTCCGGCTATCGCAGGAGGCTAGCTCATTATGGATGACTGGTGAAACAAATAGGAGCAAAATCGTTCGGAGTTTGAAAATTATGCCAAATCATATGCCCATCATTCGGCAGGCTAGTGTGTACAAATGAGGGAATTATCAATACTTGTAAAGGGAATTATCCATGCACATTGTTGGCCCAAAAGGTCGCAAGTACCCGCAAAGCCTCTAAGCCCAACATAGAGGTTCCAACTAAACCCTTCTACAAATGCAATAAATACCAAATAAAATCCTGAAAACGGGGATCGAATTCTGATACACCACAAAAAAGACCTTAAAAGGATCTTGAAGAGCATGCTTGACTGCTCGGCCTAGGGTTTAGCCATCAACGAGATTTCGGCCCTCACATCATCTTCTAAATGTGCTATTGTATACGTTTTATACATATGATATGTCTTTACTAACTTAACCATCAAGACGCTACCGCCTTACTCAACGACCCACAAAAACAAATTCATTTGTGAACCGAAGGCACACAACATTTTGTGCCGCATCACTTTACATTCTTATTCACAAATCAAACGGGTCACCATTCATTATTGGCATCTCTATGTTTACCATCGGTTGTGAATATTTACAGATGCAAAAGGTTCATCGAACAGAAATTATTATGATAAAGTTGAAAGTAATACGCACTTCTACCCGCTCTCGTAGTTATTTTATTAAACATGACAAAATAAGAAATAATTTATTGGCTTTGAATTTTATTTATTTTCTTCAAGGATAAAAATAATATAAAAGTAGAAACTTTGCAGTAGCCCCTTCAATAGGGCTCAAGAGTTTTTTAACCATAGAGTCTAGCCCAAAATCTACTATGAAAGATGGGCTATATGGTATGTTGCTGATTGCTAAATGAAAAAAATACTTAACCTACCGGGCTTGAAATCTACCGCAATCCATCCAAAAAATAAAAAACATGGGTCCACTTATTTGGCACTAGTATTTAGCTGTTGTGGGTCCCATCATTTTGTCTCTTGGATGGATTGTGGTAAGATTTCAAGCCCAGCATGTAAATGTAAAGTAGTGCTCTTACTAGATTAGCTTCAAACCTATGGTCATGGATTTATACATATCTTGCCAACCTTTTGTTTTGTTTTGGGTTTACACAAGTCTGTATTGGTTTGAAGTGTTGAGATCCATGCTTCAGATTGTGAGGCAAGTAACAAGAATCCATCGAATTCTGATACTTGGTGTCTACCCAATTCTGAACATATTAAAGTGAACGTTGATGCATCAGTGCAAGGAATTTTCTCGCATTTTTATTAAAAACCTAGGCAACTGGAGTGATAGCCAGAAATGAGAATGGTCGCAAGTCTGGTCCACTATTAACCCGAGCGCTGATTCACAGTATATCGAAGTTATGGCGCGAAGGTATAATTATAGCAAAAAGGATAGTCGAATAACAAGGTATTGTGGACAATGAAACTGGTGTTGTCATGGAAGGAGATGCAAAAGTGGTAGTGGGTTGGTTATGTTCGAAATCAGCATGACCGCCTTGGAGGTTTGCGCATATAGTACACGAATGCACCGATCTTTTAGCCTCTAACCCTTTTATTGAAATTGTCGCTAAACCAATATCTCAGAATGTTGCCGCTCACAATATTGCTCGAGCATTAGCAAACTCAAATTTATCGGGTATTAGGTCTTTATATAGTTTGCCTTTGAAATTCCGTGCACTCTCGAGATTTTAAATCGTTGTTTGCGGAAAAAATAACATTGTTGAGCCCAACTACAAAACCTCTCTTACTGTTTTAGCCATTTCTTGGAGTCTTCTCATGAGATAAAACAAGATTCAAACGAGTAATCTATGTGTTTAAACTTAACAAGCATAATTGTGCTAATTTATCAAATTTGATTGTTAGAAAACTCTGTAGAACTCCAAACAGAACGTTACAAAATCGAGCTAAATTGCATTTCTGTCTTTATATTACTTCTCTTGGCGATCATATAGAAATCGAACCCACTTCTTTGACTATGTTTGGCATGAAGAAAATATCTACAATCTGCTCCAAAATCAATCCCTGATTCTTGAGTACAATGGACATAAGCAAACCGAAAATTGACTGAATTCACTACATGCAACATCTTAAAACAGTTCAAACACCAAATGAGCTGATACACATTCTTTTTTCTTACTGAAATAAACACAACATATATAACTTGTTCAACCATAACTAAATATTGTATTACGATGCAACCACTTCAGGAATCAGGCGACCTCCAGAATGATGAGAAATTTTACAAGAACAAAGCCCAAAAGAGCACATTTGACAAATGCTAAAAGCAAAGGATAAAAACAGCGAGCGTACCTTAAGAATGCCTAAATTAAACCCCTAAGGCCTGTTTGGTTGTAGAATTATGAAGATTTGGATTGTGGAATCCAAAAACTCCATAATTTTGTGTTTGGTTGGGAGATTTGGATTTGTAGGATTCCTTTGTTTTTATGGGGGCCCACCACAAAACAAGGATTCTTGAATCCTAAAAAATTTGGAGAATTTGCAAGGATTTAGCACTATTCATTGTACTTTTAGATAAGCATGTGTACTTTATTTATTTAAACATCCTCAAATCCAAATCCCACTTTCTTTTCAACAACCAAACAAAGATTACAAGAATCTACAAATCCAATACCAGGAATCCAAAACCGACCAAACAACAAATTACCAAATCCAGAAATTTTCAACTATTTTGGAATCCAAATTTCATGATCTTGCAACCAAACAGCCGCTAAACAAGATAACCAATACTGGATATAAACAAAATGAGGAAAAAAAAAAAAACAAGGTTATCTCAGACCACAAAATATATAATATATAATAAAAGAAAAAAATTGCTAAATAAAAAAGGTTGATTTAGGACCTTGCCCAAAAACAATTGTCAAAAACTACATAAACTTAAAGATTCTTGTGTTTTAGTCTATATAGTACATTTAGTATTATTTATATCAACATTGACCTTTCAGATAAACTACTGCATTTGTCTTTTAAATTTCTATAGTTTATCTTTTAAAGCACTATATTAATCTACTAAATGCTACATTTATATTGAAACATGTCTAATGTAATAAATATGGTAATTTTACTAAAAAATATAGCAATTTCATGTCAAATGTAGTATTTTAACTGGTACTTTAAAACATAAATGTAGTAGTTTGAAAGATAACTATAGTAAATTAAAAAGTAAATGAAGTAGTTTATTAGAAAGGACGGTGTTGGTATAAAACAATTTAAATGTACCATAGAGACTTAAACATAAGAATTTTTAAGTTTAGGATGTTCTACACAACTCTTTTTTGGTAGGAACCTAAACTAAACCTATTGCTTTGCTTTTCAAACCAAGAGATTTAAAACCATTCGTCCCAATATAAAAAGGCAGTCAAACATCAAAATTTTAACCAAACAAAAACTAAACAATACATAAAAACAACACAAAGAAGCCAGAAATTTGAAAATTAACCAAAATTGAATATCACAATAAACTAAAAGTTCCTGCCAGAGAAGGAGATCTGAAAAGTCGAGAGAAACTAAAAGCGTAGTCTCATATCTAATTTGAAAACTTCCTCACGAATAAAATCAATATTTAGAATCCACAAGTTTCATTGTGACCACCCACTTAATCTCCTTTCTTGCTAAAAGATCCAAAGATGAATAAAATCAATATTTAGAATCCACAAATTTCCATCATAGAAAATGGATATGCATGATCCGACTCTCGGATAAAATAAACATAAAAATATAATAGAAACAAAGCGTTCCATCTCATATTTTTAGTAAGTTACATCAAGCAGCTTATCGTAATCTATTGTCCTCGGTTAATTTGGCAATTAACATAACCTTTTCAACTCCTTTATTCATGTTCATTTAAGTCACCCTCTAGCTCTATGAGGATATACAATTGTAACCTCACCAAAACACAGTTTTAAAAAATTACTCCACTCTATATGATTATAACCATTTAGCATTGTTTTTTTTTTGGATGCAACCAATTGGAAATAGAAGGGGCGGCCTGACACTTTGGAAAAGTGGAAAAGAAAGTTCTACCGCGATCTATGCTCCTTTGGTAACAATTAGAATTGTTGTTTTTTATTTTTAAAAAAATTGGACTCGAAAATATTGTTCTTTCATCAAAGATGCTTGTATCTAACAATCGTAGAAAAGGTAAACGCCCTTAAATAAAAATTACGTGTTACCAATATTAAGATAAGCTAATTGGGTTGATCGAACCCCCACCCAATCTTAACTTAAATCCACAATTCCAAACAATGATATTAAGTCTAAATTTATTGGAAAACTTTTTAATTAATGCAGGCCCCTAAATTTCGACTATATTAATAATCGACTAGTACCAACCCATAACATGCATATAACCTTGTTGTCATTTATATTATACCCTTATAACTGAAATCTAGATGCCTAACATAAGGCCTACATGATTTCACTTGGATGGAAAATTATGCAACCTCTGAGTTTAGATATGTTATATTATTTGTAATTAAGCAGATAATCACTCATTATTAGATAAACAAGTTGAATTATTAGAGAAAATATCTAAAACTTAGAGGATCAATCGCTACTTGAGAGTTGATTATGGAGTTGTTTGGACAGCTGAAATACTGCGATTACAAGGACTATTAGGTTCATATTTGTAATTTATGTTTCATGTTTGTATTCCTCATTCATCATGACATACCGCTTCTTAGACACCCACTATCACGTGTACGTTTATATGGTTTGTATCTTCATGCTCATGTTTGATAAATGGTTTCCTATGCTTACGGAAATAATGCCTTTGTGCATTCAAAAGTTATTTTTACTTCTCTTTTATCGCATTATCAATACTTGCAGTCTTCTCAAGAGTTTGAGAGTGCAACCGGCTAGCAATGCCTGTCTCGGGGCATGACAAGCAAATATACCAATCTAATTAGCGTTTCAACAAGACGTTTCAACAAGACATTGACAATCCAAACTCTAAAACAACTATATTTGTATTCAGTTGAAATTAACATGTTAGCTTTGTTATTTAAGGGGGGGCATGGAATTAACGACACCCTTCAACTAAAGATAATTTTAGTTAATAGAGTCCTAAAAAAATTAGAAACATCCTTAACTTGATACAATTATTAACCATATGTAATTCAAATCTTAGATATTTCAATTAACATAATTAAGTACCTCTACACACATGTACACACATACTTTAATGAAATGTTGTTGCATGTGGAAGATAGGAACAAACAAATTCTTGTTTCATTTGCCGAAATTTGCTTCAACTTGCTTTAGTATTAAGGGTGCACATCAATTTTCAAGCAAAAAACAAAACTTGATGTATGAAACTTTGAAGAATAAAACCATATAATTCTTCAGCAACAAAGTGACATTTCATCAAATCTCAATAACAAACAAACTAAAACAGAAGAAACTTACATGTTGAAGCAACCTTGGCACTTCACATCCTGCAACAGAAAAATAAAGAAGTTTTAACACAAATCAAGATCAACATTCAGATTACAAACTTTAACTTCTAAAAAAAAATTTGGGGATGAAAACAAACCATGAAGAAAGAGTTGGGGGATTGGACTAGCCTCTTGAGCTTGGGACTAAAGTCAAATCACGTCAAGATATTACCTTCCGTTGGTCTGCTAATGGCGGCGATAGACGGCTGAGATTGGATCTGGAGGCTGGTGTTCCCCTCCGAATGACGCGGCGGAGACGCGACGAACGTCTTGCCTGAAATTCGGGGCAGATACTAATAGGTGTTATCCGTCCACCTCTCCGAATATGCCAAGTTGATTTATGACATCGTGTATCGGAGGTTTAGACGGATGCGGCCGATATAGCAGACTTCGTCAGATTCCCCCTCGCTTGAGGGGGTTTTGATTGTGAGAACGCTCTTCCCTGCAAGCGCAAGCCCTTTGTTTTGTTTGTGGTTGCTCGTGGATTGTATACGGAGACTAATTTATGTCGTCGTCCGTAGGACGTGAATTAGTCCAAATCCGTATTTTCTTATATTTGGGTTTGGGGTTTTGGTTTAAGGATACGTTAGTCATATTTGGGGCTAAGATTAACTTAAACGTTTGTTAAGGATACGTTGGTCTAATTTGAGACTAAAATCAACTTAACGGGATCGTTTAGATCCGATAAAAGAGCATTTGGGGCTCTATTGTTCCAGTTTAGGGACATAGCGGTACATTGCCAGTTTAGGGACATGGTGGTCCAACATTCCCATTTTGGGGACGAATATTGGTTTAAGGACGCATAAGTCCATGAGTTTAAGAACCCCACAGTCCATATTACCATTTTAGGGACATGGTGGTCCATTTAATGTATGGCCATCGGGACCCGTCACCTCTCTGACGTCGTTGAAGGATTACAACGATAGGTGTCAGAGGAGTTCAGAAATGTACCCTTGAACCAAAATTGATTAGGGGATCTATAGTCCGGTTTGGGACTAAAGTCTGTTTGAAAGTTTAAGAATACGTTAGTCATTTTTTAGGCTAAGATCAACTTAAACGGGATCGTTTAGATCCGACAAAAGAGCATTTGGGCTCTATTGTTCCAGTTTAGGGACGTAGTGGTCCCTTGTTCCCATTTTGGGGACGGATATTAGTTTAAGGACACATTAGCCATATTTGAAGCTAAGATCAACTTAAACATTTGTTAAGCATACGTTAGCCTAATTGCCAGACTTAGATCAACTTAACAGAATCGTTTGGATCCGACAAGAGAGCATTTGGGGCTCTATTGTTCCGGTTTAGGGACATAGTGGTCCATGTTCCAGTTTAGGGACATGGAGGTCCATTGTTCCAGTTTAGGGACGTAGTGGTCCATTTTATTTGTGGCCGTCGGGACCCGTTATCTCTCTGACGTCGTTGAAGGATTACAACGATAGGTGTCAGAGGAGTTCGGAGATGTACCCTTGAACCGGATGTAAATTGATTTAAGAGAGCAGCCGTGCTCAGTCAATTTAATTTGAGGACTTATGGCCATGATTGGGCTAAGTCCAGTTGAAGATGTTCAACGTTTTTATTTGTGGTTGGCCTGTTAGGCCTTGGCTTGGGCTTTACCCTTTGTTTAATAATGCAGTGCATTTTTGTCTGGCCTATTAGGCCCCCTTTTAATTGGGCTCTGCCCTTTTTAAATGATGCACAACATCTATTTTGAGCCTGACAGATCTTTGTTTGGGCTTTATTCCTTTTAATAGTGCATAGCACTTTGTTTGGTCTGATAGACCTTTCTTTATTAGGCTCTGCCCTTGATAATGCATTGCATTAATTAGTTCGACAGAGTGCCACGTGGCTTGTCAGGCGCTTTACGCTGATTGAGGAGCGTAAGGCGCAAGTCCATATGGAGGTGACACGTGTCACGCTCTGGTGAGCGCAAGCGCAGTGCGCTGCGCTGTTGCGCTGCTGACACGTGGCGCGCTCTGGTGAGTTACGCCAAATCATGAGCAGTGCTCTATTTTAAAAGCGCATAGCGCAAGTTGTTATGGTGCTGACACGTGGCGCTCTCTGGTGGCTTGCGCCAACCCAGGAGCGCAACTGTACAAATTTACAAGTGCAAGGCACTGTTTTTATATCTTAATCCAGTTTTGGATTCAAGAAAAGAATTTTCAAGATTCCAGAACCAATGATTCATAGAAAAGGCAATGCCTTTGTTATTATTATTTTTTTATTGAAGATCCTTGATCTTGTTCTTAGATCAATGATCTTTTGAGAAGAAATTCTTCTTCTTTTACTCAAAGGTTTTACCTTTTTTCTCTTCTTGAGTTCTTCTCAAATTTCTTCAGAGTTCTCTCTATTCTATGTGTTGTTCTTTTTTTTTTTTTTTCTTGATCTCTTTTGAATTGGGGTCTAGGGGCCTTTATATAGTGCCCATAAATTTGTTAAATTTGTTAAAGAGATCATTCTCTGAGTGATTTGGGGATTTTTCCCCACCGTTGGATCTTTGATCCAAGGGCTTCTGTTTTACAGAAGACAATCTTCTTGTTTTAATAAGAACAGAAAGATCTTACTGGAATATTAATTCTGTTTGGCGCAAACGCTCATGCGCTTGACACGTGGCGCGCAGCGCAGAGCGCGGTGCAACTGCGCTAGCGTAACTGCGCTGCCACATGGCGCGCAGCGCAGAGCGCAAGTCAGCTGAAGCGTTGCTTCTTTAATTTTTTAATTTTTATTTTAATTTTCAGAACATAGCCTTGCTCTGATTGGGGGAAACAGAAGCGTTGTTTCGTTTCCCGCCTTAGAATTTGAACAGAGCTTTGCTCTGATTGGGATAAACAAATGCCCCCCCACCGTTGCGCTTACGTGGCCTCCAAACGTGAGCGCAGCGGTGGCAGAATTCCAACCGTCGCGGCAACTTTTGGAAGTTGAAAGGGCACTTAATGCCTATAAATAGGACTTTTGGTCGCTTAGATGATTTTCATCTTCAGAATTTCTGCTTTCAGAATCTCAGAGCCCTGCTCTTTATTTTCAAGAACTCCGAGAGTTAAACTCTTAAAACTTTTTAGGTAAAAATTTTAAGTTAAATTAAATTAAATTAATTTTCATTGACAGAGCCTTGCTCTCAATAGATCCCTTATCTAAAGAAAACCCATTTAGGGTTTCACTTAGCAGAGCTTTGCTCTATAGGTCCAAAGGGATCTAAAGAGAACTAAAGAGAACCATGTTAGGACTCCATCAATAGAGTTCTGCTCTCTGAAAGATTTCATTTATAATTTCTTGATTCATTAATGGAGCTTTGCTCCTTTTAAATCATATAGCAGAACTCTTAAGAGTTGCTGATTTTTGTCGATCTTCTTTTATAGGAGTGATGGACGCCCACATGTACGATCTCGACGAGATTATTTCTTACGGGGATATCCGCCGACTTGGCCGTTCTCAAAATCGAGAATTTACCAACGCTGAGTGTGCCGAGATCATGAGTCGCTTCGACGCGTACAACGGTCAACTGCTTCCTCGGCGCTCCCCTCTGCTGAAGCTTATTGTGGGAGCCATCTGGGAAGCGCTTCCCCTATTCTTTACCGGCGTGCCGCTTAGAACATTGGACGCCGCCGAGGACAAGGTGCACTCAGTTTACCTGATGAACTTAATCTCGAAGAGACGGCGAGACAATCTTATCGATCTCTTGCACGAAGCCTTTCAACAGTCCGCCATTCTTGCTGCCTATCGGAGGGTGGAAGACATCAGTGGGGATCCCGACGCCCGTGCTCGCGAAAGGAAGCACACCAGGATGGTTCGCCAAGCTTGGAAAGTCTTGGACAAGGTCACTTTCGAGTTCCTCAATCCCTGTCCAAGATCTGAGGTTTTGCCATTGTAATGATCTGGACAATGTCTTTGTTTATTTTTTTATGATTGTAAGAATCCTTTGCTATATGAATAATTTTTTTTATTTTTATTTCAGCTTGTTTTATTTCTCGTTCTGAGTCTTTTGCATGTGCATGAATAGATGTGTCTCGAACGCTTGATCAAATGCAAATCGGATGTTCTTTCTGTCGCTTTCTTCTTTCTTCCATTATCAAGACGCTGCCTTAGTAAACAAGGTTGACCAATGATAGAACGAGCATCTTGTCTTAGCTTCTTCAAGAGGTAACGATGGCTTAGGCCGCAGGTTCAGGTCTGCTGTCTAAGGCTTTCAGCTTTATGAACCGTGAGGGTCTCATAAAGACTTTTCTCCCTACGGGTCGAGAGGATCTCGTAGGTGTATTTTCTCCTTAGGAATCGTGAGGATTCCTAAGTGTGTCTTCTCTTATAAGTCGTAAGGATCCTATAAGAGAATTTTCCCTCTTATGAGTCGAGAGGACCCGTAAGCGGTTGTTCCCCTCCTTGTCGAGATTCGACTTTGAAGAGTGAGATCCATGGATAGTATGCAAGAGACCGTTTTGGGCCGACTTGCAGGGTCCCAGTGCTTAGGAAACAGGTTTTTTAATCCTTGCTGCTTAAGGCTTTACCTTACAAGTCGAGCCGCATCGGGAAGTTCTTGCAAAGACATCAATTTCTTCACAAGTCGAGACGAATCGAGCATTTCTCGCAAGAATATCCTGACGTCACAGTTAACCTCTGCTCTTTACGACAGAAGTCCGTTAGGGTCTGTGGTACTTAGGGTTTTGGCCGTCGTACCGTCGCATCAGCTGATATATTTCTCGATATGCAATCATGCTGTTCGAGTAGCCCTGCGACTGCCGTGTCTCTGATCCCTTCGGGGGCTGGACAAGACGTCTTCAAGCAATCCACCTTGGCAGTTTGACCGTCGGAAGAGCAAGCGTGAGGAATTTTGCCATGCCGCTTTTTACTTGAGGTTAGGCTCATTTTGGAGAGCCCCGATGAGTCATAACCACTCCGCGCTGGTGTGGGATGATCTCCGATAGTCTTTCAGGTTTTATGTGAGTTGCCGTCAAGACCCTGAAGCTAGGAATTTGGCCTTTACTTCGTTTGCTGGCATCGCGTCTGCTGTATCGAGACGAATGTCGCGGTTGTCTCTAGGTTGCTGGTGAACCGTCGAGATTTGGAACTAAGGATTTTGCCGTGGCTCCGTTTGTTTGATTGTCGCGTCTGATCCCTGCTGGAGGAAGAACGCTGGGGTGACATTTCGTCTGCTGTATCGAGACGAACGTCGCGGTTGTCTCTAGGTTGTTAGTGAACCGTCGAGGTTTGGAACTAGGGATTTTACCGTGGCTCCGTTTGTTTGATGATGTTGCGTCTGCTGTGTCGAGACGAACGTCAAAGTGGTGACCATTCCGCACTGGTGTGAGATGATCTCCAGTTGTCTTTCAGGCTTTATATGACTCGCCGTTAAGACCTTGAAGCTAGGAATTTGGCATTCGCTTCGTTTGCTTTGTCACGTCCGAAAACTGTTGGAGGAAGAACGCTGTCGTGACATCTCGTCTGCTGTATCAAGACGAATGTCAAGGTGGAGCTGGGATTTTGCCGTTACTCCGCTTGTTTGACCATGGGTCTTTCGTTGGCGTTGTATCTGCATATTGATGGACTGCGAAGGAACGCCGTTGTTAACATCTCGTCTGCTGTATCGAGACGAACGTCGAGACGGTGACCATTCCGCACTGGGGTGAGACGATCTCCGGTTGTCTTTCAGGCTTTATATGACTTGCCGTTAAGACCTTGAAGCTAGGAATTTGGCCTTCGCTTCGTTTGCTTTGTCACATCCGAATCCTGTTGGAGGAAGAACGCTGTCGTGACATCTCGTCTGTTGTATCGAGACGAATGCCGAGGTGGAGCTGGGCTTTTGCCGTTACTCCGCTTGTTTGACTATAGGGTCTTTCGTTGGCGTTGTATCTGCAACTTGATGGACTGCGAAGGAACGCCTTTGTTAACATCTCGTCTGCTGTATGGAGACGATTGTTGAGATGAAGCTGGGATTTGGCCGTCACTTCGTTTTGTTTTGACCGCGAGGTCTTTTGTTGGCGTTGTATCTGCATCTTGATGGACTGCGAAAGAACGCCGTTGTTGACATTGCGTCTACATTTGATTGGAGTGAGGAGAAACGCCGTTGGTAATCTCTAAGTTGTCGATATCGATGTCAAGACCTTGAAGCTAGGGATCTTCTTTTTGCTTCGTTTGTTGACATTGTGTCTGCAATATTGCGACAAATGTCGAGATTGTCTCTAGGTTGTCTATGAACCGTCGAGATTTGGCTTCGCTTTCTGATGGAGCCTGTTGGGAAGGTATGGTTCCCTCTTTGTTTGTGCCCCTGGATTGTATATAGGGATTGCTGTGATATCGCCTGTGGGGCAAAAAGTTTCATTTCATTCTTTTTTTTTATTCTTTCCGCGATGCTCTATCATTTCAGCTTTTTATATCGCGAAGGTCGCGATTGCCTAATCATTTCAGCTATTTTTTCTCGGTGCCCAATCATTTCGGCTATTTATTTTATTTTTACTCGCTGCTTTTTATTGCGAGTTGCCCAATCATTTCGGCTATTTTGCATGCATACATTTTTACTTGCTGCTTTTATTGTAAGTTGGCCCATTATTTCGGTTATTTCGTATGCATGTGTGGCTCGCGGATTTTTTATCGCGAGTGTAGAACTTGGAATCTTGATGCCAATCCTAGCATCAGCATCGCTACAACTGGGATATTGCCAGGAGCGAATTATCACCTGCCATGAAAGGGTTTGGAATTTGATACCGTTTTAGGCATCAGCATCGCTACCACTGGGATATTACCAGAAGCGAATCATCATTTGCCTCTACTGATGTCGAACAAAGGTGGCTTAGCGAACAGGGTTAGGTTCCTGTCGACTAAGGCTTTTGACTTCATGAGCCGTAAGGGTCTCACAAAGGTATTTCTCCCTACAAGCCGTGAGGATCTCGTAGGTGTGTTTTCTTCTTAGGAATCATGAGGATTCCTAAGTGTATGTTCCACTGTAAGTCGTAAGGATCTTACAAAAGGGTTTTCTTCTTATAAGTCGAGAGGACTTACAAGGTTTGTTCACCATATGGACATATCCCTAGCCACGGGTGGGACTTGGTTAGGGAAATGTTTATTCGCCCCCGTGGATCGTATACAAGGGTCAGTATTGAGCCACTTGTAGGGCAATATCGAAGGTTGTGGGGGTTTGCTTAAGAACAGGTTCAGGTTTCTGTAACTTAAGACTTTCAAATCTTATGAGCCGTGAGGGTCCCATAAGAGAGTTCTCCTTACGAGTTGTGAGGATCTCGTAAGTGTAATTTCTCCTTAGGAATCGTGAGGATCCCTAAGTGTGTTGCTTCCCTGTGAGTCGTAGGGATCTCACGCGGGTGGTTTCTCCTTACAAAGTCGAGAGGACCCTGCAATTGTCTTTTTAACGAGGTTGCGCCCTTTCGGGTTTTCACAAACACTCACCGGTAGCCCTGCTGTTTTTACTCACGGAGCCCTTTCGGGTTTTCATCCGTGCCCATTTTGCTTATGGACATACCGTTTTCTTTTTTTTTATTCTTTTTATTCTCTTTTTTTTTACGAGGTCGCGCCCTTTCGGGTTTTCACGAATACTCGCCGGTAGCCCTGCTGTTTTTACTCACGGAGCCCTTTCGGGTTTTCATCCGTGCCCATTTTGCTTATGGACATACCGTTTATTTATTTTTTTATCTCTTTTTTTTTTATATTAGCTTTGTGACGTTTCAATCCACCGTAGTTTATTGACATCTCGGTCAACAGCTAGTTTTAGGACGTAGTGGTCCGCCGTTAGTTTAAGGACGTTGCGGTCCGTCATTAGTTTAAGGACGTTTCGGTCCTTTGCAAGTTTTAGGACATTGCGGTCCATTATTAGTTTAATGACGTTTCGGTCCGTCGTCTCCGTATTTGAGGCGAATCTCTAGTTTACTAACTTTTCGGTCTATGAGGCTTTCCCTATGAATGAGCATGATGCCCCCGGCATATCCATCTTTCCCGGAGCGTGCGGTTGTGGCGGGCTCACCTTCCAGTTTTCGGAGATGAAGAACTTTCCCTGTTGGTATTGGTCTTCAACCCAGTTTTTGAAGACGTAGCAATTCTCGATCAGGTGACTTACCGTTTGGTGGTAAGGGCAATAATTGAGATCGTTAACATCGCCTGGCCGCAACGGACGTTTTGGACTCGGCAGATTGATGAGTCTGTCGTGCACTGCCAGCTCGAACAGTCTCCTTGTTTTATCTTGAGGAAACGAGTAAGGACATTTCAACTTTTCACGGAGGGGTTGCCGCTTGTTGTTTCGGCAAACAATCGGTCTAGGACCACTCGATTGCTGTTGAGTATTGGCTACGAGGGCTGTTTTTTCCTTCCCTTTATCCTTTTTGCTCGGTCCTTTGTTTGCGGGGCCGAGATTTTTTCCGAGTAGCGTGCGATTGCACGGCTGAACGTTCTCGCAACTTCTCAATTCTTTCATTTTTGAAATGGATTCCTTGAGGAGAGGGTTGAGGGCAACTTCTTCGTCAGAGTCGCTTCCAAAGGTGATAATTTGCGATCCCTTGGAGTCGGCTATATGACAGTTGTCGGCGGCTCTTTTGCGCTCATCTATCGCATTTTTCTGATGTCTACGAGCTTCACACTTTGTCCTGTTGAAGTGTTGCTTTTGAGCGACATATCCTTGCCACCAACACTTAAAGGAGTTGCAGTCTTCGGTAGGATGTATGATCTTCTGATGATATAAGCAGAAGTTAGGATGCATTTCTACTCCACCGAGAGTATTTTCTTCAGAGGGCGGTAGCTTCATTCCCACTGATAGGGCTTTGGCGAACCTTTTCCTCGTCTTGAATTTGTTTTTATCCGCATCGGATGACTTTTGATTTGACGGAAGTGCCTCAACTCTTTGGTCTAGTAGTCGGTGTTTGGCTCCTTCCAGTATGGCCATCTCACGCTCTTGATTGGCTTTAACTTTCAGACGAATCTCATTCAGGAAAGCATCGATCAACTCGTCTGACAACCGCAGAATTTCTGGTTCAGGGTTCGCCCTCGGTTTCTCGGCGCAAGGAGCCTCTTCATCATCCGCCAATGAGTGAAAGATCACATGACAAGTCGCTACGTAGTCTTCGGATTCATCTGATGAGTCTTCTCCATCGTTTTCGTCCTCGACAAAAGAACAAGCTGCCCCCATCGTGTCCGTCTTCTTTGGAGTGTGCGGCTGTGGTGGGTTTACCTTCCAGTTTTCAGACAGCGCGAACTTGCCTTGTAGGCACTGATCCTCGATCCATCCCTTAAAGACGAAACAGTCCTCGATCGGGTGACTTACCGTTTGGTGGTAAGGGCAATAATTGGGATTATTGGGATCGCCTGGCTGCGACAGACGTTTTGGACTCGGCAGATTGATGAGTCTGTTGCGCACTGCCAGCTCGAGCAATCTTCTCGTTTTATTCCGTGGAAACGAGTAAGGACGTCCCAGTCTCTCCTCGAGGGATGGGCGTGGACGCACGTTATTTTGGCGAACAACCGGCTTTGAGTTGCTTGGTTGTTGTTGAGCATTGGCGACGACGATCGCTTTTCCTTTCCCCTTCTCCTTTCGAGAGTCCGGTTTTGGAGGAGACGGTCCATGGCTCATCTGGTCCATTTGGGCTAATTTGTCGATTAAGGCCGGGAATGTGGTCGGCCTGAAGAACATCATGAATTGCGAGATGGTCGCTTGCGGATCAAAAGTGCCTACGAACATGCCTACCGCAGGTGCCTCTTCTATGCGTTGTTCGCATTGACCATAGGTTCCGCCATCGTATTGCGTACTGCACTTACGTTTCACCTAGCTTCACCCTGGTATTGATCAATGCTGTTATTGGGGTGCGTTCACTAGCACCTGCGAATCTTTGTGTAAACAATAGCACCATCTCCGCAAATGTTTTGACAGAGTCATTAGGTAGCTCTGAATACCATTCAAAGGCTGTTTCCGCTAAGCTGCCGACGAATTGGCGAAGCAGCAGTTTGTCGTCGCCTCCAGTGTTGCCGCATAAGGCCCTGAATTGAGCGACATGCTGATGTGGGTTCCCTGTCCCTTTATATACATGGAACTTAGGGATCGTATATCCCGGCGGGTAACTGATTTGGTCATACCAGCTTGGATAGGGTCGTCCGGTTTTAACAATTTGCGCAGCCGCTTCATTCGCTTGATGAACTCGTATTTGCTGAGCTATATAGTCGTCTAGTGCGGCCTTGAAAATGGTTTCCTCTTTGGCTGCTGAAAGGGCCGGAGGAGGATTAGATGTTTCCCCTCCGTCGTTTCCGACAATGATTGGAGGGTCTTCAGCTGGAGGGTCCGGCTGTAGCATCATCCCTACCATATCTTGGAAGAGGAGCACCATTTGTTTTATGTTAGCCGCCTGCTCTGCGGCTTCTTTGTCCTTCTTTTCGAGGACTCTACGTAAGAAGTCAGCATCGGTTTTTTGTTCGTGACGCTGCTCTGATGATATTTCCGAGCTTTCTTTTGGCTCGGTAAGTGCAGCCATCGCAGTCATCATTTCCTGAAGCTTCTGTTGCTGCTCTTGGGCTTTTGTCACGAATCGGGTAAGCGGTCGGTGACCCGTCGAAACACGGCCTTCCTCCTTTCCGGAAGCCATATAAACAGTGTGCACCACCATGCCCCCAGACTTGGGGCGTTCAGTGTTTTTGCGATTTGCTAAAGGCACAGGGATCTTCCCCGACCTCCTTTTTTGAGTGGTCGAAGTTGAGGGGGCTGTTGTAGTGGGCACCCAAGTAGCTGTTGCTTTTTGTGGCTTGACGGAGTAATCCTTCTCCTGCCGAACCTTCA
Source organism: Agapanthus africanus (assembly GCA_030015575.1). NCBI lineage: Eukaryota > Viridiplantae > Streptophyta > Magnoliopsida > Asparagales > Amaryllidaceae > Agapanthus > Agapanthus africanus. The sequence goes on from JASDDO010000019.1 coordinate 31,081,647, forward strand.
TCTTTTTCTGTCGGCGGAGATAGTTTTCATCAATCACCGACTCTTGGACCTGTCGCCAGACTTTGTAAATTTTAGAGGACAGCCGTTGAGGGGGCTGCTCTAGCTTCTTCTCTGGAGTACTCTCCACAGGTGAAGGAATTCGTTTCAACACCGCAGTAGGAGAGTTTCTGCGCACCGTGTTCAGCAATTCAAAGTTGTTCCCGGTTGGAACAGCAGCCTCGATCCCCACCATCGGAGCTGGTGGCATAAATCCAGGGGGGAGTTGCCCCCAGCCTTCCTTACTCGGAGCCAGTGGCGACGTCGAGCGTGTCTTGCGGATGGAGTTGTTTCAGCTATAAGGGTGACTTTGTCGTGCCCCCTGCTTTGAGGAGAGACTGTTATTGGTGCTAGCCTGTCGAAGACTGACACCCGTTGAGAAGCAATGTCTAATCTGTCAAAGACAGACCTCTGGGCAGGGGAAGCAGCTATGAGGACCTCGCCTGGAGTAGCAACCGGAATGGCCAGCCTTGTGAAAACTGACTTCTTGGAAGGAGGAGCATTTCCAATGATCTCGTCCGCTTGAGCCGGGATGGCTATCCACTTTGGGATGGCAGTTTCGGGTATCGCGGGCTTATAGGTGTTCTGGCCCAGTCTGTTGAAAACTGAAGCATTGAAGTTGGGCGACCCGTTGAGAGGGGCCGCGGTAGTTGTAAGCCGATCAAGGACCGACTTCTTTAGAGCTTCTTGCGACGCCATTGGGGCATTGAAGCTCATCGGTGGGAGTATGGTCCCGAAAAATAGTCCAGTGGTGGCTTGAGTTACCTGCTCCACTGGTATCTTGAAAAAAGAGGCCGCTCGGGGCCCGTACGTCACTCCTCCAGCAGGAACGGAGCGAGAGTTGCAGCTGCAGGTAATGCAGTTTGAAGCCATTGATCTTCTGTTTTCTGCACGGAACAAGACACCAAATCTTAGTACCTCGAATCCACAGGCAACCACAGCAAACCGTGATTTGTTCGTGAACACGACACACGAAGTGTGGAGTGGAAAGAGGAAAAGGTCCCACCGGGCGTGTCAGAATCTGTTCCCCTCCGAATGACACGGCGGAGACGCGACGAATGTCTTACCTGAAATTCGGGGCAGATGCTAATAGGTGTTATCCGTCCACCTCTCCGAAGATGCCAAGTTGATTTATGGCATCGTGTATCGGAGGTTTAGACGGATGCGGCTGATGTAGCAGACCTCGTCAGATTCCCCCTCACTTGAGGGGTTTTTGATTGTGGGGACGCTCTTCCCTGCAGGCGCAAGCCCCTGCAGTTAATTACGCTACCGCATCACGGTAACAACTTTCTCCTTCTCCAGAATATCACTTCGTGTCGTGGGTGTTTGTTTTGTTTGTGGTTGCCCGTGGATTGTATACGGAGACTAATTTATGTCGTCGCTTGTAGGACGTGGATTAGTCCAAATCCGTATTTTCTTAGATTTGGGTTTGAGGTTTTGGTTTAAGGATACGTTAGCCATATTTGGGGCTAAGATCAACTTAAACGTTTGTTAAGGATACATTAGTCTAATTTGAGACTAAGATCAACTTAACGAGATCGTTTAGATCCGATAAAAGAGCATTTGGGGGCTCTATTGTTCCAGTTTACGGACATAGTGGTACATTGCCAGTTTAGGGACATGGTGGTCCAACATTCCCATTTTGGGGACGAATATTGGTTTAAGGACGCATAAGTTCATGAGTTTAAGGACTCCACAGTCCATATTACCAGTTTAGGGAGATGGTGGTCCATTTAATGTATGGCCATCGGGACCTGTCACCTCTCTGACGTCGTTGAAGGATTACAACGATAGGTGTCAGAGGAGTTCAGAGATGTACCCTTGAACCAAAATTGATTAGGGGATCTATAGTCCGGTTTGGGACTAAAGTCTGTTTGAAAGTTTAAGGATATGTTAACCATTTTTTAGGCTAAGATTAACTTAAACGGGATCGTTTAGATCCGACAAAAGAGCATTTAGGCTCTGTCGTTCTAGTTTAGGGTCGTAGTAGTCCATTTAATGTATGGCCATCGGGACCCGTCACCTCTTTGACGTCGTTGAAGGATTACAACGATAGGTGTCAGAGGAGTTCAGAGATGTACCCTTGAACCAAAATTGATTAGGGGATCTATAGTCCGGTTTGGGACTAAAATCTGTTTGAAAGTTTAAGGATACGTTAGCCATTTTTTAGGCTAAGATCAATTTAAACGGGATCGATTCGACAAAAGAGCATTTGGGCTCTATTGTTCCAGTTTAGGGACGTAGTGGTCCATTGTTCCCATTTTGGGGACGGATATTAGTTTATGGACACATTAGCCATATTTGAGACTAAGATCAACTTAAACATTTGTTAAGGATACGTTAGCCTAATTGCCAGACTAAGATCAACTTAACAGGATCGTTTAGATCCGACAAGAGAGCATTTGGGGGCTCTATTATTCCAGTTTAGGGACATAGTGGTCCATGTTCCAGTTTAGGGACATGGAGGTCCATTGTTCCACTTTAGGGACGTAGTGGTCCATTTTATTTGTGGCCGTCGGGACCCGTCACCTCTCTGACGTCGTTGAAGGATTACAACGATAGGTGTCAGAGGAGTTCGGAGATGTACCCTTGAACCGGATGTAAATTGATTTAAGAGAGCAGCCGTGCTCAGTCAATTTAATTTGAGGACTTATGGCCATGATTGGGCTAAGTCCAGTTGAAGATGTTCAACGTTTTTATTTGTGGTTGGCCTGTTAGGCCTTGGCTTGGGCTTTACCCTTTGTTTAATAATGCAGTGCATTTTTGTCTGGCCTATTAGGCCCCCTTTTAATTGGGCTCTGCCCTTTTTAAATGATGCACAGCATCTATTTTGAGCCTGACAGACCTTTGTTTGGGCTTTATTCCTTTTAATAGTGCATAGCACTTTGTTTGGTCTGATAGACCTTTCTTTATTGGGCTCTGCCCTTGATAATGCATTGCATTAATTAGTCCGACAGAGTGCCACGTGGCTTGTCAGGCGCTTTGCGCTGATTGAGGAGCGCAAGGCGCAAGTCCATGTGGAGGTGACACGTGTCACGTTCTGGTGAGCGCAAGCGCAGTGCGCTGCGCTGTTGCGCTGCTGACACATGGCGCGCTCTGGTGAGTTGCGCCAAATCATGAGCAGTGCTCTATTTTAAAAGCGCATAACACAAGTTGTTATGGTGCTGATACGTGGCGCTCTCTGGTGGTTTGCGCCAACCCAGGAGCGCAATTGTGCAGATTTACATGTGCAAGGCACTGTTTTTATATCTTAATCCAGTTTTGGATTCAAGAATAGAATCTTTAAGATTCCAGAACCAATGGGTCATAGAAAAGGCAATGCCTTTGTTATTATTATTTTTTTATTGAAGATCCTTGATCTTGTTCTTAGATCAATGATCTTTTCAGAAGAAATTCTTCTTCTTTTACTCAAAGGTTTTACCATTTTTCTCTTCTTGAGTTCTTCTCAAATTTCTTCAGAGTTCTCTCTATTCTATGTGTTGTTCTTTTTTTTTTATTTCTTGATCTCTTTTGAATTGGGGTCTAGGGGCCTTTATATAGTGCCCATAAATTTGTTAAAGAAATCATTCTCTGAGTGATTTGGGGATTTTTCCCCACCGTTGGATCTTTGATCCAAGGGCTTCTGTTTTACAGAAGACAATCTTCTTGTTTTAACAAGAACAGAAAGATCTTACTGGAATTTTAATTATGTTTGGCGCAAACTCTCCTAGCGCAGAGCGCAGCGCAACTGCGCTGCCATGTGTCGCGCTGCCACGTGTCGCGCAGCGCAGAGCGCAGCGCAACTGCGCTGCCACGTATCGTGCAGCCCAGAGCACAACTGCGCTGCCACGTGGCGCGCAGCGCAGAGCGCAAGTCAGCTGAAGCGTTGCTTCTTTAATTTTTTAATTTTTATTTTAATTTTCAGAACAGAGCCTTACTCTGATTGGGGGAAACAGAAGCGTTGCTTCGTTTCCCACCTTGGAATTTGAACAGAGCTTTGCTCTGATTGGGGTAAACATCTGGCTCCTGAAGCGTGTGGATCTCATTGGGTTTGAGGTTGTTTGTGCCGAGCTACCTGGAAGGAAGTCCCGGGTGGTTTGGTACCAGCGAGGACCCTCCGACGATCGAGTTAGAGAGGAAATCCGAGCAGAGTAACGGCTTAGTCGAGTAAAAATGGCTTACTTGAACCGTCTGAAGGAGGGGTTTATATAGCGGCGGCAACAGGCAGGCAGATGCGGGAATCATGCCGGCCGTTACGCCCCCCGACGCCACACCCGCGTGATAAACGGGATCTCCTCATTAATGGCGAGACAGGCTCGTTAATGGAGGATCGTGAAAGCATGGAACGCGGGATTGTGGGCGGCGGATATCTCGCGCATGGCGAGATTCACGGAGGAGAGGCGGATGCATCTGCGGTCGGTGCCGTTGGTCGGTCGAGGAGACCGAGGAAGATTGGTTCGGCGGGACGCTCGGGAACAAGCGGGAAGCCAAGCTATCTTGGTTCTGTGGTAGTCTGGAGGCGAGCCGAGAGGGCCAAGGAGGCCAGACGCGCGATCGGCTCGGAGGTGAGCCAGTTGTTACTTGTAGGACGGGCACATGGGCGTTCTGGTCGGCCACTGCAGGCCTTTTCTTGCACGCTTCGGAGCACGTCATCAACCACGTGTCACAATCTGGTAGATCGTCGATATCGAGCATCATCATTAGCCCCCCACTCTCGTCCTGACCTGTTCACGGGTAGGGTCAAGAGTGGCCCACCGGGTCACCCGAGGTGAGCTCCTTTACGTAGATATCGTGAGCGAGCGTTCCCGGACAATCAGTCGTACTTTCTTGATGGCGTCAGCGAGTCAGAGGTCGGATCTCGCATTTAAAGAGGATGCGCCGGATCGTGTGTACGTTCACTGAAGCGACTGTCCACGTGTCGGGCGCTGGTTGGCTGATGCGACGGGCCGCAGGTTCCCTGCGCCCGATGGGGGGCGGCCAATGTGCGTATGACAGGTGGAGCGATTGTGTCCGTCGAGTGTGAAGAGTCGTTTTGGCGGGAGATGACCGCTGCCGTTGGATGTGTTATGCCAGCTGCTATAAATAGATGTGGGGTCCATATGAGGACCCATTCCTCTTTATAGTTTTCTCGTCTTTGATCTTTTCAGCTCGATGTTCTCCTCTTTAGGTCAGGACTATTGCGTTTTCTCTTCCGAGAACTCTTCCTCATCAGGTTAGATGTCTTCCTTTTCTCTCTTTTTTTGCTTCTTCTTCTGAGTCGAGCCTGCCTCTCCCTTTGGCAGGACAAATGGATCGATTCAGGACTCTTGGTGCCCTCGGCGCCCTGTCTCGAGGGGGGCTGACAGTGCGGCTGTGCCTCCGGTTGACCCGAGCCCCACACCAAATGCGCCGCCGCCGCCGGGGCCATCTGCTTCGTCACGAGCTCCCAATGATTGCCCCGGCGGCGGCCAAAGGCGTCCACAGGTTTCCAAGCCCCGGACGAGGGATACAGGAGAGGACGAAGACGGGGTTCCTCTTAAGAGGAAGAGTGCGGTCTCTCGCGTGCCAACGACGGAGATTCCTGAGGGGATTCCTGAACCGGAGGGGGACGTCCCTTTCGTAGTCCCGTCTGGGCTTTCCGTTGCTGCCAGCCAGCCTGCTGGTATGGAAGAGTCGGCTGGGGGCAAGATTCCGCAGGGGACCTTGAGGGCCCAAATGGCGGCTATAGCTCAGGAGGCGGTCCAGGTATGTAATCCCTCATGTGTTATTTCGAGCGCCCTTTCTTTAGTTCGAGTGTCTCTAAGTCTCTCTGCTGTTTTTCGTCAGGTCCTTCAGCACTGCGCCCTCGTTACTCGCATGGAGGCCGAGGGGACTATCCACGCTACGAGGCCGGCAGGAGAGTCTCCTTCGGAGGCCGAGGATCTGCGACTTGAGCTGCGTTTGGAGAGGGAAAGGATGGCCGTCCTTGAAGCCCGATCGGCCGCCGTGGAGCTCGCTGTTTCAAAGTGCCGGGAGTCTTATCGCAGCCTAAGTGAGTCCCACCGAGTCATCAAGGCAAAGTTGATAGAACTGGCCGATCGCATTGCAGCCATGAAGACCGCCTAAGTTGATAGAGTTGGAGAAACGAGACCGGGCTCAGATTAGAGCTGCCGCTTATCAGCAGCAAATGGCCCGATACTACAACGCGTGAGTCAAGTGTCGCTTCTTCGAGACCGGAGACCTAGTCCTGAGGCGAAACGAGTTCGTCGATCAGGGCAAGCTGCATAAGTTTTCCCCTAAATGGGACGGTCCTTTTCTCGTCTCCGAGGTCCTTCCTCGCGGAGCCTACCGTTTGCAAGACGCGGATGGGCGCAAGTTCCCACGGCCTTACAACGCTGAGAAGCTCAAGCTATACCAGTGAGGGGGATATCCACGAGTTAGCATTTTTTCTTGGCCAGGTCCAATGTAAACTTTTTCTAAAATCCTATCTATTTAAATAATAAGAAAAGAATGCTAGAGCGTTGCGAAAGGAGAATTTTATTCATTCGAAAAGATACTATGGGCTCCTCAGCTTCACAGAAAAAGAAAAAGTTACAACAGAGGTGGAACGGGGTCAAGGAAATACTCCCGGTGATACTCAAAATGGATTTCCGTCAGCCTGGCCCTAGCCGCTGCAGCCCGCTCCTGCCTACGCTGCACGCGGACCCGGGATGCCACGGAAACGCCCGGCCCTCCGCCCTCTGAGCTTTGGCCCATGATGTACCTCATCTTGAAACACTCTAGAATCAGAGCGAAGGATCGGTCGCGCCTGGCTTTCGAAATGAGGCTGAACAGGAAGATTGAATGCACCTTGCCGAGTGCCTCATCCAGAAGCTCCTCAGTGAAGGGGTTGTCTAACCCCGGGGACCTCCTCCAGATCGCGTACATCAACATCTGAAGCGAGGACGACCGCAAAGGGAGAAGCCGGCCGAAGTGATTCTCGAGACGCTGAACCACTCCCCGGTACCCTTTGTCACGCCCCGCTTCCCAGAGTACGCAAGATTGGGCACGTGACATAGCCAACCATGCTACCTGTGGGTAGGACGTATCCATCCACAGTCACATTACGGTTGTAGAGATATCAAGAACAATATAATAAACTAATCTAATACATGTCCAAATCCATAATAACAAGAGTCAATAAACAATAAGTGCGGAAGCAAATGATCCAATACAATAAATAAACAGTACGTCCCATAATACGGGCTCACATCTGGAAATGAAATGAAATAACTAAACTAGTCACTAAGGAACTCACAGTTCAGCCTGCTGGCTGAAGTACTCCTGCTCGGTCGTCGACAGTGGTAAGGAATCTGGGCCATGCAAAACCCAGACGTCAGCGCGTCATGTCAACCAAATAATATAATATAAACATGGTAACAAGCAATGCAGGTATGAACATGAATAAAGCAGTACTGATAAATAACCGTGCAGGGTAATGTGCCGTGGTAACTAAACTGTCCTCTCAGGTTTCTACTCTATAGTTTTTGAAATCAATTGATGAATCGTCGATGTAACTCAATAGTATCCCGTGCGTGCCCGGGACCACGGTCAAGGTTCTCGGGGCTGAATCCGAGACGTGCCGCTAAGCAGTAATAGGTAGCAGGATGGATGAGTGATGTCAGCATCATCACTCCGGGGCAGGCCAAGCCCGTAAGACTGATCAGAACATGTATCGAACTGTTGAGTTACAAGTCGGTTTCACCTTTGATTTCCCCATACCCCCAAGTTATGTATGTCAGGTCAGGTATTCAGTAGTCCTGGATTAATACCAACACAGAATCAGGTAAAAGCAGGTCTGTCTGAATAGACAGCAGGAATGGTCCATGAGGACCCCAAGTCAGGTTCGTTGGCATTGGGCATGAGATCATGTGATAAGTCAGGTCGTAGTACAAAAGGTTGAGTCAGTATGTACAGGGTGTCATGTCCGGTGTATCAGTATATATGTGTCAGGTGTAGCAGGGTCGAGTCAATATGTACTGTGATCGAGTGTGTGCTCACGACCGGTATACAATCAAATAATGAACAGCCGCAAGAACAAGTAATTAACAATAACGGTTCACTCAATCACAAGAATATGATGCAGTTGTATTATACTAGCAGGTTCGAGCACCTTTGGGGTGCAATAATCACAGGGTAAAACAATATTAATAACACGAAGCAATGAAGCTATTAAAACTACAGCATAGATAATAGTCGCATGGATGATCTAGCAAGTTAAGCAAGGACGTTCTAATTGGTTTAATTAGTTAAATCGTGGATTAATAGCATACCACTTAATTTCATGAACTACTATACTGATTTAATGTTAAAGAGAAATGCAACCGTCAATTCTAGTCATACTGTACTATCGATATCACCATCATTATTTGTTGTATTATATAATATGATATTCAACTGCATAGCAAGACTAGATCTTGTATGCTAGCATGTTAGAGCAAGTATTCGGATACTTGCCTCGACGGTTTCGCAAACCCGAAAGCACGGATGCAATGTCGGCGGCAAACACGAGGCGGAAGCACGGGCCACGGATCGAGTCCAAGCAGCGAACGGCGGGACCATACGGACCAGAGTACCTCGCTGGAGCGTCGGGTCCAAGCGACGGCACGGCCGGAATCCGGCGAAAGTCAAAAGCGACGAAGTTAGCAAAACACGATAAACAAAGACAAGGACCAGCGAGAGGGGGTGTAACATTAATGGAAAGATAGGGATGCTTACAGGGAAACACCAGGGCAACCACGACGGGTTCGACGGCGATGGGGCGCCTGCGAGGCAGCGCCAGCGAGCAGCGACGGCTGGAATTTTCTGGGTTCGTTGAAAAGAGGGTGCTGCGGTGAGTAGAGGGGTGCTGGCCCGCTCTGGTGATCGAGGGGAGACGGAGGTGGTCGGAGGCGGCTCTGGCGACGACGGCGAGGATCAACAGCACGTTTTCCGGTGACCCGGGGTGGTGTTAAGGTCGGGCTCGGGTTCTGTGGTGGTCCGGTGAGGTCGTGGGGAGGAAGAAGACGACGAGGTCGGGACGAGGGTGAAGGGAGGAGGATTCTGGTGTCGGCGGCGGCGGTGAGAGGCGGCGGCGAGAGGCGGCGGCGACGGCGCACCCTGCGTGCTGATGTGGCGTCGGGGGTTGGGTTGCAAGCCCGAGAAGGAGGGAGGAGAGGAGGTAGGGGTGTGGTTGGGCTGCGGACGACGAGGACGGTGACGGCGAGGTCGCGGGGAGGTCGACGGCGACAGCAGGAGGTGGCTAGGGTTAGGGTTCGGGGGTTCTTTTCTCGTGATGGAGACGAAGAAGGAGGCGGCTGCGTAAATATATAGGAAGAGAGAGAGAGAGAAAGATTATAGGAGAGAGATAGGGAGAGAGTTAGAGATAGAGAGAGAATGAGAAATTAGAGGGAGATAGAGAGAGGCGGAGAGAGAGAGAGGATAGGGGGCCCACGAGGGATTCTAAACCTCACGCGATTGGTAGAGGGAAAAATTGTGGGTTAAAAAAATAAACGATTTAAAGGGATTTGAAGGGATTTAACGTAGGATTTAGGTAACGATAATATATACGTATAGTTTAATATATTTAATTAAATGGGCATTTTCGGCGCCAAATGAAACATTTCCAAATCGCGCCCGGGTTGCGCCCAAATGTTCCAAATTCAAATTATAGGATTTTAAGCGAGTTCCAAATTTTAAAAGAGGTGTTTAGTGATTAAAATGCATGCCCCCAAGTCGGACACTTGCACGCGCGCGTAGTCGTCCAAACTTGCCCGTTTAGCCGATCGGGACGGAAACTCGACGTGCGGACGCTACCACGCGACTAGTGGCGACGAGTAGGCCAACATGGACATTTTTAATTTCATTTTCGGTGTTAAAATTTGTTATGTGCCAAAATGATTTAACCGGTTAAAATTTAGCAATAAACACCAAACAATCAGGATAATTGGAATGAGCAATATATAACACTCAACCAGTAATAGAAATAGTATTATTAGGCTCGGGTGTTACATCATACCCAACTACAAAAAGAATTTCGTCCTCGAAATTCCAAGATTACAAGATAGAAAAAGGTGAGGAAACTTCTGCCGGATCTCGTCTTCTCGCTCCCAAGTGGATTCTCCATGCAATCGATCACCCCAAGAAACTAGCACAAGAGGGATAACTTTGTTCTTAAGAACCTTTTCTCTTCGATCCTTGATTTCAACTGGTCGCTCCTCAAAGGTTAGGTCCTCCCGTACAGTCAACTCCGAATGATCCAAGACGTGAGTCTCATCTCGGACATACCTCCGTAGCTGAGATACATGAAACACATCGTGCACTCCTGCCAATGATTGTGGTAACGCCAAACGGTACGCTACCTCTCCAGCACGCTCCAATATCTCGAAGGGTCCAACGAATCGAGGACTAAGCTTTCCTCGACTTCCAAAGCGAATCACCCCCTAGTCGGTGATATCTTTAGGAATACCAAATCACCCACGGCGAACTCTAAAGGTCTTCGTGACGTGTCAGCCCAACTTTTCTGTCTGTCTTGAGCTGCCTTCATATGCTTCCTGATTGTATTCACCTTCTCGACTGTCTGTACCACCAAATCTGGTCCTAGTAATCTGCGTTCACCAACGTCATCCCAACAAACGGGTGAACGGCACTTACGACCATACAACGCTTCAAACGGAGCCATCTGAAAAGTCGCTTGGAAGATGTTATTGTATGAAAACTCCACCAAGTGTAGATGATCTTCCCAAGAACCTTTGAAGTCCAACATGCATGCTCTCAACATATCTTCAAGGGTCTGGATCGTTCTCTCCGACTGCCCATCAGTCTGAGGATGATAAGCTGTGCTAAACTTCAATCGAGTCCCCAAACTTTCTTGTAAACTCTTCCAGAAGTGCGACAAGAACCGAGTGTCCCGATCGGACACGATGCTTACCGGCACTCCATGCAACCTGACAATCTCCTGCATGCATCGCTCTGCTAAAGTCTCCGTCGATTGACCAACCCGGAAAGGGATAAAGTGAGCTGCCTTGGTCAACCGATCGACAATCACCCATACTGCATTGTTGCCCTTTGGACTCCGCGGTAGAGCCGTCACGAAATCCATGATTATATGTTCCCACTTCCACCGAGGAATCGGAAGTGGTTGCAACAAACCAGCAACCCGTTGGTGTTCGGCCTTGACTTGCTGACACACCAAGCACTTAGCCACGAAGCGATCAATCTCTCGTTTCATACCTTCCCACCAGAAATGCTGTCGAATATCTCGGTGCATCTTTGTCCCTCCTGGATGTACAGAGTAAGCTGAACTGTGTGCCTCCTTCATAAGCTCTTCACGCACATCCCCTTTTGGCACACCCATACGGCTACCATATCTCAACGAACCGTCTTCGTGGATCAGTAAATCGGTTCGTAGTCCGGCTTCAACCTGCTCTCGAAACTTTTGCAGTCTAGGATCCTGCAATTTCGACGCTTTAATCTTCTCAACTAAGGACGACTGTACTTGCAACTGCATCAACTGTCCCGTAGCATGTGGTAGCACAACCTCCAAGTCAAATCTCTGAAACTCCGCAATGATCTCCTTTTGTGCGGTCAATACCTGAATTGCTGGTAACCGACTTAGCGCATCCGGCACGACGTTAACTTTTCCCGGATGGTACTTAAGATCAAGGTCGTAGTCGGCCATCAGCTCCAACCATCTGCGTTGCCTCATGTTCAACTCCTTCTGAGTGAACACATATTTCAAACTCTTGTGATCTGTAAAGACTTCGACTCTCTCGCCCAAAAGGTAGTGTCTCCAAATTTTCAAGGCGAAGATCACGGCCGCAAGCTCCAAGTCATGAGTCGGGTAATTCTTCTCATGAGTCTTCAGTTGTCTTGATGCGTAAACTACGACCTTCCCATTCTGCATTAAAACACCTCCCAATCCCTTTCCAGATGCGTCGCTGTGAATCACCAGTCCACCTGAATTATCTGGTACGGTCAGGATCGGGGCGGTTATCAACTTCCGCTTCAACGTCTCGAAGGCCAATGCACATCCATCCGTCCAAACAAACGGTACCTCCTTGCGCGTGAGCTTGGTTAACGGCTCAGCTACACGAGCGAAGTTCTCCACAACTCTTCTGTAGTATCCGGCGAGTCCAAGAAAACTCCTTATCTCCGCAACATTCCTTGGAGTGGGCCAATCTCGAACTGCTGCAATCTTCTCGGGATCAACGGCGATTCCATCGCCCGACACGACATACCCCAGAAACTTCACTTCTTCCAGCCAGAACTCGCACTTACTCATCTTCGCGAATAATTTCTCCCGTCTCAGCATCTGCAGTGCGATCATTAGATGCTCAGCATGCTCCTCCGGAACCTTCGAGCATACCAGCATATCGTCAAATACATCCACAAAGTCGCGAACAACTACCGGCTCTTCATTACTATCCACTACCATAGCCGCAAGAACATTGTTCGTCGGCCTAGCCCTAAACTCGACTGGCCCGACAGAACCGCTTCCTTAGGGTGTCCGGGAATCTGGAAAATTTCCTTCCTTGCCCTACAGTCAAATGTGTGCGTGGAAAGTGCCAAGATAATCCATTCCCAATACTACTTCACAACTGCCCGTACTCATTACCAAGAAATCTGCAAAGAGCTTCCGTCCGCAAACAACAACTGTACAATCTCTACATTCCTTACTAGCTATAATTTTCCCATTCCCAGTGTGTATGTCCCCAAAACTAGACAGGGTCGTGCAGGTAATCGAGTGTGTAATTATAAATTTAGATGACATAAAACAGTGGGATGCTCCGAAATTAAATAATGCCAATGCGGGAAAACCATGAACGAGTAAATTACCTGAAACCCCTTCTCCTGATGCCTTAGCTTCTTCAACTGTCAACGTGAAAGCTCGAGCCTGATTAGATCCTTGAGTCAACTGTCTCTGCCCTTGGAACGGTCTCTGCGGAGGCTCCTGAATATCATCCCTTGTACGAAGCTTCGACGGACAAGCACTAACGGCGTGATCTGCCGCTCCACATCTAAAACAGAGTCCCAGCCTCTTACGACACTCCTTTCGCACATGTCCGGGTACATGGCAGTAGTCACAAATCACGCTCCCTTTCCGATCACCCATAATTGTCTTCTTCATTGGTGCTACGCTGCGCCTGTTCACCGGAATACTTCTACGTACAGACGTTTGGTTCAGTGCAGATGCCGGTTCCAGCTCGGTCTGTCCCTTTAGATTTTCCAGCAATCCCCTTATCACTCTACGCCTGGCGGCTATGACCGCACGTCTTTGGTCCATCTTCAAATTCTTACCGGCCATATTCCTGGAAATCAAAGTACCCAACATTAGCATGATGATAGATTCTGAGGATAGATCAAGGCTAGAACTCCAAGATACTTAAATAGAGTACTGCATTGTAGCTATGCCGCGGTATCATAGCCGCAATTACTTAACTCCACCCAAGTCGCCTAAGTCCTAGAGATAACAAGAAATTAGGTTTTCGAGTTGACAATGCAAAGTAAGTTTGCATGTCGACATGATCCGGAAGAATGATTCAAGGATGGTAAAACGGTCAAGGTGGCAGGACATGTTTCCTAATCACGGGTATTCTGATTCGTGTATCGGGTACCATACCCAACTACAAAAGAACCAACCCAACTAACCCATGGCTCTGATACCAAAAAAACCATGTCACGCCCCGCTTCCCAGAGTACGCAAGATTGGGCACGTGACATAGCCAACCATGCTACCTGTGGGTAGGACGTATCCATCCACAGTCACATTACGGTTGTAGAGATATCAAGAACAATATAATAAACTAATCTAATACATGTCCAAATCCATAATAACAAGAGTCAATAAACAATAAGTGCGGAAGCAAATGATCCAATACAATAAATAAACAGTACGTCCCATAATACGGGCTCACATCTGGAAATGAAATGAAATAACTAAACTAGTCACTAAGGAACTCACAGTTCAGCCTGCTGGCTGAAGTACTCCTGCTCGGTCGTCGACAGTGGTAAGGAATCTGGGCCATGCAAAACCCAGACGTCAGCGCGTCATGTCAACCAAATAATATAATATAAACATGGTAACAAGCAATGCAGGTATGAACATGAATAAAGCAGTACTGATAAATAACCGTGCAGGGTAATGTGCCGTGGTAACTAAACTGTCCTCTCAGGTTTCTACTCTATAGTCTTTGAAATCAATTGATGAATCGTCGATGTAACTCAATAGTATCCCGTGCGTGCCCGAGACCACGGTCAAGGTTCTCGGGGCTGAATCCGAGACGTGCCGCTAAGCAGTAATAGGTAGCAGGATAGATGAGTGATGTCAGCATCATCACTCCGGGGCAGGCCAAGCCCGTAAGACTGATCAGAACATGTATCGAACTGTTGAGTTACAAGTCGGTTTCACCTTTGATTTCCCCATACCCCCAAGTTATGTATGTCAGGTCAAGTATTCAGTAGTCCAGGATTAATACCAACACAGAATCAGGTAAAAGCAGGTCTGTCTGAATAGACAGCAGGAATGGTCCATGAGGACCCCAAGTCAGGTTCGTTGGCATTGGGCATGAGATCATGTGATAAGTCAGGTCGTAGTACAAAAGGTTGAGTCAGTATGTACAGGGTGTCATGTCCGGTGTATCAGTATATATGTGTCAGGTGTAGCAGGGTCGAGTCAATATGTACTGTGATCGAGTGTGTGCTCACGACCGGTATACAATCAAATAATGAACAGCCGCAAGAACAAGTAATTAACAATAACGGTTCACTCAATCACAAGAATATGATGCAGTTGTATTATACTAGCAGGTTCGAGCACCTTTGGGGTGCAATAATCACAGGGTAAAACAATATTAATAACACGAAGCAATGAAGCTATTAAAACTACAGCATAGATAATAGTCGCATGGATGATCTAGCAAGTTAAGCAAGGACGTTCTAATTGGTTTAATTAGTTAAATCGTGGATTAATAGCATACCACCTAATTTCACGAACTACTATACTGATTTAATGTTAAAGAGAAATGCAACCGTCAATTCTAGTCATACTGTACTATCGATATCACCATCATTATTTGTTGTATTATATAATATGATATTCAACTGCATAGCAAGACTAGATCTTGTATGCTAGCATGTTAGAGCAAGTATTCGGATACTTGCCTCGACGGTTTCGCAAACCGGAAAGCACGGATGCAATGTCGGCGGCAAACACGAGGCGGAAGCACGGGCCACGGATCGAGTCCAAGCAGCGAACGGCGGGACCACACGGACCAGAGTACCTCGCTGGAGCGTCGGGTCCAAGCGACGGCACGGCCGGAATCCGGCGAAAGTCAAAAGCGACGAAGTTAGCAAAACACGATAAACAAAGACAAGGACCAGCGAGAGGGGGTGTAACATTAATGGAAAGATAGGGATGCTTATAGGGAAACACCAGGGCAACCACGACGGGTTCGACGGCGATGGGGCGCCGGCGAGGCAGCGACGGCGAGCAGCGACGGCTGGAATTTTCTGGGTTCGTTGAAAAGAGGGTGCTGCGGTGAGTAGAGGGGTGCTGGCCCGCTCTGGTGATCGAGGGGAGACGGAGGTGGTCGGAGGCGGCTCTGGCGACGACGGCGAGGATCAACAGCACGTTTTTCGGTGACCCGGGGTGGTGTTAAGGTCGGGCTCGGGTTCTGTGGTGGTCCGGTGAGGTCGTGGGGAGGAAGAAGACGACGAGGTCGGGACGAGGGTGAAGGGAGGAGGATTCTGGTGTCGGCGGCGGTGAGAGGCGGCGGCGACGGCGCACCCTGCGTGCTGATGTGGCGTCGGGGGTTGGGTTGCAGGCCCGGGAAGGAGGGAGGAGAGGAGGTAGGGGTGTGGTTGGGCTGCGGACGACGAGGACGGTGACGGCGAGGTCGCGGGGAGGTCGACGGCGACAGCAGGAGGTGGCTAGGGTTAGGGTTCGGGGGTTCTTTTCTCGTGATGGAGACGAAGAAGGAGGCGGCTGCGTAAATATATAGGAAGAGAGAGAGAGATTTTTAAAGAGAGAGAGAGAGAAAGATTATAGGAGAGAGATAGGGAGAGAGTTAGAGATAGAGAGAGAATGAGAAATTAGATGGAGATAGAGAGAGGCGGAGAGAGAGAGAGGATAGGGGGCCCACGAGGGATTCTAAACCTCACGCGATTGGCTGAGGGAAAAATTGTGGGTTAAAAAAATAAACGATTTAAAGGGATTTGAAGGGATTTAACGTAGGATTTAGGTAACGATAATATATACGTATAGTTTAATATATTTAATTAAATGGGCATTTTCGGCGCCAAATGAAACATTTTCAAATCGCGCCCGGGTTGCGCCCAAATGTTCCAAATTCAAATTATAGGATTTTAAGCGAGTTCCAAATTTTAAAAGAGGTGTTTAGTGATTAAAATGCATGCCCCCAAGTCGGACACTTGCACGCGCGCGTAGTCGTCCAAACTTGCCCGTTTAGCCGATCGGGACGGAAACTCGACGTGCGGACGCTACCACGCGACTAGTGGCGACGAGTAGGCCAACATGGACATTTTTAATTTCATTTTCGGTGTTAAAATTTGTTATGTGCCAAAATGATTTAACCGGTTAAAATTTAGCAATAAACACCAAACAATCAGGATAATTGGAATGAGCAATATATAACACTCAACCAGTAATAGAAATAGTATTATTGGGCTCGGGTGTTACACCCTTCCTCCGCCAGAGACTGGTCGTACAAAAAGACGTCGCCAGGGGTGATGATCTCTTCGATCAGACACACGCGCCCAGTCATCTCGAGAGAAAGCAGTACCGAAGGAGCCACCATCTTCTTACCTATTTATAACTACAAACAGGACCTTCGAGGACCCGGATTCTCGCGTATACCGGCGCAAATATCGGGAATCGCAGCGACTAATCCAATGCCACAACGCCACGTGGTGAAACTAACATGGCTACCCGAGATGTTCTGCCTTTCCCCGTACGTTCCACACGTATGGTCCACCAACTATTAACCTTCCCGATGCTCTCGCACTGGGAGGATCGAGGGAATCCTTGCGTGACCAGGCACCAACAGCGCTAAGGATCGAAGCCCTCACCAAGAGGAAGCCGAGCAGCTACCCTGCTCGGTCATCCCTGGCTGGCAGTTCAACACCCCACGATGCCAGGGACCTAAAGCCCTCGCCAAGAGGCAACTTAACAGCTTCACTGCTCGGTTATCCTTAGCAGGCCTCCTACGACCCCTCCCACGCTAAGGATCGAAGCCTTCAACAAGAGGCAGCCGAGCGGCTACCTCACTCGGTCATCCCTGGCTGGAAGTTCAACACCCCACGACGCCAGGGGTCTAAAGCCCTCGCCAAGAGTCAGCTGAGCGGCTTCACTGCTCGGTTATCCTTAGCAGGCCTCCTGCGGCCCCTCTCACGCTAAGGATCGAAGCAATCGCCAAGAGGCAGCCGAGCGGCTACCCTGCTCGGCTATCCCCGGCTGGTAGTTCCTACCCCACGACGCCAGGGATCTAAGCCCTCGCCAAGAGGCGCCGAGCAGTAACCCTGCTCGGCCCATCCTTAAGGACCAAAGCCCTCGCCAAGAGACACCGGGCAGTAACCCTGCTCGGCTCATCCTTAGTAGGCCCCTTATGGCCCCTCCCGCGCTAAGGATCAAAGTCCTCATCAGGTAGGCAACCGGGCCCGCCCTTGCTCGGTTATCTCCGGCTGGTAGCTCCCTACCACAACCGATAGGGATCAAGACCTCGCCAAGAGGCACCGGGCAGTAACCCTGCTCGGCCCGTCCTTAAGGATCAAAACCCTCATCAAGAGGCAACCGGACCCGCCCTTATTCGGTTATCCCCGGCTGGTAACCCCTACCCACGACGCCAGGGATTGAAGCCATCACCAAGAGGCAATCGAGCGACTGCCCTGCTCGGTTTCCTCTGGTTGGTAGCTCCCTACCCACGACGCCATGGATCAAAGCTCTCACCAAGAGGCAGCTGAGCAGCTTCACTGCTCGGTCCATCCTCAGCAGGCCTCCTACGGCCCCTCCCGCGCTAAGTATCAAAGTCCTCATCAAGTAGGCAACCGGGCCCGCACTTGGTCGGTTATCCCCGGCTGGTAGCTCCCTACCCATGACGTCAGGGATCTAAGCCCTCGCCAAGAGGCAGCCGAGCAGCTTCACTGCTCGGTCCATCCTCAACAGGCCTCTTACGGCCCCTCCCATGCTAAGGATCGAGGCCTTCACTAAGAGGCAATCGAGCAGCTACCCTGCTCGGTCACCCATAGCTGGTGTCATTACCTACCAGCGCACAGTCCAAACCCTCGCCAAGAGGCCATCCCCACCTCGACTTCGGGGCCATGGAGATACCAACCCTTCACCATTCTTTGCACACTTGGCAAATGAACATATTCAACTCGACGTATGATCGCTAGACGAAAAACCGACCTGACATGGAAGCTGAACCGTGCAAGTACGAGTGTTTACCGACAAAAGAAAATAAGGGCGCAAATACTACTGCAAAAAGTTTTTATTCACAAAACCAAAAGTCTTTACAAGGGTATTGTGGGCTCCCCAGCCTTATCAAAGTGCTCGGAGGCTTACAAAATTCCTGATGCAACAAAAGAAGAGAAACAAGAAGACGAGCGGTTTCAGGCCTCAGGGCTAGACGTAACCCCGAGGGGCTCAATATCTACCATGACTCGGGCTGCGTCTGATCGACGCCCATCACAGGAGCCTCGGCGTCGCCCTCGCCGGGAGTCCCTTCCCATGCAGTGCTCTCGGAGGCTTACAAAAGAGAGAGGAGGGAAAGCCGAAAAGTTCGGGCCGCAAGCCCCGCCTAGACCTCACCTCCCTCATCACCGTCGGCCGGAGGCATGACCACCGAAAGTGGGACCCGAGCACGGAGCTGACCGTCGGCAAACTCCGGAAACTGCTCCTTGACGGCATCAAGAGCTTTGTTCCATGCGATGGCGGAGACCTCGCCGAGGTCGACATAAAAATGGTCCGACCCATTATAATCAGCCACCGCCTTTCTAGCTCGAATCTCGGCAACCTCCGCCGCCTGAAGCGCCGCATCGGCATCCCGCCTGCTGGCATCCCTCGCCCTCTGCATGGCTGCAAAGCGATCGGCGAAGTCGTTTTTTTCTGAGTGAAGGAAGAAGAGCAGCAAGGGGCTTGCGGTGGTCTTTGCACTTGCCTATCCGTTCCGCTCGGGTGCCTCGCCGGAAAGTCGACTTTGACTTCCGGTAAGCGCCAAAAAATCAGGGACCCTTTTTTTTCGCCCCGGCAAGTCGTGTTCGACTTCCGGGGAATTCCACTCCAAATCATCATCCGAGGTGTTTTTCGCAAGTTTTGATTAAGACAAACAGGCCAATGATCCAGGGAGTCGATTCAGCTCTGGATTGGAGGCTTGTCAACTGCCTTTCCTGGCCTGGCATCTGATCGTCAATAGTCAAAATGTCTCGCTTAACAGAGGGCGGAGTGACGCGGTGGCGTTCGATAAGTCCGAAGTTGGGCTTAGGGGGATCCCTGAAAGATGTTGGTTTAAGATTTACAAAGTGACGAAGGCCAGATTTACACCGGGATCAGCAGCTTCCAGTGAAGACAAAATGGGTCAGGCAGGCTTAGGAGGATCGGGCGGGGAAAACGGGGTCAGCTACACACGTCGCTTTCATTTCCTATATTATATGCCACTTCCCGGTCAACACGAATAGATTCTTTTCTTCTTTACCCCGTCTTCGCCTCGATGACTCGGTGGGACTCACTTAGGCAGTGATAAGACTCCCGACACTTTGAAACGGCGAGCTCCGCGGCGGCCGATCGGGCTTCAAGGACGGCCATCCACTCCCTCTCCAGATGCAGCTCAAGTCGCAGATCCTCGGCCTCCGAAGGAGACTCTCCCGCCAGCCTCGTAGTGTGGATAGTCCCCTCGGCCTCCATGCGAGTAACGAAGGCGCAGTGCTGAAGGACCTGACGAAAAACAGCAGAGAGACTTAGAGACGCTCGAACTAAAAAAAGGGCGCTCGAAATAACACATGAAGGAGTACATACCTGGACCGCCTCCTGAGCTATAGCCGTCATTTCGGCCCTCAAGGTCCCCCGCGGAATCTTGCCCCCGGCTGGCTCTTCCATACCAGCAGGCAGGCCGGCAGCAACGGAAAGCCCAGACGGGACTACGAAAGGGACGTCCCCCTCCGGCGCAAGAATCCCCTCAGGAATCTCCGTCGTTGGCACATCTATTTATAGCAGCTGGCGTAACACATCCAACGGCAGCGGTCATCTCCCGCCAAAACGACTCTTCGCACTCGACGGCCACCATCGCTCCACCTGTCATGCGCACATTCGCCGCCGTCCATCGGGCGCAGGGAACCTGCGGCCCGTCGCATCAGCCAACCAGTGCCCGACACGTGGGCAGTCGCTTCAGTGAACGTACACACGATCCGGCGCATCCTCTTTAAATGCGAGATCCGATCCCTGACTCGCTGACGCCATCAAGTGAGTACGGCCGATTGCCCGGGAACGCACACTCAAGATATCTACGAAAAGGAGCTCACCTCGGGTGACCCGGCAGGCCACTCTCGACCCGACCCGTGAACAGGTCGGGACGAGAGTGGGGGGATAATGATGATGCTCGATATCGGCGATCTACCAAATCGTGACACGTGGCTGATGACTTGTCCCGAAGCGTGCAAGAAAGGGCCTGCAGTGGCAGACCAGAACGCCCCCGTGTCCGTCCTACAAGCAACCGCTGGCTCACCTCCGAACGGCCCGCGCGTCTGGCCTCCTCGGCCATCTCAGCTCGCCTCTGGACTACCAAGAAACAAGGATAGCTCGGCCTCCCGCTTGTTCCCGAGCCTCCCGCCGAGCTAATCTTCCTCGGTCTCCTCGACCGACCAACAACACCGACCGCAGATGCATCCGCCTCGACTCCGCGAATCTCTCCATGCGCGAGATATCCGCCGCCCACAATTCCGCATTCCACGCCATCATGATTCTCCATTAACGAGCATGTCTCGCCATTAATGGGGAGATCCCGCCTATCACGCGGGCGTGGCGTCGGGGGGCGTAACGGCCGGTGTGATTCCCGCACCTGCCTGCCTATTGCCACAGCTATATAAACCCCTCCTTCAGACGGTTCAAGTAAGCCATTTTTACTCGACTAAGCCGTTACTCTGCTCGGATTTACTCTAACTCGATCCTCGGAGGGTTCTCGGTGGTACCAAACCACCCCGGGACTTCCTTGCAGGTTGCTCGGCACAAACAACCTCAAACCCATTGAGATCCACACGCTTCAGGAGCCAGCCTCCAGATCCAATCTCAGTCGTCTATCGCCGCCATCAACAGATCAACGGAAGGTAACATCTTGATGTGATCCGACTCATGTCACGGCCCATTTTAAACTTGTCAAAAATTCCAAGTATTTTCCAAAATTCTCGTACCAAAGTTTGACCCCTCTCTCCCTCCCCTATATTCCTCTCCTCCTGCTCTGCGCCTCCTCCTCTCAGCCAATCCTCCTCGTCTTCGAGGGAACGACCTCCCGCCTACACTGCTCCTTGTCTCCGAGGGAGCTCCTCCTCACTCCACTCTTCCTCCCTCCTCCGCCAATCTCTCTTCCTTTCTTTCCTTCTTCCACCACTCTAAAAACTTATGTGTAATATCTAATCATTTGCTTGTAATATTTAAGCACTTTCCTATAAGATTTAAGTAGTTGCATAAAATATGTGAGCAGTGTATTATAATATCTAGTTTTCTACAATATATAAGAAGTTGCCTGCAATATCTAAACGTTTTCAGGTAATATCCAGTTGCATGTAATATTTAAGTATTTGCTTGTAATATCTATGTAATTTTCTGTAATATTGAAGCAGTCACCTTGGTCAAGTGAATGGTTAAAAGTACAATTATAGTATTAATTAGTCACACGGGTTGTTGTAAGTACATTTAGTGGGGGTTTAACAAAAAAGTATCAAAGGTTTAGCTAATGAGCCATTGAGCAGGGGCTTTTTCACAAGACCAAAAGGCTCAGGGACTTTTTTTCAACTGAAAAAATGGCCAATGGGTTTTGATAATTTACCCTTTTTTTACTATCATAGCAAGGATGCGTAGGATGTCAAAAAGGTTTTTTCTTCTATCCATAACTAAATGCTTAAAAAAAACCAAAAAATACCTAATTGGCTTTGGCCCCAAACCATGCCAACTCATACATATATATTTTTACCCTTTCAAATTTTAAATGTAAAAGTAGCTGATCAAAATGGCCGAACCATTTTTTCAAAACGACCTTAATAATTAGTATATTTATGAAAAATAGTTTAAACATGATGATAGGCGTGCACATCACCCAATTATTTATACATAACTTACATATAAAGCATAAATTACTTTATAGTAGTTTTATAAATATATATTTTAACTAAATATAGGGATCTATGTAATAACATTCATAATAAAAGTTTTATAAACATATTGATTCTTATTGTTCCTTTGTTATTATTATATGCAATAGTTCTGCAAACACTGAATCAATAATAATTTAGATATTTGTTATTATTACCAAAAGCAGAGTTGCCATAAAATTGAATAAGAATCCTCATAGTAAGCGAAAACACTTACAAAATAAGCCATACATATGTATTTATATTTATATACACATCTCTTAATATACACAAAGTCATCACAAATGCAAATATGCAAGTTGCATAATAATGGAATTACAAGCACCACATTAATAACATCAGCGTTTTGAAAATAAGTTTTTTGAGAATAAGTATTATCATATTTCGTTCAACCTCCGGCTTCAGGAAAGCGGATCTTACATACCTCACTGCATATCTACTTGCCTACATACTGCGTTTCCATCCATTCCTGTTCCTCATATCATCAACGTTCCACATCTTAGTATATCTCAGTTAACCTATGAACTGATCTCTTAATAAATAGGATTAATCTCTACTATTTTTCCCCATTGCTTAGATTAAGCATGTAATTTTCTTATCTGTTCCCATTCACACTTTATGGCTTAAAAATATTCCTCCAACCCAAACTAGTCCACAACGACAGCATGTAAGAAAAAGGAGCAAAAGGAAACGAAGATTTTAAAAAAATTAAATTTAAACATCGGAATCTAGTATACTGTTTCTTCCAACAAATTTTTTATATCGAAATATTTATAATACACCACCATTCCCTATCATATCATATACATGCATTGCACAGTTGATATTTCACTGGTCCCTGCATGAATTATATATATCAAAATATTAGACACAAGCTGCAATAGATTTGTATGCCTTATTAATTAACATCAATCTTAACTTGATAAATCTGCAATCATCATGCAAGTTTCTATCATGGTTATTAAAAAAAAACAGCATCCTTAGCATTGACCAACCTTGCAAATGAAGCATGAATCTGTGTTGGTGTTAATTATCTTGCAAGCACGCAATTATAGTATAGCTAGCAACGTGGTGGCAATCCATTCAATCCTTAACCAAACAGCAACCAATAAGCTCAGCCCCTTCCTCGACGAATATTAATATATAGAGGCATTAATAGCTCTAACTCCTCCAACTCTATCATATCAACGACGATGGCATGTACAGCGACCACAAGGGTAACATTCTTGGCGATGCTGCTGCTAATTGCATCAAGGACGTCAATTATAGCTGCAGCGGATACTTGTTCGGTAGACAAGGAAGACCCATGCCTATCTACGTGCGTGTACGAGTGGAGGCACTGCCGTCGGGTCTGCAGACGGTTGCCGTTGGGAACCGTTGGAGAGGACTGCGGTGCAGGGTGCGAGAACAAGTACTTTGGCTGCATCGAAGCCTGCTAATGGATATAAATGAAACGTGTCATTAGAATAAGAATTCTATGGTGATCTAGATCTATCTTGATCTTGTGTACATCTCGAGTAATTCTGATTATTTGGACTGCTTTAAGATATGATCTATATAGTGCTTGTGTGTTTCGCGAGTTCTGCTCTCTTTTTTGGTTCCCTTGGCCATTTCCAAGCTACAGCAAAATAGAAGAGGTAGAAGTTGTTATAAATTGTAACAGAATGTGTAGCCTGCAACTCTATCAAGCCACATTAAATTATCATCAAGCAGTAAATCCATAATCAATTGGAAACAATTGGTCAAGATTAACATAGCCAGTACAGATTTATCAATATCGAAAAGAATTCCATGATGTCTTTGAATTAGTTTTTGTCAGTTCTGAGTTGTTACTGAAGGTATAATCATTTTGTGTCCAATTCTGATTTGTTCCAAACATAATCAAACACAAGGGAATTTTCTCTAATATGGGCCTGATCACAAACTATGTACAGTACTCTCCTTTTTTTCTTTTTCCTTTTAAAGATTGGCATCAGCTATACATGTGACACCCCATCAAACAAACTAAACTACCTTTACTCATGTTAAATTGACTCTCCTAAATATATGGCACTTTAGTTTAAACTTCAAACAGAAAAAGGCTCACCGTTCATGAAAAGGAAATGCAACTCCTCAGTATAACTCTGGTGCATATATAATAAAACATCCGTTAAAGTGCTCGATACTAGTTTATCAAAGTCATGCCTATAGTGAAAAAACTGGTGCTTACCGTCATCTGTGTTCTTCATGATGCGGTTTATTGATCGAGCATTGAGCGACGGTTTATTGATCGAGCATTGAACGACGATGATCAAATTTCTTGGACTGTTCTATGCACCTACCAATGCGCGTCCGATTATGAAGACTGTCAGTCCGAGTGCTTTACAAACGGATGCTATGCAACGTGTGATGATAGCCAACAAGAATATCTCTCAGTGCGAACCTGAATTGGAGGACGACACCTTCGCCTTAGCACGATAAAGCATTCTAAAACATGGTACTAAATGAGAAATGAATTTGCTGTATAAGGATTTGAATAAATTATTTAATGTAGGAGGTTATATTGTATCATGAAAATAATCAAGAGAAAATAATTTTATTGCCTTAGAAATTAAGAGTCTCTCCATACAAATATATATGGAGGGTTATAGACCATCTCTACAATAATAACCGATGCGGGACTAAAACTAATAATTAATATCTAATAACTAATTATATTCATAACACTCCCCCGCAAGCTAGAGCGTAGATGTTAATCATGCAAAGCTTAGACAGATGAGCAAAAATCGGTCGCGAAAGAGGTTTCATAAAGATATCTGCTAGTTGAGACGAAAAAATATGTTGGAGTACAACTACCTTATCTGTCACCGTGTCACAAATGAAAAGGCAATCGAGTTATAAAAGTGTTGGTTCGTTGGCTTCTTTAAAACCATGTGCATTCCCGGTAAAACGTACGACAACATATTCTGAAGAAATCCGTATGAGCAAATATAATTGGACTGCAAAACAAACAATAAAATATTACACATGCAATTAATAAGAAATATGATATATATCAAAATCAAATTATCTATTACCGTATTATCGTTTTCCGCATAAGGTAATTTTGGTCTCTATCGAAAATGGCTCAACATATTTCTTGTGAACCGAATAATATCAAAACCGATAACATAGTTATCCACATAAATCCGCAAGTGATAATAACCACCATCGTTGATCTTGCTTTCCATCTTATGATTTTCCCACTTAAATTCAATGGACTTCGTTTCTTTTCCCAAAATATTTATTATTTAGCTGATTCAACATCATTTTATAGCCGGCTCGTTCCATCTTTCGTATGAGCACGCAGGTGCAGGATAAAGCTTACGAGATCTATTTCATTCCACATAACAGAATGCAATAATATATCTAATGTCTTCCATATTTTTATAAAAAAATACCACAATTAAAAATTATATTTACATAGTTTTAAATACATGCTAAAATATTAATTTCGAAAAACGGTATATATATCTATCTACGACATTTATTCGGTGTGCGGCCATACACCCGACATATATTATAATCTTATTTATATATAGTCTATCTATCTAATTATCTAAACTGCTTTTAAAAAGAAATTAAGATACTTCTGGAAAATAACTTTCTTACTTCCACTCCCAAATATATTCCATTCTTTTATCCTTATTCCTAATATTTTTTTTGGTCTCATTAATCAATATGCAAGTGATTAAAAAAAATGATGTGATAATATCATGTTATTTATAATAAATATAATTATATATTTGCTGTAATCTAAAGTCCTTAAATTAAAACAATACTACCCAAAAGTTAATTTTAAAAAAAATACATTATCATCATAATGTATTTTTTCTTTTTATATGTCAGATAAATTAGTTAATCTATAATAATGAATAGGGTAAAAGATAGGTTGTGCGAAATTATTAACCACAAAAGAATGATAACTCCAAAAATCTAAGGTCTAAAAAGAGTAAGATATTCATAACATGATTTAATGAATATTCAGAAGTAAATTGTTTGTATTAATATTACACTCTAATTATCTTATCAGGTATTCCAACAATAAAATATATATATTTACTTAACTAATTTACATTAAAACTTCAGTTTTCAATCATAAAAAACAAGAAATTTAAATAAACACTAAATACATAACAATCAAGATTTATATATCATTTTGATAACTTTAAGAAATATGAAAATTTATATAATAATTTACAGGTGCAAGTTTCCTGAGAAAAGTTTCCCGACAATCCATAATTTCTTGATTTAACTCCTCATAATTTCTAAACCGTTTTTAAAGAAATCTACAAAAATATTGAAAATCTTTCCTTTTATATCTGCCAAAAAAGTTAATTTCGATTAATATGACCAAAACAACTTAATTAAAATCATAAAACTACGTATTTTCTAAGGATCTGATCATACCGAACTTTACCACGGGTTCATTACCATCACGTAAAATTATTCTCGTCCAACGGTCGAAAAATCACTGAAAACTTTCTTTTAAGTAAATATGTTTATATATATTTATTAAACCTCTAACAATTATTTTTTAAATATTAATTTAATAAAATATAATCAGAAAACCTATAATTTACACACCTGAGAAGTTTTCAAAAATCGTTTAATATCTTTTAAAATCAACTTATCTCTTTAAAAAATTTCACTTATGTGGTATTATAGTAAATCTCATATGTTGTGCACAGAATCGTCAACGATAAGTGTGTTTTCTTGAAAACCACTAGAAAATCCGCCACTTACGTCGGAATGGCCGGATATAGATTTAAAATATTTGAGCAACTATCGGAGTTTCCTATTAACGCGGGATTTTATTCGTCCGTGTCACAGAACCAAAAAACTAAAAAACTTATACCGATTTCCATTAATTATGCTTATAAATAGGATATATTATATCATGATGAAAAATTAGTCCGTCTCTTTATCAATTTTTATAATCATGTCATGGTAAATAAATAGTTGATAATAAATCCTAAATTAAAAAAGAATATATAATTGATAATATATTATACACATCTACGATTTTAAAAAATAAACTAATCATTAGAAATCATGCATAAATAAGTTATTTTTCTGTACTTTTTAACCGAAACAAAATAATGTAATTATTCGTCTAATAATTATTGTTTAAAAAATAAGCATATTTTCGCTTACAACAGCTGAACCTTTTATCCCAAGCATATGGGGTAGGCTACATGAACCAACATAAGAATCACGCCGGGTCCAGCACATGAATCCTCCGCCTCCACTCATTTCTATCGAACAATATACTTTCATCAAGGCCTTTGGAAACCATATCGTTTCGTATCACCTCCATCCATATTTTTTTCGGTCTCCCTTTTACCCTTTTGACATTGCCCATATCGAGAGTATCTATTCGTTGAACCGGTACTTCCACAGGTCTGCGTCGCACATGACCAAACCATCTTTAGCCGGTTTTCCAGCATCTTCTCCTCCACATGTGCTACACCAACTTTTGCACGAATATCCTCATTTCGCATATTATCTTTTCTAGTGTTACCACACATCCAACGAAGCATGCGCATCTCCGCTGCGTGCATCTTCTGTGTATGATGCTTCTTAGGAGCCCGGCATTCTAGTGCCGGTTTCACATAGCATTAAATCCTATTATAGCCCTTACGTGAAACATGTGAGCACCCATGTGTTAAACACACGAGTTTTCTCGTCGCATTTTTGCAGCGCGCTCACATGCAAAACACGTGAGCGCCGCTGCTATATATGTATATGGCAGAGCTAACGTGATAGAACGTGAACGCCCCAACTTGAAACGCTCTCATCTGATAGAATTAAATTCTATGTGATAAAATTAAATTCTATTTAAGAAATATTTTTCCTGATCTTTCTCAAACAGAGAATCTTTGGATTTAAAATCCAATGGTAATAAAATATCATCAATTAAACCATCTGATAAAATTAAATTCTATATGGGAAATAGTTTCCTTTTCTATCTAAAATAAAAAAAGATCATTGTTAAACAGAATTAGATTTTATAGTTAGGAAAATTCTATATATATATATATATATATATATATATATATATATATATATTAGTCTCCGTCTCCGTACATAATCCAAGGGCA
Source organism: Agapanthus africanus (assembly GCA_030015575.1). Taxonomy (NCBI): domain Eukaryota; kingdom Viridiplantae; phylum Streptophyta; class Magnoliopsida; order Asparagales; family Amaryllidaceae; genus Agapanthus; species Agapanthus africanus. The sequence continues at coordinate 31,110,134 of JASDDO010000019.1, forward strand.
ACCCCATAATAAACAAACATAACACGATACGAAGTGATATGTTTGGAGCAGGTGAAATTTGTTATCGCAACGCGGTAACGTAATTAACTGCAGGGGCTTGCGCAAGCAAAAAAGAGCGTCCTCACAATAAAAAACACCTAACAAATGAGGGGAAATCTGATAAGTCCGCTGCATCGGTCACATCTATCCAAACCTCCAATATATGGTGCCATAAATCAACTTGGTATTTTCGAAGAGATGGATGGATATGTTCATATAGCATCTGCCCCCAAATTCAGACTAGACGTCTCCGCGTCTCAATCCAGTTTTCAGCGGTAAACAGTGATTAAAACTGCTAAAACGGGTATTTAAAACCTGATATGAAACCGACATGTTTACTTGTTTCACAAGTACACGATTAAGCTTGAGCGAACACGTTACCTTACATAATCATGATATTGTACATGGATTGATTGCCTATGTTATTTTGTTAATTTCTAGTAACTTGATCATGAAATTGCTAGATTACGATGTTCCTACACATGCTATTGAATGTTTATATGAAAACATGATTGACGGATTATTGCTATTATTATCATGTCAACTACATGTATTGTAATGTTTACCGAAATGCCAACAATTCATTGATATTGATGGATTGACCTCATTGCGTCGATTGACAGGATTGTCCTGATTGATAAGACCTTATTGACTGTTTATTGACACGAGTTGTATTGATTGTTCCTATGTTGGTATTAGGTAGCTATTCCATTGATAACTGACATGAATTGAAACCTGGGAAGGGGAAATCAATAATGGAAACCGAATCGTAACTCCGTAAGATTGATTGCTAAAGACTGATCAGTCGATACGAGCTACGAACTCCGCAATGGTGATACTGACATCATTCGTCCATATTGACATTGTTTTACTGCCTCGCAGCACGTCTCGGATTCAGCCCCGAGAGTCGTGAGACCGTGGTCCTAGACACGCACAGAATACTACTGAGTTACGATAAGAATTGCATAAATTGGTTTCAAATACCTGTAAAATATATAACATATCGACATGAACCCATAGAATACACATGACTTGATTGATTGTTATATTTCGATTGATACATCACCTGTATTGATATTGTTATTGAATACATACATGACATTGATTCTTGCGAATGGTATATTGAGTTCCATTCTGGTTATATTCATTATGAAATTATATTCGACGCACTGACGTCTTAGCATGGCCCGGATTCTTTGACCTTAGCACAGGAGGATCGTGAGTGCTTCGAAAAGGTTGCCGATCAATGAGGAGAATTCCATTGGTCTAGTTTATTATTATGGTTTAGGTTTCTTTTCTAGTAATGTACTTTTATTGGATCTTTATTGTGATCCCATAAGGATCAAGTATTAATTATTATTCTTTTCCTGGATCTTGAAATTTGGTCATTATTCATTGTTTCCGCTATGGACTCATTATTGATGTTGATTGTGGAATATTGGATATGTGATGGATATTATTTTATTGTTCTTGATTATTCATCGACAGCCTTAATGTCATTATGGGAGGATGATTATTTACCGTAGAGAGCATGGCTGGCTGAGTCACGTTCCCGTATTTACTGTATATTGGGAAGCAGGGCGTGTCAGAGGTCAATTTAGCAACTGGTCGAACTTGAGATACTACTGCCTTGGAGCTTGTCAAAAGCAGTTTACACCATAATTTCTTTCCGCTTCACCCCGATCTTTATATGGATCTCCTCCAAATCTCCATGAAGAAACGTCATTTTCACATCCAGCTGCTCTAAGGGCAAATCCTCACCGCTAAGATACTGAGAATTACACGAATAGATACTATATTCACCGCTGGAGAAAAATCGCTTGACAGTCAACTCCTTACTTTTTGCTTCTGCAACGGATTCGGGCTCTCCTGAATTTGTGTATAAAATGAAGTCGGTAACAACCTATCTGGTAGCCTTTTATCTCGTGTAGTCGGTAACAACCTATCTGGTAGCCTTCTATCTCGTGTAGATCTTCCCAGAACTAGTACATCTGGTTGCTGAACCTGATCACCAACCTATTCTTGAACCTGATCCTGCACTGCAGTCTCCTCCATGTTCCGATCTCCACCTGCAGGTACCCGATTACTCTCTTGAGTTCCATCCAACTCGACGACCTCACGTACCGCACCATCCTTGGCTTACTTTTCTTTTGTACATGTGATGCTCATCAAAATCGACGTTTCAGCTTTTGTATTACCTTCTTGCTTGTGTAATCCCGCAGCCGATACCCGATGAAAGTATACTTCTTAGACTCAGGGTCAAGCTTACTCCTTTCCGCCTTACTTTTACGCATATTCTGACTACCAAGCGAGCCTTGTACCGCTTCGCGCCATTAGCCTCATCTTTCATCCTATACACCCATCTATTCATCAACGCTTTTCGACCCTTGGATAGCCTCATTAGATCTCACATACGGTTCTTTAAAGAATCCATGTTCTTGTTGATAGCTTGCTCCCACTGCCTGCAATCACCGTCGTTTGTTGCTTCTGCAACGGATTCGGGCTCTCCCGAATTTGTGTATAAAATGAAGTCCGTAACAATCTATCTGGTAGCCTTCTATCTCGTGTAGATCTTCCCAGAACTAGTACATCTGGTTGCTGAACCTGATCACCAACCTATTCTTGAACCTGATCCTGCACTGCAGTCTCCTCCATGTTCCGATCTCCACCTGCAGGTACCCGATTACTCTCTTGAGTTCCATCCAACTCGACGAACTCACGTACTGCACCATCCTTGGCTTACTTTTCTTTTGTACATGTGCTGCTCATCAAAATCGACGTTTCAGCTTTTGTATTACCTTCTTGCTTGTGTAATCCCGCAGCCGATACCCGATGAAAGTATACTTCTTAGACTCAGGGTCAAGCTTACTCCTTTCCGCCTTATAAATCAAAGAATATGCAATCCATCCAAATACTTTCTGGTGCAAGTAATTAACCAGTTTACCTGACCAATTTTCTTTCGGAATGCATCTATCAGGCGCACTTGTCGGATTTCTGTTGATCAGATACACAACATCGACCGCTGCTGCCCATAATAGGACTTTTAGCATATTCGTATCCAAGGTCATGCTCCGCACTCTTTAGGATTGTCGTGTTCATCATTTCAGCGATATCATTCTGCTGTGGCGTCCCCGTTACCGTTTTCAACCAACGAATACTCTTCTACGAGCAAAACGTCTCGAATTCTTGCTCCATTATCGTACTTGAGGCATTTTACCTTTAGCCCCGTCTGGTTCTCAACCTGCGTAATCCAGTGTCTGAAAATACAAAACATATCAGACTTCTACATCGCATTACGCCCACGTCTTCCGGCTTGTAACATTAATGAACGTCACGAAGTACCGATTACCTCCATAAGACTCCACCGAGCCCGGACCCCATACATCCATAAGCACCGTCTCTAGCTTCTTGGTCTTTTTAGCTACGCCTCCAATCTAAAATCTAAGCGTGCTTTATTTCTCACGAACACAACTCTCACAATACCCCAACTCCACTTTTTCCAGCCTCGAATGAAGCCCCTACTCTGAAGAATTTTCATGTTCTTCTCGCTGAGGTGCCCCAGTCGTTTGTGCCACAATAAAGTCTCCGAATCTATCTCCGAACTCGTCGCTAACGCTAACTGTTGGTAATGAAAATAACATACCTGGTTCACTCTACGAAAGTTATTAGGTTTTAATATCATGAAGAAGAAACCTCCTTGGATGGATAAATACAACTCGGTTATTTAAGTGGTCAGCAAACATGAGTTTTTTTCTTCTTTTTAATATATATTTTAAATTGAAAATATTTTAAATTGAAACTGGCTTTTGACCCTAAAAGATTGTTTTGCCTAATGTAACAATCCCCTAGAACTTTTAAACTAGACATCAGAAAAGCCAACATTTAATTATAAAGCAATTGTTTTTTGCCTAATGTAACACCAGAAACAGACTTTTGCCCTTCTTATAATCTCAACTTCTGCCCAGCATTTTCTCTCGCTTAATAACCTCGACGGATCTAACACAGCACAGAAAAGACACATTTATTAGTTTTGTTGTTTATGCTTCATAGAAGTTTAATTCTCATCAATATCCACATCTTTATCATCTAAATTGGCGTTGACTACAAATTAAACTATGCCCCCTAAAAACTCTTCTTTTTCTTTCTTTTTGAAATAAAACGATGAGTATATAAGAATCTCAACGTTACATTAAACAGGCATAAAGAGACAAAAATAAACATAAAATATAAAAAAAACTATTCATACAATAAAATAAAACAAAGAAAATGAAAGAATTCAACACAGATAATTCAAACCTCGCATTTCAAGCACCATTTTCTTAAAGTCAAATTGAAGTAGCTTACTATACAAACCAGTGGGTACACTACAAAGCAATTTAAAGTATATAGCATAACCAAGAAATATGCATTATAACATGCTTACTAACCCATAACAAAATAAAGTATCTTTTAGAGAAGCTTCTGTAACTTTTTATTGATGGTCAAACGTTACGAGTATTTTTTTATTTTATACTTTTAAAATATTTTCTTCACTTTCACAGATCTATTTCTACAAACTGGATTTCTATAACTAGATTTCGAAAGTCAAAAGAGTTAATGTTAAGAAATATACCTTCAATATGGTTCGAGAAAGCTTCAAATATAAGAGTTATAAAAGTGTTTGTTCATTGGCTTCTTTAAAACCATGAACATTCCCGGTAAAACGTACGACGACATATTCTAAAGAAATCCTTATGAGCAAATATAATTAGACTGCAAAACAAACAATAAAATATTACACATATAATTAATAAGAAATATGATATATACCAAAATCAAATTATCTTTTATCGTATTATCGTTTTCCGCATAAGATAATTTTGGTCTCTCTTGAAAATGACACAACATATTTCTTGTGAACCGAATAATATCAAAACTGATAACATAGTTATCCACATTAATCCACGAGCGATAATAAACACCACCGTTGATCTTGCTTTCCACCTTATGATTTTCTCACTTAAATTCAATGGACTTCGTTTCTTTTCCCAAAATATTTATTATTTAGCTTAGCTTCAACATCATTTTATAGCCGGCTCGTTCCATCTTTCGTATGAGCACGAAAGTGCCGGATAAAGCTTACGGGATCTGTTTCTTCCAACATAACAGAATGCAATAATATATCTAATGTCCTCCATATTTTTATTAAAAAATACCATACAATTAAAAATTATATTTACATAGTTTTAAATACATACTAAAATATTGATTTTGAAAAACGGTATATATCAATTTACGACGATTTATTCGGTGTGCCGGTCAAACACCCGGTATATTTTATAATTTTATTTATATACATTCTATTTATCTAATTATCTAAACTACTTTTAAATAGAAATTGAGATGCTTCGGGGCAATAACTTTCTTATTTTCAATTCTTTTATCCTTATTCCCAATATTTTTTTGTTCTCATTAATCTATATGTAAGTAAAATTAATAAAAAATGATGTGATAATATCATGTTATTTATAATAAATTTAATTATACATTTGTTAATCTAAAGTCCTCAAATTAAAACAATACTACCCAAAAGTTAATTTAAAAAAATACATTATCATCATAATGTATTTTTTCCTTTTTTATGTCAGATAAATTAGTTAATTTATAATAATGAATAGAATAAAAGATAGGGCGTGAGAAATTATTAACCACAAAAGAATAATAACTCCAAAAATCTAAGCTCTAAAAAGAGCAAGACATAACATGATTTTAATGAATATTTAGACGTAAATTGCTTTTATTAATATTACATTCTAATTATCTTATCAGGTATTCCAACAATAAAATATATATATATTTGCTTAACTAATTTATATTAAAACTTCAGTTTTCAATCATAAATAACAAGAGATATAAATAAATACTAAATACATAACAATCAAGATTTATATATCATTTTGATAACTTTAAGAAATATAAAAATTTATATAATAATTTACCGGTGCAAGTTTCCTTAGAAAAGTTTCCCGACAAAATCGATAATTTCTTAATTTAACTCCTCATGATTTCTAAACCGTTTTTAAAGAAATCTCCAAAAATATTGAAAAACTTTCCTTTTTTTAACTTTTATATCTGACAAAAAAGTTAGTTTCGATTAATATAACCAAAACAACTTAATTAAAATTATAAAACTACTTATCTTCTGAGGATCTGAGAATACCGAACTTGACCATGTGTTCATTACCGTCACATAAAATTATTCTCGCAAAACAGTCGAAAAATCACTGAAAACTTTATCTTTCGAGTAAATATGTTTATATATATTCATTAAACCCCTAACAATTTTTTTAAAATATTAATGTAAGAAAATATAAAAATAAAATATAATCAAAAAACCTATAATTTACACCTAACAAGTTTTCGAAAATCGTTTAATATATCTTTTAAAACTAAATTATCTCTTTAAAAAATTTCAGTTGTGTGGTATTATAGTAAATCTCATATGTTGTGCACAGAATCTTTCAATGACAAATGTTTTCTTGAAAACCATTAGAAAATCTCCCTCTTCCGTTGTGTGGTATTATAGTAAATAAGTTATTTTTTCTCTATTTTTTAACTGAAACAAAACAATTTAATTATCCGTATAATAATTTTTTTTTAAAAAGTATATTTTCGCTTAATCCCCTTCAAAGTATAAAAAAATGACGGGGATAAAAAGTCCAAAATATATAAAGTTTCTCGTCTCATACATGGTTGCAATGTACTGGAGAGACTAAACAAGTTTGTAAGAAAAAAGATGAAAAATTATATGAATCCAAAGAGAGCATAAAGAAGAAGATCAAGATGAAGCAAACTAATAATTGGTTGTAGTGTTTTTATTATTTGGTACGTGTAGGGGTTTTAACATTCATGTGATTTCTTTTGTCCTCATGTTGCTCTCTCCCCTTTCTCTCACATTATCAATTCGACTTAAAGCAGGAATTTGATACAAAATATAAAAGTATCCAAAAAAATGTGTTATGAGTATTTTTTATATTTATATGAAAATTCAAATTTAGAATAGTTAATACTAACACACTTTCGAATTAAAGTGTGTTAGGAGTAATTACTTCAAATTCGATTTCTTAATTCATTTGCATCCTACACCTTTTCAGGCAGTTTTATATTATGTATCAAACCCATGTTTTAAGTCGAATTGATAATCTGAGAGAGAAAAGAGAGAGAGAGAGGAGATGACCGAAGAAATCACATGAATATTAAAATTCTTTGACGTACCCAATAATGAAAACACTATAACCAATAATTAGTTTGCTTATCTTGATCTTTTTCATGCTCTATTTGGATTCATATAATTTTTCATTTCTTTCTTTTTCTCGCAAACTTGTTTGGTCTCACCGGTACATTGCAGCCATCTATAAGGTAACAAACTTAAATATATAAGACTTTTTGCTACTATCATTTTCTTATACTCTGAAAAGGATTAAGCAAAAATGTATATGCTTTTTTAAAAATTCTTAGATAATTAAATTATTTTGTTTTAGTTAAAAAGTAGAGATAAAATAACGTATTCATGCATAATTTCGAATACATTAGTCCAGTACCTTTGTAAATTAGTCTATTTCAAAAATCATTTAAGGTGTATATAATACATTATCAATTATGTTTCTTTTTTTAATTAAGAAATTACTATAAACGGTTTATTTACCAAGGCATGATTATAAAAATTAATAAAAATATAACATATCAATTCTTAATCATGGCATAATGTATCCCATCTATAAACCCGATCAATAAAAATTGGTACAAGCTCTTCGCTTCTGTGACACACACGAACAAAATCTCGCGTTAATAAGAGACTCCGAAAGTTACTCATATATTTTAAATTTATATCCGGTCACTCTAACGGAAGAAGGAGATTTTCTAGTGATTTTCGAGAAAACACAGTCGTCGTTGAAAGATTTTGTGAACACGGGAGATTTACTAAAATACCACATAAACGAAGATTATTTAAAAGAGATAAGTTGGTTTTAAAAGATATACCGGAAAATTTTCGAAAACTTATCAGGTAAGTAAATTATAGGTTTCTAATTATATTTTATTTTTATATTTTATTACACTAATATTTTTTTTAAAATTGTTATGGGTTTCATTAATATATATAATCATATTCACACGAAAGGTAAAGTTTTCGGTGATCTTTCGACCGTTGGGCGAGAATTATTTTACATAATGATAATGAACCCATGTTCAAGGTCGGTATGGTCAGATTTTCAGAAAGTATGTAGCTTTATAATTTTAATTAAGTTATTTTGGTTATAGTTATCGAAATTAAATTTTTTTGGCAGATATAGAAGTTGATAAAAAAAAGATTTTCAATATTATAAGAGATTTTTTTTAAAACGATTCAGAAATAATGAGGAGTTAAATCAAGAAATTATGAATTTTGTCGACAAACTTTGCTCAGAAAACTTGCACCGATAAAATATTATACAAATTTGCAAATTTCTTAAAAACATCAAAATAATACATAAAACTTGATTGTTATGAATTTAGTGTTTATTTAAATCTTTTACTTTTTATGTTTAAAAACTAATGTTTTGATACCAACTGGTCAAGAAAACACATTTTATTGTTAGAATACCTGAAAAGATAATTGGAGTGCAGCATTGATACAAGTAATTTATTTCTGAACATGCATTAAATCATGTTGTGAATATCTTGCTCTTTTTAGAGCTTAGATTTTTGGAGTTACTATTTTTTTATGGTTAATAATTGCTCACACGCTATCTTTTGCTTTATACATTATTATAGATTAACCAAATTATCTGCCACAAAAAGAAAAAAAATATATTATGATCATAATCATGCATCATGTATTTATTTTAAAATTAATTTTTACGTAGTATTATTTTTAATTTGAGGAGTTTAGATTAACAGCATGCATAATTAAACTTATTATAAATAATATGATATCATATCATTTTTTCATTAACTACACTCGCATATAAAAAAAATATTTGGAATGAGAATAAAAAAATGGAAGATATTTGGGTGTGAAAATAAGAAAGTTCTTATCCGGAAGTAGCTCAATTTTGCTTTTAAAAGTAGTTTAGATAATTAAATAGATAGACTGTATATAAATAAGATTATACAATATGTCGGGTGTTTGGCCGACATACCGAATAAATTTTTGTAGATTGATATATACTGTTATTCGAAATTAATATTTTTAGCTTTATTTAAAACTATGTAAATATAATTTAATTGAGTGGTTATTTTTTAAAAATTTGCAGGTCAAAAAATGTATTATTACATTCTGCTATGTGCGATGGAACATATCGCGTAAACTTTATCCGCCACCTGCGTGCTTATACGAAAGATGGAATATGCAGGCTATATAATGATGTTTATGCTAAGCTCGATAATAAATATATTGAGAAAATAAACGAAATAAATTGAATTTAAATAAGAAAATATTAGATGGAAAGCAAAAAATCAACGGTGGTGGTTAATACCGTTTACGGATTTACGAGGATAACTATGTTAGCGGTTTCGATATTATTCGGTTCACAAAAAAAATGTTGAGCTATTTACAATAAATACCAAAATTAACTCATGCGGAAAATGATAATGCGGTAAAAAATAATTTGATTTTCATATATATCTTGTTTTTTATTAACTACATGTGTAATATTTTATCGTTTGTACTGCAGTCTAACTATATTCGCTCATATGGATTTTTTCGGTATATGTCGCCATACGTTTTTCCGGGAAAGTTCATAGTTTTAAAGAACGTAACGGGCAAACACTCTTATAACAGAACATTTCTCGAACCATACTGAAGATATATTGCTTAACATTATTTTTTTGGCTTTCAAAATCTAGTTATATAAATCCAGCTTGTAGGGATAGATCTGTGAAAGTGAAGAAAATAATTTAGAAGTATAAAATAAAAAATAAAAAAAATACTCCTAACGGTTTTTAAACGACGAACATGTTTTAAATCAAACTTTACTTATACTTTAAAAACAATCTTGATTTCAATGTATAAAACCCTATTTCAAAACTACACCTCCAATATTTTCTTAAATGGTTTAGATCCCTGGATTTTTGCTTACTTGGATTACGGTGGGGTCTTATAGACTTCACGAGATTCAAGTGTCGGTCAAGTGCTATTTCCGGGTTGTGACAGCAGGGTTGGATCTGTCGACGTTATTAAGCAAGAGGAAATGTTGGGCAATAACTGAGATCATAAGGGCAAAAGTCTGTTTCTGGTGTTACATTAGGCAAAACAATTGCCTTATAATTAAATGTTGGATTTCCTGATGTTCAGTTTAAAAGTTTTAGGAGGATCGTTACATTAGGGTGTTCTACGGGCAAAAGTCTGTTTCAGTTTAAAATATATATTAAAAATAAAAATAGGAGAAAAAATCTCATGCTTCTTGATCACTCAATTAACGAGTTCGATTTATCCTTCTAAGAAGGTTTCTTCTTCATGATATTAAAACCTGATAACTTTCGTACGGGTTTAGGTCGTAGGGTGAACCGGGCGTGTTATTTTCATTACTAGCATGTTAGCTCTTCAATGTTTAGAGCTTGAAAATTGCATATATTAACTATTCAAATTGCATATATTTGAAGAACGGCTTTGGACGAATGGTTTTGACCTACTCTCAAAGCCCCTATATTAACTATTCAAATTGCATATATTTGAAGAACGGCTTTGGACGAATGGTTTTGACCTACTCTCAAAGCCCCTAACAATCCTGTAAAACTCCAATGTGTCCTGATTAAAATGGATGTGTTTTTTCTCGCGCGCGCGCGTTTGATTGTCTGTTTCTACACGAATTATCTTTTCTCTTCACTGAACTTATGGTTTAAGAAATGACTAGAAAAAAACAATACATTACCTCATAATGCATATTCTCTGCATTTTGAGTAATTGAAACAATTAACTCCAATCCACCGTGATATTGGATATCGCTATTTTTAACTACATTCTTGAAGTGCAATACCATTTTTAACTGCATTTTTAAAGTACAGAATGACGCATATGAAACGGAAAGGGACAAGAACTTGAACTTGTCACTGCTTAAGCCATCCCGACACCTGATCTTGATTTTTTCGGAGTTAAATAAATTGTGTATTTTTATATGCCCTTATACTAGTTTGGATGATTGCATACCATGCTTTTGCATTTACTATCCTTGCTGGCCAAGCTTGAATCACAATCTTGTGCCACTTACATGACTTTTTAGCATTATGCTTCCTGTAATCTAATGGTATCATATTCAATTTTGCTCTTGGCTATATGTGTGCCTTAGATTGGAACATAGTTCGATATAACAGATATTTCAACTTTTCCTCTTCTTTTGGACTTCTCGTTAATATATGAGAATTTTGACGATGACGAACTTGTCATCTAGGACTATGACAATCCCTTCTTTAGTCATAATTTTCGAAATCATAAATTTGGCACTTATTTGAAAAGGGATGACATAAGGACAACAACCGGGTTGTCGTAAAACTTTGTTAGGTTGTTATTGGAGCTTTACTTTACAGCGAGTCCCATTTAAATGGAAAAAGGTTTAGATGAAATTGCTATCAAGTCTCATGACAATAAAGGATTGCACATTCCATAAGAATGACGAGCAACACATTGATAATCACAAACAAAAGTTAAAAGGAAAAATAAACCTATATAAATATTGTTGATTTAACCAGCCTTACATACCACGCACTATCACTCTATAAAAATATGCCCGATCTTTGTTAATTTAACTACTTCTGGCTGAAAATCATAGCCCTGAAATAGAATGTATAATGCAAGAGATTAGTATCAAACCATGTGAAAGTAGACAATCTTCAACCCTACTGGTTGAGGCTGCATTTAAAAAGATAGACGTTATAAGAGAATTTGTAAGCTTCTCCATGAGATTTGATTATAATTTATGGCTATAACAAGGCATAAGGTTTATATTTCTGTTACTTCTCCATGAGAATTTCAATAATCATTCATCACGGAGCTACTTAAAATAGTTAACTTGTACTTTTGCGATGAGCATATTATATAAATTGCATAGCTCATTGCTTTTTACAAATTAATAAGTGAGCAAACTTGAGTATTTGTTATGTATCGGACCATAGGGAACTAGAATAAGAATACTGGCAAAGAAACAAAGTCCAATACGTATCAAAATATACAAATTTAATCTCAAAGAGAAGAGGTCGGTAGGGAAAAAGGGAATGGTCGATGGAATGGGATAAGGTAGGCTACATTGTTTCAGTTATAGCATTCTCACTAGAGATGAAATTTTAAAACTTTTCAGCTTTTCTCAAAAGAAGATAAATTACCGGGTACATTTATCATCTAAATAAGATAACTTAGTGATGACAATACAAATGTTGTCGCTAATATAGCATGAGAATTATGTGTAGCACATATATAAATACTCCTTATACTAAAAATTGAAATTACAGTTAGCATTAAAAATATGTTGCTTATATGCATGATTTCGACCATAACAAAATGAGGTATAGATATGGAAATGTGCATGACAATATGACACTTGTACATAAAGATATAACATTAGTTATGAAAGAACTGCACCACTTCTTACAAAGATTAAGATACTATAAATGAGGGGTTAAAACATAGATTTGTTTGAATTTAACCCACAGATGTACAAAAGAAACATAGACACCTTAGAATTCATCTTAAAGTTACTCATCAATATCAAGGAATTGGTTATTAATCAAGATCCGATGATACTGAGAGAAAAGGAAAAGGTTTTGTCACTCTTACTCCATCCTTTCAAGAGTCCATCTACCATGTTGTGCTCCTCTCTTCTGAGTCCTCTTTTCAATTTAAGGTTTTGGTTCCTTATTCTTGTGATTAAATTGTTCATTTTCCATTTCATTGTTCTTCACTTCATACAAAGACCCAAAGTATGAATATATTATATGCTGCCCAAATGGAGTAATTTGCTAAAATTGTTTACATTTCCTATTAGATCAAGGTCCGATCCAATTTACAGCCCTATTACATATTAATTTTCGCCAACCTTTCAGGCCTTGATTTTAACACATGAGAAAATAGAGAAAATTGATGATGTATTTTGACAAAAATGACAACATGAATGATATAAAATAAATCTAAAGGCTGTTGGCCTTTAAAGCCTTTGTTTATACAGACTGCTTAGTCTATTTGTCACTACTCATATTTAGTAAACTGCAACTGCAAAATGCTAATTAGAAACCAACACCCCATCTTTTAATTCTTTTGTTTCTATAGATGCTTATTTTGCATTGTGAAGCCAACAATGTGTTAGCTATTCCGTTAATATTCGAATTTATTTTCATGGTCATATTTTTGTATTAACATATTCAACCTTTATTTGTTCTATTGCTGGGTGTTTTCTAAATAATTAGCATACATGCTAGAAACTAGCTGATCAATATCCAATTTTGTATTCAAGGTTGTCATATTCTTTTCAACTTAAGTTTTGGTTCTAACTTTTAAATTTCACAACACAAAGATATTCTTCCAACTACCAATCCGCCTCCCTTCCAAATTGTTTTTCATGAAACTAAAAGATGAGTAAAGAAGTCGGAAGAAACTAAGTTGTTTAAACAAATCTAGTGTCATAGTGCATCGGGCAAAACCGTCACGATTGGCATCAATCTCATCGTACCAACAGTCAAAATGGATGGCCGATCTTAAACCATATGGAGCTAATTGATTATGGGACAGCTAGTATAAGCTCATGCACCAAAGACACAACAACAACAACAACTGAGCCTTTTATCCCAAGCATATGGGGTAGGCTAAGCTCATGCACCAAAGAGTGGCCATAAAATTTTCTAGTAGACTTCTTAGAAGTCAAAAGAAGTTAGTTCAGCAGGGAGACTATAAGAAACAACATAATGTCATAGAAACATATAATAAACATCTCCCATGAACATGAATAACTACCATAATGTTTCCCTCTCGCGTCATTTTATAAGCAAGGAAATGAAAGGGACCTTTGAAACCGCAAGGAAACTGCCGCCTCCATAGCGCCCGCCGCCGGATCCATAGCCGCCGCCTCCGGATCCATATGATCCTCTGCCGCCACGCCCGCCACGCCCGCCGCCGTAGCCCCCACCTCCCCCGCCTCCTCCTCGGACGCCGTCGCCACCCTGGACGGAGGAGCCGTCGGGGCCGGTGACGTCAACGGCCTTGGTGCGGCCGTCGTCTCCCTCGGAGACGGAGAACTCGACGGCCTCGCCCTCGGCGAGGGTGCGGTAGCCGTCGGATTTGATGGAGGACTGGTGGACGAAGAGGTCCTCGCTTCCGTCGTCGGGCCTGATGAAGCCGACGCCCTTGGTGCTGTTGAACCACTTCACTGTCCCCTTCGATCGATCGCTCGACTGTGCCATTGCGAGGGATCAAGGATGAAACCCTAGCCCTAGGAGGAGGATGAGGAGAAACCCTAGGTGTGTGAGATCTCTAGGGTTTGGGGTCGAGGAGATTTTATAGTTGGGATCGGACGAGCTAGGGGAATGTGACCCGTTGGATTTAGGGAATGGAATGGTTTTTACACGTGTACGGTTGATACAATAACCTAGCTTTTGATTATTTTTTTGGGAGGATTCCAAATGGAATTGCTTTTTGATGATTTTTTTTTGTTGGGGCAGAGGTGCCAGAGGAGACGGGTCCGGCTATCGCAGGAGGCTAGCTCATTATGGATGACTGGTGAAACAAATAGGAGCAAAATCGCTCGGAGTTTGAAAATTATGCCAAATCATATGCCCATCACTTGGCAGGCTAGTATGTGACTATCAGTGTACAAACGAGAGAATTATCCATGAACAGGTTAACGGCTAAATTGTATTATAATTGAATTTGGTAACCGAAAAAGCTCCATTAAAATGTATTTTAATTGGTGACTAAATACGATCGGTGCTTTTAATCTTTGATAAAGATAGTTTGTGTTTTGGAATTTTTTTTTTTTTTAACATAGAAGCTAAATCATTGGGAAACGAAATGAAAAGTTATTTGCTATATTCTCCATTTCAAGTTTAGTCATCCACGAAATGGTGGCCCCGGTAAGAATTTTTTTAATGGGTAATAAATTCTTCAATCATTACTCGTGATTTATGATATAATACTAATCTAACGGATTGGCATCAGGTCCGAACCAGCATATCTGGTGGGCCCAAAAGGTCTTATAAAGCATGTACCCGCAAAGCCTCTAAGCCCAATATAGAGGTTCCAACTAAACCCTTCTAGGAATGCTATAAATACCCCAAATAAAACCCTGAAAAAGGGGATCGAATTCTGATACACCACAAAAAAGACCTTAAAAGGATCTTGAAGAGCATGCTTGACTGCTCGACCTAGGGTTTAGCCATCAATGAGATTTCGGCCCTCACATCATCTTATAAACGTTCTATTGTATGCGTTTTATACACATGATATGTCTTTACTGACTTAACTATCAAGCCGCCGCCGCCTTACACAACGGCCCACCAAAACAAATTCATTTGTGAATGGAAGGCACACAACATTTTGTGCCGCATCACTTTACATTTTGATTCACAAATCAAACGAGTCACCATTCATTCTCGACATCTCTTTGTTTACCATCAGTTGTGAATATTTATAAATGCAAAAGGTTCATCGAACATAAGTTATTATGATAAAGTTGAAAATAATACGCACTTCTACCTGCTCTCGTAGTTATTTTATTAAACATGACAAAATAAGGAATAATTTATTCGCTTTGAATTTTATTTATTTTCTTCAAGGATAAAAATAAGATAAAGTAGAAACTTTGTAGTAACCCCTTCAATAAGGCTCAAGAGTTTTTTAACCATAGAGTCTAGCCCAAAATCCACCAGAAAAGATGGGCTGTTTGGTATGTTGTTGATTACTAAATGAAAAATATACTTAACCTACCGGGCTTGAAATCTACCACAATCCATCCAAAAAATAAAAAAAACATGGGTCCACTTATTTGGCATTAGTATTTAGCTGTTGTGGGTCCCATCATTTTGTCTCTTGGGTGGATTGTGGTAAGATTTCAAGCCGAGCATGTAAAGTAGTGCTATTAGCTTCAAACCTATGGTCATGGATTTATACATATCTTGCCAATCTTTTGTTTTGGGTTTACACAAGTCTGTATTGGTTTGAAGTGTTGAGATCCATGCTTCAGATTGTGAGGCAAGTAACAAGAATCCATCGAATTCTGATACTTGGTGTCCACCCAATTCTGAACATATTAAAGTGAACGTTGATGCATCAGTGCAAGGAATTTTCTAGCATTTTTATTAAAAACCTAGGCAACTGGAGTGATAGGCAGAAATGAGAATGGTCGCAAGTCTGGTCCACTATTAACCCGAGCGCTGATTCACAGTATATCGAAGTTACGGCGCGAAGGTATAATTATGGCAAAAAGGATAGTCGAACAACAAGGTATTGTGGACAATGAAACTCGTGTTGTCGTGGAAGGAGATGCAAAAGTGGTAGTGGGTTGGTTATGTTCGAAATCAGCGTGACCACCTTGGAGGTTTGCGCATATAGTACACGAGTGCACCGATCTTTTAGCCTCTAACCTTTTTATTGAAATTGTCGCTAAACCAAGATCCCAGAATGTTTCCGCTCACAATATTGCTCGAGCATTAGCAAACTCAAATTTATCGGGCATTAGGTCTTTATATATTTGCCTTCGAAATTCCGTGCACTCCTGAGATTTTAAATGGTTGTTTGCAAAACAAAAAAAAATAACATTGTGGAGCCCAACTATAAGAGCTCTCTTACTGTTTTAGCCATTTCTTGGAGTCTTCTCATGAGATAAAATAAGATTCAAACGAGTAATCTATGTGTTTAAACTTAACAAGCATAATTGTGGTAATTTATCAAATTTGATTGTTACAAAACTCTGTAGAACTCCAAACAGATCGTTACAAAACCGAGCTAAATTGCATTTCTGTCTTTATATTACTTCTCTTGGTGATCATGTAGAAATCGAACCTACTTCTTTGACTATGTTTGGCATGAAGAAAATATCTACAATCTGCTCCAAAATCAATCCCTGATTCTTGAGTACAATGGACATAAGCAAACCGAAAATTGACTGAATTCACTACATGCAACATCTTAAAACAGTTCAAACACCAAATGAGCTGATACACATTCTTTTTTCTTACTGAAATAAACACAACATATATAACTTGTTCAACCATAACTAAATATTGTATTACGATGCAACCACATCAGGAATCAGGCGACCTCCAGAACGATGAGAAATTTTACAAGAACAAAGCCCAAAAGAGCACATTTGACAAATGCTAAAAGCAGAGGATAAAAACAGCGAGAATGGCTAAATTAAATCCCTAAGGGCCTGTTTGGTTGTAGAATTATGAAGATTTGGATTGTGGAATTCAAAAATTCCATAATTTTATGTTTGGTTGGGAGATTTGGATTTGTAGGATTCCTTTGTTTTTATGGGGGGGCCACCAAAAAAAAACAAGGATTCTTGAATCCTAAAAAATTTGGAGAATTTGCAAGGATTTAGCACTATTCATTGTACTTTATTTATTTAAACATCCTCAAATCCAAATCCCACCTTTTTTTCAACAACCAAACAAAGATTACAAGAATCTACAAATCCAATACCAGGAATTCAAAACCGACTAAACAACAAATTACCAAATCAAGAAATTTTCAACCGAACTATTTTGGAATCCAAATTTCATAATCTTGCAACCAAACAGCCCCTAAACAAGATAACCAACACTGGATATAAACAAAATGAGAAAAAAAAAAACCAAGGTTATCTCAGACCACAAAATATATAATAAAAGAAAAAAATTGCTAAATAAAAAAGGTTGATTTAGGACCTTGCCCAAAAACAATTGTCAAAAACTCCATAAACTTGAAGATTCTTGTGTTTTAGTTTATATGGTACATTTAGTATTATTAATATCAACATTGACCTTTCAGATAAACTACTGCATTTGTCTTTTAAATTTCTATAGTCATCTTTTAAAGCACTATATTAATCTACTAAATGCTACATTTATATTGAAACATGTCTAATGTAATAAATATGGTAATTTTACTAAAAAATATAGCAATTTCATATCAAATGTAGTATTTTAACTGGTACTTTATAACAAATGTAGTAGTTTGAAAGATAACTATAGTAAATTAAAAAGTAAATGAAGTAGTTTATCAGAAAGGACGGTGTTAGTATAAAACAATTTAAATGTACCATAGAGACTTAAACATAAGAATTTTTAAGTTTAGGGTGTTCTACACAACCTTTTTTTTGGTAGGAACCTAAACCTATTGCTTTGCTTTTCAAACCAAGAGATTTAAAACCATTCGTCCCAATATAAAAAGGCAGAAAACATCAAAATTTTAACCAAACAAAAATTAAACAATACATAAAAACAACACAAAGAAGCCAGAAATTTGAAAATTAACCAAAATTGAATATCACAAATTTCCATCATAGAAAATGGATATGCATGATCCGACTCTTGGATAAAACAAACATAAAAATATAACAGAAACAAAGCGTTCCATCTCATATTTTTAGTAAGCCACATCAAGCAGCTTATCGTAATCTATTGTCCTCGGTTAAATTGACAATTAACATATCCTTTTCAACTTCTTTATTCATGTTCATTTAAGTTGCCCTCTAGCTCTATGAGGATATACAATTGTAACCTCACCAAAACACAATTTTACAAAATTACTCCACTCTATATG
Source organism: Agapanthus africanus (assembly GCA_030015575.1). Classification (NCBI taxonomy): domain Eukaryota; kingdom Viridiplantae; phylum Streptophyta; class Magnoliopsida; order Asparagales; family Amaryllidaceae; genus Agapanthus; species Agapanthus africanus. The sequence continues at coordinate 31,128,915 of JASDDO010000019.1, forward strand.
ATTATAACCATTTAGCATTGTTTTTTTTTTGGATGCAACCAATTGGAAATAGAAGGGGCGGCCTGACACTTTGGAAAAGTGGAAAAGAAAGTTCTACGGCGATCTATGCTCCTTTGGTAACAATTAGAATTGTTGTTTTTTATTTTAAAAAATATTGGACTTGAAAACATTGTTCTTTCATCAAAGATACTTGTATCTAACAATCGTAGGAAAGGTAATCGCCCTTAAATAAAAATTACATGTTACCAATATTAAGATAAGCTAATTGGGTTGATCGAACCCCCACCCAATCTTAAATTAAATCCCCAATTCCAAACAATGATATTAAGTCTAAATTTATTGGAAAACTTTTTAATTAATGTAGGCCCCTAAATTTCGACTATATTAATAATCGATTAGTAACAACCCATAACATGCATATAACCTTGTTGTAATTTATATTATACCCTTATAACTGAAACCTAGATGCCTAACATGAGGCCTACATGATTTCACTTGGATGGAAAATTATGCAACCTCTGAGTTTAGATATGTTATATTATTTGTAATTAAGCAGATAATCACTCATTATTAGATAAACAAGTTGAATTATTAGAGAAAATATCTAAAACTTAGAGGATCAATCGTTACTTAAGAGTTGATTATGGAGTTGTTTGGACAGCTGGAATACTGCGATTACAAGGACTATTAGGTTCATATTTGTAATTTATGTTTCATGTTTGTATTCCTCATTCATCATGACATACCGCATCTTAGACACCCACTATCACGTGTACGTTTATATGGTTTGTATCTTCATGCTCATGTTTGATAAATGGTTTCCTATGCTTACGGAAATAATGCCTTTGTGCATTCAAAAGTTATTTTTACTTCTCTTTTATCGCATTATCAATACTTGCAGTCTTCTCAAGAGTTTGAGAGTGCAACCGGCTAGCAATGCCTGTCTCGGGGCATGACAAGCAAATATACCAATCTAATTAGCGTTTCAACTAGACATTGACAATCCAAACTCTGAGACAACTATATTTGTATTCAGTTGAAATTAACATGTTAGCTTTGTTATTTTAGTGGAGGGGGGGGGGGGGGGGGCATGGAATTAAGGACACCCTTCAATTAAAGATAATTTTAGTTAATAGAGTCCTAAAAAAATTAGAAACATCCTTAACTTGATACAATTATTAACCATATGTAATTCAAATCTTAGATATTTCAATTAACATAATTAAGTACCTCTACACACATGTACACACATACTTTAATGAAATGTTGTTGCATGTGGAAGATAGGAACAAACAAATTCTTGTTTCATTTGCCGAAATTTGCTTCAACTTGCTTTAGTATTAAGGGTGCACATCAATTTTCAAGCAAAAAACAAAACTTGATGTATGAAACTTGAAGAATAAAACCATATAATTCTTCAGCAACAAAGTGACATTTCATCAAATCTCAATAACAAACAAACTAAAACAGAAGAAACTTACATGTTGAAGCAACCTTGGCACTTCACATCCTGCAACAGATAAATAAAGATGTTTTAACACAAATCAAGATCAACATTCAGATTACAAACTTTAACTTCTAAAAAAAATTGAGGGGATGAAAACAAACCATGAAGAAAGAGTTGGGGGATTGGACTGCCTCTTGAGCTTGTGCCTTCTCTTCTCCAGTTCAGCTGGTGGATTCAGCAGATCGATATCATTCGGAAGCACCGCCATCACAAACGTTCATCACTTAGAATTTTTATTTTTATTTTTAACAAGAAATTTGAATTAAAATCAAAACATAAACATGAGTGACTTGAGTCGGATCACGTCAAGATGTTACCTTCCGTTGATCTGCTAATGGCGGCGATAGACGGCTGAGATTGGATCTGGAGGCTAGCTCCTCAAGCGTGTGGATCTCAATGGGTTTGAGGTTGTTTGTGCCGAGCTACCTGTAAGGAAGTCCCGGGTGGTTTGGTACCAGCGAGGACCCTCCGACGATCGAGTTAGAGAGGAAATCCGAGCAGAGTAACGGCTTAGTCGAATAAAAATGGCTTACTTGAACCGTCTGAAGGAGGGGTTTATATAGCGGCGGCAACATGCAGGCAGGTGCAGGAATCACGCCGGCCGTTACGCCCCCCGACGCCACGCCCGCATGATAGGTGGGATCTCCCCATTAATGGCGAGACAGGTTCGTTAATGGAGAATCGTGAAAGCGTGGAACGCGGGATTGTGGGCGGCGGATATCTCGCGCATGGCGAGATTCACGGAGGCGAGGCGGATGCATCTGCGGTCGGTGCCGTTGGTCGGTCGAGAAGACCGAGGAAGATTGGCTCGGCGGGATGCTCGGGAACAAGCGGGAAGCCGAGCTATCTTGGTTCTGTGGTAGTCCGGAGGCGAGCCGAGAGGGCCGAGGAGGCCAGATGCGCGGGCGGCTCGAGGTGAGCCAGCTGTTGCTTATAGGACGGGCACATGGACGTTCTGGTCGGCCACTGCAGGCCTTTTCTTGCACGCTTCAGAACACGTCATCAGCCACGTGTCACGATTTGGTGGATCGTCGATATCGAGCATCATCATTAGCCCCCCACTCTCGTCCCAACCTGTTCACGGGTCGGGTCGAGAGTGGCCCGCCGGGTCACCCGAGGTGAGCTCCTTTACGTGGATATCGTGAGCGTGCGTTCCCGGACAATCGGCCGTACTCTCTTGATGGCGTCAGCGAGTCAGAGGTCGGATCTCGCATTTAAAGAGTATGCGCCGGATCATGTGTACGTTCACTGAAGTGACTGTCCACGTGTCGGGCGCTGGTTAGCTGATGCGACAGGCCGCAGGTTCCCTGCGCCCGATGGGGGGCGGCCAAAGTGCGCATGACAGGTGGAGCGATTGTGGTCATCGCGTGCGAAGAGTCGTTTTGGCGGGAGATGACCGCTGCCGTTGGATGTGTTACGCCAGCTGCTATAAATAGATGTGGGGTCCACATGAGGACCCATTCCTCTTTATAGTTTTCTCGTCTTTGATCTTTTCAGCTCGATGTTCTCCTCTTTAGGTCAGGACTCTTGCGTTTTCTCTTCCGAGAACTCTTCCTCATCAGGTTAGATGTTTTCCTTTTCTCTCTTTTTTTGCTTCTTCTTCTGAGTCAAGCCTGCCTCTCCCTTTGGCAGAACAAATGGATCGATTCAGGACTCTTGGTGCTTTCGGCGCCCTGTCTCGAGGGGGGCTGGCAGTGCGGCTGTGCCTCCGGCTGACCCGAGCCCCACACCAAATGCGCCGCCGCCGGCGGGGCTATCTGCTTCGTCACGAGCTCCCAATGATTGCCCCGGCGGCGGCCAAAGGCGTCCACAGGTTCCCAAGCCTCGGACGAGTGATACAGGAGAGGACGAAGATGGGGTTCCTCTTAAGAGGAAGAGTACGGTCTCTCGCGTGCCAACGACGGAGATTCCTGAGGGGATTCCTGCGCTGGAGGGGGACGTCCCTTTCATAGTCCCGTCTAGGCTTTCCGTTGCTGCCAGCCTGCTTGCTGGTATGGAAGAGTCGGCCGGGGGCAAGATTCCGCAGGGGACCCTGAGGGCCCAAATGGCGGTTATAGCTCAGGAGGCGGTCCAGGTATATACTCCCTCATGTGTTATTTCGAGCGCCCTTTCTTTAGTTCGAGTGTCTCTAAGTCTCTCTGCTGTTTTTCGTCAGGTCCTTCAGCACTGCGCCCGCGTTACTCGCATGGAGGCCGAGGGGACTATCCACGCTATGAGGCCGGCGGGAGAGTCTCCTTCGGAGGCCGAGGATCTGCGACTTGAGCTGCGTCTGGAGAGGGAAAGGATGGCCGTCCTTGAAGCCCGATCGGCCGCCGCGGAGCTCGCCGTTTCAAAGTGCCAGGAGTCTTATCGCAGCCTAAGTGAGTCCCACCGAGTCATCGAGGCAAAGTTGACAGAACTGGCCGATCGCATTGCAGCCATGAAGACCGCCTAAGTTGATAGAGTTGGAGAAACGAGACCGGGCTTAGATTAGAGCTGCCGCTTATCAGCAGCAAATGGCCCGATACTACAACGCGCGAGTCAAGCGTCGCTTCTTCAAGACCAGAGACCTAGTTCTGAGGCGAAACGAGTTCGTCGATCAGGGCAGGCTGCATAAGTTTTCCCCTAAATGGGACGGTCCTTTTCTCGTCTCCGAGGTCCTTCCTGGCGGAGCCTACCGTTTGCAAGACGCAGATGGACGCAAGTCCCCACGGCTTTACAACGCTGAAAAGCTCAAGCTATACCAGTGAGGGGGATATCCACGGGTTAGCATTTTTTCTTGGCCAGGTCCAATGTAAACTTTTTCTAAAATCCTTTCTATTTAAATAATAAGAAAAGAACGCTAGAGCGTTGCGAAAGGAGAATTTTATTCATTCGAAAAGATACTATAGGCTCCTCAGCATCACAGAAAAAGAAAAAGTTACATCAAAGGTGGAACGGGGTCAAGGAAATACTCCCGGTGATACTCAGAATGGATTTCCGTCAGCCGGGCCCTAGCCGCTGCAGCCCGCTCCTGCCTACGCTGCACGCGGACCCGGGATGCCACGGAAACGCCCGGCGCTCCGCCCTCTGAGCTTTGGCCCATGATGTACCTCATCTTGAAACACTCTAGAATCGGAGCCAAGGATCGGTCGCGCCTGGCTTTCGAAATGAGGCCGAACGGGAAGATTGAATGCACCTTGCCGAGCGCCTCATCCAGAAGCTCCTTAGTGAAGGGGTTGTCTAACCCCGGGGACCTCCTCCAGATCGCGTACATCAACATCTGAAGCGAGGACGACCGCCGAGGGAGAAGCCGGAAGAAGTGATCCTCGAGACGCTGAACCACTCCCCGGTACCCTTCCTCCGCCAGAGACTGGTCGTACAAAAAGACATCGCTAGGGGTGATTATCTCTTCGATCAGACACACACGCCCAGTCATCTCGAGAGAAAGCAGTACCGAAGGAGCCACCATCTCTTTACCTATTTATAACTACAAACAGGACCTTCGAGGACCCGGATTCTCGCGTATACCGGCGCAAATATCGGGAATTGCAGTGACTACTCCAATGCCACAATGCCACGTGGTGAAACTGACATGGCTTCCCGAAATGTTCTGCCTTTCCCCGTACGTTCCAGACACGTGTGGTCCGCCGACTATTACCCTTCCCGATGCTCTCGCACCGGGAGGATCGAGGGAATCCTTGCGTGACCAGGCAACAAACCAACAGCGCTAAGGATCGAAGCCCTCACCAAGAGGCAGCCGAGTAGCTACCCTGCTCGGTCATCCCTGGCTGGCAGTTCAACACCCCACGACGCCAGGGACCCAAAGCCCTCGCCAAGAGACAACTGAACAGCTTCACTGCTCGGTTATCCTTAGCAGGCCTCCTACGGCCCCTCCCATGCTAAGGATCGAAGCCTTCAACAAGAGGCAGCCGAGCGGCTGCCTCGCTCGGTCATCCCTGGCTGGAAGTTCAACACCCCCATGACTCCAGGGGTCCAAAGCCCTCGCCAAGAGTCAGCTGAGCGGCTTCACTGCTCGGTTATCCTTAGCAGGCCTCCTGCGGCCCCTCTCATGCTAAGGATCGAAGCAATCGCCAAGAGGCAGCCGAGCGGCTACCCCGCTCGGCTATCCCCGACTGGTAGTTCCGACCCCACGACGCCAGGGATCTAAGTCCTCGCCAAGAGGCGCCGGGCAGTAACCCTGCTCGGCCCATCCTTAAAGATCAAAGCCCTCGCCAAGAGGCACCGGGCAGTAACCCTGCTCGGCCCATCCTTAGTAGGCCCCTTACGGCCCCTCCCGCGCTAAGGATCAAAGTCCTCATCAAGTAGGCAACCGGGCCCTCCCTTGCTCGGTTATCCCCGGCTGGTAGCTCCCTACCACAACCGACAGGGATCAAGACCTCGCCAAGAGGCACCGGGCAGTAACCCTGCTCAGCCCGTCCTTAAGGATCAAAACCCTCATCAAGAGGCAACCGGACCCGCCCTTATTCGGTTACCCCCGGCTAGTAGCCCCTACCCACGACGCCAGGGATCGAAGCCATCACCAAGAGGCAATCGAGCGGCTGCCCTGCTCGGTTTTCCCTGGTTGGTAGCTCCCTACCCACGACACCAGGGATCAAAGCTCTCACCAAGAGGCAGCTGAGCAGCTTCACTGCTCGGTCCATCTTCAGCAGGCCTCCTACAGCCCCTCCCGCGCTAAGGATCAAAGTCCTCATCAAGTAAGCAACCGGGCCCGCCCTTGGTCGGTTATCCCCGGCTGGTAGCTCCCTACCCATGACGTCAGGGATCTAAGCCCTCGCCAAGAGACAGCCGAGCATTTTCACTGCTTGGTCCATCCTCAACAGGCCTCTTACGGCCCCTCCCATGCTAAGGATCGAGGCCTTCACCAAGAGGCAATCGAGCAGCTACCCTGCTCGGTCACCCATAACTGGTGTCATTACCTACCAGCGCACAGTCCAAACCCTCGCCAAGAGGCTATCCCCACCTCGACTTCGGGGCCATGGAGATACCAACCCTTCACCAGTCTTTGCACACTTGGCAAATGAACAGATTCAACTCGACGTATGATCGCTAGACGAAAAAACCGACCTGACATGGAAGCTGAACCGTGCAAGTACGAGTGTTTACCGACAAAGGAAAACAAGGGCGCAAATACAACTGCAAAAAGTTTTTATTCACAAAACCAAAAGTCTTTACAAGGGTATTGTGGGCTCCCCAGCCTTATCAAAGTGCTCGGAGGCTTACAAAATTCCTGATGCAACAAAAGAAGGGAAACAAGAAGACGAGCGGTTTCAGGCCTCAGGGCTAGGCGCAACCCCGAGGGGCTCAATATCTACCACGACTCGGGCTGCGTCTGATCGACGCCCATCACAGGAGCCTCGGCGTCGCCCTCGCCGAGAGTCCCTTCCCCGGCAGTGCTCCCGAAGGCTTACAAAAGAGAGAGGAGGGAAAGCCGTAAAGTTCGGGCCGCAAGCCCCGCCTAGACCTCACCTCCCTCATCACCGTCGGCCGGAGGCATGACCACCGAAAGTGAGACCCGAGCACGGAGCTCACCGTTGGCAAACTTCGGAAACTTCTCCTTGACGGTATCAAGAGCTTTGTTCCATGCGATGGCGGAGGCCTCGCCGAGGTCGACGTAAAACTGGTCCGACCCATTATAATCAGCCACCGCCTTTCTAGCTCGAATCTCGGCAACCTCCGCCGTCTGAAGCGCCGCCTCGGCACCCTGCCTGCTGGCATCCCTCGCCCTCTTCATGGCTGCAAAGCGATCGGCGAAGTCATTTTTTTCTGAGTGAAGGAAGAAGAGCAGCAACGGGCTTGCGGTGGTCTTTGCACTTGCCTATCCGTTCCGCTCGGGTGCCTCGCCGGAAAGTCGACTTCGACTTCCGGTAAGCGCCAAAAAATCAGCGATCCTTTTTTTCGTCCCGGCAAGTCGTGTTTGACTTCCGGGGAATTCCACTCCAAATCATCATCCGAGGTGTTTTTCGCAAGTTTTGATTAAGACAAACAGGCCAATGATCCAGGGAGTCGATTCAGCTCTGGATTGGAGGCTTGTCAACTGCCTTTCCTGGCCTGGCATCTGATCGTCGATGGTCAAAATGTCTCGCTTAACCGGGGGCGGAGTGACGTGGTGGCGTTCGATAAGTCCGAAGTTGGGCTTAGGGGGATCCCTGAAAGACGTTGGTTTAAGATTTACAAAGTGACGAAGGCCAGATTTACACCGGGATCAGCAGCTTCCAGTGAAGACAAAATGGGTCGGGCAGGCTTAGAAGGATCGGGCGGGGAAAACGGGGTCAGCTACACACGTCGCTTTCATTTCGTATATTATATACCACTTCCCGGTCAACGCGAATAGATTCTTTGCTTCTTTACCCCGTCTTCGCCTCGATGACTCGGTGGGACTCAGTTAGGCAGTGATAAGACTCCCGGCACTTTGAAATGGCGAGCTCCGCGGCGGCCGATCAGGCTTCAAGGATAGCCATCCACTCCCTCTCCAGACGCAGCTCAAGTCACAGATCCTCGGCCTCCGAAGGAGACTCTCCCGCCGGCCTCGTAGTGTGGATAGTCCTCTCGGCCTCCATGCAAGTAACGAGGGCGCAGTGCTAAAGGACCTGACGAACAACAGCAGAGAGACTTAGAGACGCTCGAACTAAAAAAAGAGCGCTCGAAATAACACATAAAGGAGTACATACCTAGACCGCCTCCTGAGCTATAGCCGCCATTTCGGCCCTCAGGGTCCCCCGCGGAATCTTGCCCCCAGCCGACTCTTCCATACCAACAAGCAGGCTGGCAGCAATGGAAAGCCCAGACGGGACTACGAAAGGGACGTCCCCCTCCGGCGCAAGAATCCCCTCAGGAATCTCCGTCGTTGGCACATCTATTTATAGCAGCTGGCGTAACACATCCAACGGCAGCGGTCATCTCCCCCCAAAATGACCCTTCGCACTCGACGGCCACCATCGCTCCACCTGTCATGCGCACATTGGCCGCCGTCCATCGGGCGCAGGGAACCTGCGGCCCATCGCTTCAGCCAACCAGTGCCCGACACGTGGGCAGTAGCTTCAGTGAACGTACACACGATCCGGCGCATCCTCTTTAAATGCGAGATCCAATCCCTGACTCGCTGACGCCATCAAGAGAGTATGGCCGATTGCCCGGGAACGCACGCTCACGATATCTACGAAAAGGAGCTCACCTCGGGTGACCCGGCGGGCCACTCTCGACCCGACCCGTGAACAGGTCGGGACGAGGGTAGGGGGATAATGATGATGCTCGATATCGGCGATCTACCAGCTCGTGACACGTGGCTGATGACCTGTCCCGAAGCGTGCAAGAAAGGGCCCGCAGTGGTAGACCAGAACACCCCCGTGTCCTTCCTACAAGTGTCCTTCCTACAAGCAACCGCTGGCTCACCTCCGAGCCGCCCGCGCGTCTGGCCTCCTCGGCCATCTCAGCTCGCCTCTGGACTACCACAGAACAAGGATAGCTCGGCCTCCCGCTTGTTCCCGAGCCTCCCGCCGAGCTAATCTTCCTCGGTCTCCTCGACCGACCAACAGCACCGACCGCAGATGCATCCACCTCGCTTCCGTGAATCTCGCCATGCGCAAGATATCCGCCGCCCACAATCCCGCGTTCCACGCCATCACGATTCTCCATTAACGAGCATGTCTCACCATTAATGGGGAGATCCCGCCTATCACGCGGGCGTGGCGTCGGGGGGCGTAACGACCGGCGTGATTCCCGCACCTGCCTGCCTATTGCCGCCGATATATAAACCCCTCCTTCAGACGGTTCAAGTAAGCCATTTTTACTCGACTAAGCCGTTACTCTGCTCGGATTTCCTCTAACTCGATCGTCGGAGGGTTCTCGGTGGTACCAAACCACCCCAGGACTTCCTTGCAGGCTGCTCGGCACAAACAACCTCAAACCCATTGAGATCCATACGCTTCAGGAGGCAGCCTCCAGATCCCATCTCAGCCGTCTATCGCCGCCATCAGCAGATCAACGGAAGGTAACATCTTGATGTGATCCAACTCACGTCACGGCCCATTTTAAACTTGTCAAAAATTCTAAGTATTTTCCAAAATTCTCGTACCAAAGTTTGACCCCTCTCTCCCTCCCCTATATTCCTCTCCTCCTGCTCTGCTCCTCCTCCTCTCAACCAATCCTCCTCGTCTTCGAGGGAGCTCCTCCTCACTCCACTCTTCCTCCCTCCTCCGCCACTCTCTCTTCCTTTCTTTCCTTCTTCCACCACTCTAAAAACTTATGTGTAATATCTAATCATTTGTTTATAATATTTAAGCACTTTCCTATAAGATTTAAGTAGTTGCATGTAATATGTGAGCAGTGTATTATAATATCTAGTTTCCTACAATATATAAGAAGTTGCCTGCAATATCTAAACGTTTTCAGGTAATATCCAGTTGCATGTAATATTTAAGTATTTGCTTGTAATATCTATGTAATTTTCTGTAATATTGAAGCAGTCACCTTGGTCAAGTGAATGGTTAAAAGTACAATTGTAGTATTAATTAGTCACATGGGTTGTTTTAAGTACATTTAGTGGGGGTTTAACAAAAAAGTATCAAAGGTTTAGCTAATGAGCCACTGAGCAGGGGCTTTTTCACAACACCAAAAGGCTCAGGGACTTTTTTTCAACTGAAAAAATGGCCAATGAGTTTTGACAATTTACCAGTTTTTTTTACTATCATAGCAAGGATGCATAGGATGTCAAAAAGGTTTTTTCTTTTATCCATAACTAAATGCTTAAAAAAAACCAAAAAATCCCTAATTGGTTTTAGCCCCAAACCATGCCAACTCATACATATATATTTTTACCCTTTCAAATTTTAAATGTGAAAGTAGTTGATCAAAATGGCCGAACCATTTTTTCAAAACGACCTTAATAATTAGTATATTTATGAAAAATAGTTTATACATGGTGATAGGCGTGCACATCACCCAATTATTTGTACATAACTTATATATGAAGCATAAATTACTTTATAGTAGTTTTATAAATATATATTTTAACTAAATATAGGGATCTACGTAATAACATTCATAATAAAAGTTTTATAAACATATTGATTCTTATTGTTCCTTTGTTATTATTATATGCAATAGTTCTGCAAACACTGAATCAATAATAATTTAGATATTTGTTATTATTACCAAAAGCAGATTTGGCCATAAAATTGAATAAGAATCCTCATAGTAAGCGAAAAACACTTACAAAATAAGCCTTACATATGTATTTATATTTATATACACATCTCTTAATATACACAGTCATCGCAAATGCAAATATGCAAGCTGCATAATAATGGAATTACAAGCACCACATTAATAACATAAGCGTTTTGAAAATAAGTAATATCATATTTCATTCAACCTCCAGCTTCAGGAAAGCAGATCTTACATACCTCACTGCATATCTACTTGCCTACATACCGCGTTTCCTTCCATTCCTGTTCCACATATCATCAACGTTCCGGCGTCTTAGTATATCTCAGTTAACCTATGAACTGATCTCTTAATAAATAGGATTAATCTCTACTATTTTTCCCCATTGCTTAGATTAAGCATGTAATTTTCTTATCTGTTCCCATTCACATTTTATGGCTTAAAAATATTTCTCCGACCCAAACTAGCCCACAACAGCATGTAAGAAAAAGGAGCAAAAGGAAACGAAGATTTATCGAAATCTAGTATACTGTTTCTTCCAATAGATTTGTATGCCTTATTAATTAACATCAATCTTAACTTAATAAATCTGCATTCATCATGCAAGTTTCTATCATGGTTATTAAAAAAAACAGCATCCTTAGCATTGACCAACCTTGCAAATGAAGCATGAATCTGTGTTGGTGTTAATTATCTTGCAAGCACGCAATTATAGTATATAGCTAGCAACTTGGTGGCAATCCATTCAATCCTTAACCAAACAGCAACCAATAAGCTCAGCCCCTTCCTCGAAGGATATTAATATATAGAGGCATTAATAGCTCTAACTCCTCCAACTCTATCATATCAACGACGATGGCGTGTACAGCGACCACAAGGGTAACATTCTTGGCGATGCTGCTGCTAATTGCATCAAGGACGTCAATTATAGCTGCAGCGGATACTTGTTCGGTGGACAAGGAAGACCCATGCCTATCTACGTGCGTGTACGAGTGGAGGCACTGCCGTCGGGTCTGCAGACGGTTGCCGTTGGGAACCGTTGGAGAGGACTGCGGTGCAGGGTGCAAGAACAAGTACTTTGGCTGCATCGAAGCCTGCTAATGGATATAAATGAAACGTGTCATTAGAATAAGAATTCTATGGTGATCCAGATGTATCTTGATCTTGTGTACATCTCGAGTAATTCTGATTATTTGGACTGCTTTAAGATATGATCTATATAGTGCTTGTGTGTTTCGCGAGTTCTGCTCTCTTTTTTGGTTCCCTTGGCCATTTCCAAGCTACAGCAAAAAAGAAGAGGTAGAAGTTGTTATAAATTGTAACAGAATGTGTAGCCTGCAACTCTATCAAGCCACATTAAATTATCATCAAGCAGTAAATCCATAATCAATTGGAAAAAATTGGTCAAGATTAACATAGCCAGTACAGATTTATCAATATCGAAAAGAATTCCATGATGTCTTTGAATTAGTTTTTGTCAGTTCTGAGTTGTTACTGAAGGTATAATCATTTTGTGTCCAATTCTGATTTGTTCCAAACATAATCAAACATAAGGGAATTTTCTCTAATATGGGCCTGATCACAAACTATGTACAGTACTCTCCTTTTTTTCTTTTTCTTTTTAAAGATTGGCATCAGCTATACATGTGACACCCCATCAAACAAACTAAACTACCTTTACTCATGTTAAATTGACTCTCCTAAATATATGGCACTTTAGTTTAAACTTCAAACAGAAAAAGGCTCACCGTTCATGAAAAGGAAATGCAACTCCTCAGTATAACTCTGGTGCATATATAATAAAACATCCGTTAAAGTGCTCGATACTAGTTTATCAAAGTCATGCCTATAGTGAAAAAACTGGTGCTTACCGTCATCTGTGTTCTTCATGATGCGGTTTATTGATCGAGCATTGAGCGACGATGATCAAATTTCTTGGACTGTTCTATGCACCTAGCAATGCGCGTCCGATTATGAAGACTGTCAGTCCGAGTGCTTTACAAACGGATGCTATGCAACGTGTGATGATAGCCAACAAGAATATCTCTCAGTGCGAACCTGAATTGGAGGACGACGCCTTCGCCTTAGCACGATAAAGCATTCTAAAACATGGTACTAAATGAGAAATGAATTTGCTGTATAAGGATTTGAATAAATTATTTAATGTAGAAGGAGGTTATATTGTATCATGAAAATAATCAAGAGAAAATAATTTTATTGCCTTAGAAATTAAGAGTCTCTCCATACAAATATATATGGAGGGTTATAGACCACCTCTACAATAATAACCGATGCGGGACTAAAACTAATAATTAATATCTAATAACTAATTATATTCATAACACTCCCCCGCAAGCTGGAGCGTAGATGTTAATCATGCAAAGTTTAGACAGATGAGCAAAAATCGGTCGCGAAAGAGGTTTCATAAAGATATCTGCTAGTTGAGACGAAAAAATATGTTGGAGTACAACTACCTTATCTGTCACCGTGTCACAAATGAAAAGGCAATCGAGTTATAAAAGTGTTGGTTCGTTGGCTTCTTTAAAACCATGTGCATTCCCGGTAAAACGTACGACAACATATTCTGAAGAAATCCGTATGAGCAAATATAATTAGACTGCAAAACAAACAATAAAATATTACACATGCAATTAATAAGAAATATGATATATATCAAAATCAAATTATCTATTACCGTATTATCGTTTTCCGCATAAGGTAATTTTGGTCTCTGTCGAAAATGGCTCAACATATTTCTTGTGAACCGAATAATATCAAAACCGATAACATAGTTATCCACATAAATCCGCAAGTGATAATAACCACCATCGTTGATCTTGCTTTCCATCTTATGATTTTCCCACTTAAATTCAATGGACTTCGTTTCTTTTCCCAAAATATTTATTATTTAGCTGATTCAACATCATTTTATAGCCGGCTTGTTCCATCTTCCGTATGAGCACGCAGGTGCAGGATAAAGCTTACGAGATCTATTTCATTCCACATAACAGAATGCAATAATATATCTAATGTCTTCCATATTTTTATAAAAAAATACCACAATTAAAAATTATATTTACATAGTTTTAAATACATGCTAAAATATTAATTTCGAAAAACGGTATATATATCTATCTACGACATTTATTCGGTGTGCGGCCATACACCCGACATATATTATAATCTTATTTATATATAGTCTATCTATCTAATTATCTAAACTGCTTTTAAAAAGAAATTAAGATACTTCTGGAAAATAACTTTCTTACTTCCACTCCCAAATATATTCCATTCTTTTATCCTTATTCCTAATATTTTTTTTGGTCTCATTAATCAATATGCAAGTGATTAAAAAAAATGATGTGATAATATCATGTTATTTATAATAAATATAATTATATATTTGCTGTAATCTAAAGTCCTTAAATTAAAACAATACTACCCAAAAGTTAATTTTAAAAAAAATACATTATCATCATAATGTATTTTTTCTTTTTATATGTCAGATAAATTAGTTAATCTATAATAATGAATAGGGTAAAAGATAGGTTGTGCGAAATTATTAACCACAAAAGAATGATAACTCCAAAAATCTAAGGTCTAAAAAGAGTAAGATATTCATAACATGATTTAATGAATATTCAGAAGTAAATTGTTTGTATTAATATTACACTCTAATTAGCTTATCAGGTATTCCAACAATAAAATATATATATTTACTTAACTAATTTACATTAAAACTTCAGTTTTCAATCATAAAAAACAAGAAATTTAAATAAACACTAAATACATAACAATCAAGATTTATATATCATTTTGATAACTTTAAGAAATATGAAAATTTATATAATAATTTACAGGTGCAAGTTTCCTAAGAAAAGTTTCCCGACAAAATCCATAATTTCTTGATTTAACTCCTCATAATTTCTAAACCGTTTTTAAAGAAATCTCCAAAAATATTGAAAATCTTTCCTTTTATATCTGCCAAAAAAGTTAATTTCGATTAATATGACCAAAACAACTTAATTAAAATCATAAAATTACGTATTTTCTAAGGATCTGATCATACCGAACTTGACCACGGGTTCATTACCATCACGTAAAATTATTCTCGTCCAACAGTCGAAAAATCACTGAAAACTTTCTTTTAAGTAAATATGTTTATATATATTTATTAAACCTTTAACAATTATTTTTTAAATATTAATTTAATAAAATATAATCAGAAAACCTATAATTTACACACCTGAGAAGTTTTCAAAAATCGTTTAATATATCTTTTAAAATCAACTTATCTCTTTAAAAAATTTCACTTGTGTGGTATTATAGTAAATCTCATATGTTGTGCACAGAATCGTTCAACGATAAGTGTGTTTTCTTGAAAACCACTAGAAAATCCGCCACTTACGTCGGAATGGCCGGATATAGATTTAAAATATTTGAGCAACTATCGGAGTTTCCTATTAACGCGGGATTTTATTCGTCCGTGTCACAGAACCAAAAAACTTGTACCGATTTCCATTAATTATGCTTATAAATAGGATATATTATATCATGATGAAAAATTAGTCCGTCTCTTTATCAATTTTTATAATCATGTCATGGTAAATAAATAGTTGATAATAAATCTTAAATTAAAAAAGAATATATAATTGATAATATATTATACACATCTACGATTTTAAAAAATAAACTAATCATTAGAAATCATGCATAAATAAGTTATTTTTCTGTACTTTTTAACCGAAACAAAATAATGTAATTATTCGTCTAATAATTATTGTTTAAAAAGTAAGCATATTTTCGCTTACAACAGCTGAGCCTTTTATCCCAAGCATATGGGGTAGGCTACATGAACCAACATAAGAATCACGCCGGGTCCAGCACATGAATCCTCCGCCTCCACTCACTTCTATCGAACAATATACTTTCATCAAGGCCTTTGGAAACCATATCGTTTCGTATCACCTCCATCCATATTTTTTTCGGTCTCCCTTTTACCCTTTTGACATTGCCCATATCGAGAGTATCTATTCGTTGAACCGGTACTTCCATAGGTCTGCGTCGCACATGACCAAACCATCTTTAGCCGGTTTTCCAGCATCTTCTCCTCCACATGTGCTACACCAACTTTTGCACGAATATCCTCATTTCGCATATTATCTTTTCTAGTGTTACCACACATCCAACGAAGCATGCGCATCTCCGCTGCGTGCATCTTCTGTGTATGATGCTTCTTAGTAGCCCGGCATTCTAGTGCCGGTTTCACATAGCATTAAATCCTATTATAGCCCTTACGTGAAACATGTGAGCACCCATGTGTTAAACACACGAGTTTTCTCGTCGCATTTTTGCAGCGCGCTCACATGCAAAACACGTAAGCGCCGCTGCTATATATGTATATGGCAGAGCTAACGTGATAGAACGTGAACGCCCCAACTTGAAACGCTCTCATCTGATAGAATTAAATTCTATGTGATAAAATTAAATTCTATTTAAGAAATATTTTTCCTGATCTTTCTCAAACAGAGAATCTTTGGATTTAAAATCCAATGGTAATAAAATATCACCAATTAAACCATCTGATAAAATTAAATTCTATGTGGGAAATAGTTTCCTTTTCTATCTAAAATAAAAAAAGATCATTGTTAAACAGAATTAGATTTTATAGTTAGGAAAATTATATATATATATATATATATATATATATATATATATATATATATATATTAGTCTCCGTCTCCGTACATAATCCAAGGGCAACCCCATAATAAACAAACATAACACGATACGAAGTGATATGTTTGGAGCAGGTGAAATTTGTTATCGCAACGCGGTAACGTAATTAACTGCAGGGGCTTGCGCAAGCAAAAAAGAGCGTCCTCACAATAAAAAACACCCAACAAATGAGGGGAAATCTGATAAGTCACGCTGCATCGGTCACATCTATCCAAACCTCCAATATATGGTGACATAAATCAACTTGGTATTTTCGAAGAGGTGGATGGATATGTTCATATAGCATCTGCCCCCAAATTCAGACTAGACGTCTCCGCGTCTCAATCCAGTTTTCAGCGGTAAACAGTGATTAAAACTGCTAAAACGGGTATTTAAAACCTGATATGAAACCGACATGTTTACTTGTTTCACAAGTACACGATTAAGCTTGAGCGAACACGTTACCTTACATAATCATGATATTGTACATGGATTGATTGCCTATGTTATTTTGTTAATTTCTAGTAACTTGATCATGAAATTGCTAGATTACGATGTTCCTACACATGCTATTGAATGTTTATATGAAAACATGATTGACGGATTATTGCTATTATTATCATGTCAACTACATGTATTGTAATGTTTACCGAAATGCTAACAATTCATTGATATTGATGGATTGACCTCATTGCGTCGATTGACAGGATTGTCCTGATTGATAAGACCTTATTGACTGTTTATTGACACGAGCTGTATTGATTGTTCCTATGTTGGTATTAGGTAGCTATTCCATTGATAACTGACATGAATTGAAACCTGGGAAGGGGAAATCAATAATGGAAACCGAATCGTAACTCCGTAAGATTGATTGCTAAAGACTGATCAGTCGATACGAGCTACGAACTCCGCAATGGTGATACTGACATCATTCGTCCATATTGACATTGTTTTACTGCCTCGCAGCACGTCTCGGATTCAGCCCCGAGAGTCGTGAGACCGTGGTCCTAGACACACACAGAATACTACTGAGTTACGATAAGAATTGCATAAATTGGTTTCAAATACCTGTAAAATATATAACATATCGACATGAACCCATAGAATACACATGACTTGATTGATTGTTATATTTCGATTGATACATCACCTGTATTGATATTGTTATTGAATACATACATGACATTGATTCTTGCGAATGGTATATTGAGTTCCATTCTGGTTATATTCATTATGAAATTATATTCGACGCACTGACGTCTTAGCATGGCCCGGATTCTTTGACCTTAGCACAGGAGGATCGTGAGTGCTTCGAAAAGGTTGCCGATCAATGAGGAGAATTCCATTGGTCTAGTTTATTATTATGGTTTAGGTTTCTTTTCTAGTAATGTACTTTTATTGGATCTTTATTGTGATCCCATAAGGATCAAGTATTAATTATTATTCTTTTCCTGGATCTTGAAATTTGGTCATTATTCATTGTTTCCGCTATGGACTCATTATTGATGTTGATTGTGGAATATTGGATGTGATGGATATTATTTTATTGTTCTTGATTACTCATTGACAGCCTTAATGTCATTATGGGAGGATGATTATTTACCGTAGAGAGCATGGCTGGCTGAGTCGCATTCCCGTATTTACTGTATATTGGGAAGCAGGGCGTGTCAGAGGTCAATTTAGCAACTGGTCGAACTTGAGATACTACTGCCTTGGAGCTTGTCAAAAGCAGTTTACACACCATAATTTCTTTCCGCTTCACCCCGATCTTTATATGGATCTCCTCCAAATCTCCATGAAGAAACGTCGTTTTCACATCCAGCTGCTCTAAGGGCAAATCCTCACCGCTAAGATACTGAGAATTACACGAATAGATACTATATTCACCGCTGGAGAAAAATCGCTTGACAGTCAACTCGTTACTTTTTGCTTCTGCAACGGATTCGGGCTCTCCTGAATTTGTGTATAAAATGAAGTCGGTAACAACCTATCTGGTAGCCTTCTATCTCGTGTAGATCTTCCCAGAACTAGTACATCTGGTTGCTGAACCTGATCACCAACCTATTCTTGAACCTGATCCTGCACTGCAGTCTCCTCCATGTTCCGATCTCCACCTACAGGTACCCGATTACTCTCTTGAGTTCCATCCAACTAGACGAACTCACGTACTGCACCATCCTTGGCTTACTTTTCTTTTGTACATGTGCTGCTCATCAAAATCGACGTTTCAGCTTTTGTATTACCTTCTTGCTTGTGTAATCCCGCAGCCGATACCCGATGAAAGTATACTTCTTAGACTCAGGGTCAAGCTTACTCCTTTCCGCCTTACTTTTACGCATATTCTGACTACCAAGCGAGCCTTGTACCGCTTCGCGCCATCAGCCTCATCTTTCATCCTATACACCCATCTATTCATCAACGCTTTTCGACCCTTGGATAGCCTCATTAGATCTCACATACGGTTCTTTAAAGAATCCATGTTCTTGTTGATAGCTTGCTCCCACTGCCTGCAATCACCGTCGTTTGTTGCTTCTGCAACGGATTCGGGCTCTCCCGAATTTGTGTATAAAATGAAGTCCGTAACAATCTATCTGGTAGCCTTCTATCTCGTGTAGATCTTCCCAGAACTAGTACATCTGGTTGCTGAACCTGATCACCAACCTATTCTTGAACCTGATCCTGCACTGCAGTCTCCTCCATGTTCTGATCTCCACCTGCAGGTACCCGATTACTCTCTTGAGTTCCATCCAACTCGACGAACTCACGTACTGCACCATCCTTGGCTTACTTTTCTTTTGTACATGTGCTGCTCATCAAAATCGACGTTTCAGCTTTTGTATTACCTTCTTGCTTGTGTAATCCCGCAGCCGATACCCGATGAAAGTATACTTCTTAGACTCAGGGTCAAGCTTACTCCTTTCCGCCTTATAAATCAAAGAATATGCAATCCATCCAAATACTTTCTGGTGCAAGTAATTAACCAGTTTACCTGACCAATTTTCTTTCGGAATGCATCTATCAGGCGCACTTGTCGGATTTCTGTTGATCAGATACACAACATCGACCGCTGCTGCCCATAATAGGACTTTTAGCATATTCGTATCCAAGGTCATGCTCCGCACTCTTTAGGATTGTCGCGTTCATCATTTCAGCGATATCATTCTGCTGTGGCGTCCCCGTTACCGTTTTCAACCAACGAATACTCTTCTACGAGCAAAACGTCTCGAATTCTTGCTCCATTGTCGTACTTGAGGCATTTTACCTTTAGCCCCGTCTGGTTCTCAACCTGCGTAATCCAGTGTCTGAAAATACAAAACATATCAGACTTCTACATCGCATTACGCCCACGTCTTCCGGCTTGTAACATTAATGAACGTCACGAAGTACCGATTATCTCCATAAGACTCCGCCGAGCCCGGACCCCATACATCCATAAGCACCGTCTCTAGCTTCTTGGTCTTTTTAGCTACGCCTCCTATCTAAAATCTAAGCGTGCTTTATTTCTCACGAACACAACTCTCACAATACCCCAACTCCACTTTTTCCAGCCTCGAATGAAGCCCCTACTCTGAAGAATTTTCATGTTCTTCTCACTGAGGTGCCCCAGTCGTTTGTGCCACAATAAAGTCTTCGAATCTATCTCCGAACTCGTCGCTAACGCTAACTGTTGGTAATGAAAATAACATACCTGGTTCACTCTACGAAAGTTATTAGATTTTAATATCATCATGAAGAAACCTCCTTGGATGGATAAATACAACTCGGTTACTTAAGTGGTCAGCAAACATGAGTTTTTTTCTTCTTTTTAATATATATTTTAAATTGAAAATATTTTAAATTGAAACAGGCTTTTGACCCTAAAGATTGTTTTGCCTAATGTAACAATCCCCTAGAACTTTTAAACTAGACATCAGAAAAGCCAACATTTAATTATAAAGCAATTGTTTTTTGCCTAATGTAACACCAGAAACAGACTTTTGCCCTTCTTATAATCTCAACTTCTGCCCAGCATTTTCTCTCGCTTAATAACCTCGACGGATCTAACACAGCACAGAAAAGACACATTTATTAGTTTTGTTGTTTATGCTTCATAGAAGTTTAATTCTCATCAATATCCACATCTTTATCATCTAAATTGGAGTTGACTACAAATTAAACTATGCCCCCTAAAAACCCTTCTTTTTCTTTCTTTTTGAAATAAAACGACGAGTATATAAGAATCTCAACGTTACATTAAACAGGCATAAAGAGACAAAAATAAACATAAAATATAAAAAAAAACTATTCATACAATAAAATAAAACAAAGAAAATGAAAGAATTCAACACAGATAATTCAAACCTCACATTTCAAGCACCATTTTCTTAAAGTCAAATTGAAGTAGCTTACTATACAAACCAGTGGGTACACTACAAAGCAATTTAAAGTATATAGCATAACAAACCAAGAAATATGCATTATAACATGCTTACTAACCCATAACAAAATAAAGTATCTTTTAGAGAAGCTTCTGTAACTTTTTATTGATGGTCAAACGTTACGAGTATTTTTTTATTTTATACTTTTAAAATATTTTCTTCACTTTCACAGATCTATTTCTACAAACTGGATTTCTATAACTAGATTTCGAAAGTCAAAAGAGTTAATGTTAAGAAATATACCTTCAATATGGTTCGAGAAAGCTTCAAATATAAGAGTTATAAAAATGTTTGTTCATTGGCTTCTTTAAAACCATGAACATTCCCGGTAAAACGTACGACGACATATTCTAAAGAAATCCTTATGAGCAAATATAATTAGACTGCAAAACAAACAATAAATTATTACACATGTAATTAATAAGAAATATGATATATACCAAAATCAAATTATCTTTTATCGTATTATCGTTTTCCGTATAAGATAATTTTGGTCTCTCTTGAAAATGACACAACATATTTCTTGTGAACCGAATAATATCAAAACTGATAACATAGTTATCCACATTAATCCACGAGCGATAATAAACACCACCGTTGATCTTGCTTTCCACCTTATGATTTTCTCACTTAAATTCAATGGACTTCGTTTCTTTTCCCAAAATATTTATTATTTAGCTTAGCTTCAACATCATTTTATAGCCGGCTCGTTCCATCTTTCGTATGAGCACGAAAGTGCCGGATAAAGCTTACGGGATCTGTTTCTTCCAACATAACAGAATGCAATAATATATCTAATGTCCTCCATATTTTTATTAAAAAATACCATACAATTAAAAATTATATTTACATAGTTTTAAATACATACTAAAATATTGATTTTGAAAAACGGTATATATCAATTTACGACGAATTATTCGGTGTGCCGGTCAAACACCCGGCATATCTTATAATTTTATTTATATACATTCTATTTATCTATTTATCTAAACTACTTTTAAATAGAAATTGAGATGCTTCGGGGCAATAACTTTCTTATTTTCAATTCTTTTATCCTTATTCCCAATATTTTTTTGTTCTCATTAATCTATATGTAAGTAAAATTAATAAAAAATGATGTGATAATATCATGTTATTTATAATAAATTTAATTATACATTTGTTGTTAATCTAAAGTCCTCAAATTAAAACAATACTACCCAAAAGTTAATTTAAAAAAAATACACTATCATCATAATGTATTTTTTCCTTTTTTATGTCAGATAAATTAGTTAATTTATAATAATGAATAGAATAAAAGATAGGGCGTGAGAAATTATTAACCACAAAAGAATAATAACTCCAAAAATCTAAGCTCTAAAAAGAGCAAGACATAACATGATTTAATGAATATTTAGACGTAAATTGCTTTTATTAATATTACATTCTAATTATCTTATCAGGTATTCCAACAATAAAATATATATATATTTGCTTAACTAATTTATATTAAAACTTCAGTTTTCAATCATAAAAAACAAGAGATATAAATAAATACTAAATACATAACAATCAAGATTTATATATCATTTTGATAACTTTAAGAAATATAAAAATTTATATAATAATTTACAGGTGCAAGTTTCCTTAGAAAAGTTTCCCGACAAAATCGATAATTTCTTAATTTAACTCATCATGATTTCTAAACCGTTTTTAAAGAAATCTCCAAAAATATTGAAAAACTTTCCTTTTTTTAACTTTTATATCTGACAAAAAAGTTAGTTTCGATTAATATAACCAAAACAACTTAATTAAAATTATAAAACTACTTATCTTCTGAGGATCTGAGAATACCGAACTTGACCATGTGTTCATTACCGTCACATAAAATTATTCTCGCAAAACAGTCGAAAAATCACTAAAAACTTTATCTTTCGAGTAAATATGTTTATATATATTCATTAAACCCCTAACAATTTTTTTAAAATATTAATGTAAGAAAATATAAAAATAAAATATAATCAAAAAACCTATAATTTACACCTAACAAGTTTTCGAAAATCGTTTAATATATCTTTTAAAACTAAATTATCTCTTTAAAAAATTTCAGTTGTGTGGTATTATAGTAAATCTCATATGTTGTGCACAGAATCTTTCAATGACAAATATGTTTTCTTGAAAACCATTAGAAAATCTCCTTTCTCCCTCTTCCGTTGTGTGGTCTTATAGTAAATAAGTTATTTTTTCTCTATTTTTTAACTGAAACAAAACAATTTAATTATCCGTATAATAATTTTTTTTTAAAAAGTATATTTTCGCTTAATCCCCTTCAAAGTATAAAAAAATGACGGGGATAAAAAGTCCAAAATATATAAAGTTTCTCGTCTCATACATGGTTGCAATGTACTGGAGAGACTAAACAAGTTTGTAAGAAAAAAGATGAAAAATTATATGAATCCAAAGAGAGAGCATAAAGAAGAAGATCAAGATGAAGCAAACTAATAATTGGTTGTAGTGTTTTTATTATTTGGTACGTGTAGGGGTTTTAACATTCATGTGATTTCTTTTGTCCTCATGTTGCTCTCTCCCCTTTCTCTCACATTATCAATTCGACTTAAAGCAGGAATTTGATACAAAATATAAAAGTATCCAAAAAAATGTGTTATGAGTATTTTTTATATTTATATGAAAATTCAAATTTAGAATAGTTAATACTAACACACTTTCGAATTAAAGTGTGTTAGGAGTAATTACTCCAAATTCGATTTCTTAATTCATTTGCATCCTACACCTTTTCAGGCAGTTTTATATTATGTATCAAACCCGTGTTTTAAGTCGAATTGATAATCTGAGAGAGAAAAGAGAGAAAGAGAGAGGAGATGACCGATGAAATCACATGAATATTAAAATTCTTTGACGTACCCAATAATGAAAACACTATAACCAATAATTAGTTTGCTTATCTTGATCTTTTTCATGCTCTATTTGGATTCATATAATTTTTCATTTCTTTCTTTTTCATCATCTTTTTCTCGCAAACTTGTTTGGTCTCACCGGTACATTGCAGCCATCTATAAGGTAACAAACTTAAATATATAAGACTTTTTGCTACTATCATTTTCTTATACTCTGAAAAGGATTAAGCAAAAATGTATATGCTTTTTTAAAAATTCTTAGATAATTAAATTATTTTGTTTTAGTTAAAAAGTAGAGATAAAATAACGTATTCATGCATAATTTCGAATACATTAGTCCAGTACCTTTGTAAATTAGTCTATTTCAAAAATCATTTAAGGTGTATATAATACATTATCAATTATGTTTCTTTTTTTAATTAAGAAATTACTATAAACGGTTTATTTACCAAGGCATGATTATAAAAATTAATAAAAATATAACATATCAATTCTTAATCGTGGTATAATGTATCCCATCTATAAACCCGATCAATAGAAATTGGTACAAGCTCTTCGCTTCTGTGACACACACGAACAAAATCTCGCGTTAATAAGAGACTCCGAAAGTTACTCATATATTTTAAATTTATATCCGGTCACTCTAACGGAAGAATGAGATTTTCTAGTGATTTTCGAGAAAACACACTCGTCGTTGAAAGATTTTGTGAACACGGGAGATTTACTAAAATACCACATAAACGAAGATTATTTAAAAGAGATAAGTTGGTTTTAAAAGATATACCGGAAAATTTTCGAAAACTTATCAGGTAAGTAAATTATAGGTTTCTAATTATATTTTATTTTTATATTTTATTACACTAATATTTTTTAAAAAATTGTTATGGGTTTCATTAATATATATAATCATATTCACACGAAAGGTAAAGTTTTCGGTGATCTTTCGACCGTTGGGCGAGAATTATTTTACATAATGATAATGAACCCATGTTCAAGGTCGGTATGGTCAGATTTTCAGAAAGTATGTAGCTTTATAATTTTAATTAAGTTATTTTGGTTATAGTTATCGAAATTAAATTTTTTTGGCAGATATAGAAGTTGATAAAAAAAAAAGATTTTCAATATTATAAGAGATTTTTTTTAAAACGATTCAGAAATAATGAGTTAAATCAAGAAATTATGAATTTTGTCGACAAACTTTGCTCAGAAAACTTGCACCGATAAAATATTATACAAATTTACAAATTTCTTTAAAACATCAAAATAATACATAAAACTTGATTGTTATGAATTTAGTGTTTATTTAAATCTTTTACTTTTTATGTTTAAAAACTGATGTTTTGATACCAACTGGTCAAGAAAACACATTTTATTGTTAGAATACCTGAAAAGATAATTGGAGTGCAGCATTGATACAAGTAATTTATTTCTGAACATGCATTAAATCATGTTGTGAATATATTGCTCTGTTTAGAGCTTAGATTTTTGGAGTTACTATTTTTTTATGGTTAATAATTGCTCACACGCTATCTTTTGCTTTATACATTATTATAGATTAACCAAATTATCTGCCACAAAAAGAAAAAAAATATATTATGATCATAATCATGCATCATGTATTTATTTTAAAATTAATTTTTACGTAGTATTATTTTTAATTTGAGGAGTTTAGATTAACAGCATGCATAATTAAACTTATTATAAATAATATGATATCATATCATTTTTTCATTAACTACACTCGCATATAAAAAAAATATTTGGAATGAGAATAAAAAAATGGAAGATATTTGGGTGTGAAAATAAGAAAGTTCTTATCCGGAAGTAGCTCAATTTTGCTTTTAAAAGTAGTTTAGATAATTAAATAGATAGACTGTATATAGATAAGATTATACAATATGTCGGGTGTTTGGCCGACATACCGAATAAATTTTTGTAGATTGATATATACTGTTATTCGAAATTAATATTTTAAGCTTTATTTAAAACTATGTAAATATAATTTAATTGAGTGGTTATTTTTTAAAAATTTGCAGGTCAAAATGTATTATTACATTCTGCTATGTGCGATGGAACTTATCGTGTAAACTTTATCCGCCACCTGCGTGCTTATACGAAAGATGAAATATGCAGGCTATATAATGATGTTTATGCTAAGCTCGATAATAAATATATTGAGAAAATAAACGAAATAAATTGAATTTAAATAAGAAAATATTAGATGGAAAGCAAAAAATCAACGGTGGTGGTTAATACCGCTTACGGACTTACGAGGATAACTATGTTAGCGGTTTCGATATTATTCGGTTCACAAAAAAAATGTTGAGCTATTTACAATAAATACCAAAATTAACTCATGCGGAGAATGATAATGCGGTAAAAAATAATTTGATTTTCATATATATCTTGTTTTTTATTAACTACATGTGTAATATTTTATCGTTTGTACTGCAGTCTAACTATATTCGCTCATATGGATTTTTTCGGTATATGTCGCCATACGTTTTTCCGGGAAAGTTCATAGTTTTAAAGAACGTAACGGGCAAACACTCTTATAACAGAACATTTCTCGAACCATACTGAAGATATATTGCTTAACATTATTTTTTTGGCTTTCAAAATCTAGTTATATAAATCCAGCTTGTAGGGATAGATCTGTGAAAGTGAAGAAAATAATTTAGAAGTATAAAATAAAAAATAAAAAAATACTCCTAACGGTTTTTAAACGACGAACATGTTTTAAATCAAACTTTACTTATACTTTAAAAACAATCTTGATTTCAATGTATAAAACCCTATTTCAAAACTACACCTCCAATATTTTCTTAAATGGTTTAGATCCCTGGATTTTTACTTACTTGGATTACGGTGGGGTCTTATAGACTTCACGAGATTCAAGTGTCGGTCAAGTGCTATTTCCGGGTTGTGACAGCAGGGTTGGATCTGTCGACGTTATTAAGCAAGAGGAAATGTTGGGCAATAACTGAGATCATAAGGGCAAAAGTCTGTTTCTGGTGTTACATTAGGCAAAACAATTGCCTTATAATTAAATGTTGGATTTCCTGATGTTCAGTTTAAAAGTTTTAGGAGGATCGTTACATTAGGGTGTTCTACGGGCAAAAGTCTGTTTCAGTTTAAAATATATATTAAAAATAAAAATAGGAGAAAAAATCTCATGCTTCTTGATCACTCAATTAACGAGTTCGATTTATCCTTCCAAGAAGGTTCCTTCTTCATGATATTAAAACCTGATAACTTTCGTACGGGTTTAGGTCGTAGAGTGAACCGGGCGTGTTATTTTCATTACTAGCAGGTTAGCTCTTCAATGTTTAGAGCTTGAAAATTGCATATATTAACTATTCAAATTGCATATATTTGAAGAACGGCTTTGGACGAATGGTTTTGACCTACTCTCAAAGCCCCTATATTAACTATTCAAATTGCATATATTTGAAGAACGGCTTTGGACGAATGGTTTTGACCTACTCTCAAAGCCCCTAACAATCCTGTAAAACTCCAATGTGTCCTGATTAAAATGGATGTGTTTTTTCTCGCGCGCGCGCGTTTGATTGTCTGTTTCTACACGAATTATCTTTTCTCTTCACTGAACTTATAGTTTAAGAAATGACTAGAAAAAAACAATACATTACCTCATAATGCATATTCTCTGCATTTTGAGTAATTGAAACAATTAACTCCAATCCACCGTGATATTGGATATCGCTATTTTTAACTACATTCTTGAAGTGCAATACCATTTTTAACTGCATTTTTAAAGTACAGAACGACGCATATGAAACGGAAAGGGACAAGAACTTGAACTTGTCACTGCTTAAGCCATCCCGACACCTGATCTTGATTTTTTTCGGAGTTAAATAAATTGTGTATTTTTATATGCCCTTATACTAGTTTGGATGATTGCATACCATGCTTTTGCATTTACTATCCTTCCTGGCCAAGCTTGAATCACAATCTTGTGCCACTTACATGACTTTTTAGCATTATGCTTCCTGTAATCTAATGGTATCATATTCAATTTTGCTCTTGGCTATATGTGTGCCTTAGATTGGAACATAGTTCGATATAACAGATATTTCAACTTTTCCTCTTCTTTTGGACTTCTCGTTAATATATGAGAATTTTGACGATGACGAACTTGTCATCTAGGACTATGACAATCCCTTCTTTAGTCATAATTTTCGAAATCATAAATTTTAAACTTATTTGAAAAGGGATGACATAAGGACAACCGGGTTGTCGTAAAACTTTGTTAGGTTGTTATTGGAGCTTTACTTTACAGCGAGTCCCATTTAAATGGGAAAAGGTTTAGATGAAATTGCTATCAAGTCTCATGACAATAAAGGATTGCACATTCCATAAGAATGACGAGCAACACATTGATAATCACAAACAAAAGTTAAAAGGAAAAATAAACCTATATAAATATTGTTGATTTAACCAGCCTTACATACCGCGCACTATCACTCTATAAAAATATGCCCGATCTTTGTTAATTTAACTACTTCTGGCTGAAAATCATAGCCCTGAAATAGAATGTATAATGCAAGAGATTAGTATCAAACCATATGAAAGTAGACGGTCTTCAACCCTACTGGTTGAGGCTGCATTTAAAAAGAAAGACATTATAAGAGAATTTGTAAGCTTCTCCATGAGATTTGATTATAATTTATGGCTATAACAAGGCATAAGGTTTATATTTCTGTTACTTCTCCATGAGAATTTCAATAATCATTCATCACGGAGCTACTTAAAATAGTTAACTTGTACTTTTGCGATGAGCATATTATATAAATTGCATAGCTCATTGCTTTTTACAAATTAATAAGTGGGCAAACTTGAGTATTTGTTATGTATCGGACCATAGGGAACTAGAATAAGAATACTGGCAAAGAAACAAAGTCCAATAGGTATCAAAATATACAAATTTAATCTCAAAGAGAAGAGGTCGGTAGGGAAAAAGGGAATGGTCGATGGAATGGGATAAGGTAGGCTACATTGTTTCAGTTATAGCATTCTCACTAGAGATGAAATTTTAAAACTTTTCAGCTTTTCTCAAAAGAAGATAAATTACCGGGTACATTTATCATCTAAATAAGATAACTTAGTGATGACAATACAAATGTTGTAGCTAATATAGCATGAGAATTATGTGTAGCACATATATAAATACTCCTTATACTAAAAATTGAAATTACAGTTAGCATTAAAAATATGTTGCTTATATGCATGATTTCGACCATAACAAAATGAGGTATAGATATGGAAATGTGCATGACAATATGACACTTGTACATAAAGATATAACATTAGTTATGAAAGAACTGCACCACTTCTTACAAAGATTAAGATACTATAAATGAGGGGTTAAAACATAGATTTGTTTGAATTTAACCCACAGATGTACAAAAGAAACATAGACACCTTAGAATTCATCTTAAAGTTACTCATCAATATCAAGGAATTGGTTATTAATCAAGATCCGATGATACTGAGAGAAAAGGAAAAGGTTTTGTCACTCTTGCTCCATCCTTTCAAGAGTCCATCTACCATGTTGTGCCCCTCTCTTCTGAGTCCTCTTTTCAATTTAAGGTTTTGGTTCCTTATTCTTGTGATTAAATTGTTCATTTTCCATTTCATTGTTCTTCACTTCATACAAAGACCCAAAGTATGAATATATTATATGCTGCCCAAATGGAGTAATTTGCTAAAATTGTTTACATTTCCTATCCAATAGATCAAGGTCCGATCCAATTTACAGCCCTATTACATATTCATTTTCGCCAACCTTTCAGGCCTTGATTTTGACACATGAGAAAATAGAGAAAATTGATGATGTATTTTGACAAAAATGACAACATGAATGATATAAAATAAATCTAAAGGCTGTTGGCCTTAAAAGCCTTTGTTTATACAGACTGCTTAGTCTATTTGTCACTACTCATATTTAGTAAACTGCAACTGCAAAATGCTAATTAGAAACCAACACCCCATCTTTTAATTCTTTTGTTTCTATAGATGCTTATTTTGCATTGTGAAGCCAACATTGTGTTAGCTATTCCGTTAATATTTGAATTTATTTTCATGGTCATATTTTTGTATTAACATATTCAACCTTTATTTGTTCTATTGCTGGGTGTTTTCTAAATAATTAGCATACATGCTAGAAACTAGCTGATCAATATCCAATTTTGTATTCAAGGTTGTCATATTCTTTTCAACTTAAGTTTTGGTTCTAACTTTTAAATTTCACAACACAAAGATATTCTTCCAACTACCAATCCGCCTCCCTTCCAAATTGTTTTTCATGAAACTAAAAGATGAGTAAAGAAGTCGGAAGAAACTTAGTTGTTTAAACAAATCTAGTGTCATAGTGCATCGGGCAAAACCGTCACGATTGGCATCAATCTCATCGTACCAACAGTCAAAATGGATGGCCGATCTTAAACCATATGGAGCTAATTGATTATGGGACAGCTAGTATAAGCTCATGCACCAAAGAGTGACCATAAAATTTTCTAGTAGACTTCTTAGAAGTCAAAAGAAGTTAGTTCAGCAGGGAGACTATAAGAAACAACATAATGTCATAGAAACATATAATAAACATCTCCCATGAACATGAATAACTACCATAATGTTTCCCTCTCGCGTCATTTTATAAGCAAGGAAATGAAAGGGACCTTTGAAACCGCAAGGAAACTGCCGCCTCCATAGCGCCCGCCGCCGGATCCATAGCCGCCGCCTCCGGATCCATATGATCCTCTGCCGCCACGCCCGCCACGCCCGCCGCCGTAGCCCCCACCTCCCCCGCCTCCTCCTCGGACGCCGTCGCCACCCTGGACGGAGGAGCCGTCGGGGCCGGTGACGTCAACGGCCTTGGTGCGGCCGTCGTCTCCCTCGGAGACGGAGAAATCGACGGCCTCGCCCTCGGCGAGGGTGCGGTAGCCGTCGGATTTGATGGAGGACTGGTGGACGAAGAGGTCCTCGCTTCCGTCGTCGGGGCTGATGAAGCCGACGCCCTTGGTGCTGTTGAACCACTTCACTGTCCCCTTCGATCGATCGCTCGACTGTGCCATTGCGAGGGATCAAGGATGAAACCCTTGCCCTAGGAGGAGGATGAGGAGAAACCCTAGGTGTGTGAGATCTCTAGGGTTTGGGGTCGAGGAGATTTTATAGTTGGGATCGGACGAGCTAGGGGAATGTGACCCGTTGGATTTAGGGAATGGAATGATTTTTACACGTGTACGGTTGATACAATAACCTAGCTTTTGATTAATTTTTTTGGGAGGATTCCAAATGGAATTGCTTTTTGATGATATTTTTTTGTTGGGGCAGAGGTGCCAGAGGAGACGGGTCCGGCTATCGCAGGAGGCTAGCTCATTATGGATGACTGGTGAAACAAATAGGAGCAAAATCGCTCGGAGTTTGAAAATTATGCCAAATCATATGCCCATCACTTGGCAGGCTAGTATGTGACTAATCAGTGTACAAACGAGAGAATTATCCATGAACAGGTTAACGGCTAAATTGTATTATAATTGAATTTGGTAACCGAAAAAGCTCCATTAAAGTGTATTTTAATTGGTGACTAAATACGATCGGTGCTTTTAATCTTTGATAAAGATAGTTTGTGTTTTGGAATTTTTTTTTTTAACATAGAAGCTAAACATTGGGAAACGAAATGAAAAGTTATTTGCTATATTCTCCATTTCAAGTTTAGTCATCCACGAAATGGTGGCCCCGGTAGGAATTTTTTTAATGGGTAATAAATTCTTCAATCATTACACGTGATTTATGATATAATACTAATCTAACGGATTGGCATCAGGTCCGAACCAGCATATCTGGTGGGCCCAAAAGGTCTTATAAGGCATGTACCCGCAAAGCCTCTAAGCCCAATATAGAGGTTCCAACTAAACCCTTCTAGGAATACTATAAATACCCCAAATAAAACCCTGAAAAAGGGGATCGAATTCTGATACACCGCAAAAAAGACCTTAAAAGGATCTTAAAGAGCATGCTTGACTGCTCGACCTAGGGTTTAGCCATCAATGAGATTTCGGCCCTCACATCATCTTATAAACGTTCTATTGTATACGTTTTATACACATGATATGTCTTTACTGACTTAACTATCAAGCCGCCGCCGCCTTACTCAACGACCCACCAAAAAAAATTCATTTGTGAATGGAAGGCACATAACAATTTGTGCCGCAGCACTTTACATTTTGATTCACAAATCAAACGAGTCACCGTTCATTCTCGACATCTCTATGTTTACCATCAGTTGTGAATATTTATAAATGCAAAAGGTTCATCGAACATAAGTTATTATGATAAAGTTGAAAATTATATGCACTTCTACCTGCTCTCGTAGTTATTTTATTAAACATGACAAAATAAGGAATAATTTATTCGCTTTGAATTTTATTTATTTTCTTCAAGGGTAAAAATAAGATAAAGTAGAAACTTTGTAGTAGCCCCTTCAATAAGGCTCAAGAGTTTTTTAACCATAGAGTCTAGCCCAAAATCTACTAGAAAAGATGGGCTGTATTGTATGTTGTTGATTGCTAAATGAAAAAAATACTTAACCTACCGGGCTTGAAATCTACCACAATCCATCCAAAAAATAAAAAAACATTGGTCCGCTTATTTGGCATTAGTATTTAGCTGTTGTGGGTCCTATCATTTTGTCTTTTGGATGGATTGTGGTAAGATTTCAAGCCCAGCATGCAAAGGAGTGCTATCGGCTTCAAACCTATGGTCATGGATTTATACATATCTTAGCCAATCTTTTGTTTTGGGTTTACACAAGTCTGTATTGGTTTGAAGTGTTGAGATCCATGCTTCAGACTGTGAGGCAAGTAACAAGAATCCATCGAATTCTGATACTCGGTGTCCACCCAATTCTGAACATATTAAAGTGAACGTTGATGCATCAGTGCAAGGAATTTTCTCGCATTTTTATTAAAAACCTAGGCAACTGGAGTAATAGCCAGAAATGAGAATGGTCGCAAGTCTGATCCACTATTAACCCGAGCGCTGATTCACAGTATATCGAAGTTATGGCGCGAAGGTATAATTATGGCAAAAAGGATAGTCAAACAACAAGGTATTGTGGACAATGAAACTCGTGTTGTCGTGGAAGGAGATGCAAAAGTGGTAGTGGGTTGGTTATGTTCGAAATCAGAGTGACCACCTTGGAGGTTTGCGCATATAGTACACGAGTGCACCGATCTTTTAGCCTCTAACATTTTTATTGAAATTGTCGCTAAACAAAGATCTCAGAATGTTGCCGCTCACAATATTGCTCGAGCATTAGCAAACTCAAATTTATCGGGTATTAGGTCTTTATATAGTTTGCCTTTGAAATTCCGTGCACTCTCGAGATTTTACATCGTTGTTTGCGAAAAAAATAACATTGTTGAGCCCAACTACAAAACCTCTCTTACTGTTTTAGCCATTTCTTGGAGTCTTCTCATGAGATAAAACAAGAATCAAACGAGCAATCTATGTGTTTAAACTTAACAAGCATAATTGTGGTGATTTATAAAATTTAATTGTTAGAAAACTCTGTAGAACTCCAAACAGACGTTACAAAATCGACCTAAATTGCATTTCTGTCTTTATATTACTTCTCTTGGTGAGCATGTAGAAATCGAACCAACTTCTTTGATTATGTTTGGCATGAAGAAAATATCTACAATCTGCTCCAAAATCAATCCCTGATTCTTGAATACCATGGACATAAGCAAACCGAAAATTGACTGAATTCACTACATGCAACATCTTAAAACAGTTCAAACACACAACGAGCCGATACACATTCTTTTTTCTTACTGGAAAGTTGTTAATCCAATTCTCCCATTAAAAAAAGTAGACGAAAACTCATAATTACATTACACGAAAAAAATCCACATGTGCTGGTCTCGTCACGCTATTGTTTATTTCAAACAAGGCATTTATTTCAACGTAAAAAAATAGACAATAAATTTAGCATCAGACCCCCAAAAGTCTGGTAATAAAGAATAACCATAGCTGTCAATTTTCAGCACAAAGAACCTAACATAATTTTTATTTACCTCTGATATACACTACAAATTAATAAAATTATGAAGCGAGAATTTTCCTGGTTCAGTGTAGTTCTTCTCTGCTTGAGCTTTTCGATTATAAAGCCCCTGATAGGCTGATACACATTTCCTCTGGATATGAGGTGTCCTTGTAATCTATATGTTTCAGGATCCACCCCTAGTTTTGCATAGGGCCGCTCACTTTAACCTGAAAGGCAAGAAAAAAAAGGGAAAAAGGTTATGGCATTTTGCTGGTGGTCACATGCCTGTATTAACAATATTTGAAAGTGTTGGGGGGAGCCCGCAAGCGACGGATACACAACACAACTTGGGTGTCTATTCTAACCCAAAAACCCTAGCTGATAGATAGAGGTCCAACTTATATTATATATCACATCAACTTCTTATAAACTCCCGATGTGGGACTAAAGATACGAGTCACAACCCAACAATCCCGAGCTTGACTCGTATCGTACATACCGGCCTGCACCGTTGTAGATGGCATACAACATCGGCGGTATACAGGCGCTTCAACACCAAGGTGGACCGTTGTACTCAGAACCTTTCTTCAGTGATATACAACATTGGTGTTACATAAGCACTCAACCCATCCCCACATCAATATTTTATTTTTTTTAAATTTTTTTTCGCTCCAACCCTTCTCACAAAAAGACCAGGCTCTGATACCATTTGTTGGGGGCGGAGCCCGCAAGCGACGGATACACAACACAACTTGGGTGTCAATTCTAACCCAAAAGCCCGAGCTGATAGATAGAGATCCAACTTATATTATATATCACATCAATTTCTTATAAGCTCCCGATATGGGACTAAAGATACGAGTCACAACCCAACAGAAAGATGTGCAGATTTTGCATGAAGAATTGTGGTTCATGAAAAAAGGATATATATATATATATATATATATATATATATATATATATATATATATATATATATATATATATATATATATATATATTTCCTCCCCACGGAGGAACAAGGCTTATTTAGACGATAATCAGAAAATTACCAATAACTTTGAAACTATCAAAAAACTATTATGACTTGACGGTTAACGTTACCGTTCATGTCAAATGACCATTTTGATATTTCATAATAATTAATTAAGGGTTAATTGCATGTAGACCTCCTGAACTATTCGGGGTTGAGCAATTATATCCCATGAACTATAATAATAAGTATTTACAGCCCTTATGGTTAATAGATATTTTCCTAATATCCATTTTTTAAGGATTTTTAGGTCCCGAATAATTCAGAAAACCAACACATCATCTTTGAGAAGGCATATTTGAGAAAAAAGAATAAAATAAAAGCACAATCAAACACAAAAAATTCTTCAACTTTAACTTCTTTATTCAACTTCAATACGAATTACAAAACTTATCTTCAATTCTTCCTCTTCTTCTCTTAACGAAATACTCTAATCTATCTATATTTGTAGGCCTGGAAAGCCTAAATCTAATCCTACTAGAATTCCTAATTTACCAATTAAGATCTTATCAAATCTTACAAATAATCTCTAAACAAATTTACAAATTATTCTCCAACTAATTTCTTAAATACGCCAGAATTCACGTCGGCGGATGTCTGAAGCACAAATGCTCAGACATATGCCTACGCTCTGGATTTTCGAATTCTTTTTCTTTCGATGTCTGAAGCAATATGGCCCAGACGTCTGATGCATAAGATTTTTGAATACAAGTCAATTTCATAACATTCTCCACCTTAACTTGTATTCAACAAGCCATCTTCTATTTTCTCTTCACAACGTCTTCCTAAGACATCTTCTGAGCTTTGCACAAATCTCTATCTTGACTCAAGTTTCCTCTACTTTACTCTAAATTTGTTCTTCCATACACGGGCTTCTCCACAGCTTGATATATATCGCTTGAGATTCTGACTCCTTTCATCACGACGTAATTCTTCTGGCACACCTTCATCATTCTATCTTGAGCAATAATTGTGTAACCTTTCATATCCAATCTTCTAAGTGAAATTAGATTACTTTTCAGTTTTAGGACATACCTGACATCTCCAAGAACTCTCTGCTTT
Organism: Agapanthus africanus; assembly: GCA_030015575.1. Lineage (NCBI taxonomy): Eukaryota > Viridiplantae > Streptophyta > Magnoliopsida > Asparagales > Amaryllidaceae > Agapanthus > Agapanthus africanus. The sequence continues at coordinate 31,164,760 of JASDDO010000019.1, forward strand.
CCATCGAATATTTTCATCTTTACGGTGCCCACGCCTACCACTTCTACTTCAGAATTATCCGCTAACTTCACCGTCTCATTTTTCTCCTCAATCTCATCGAACCACTCTTTATTTGAACATATGTGAAAAGATGCTCCCGAATCCATGTACCATATATCTTCCTCCTTGACTTTATCATCAGTAGTTATAAGCAAATAGTGTTCTATCTCCGATGAAGTTCCTAGCGTCCTTGCCGCTAACCCGCGGTCTTTGCGGAATGGAAAACTTTAAATTTAAAACTTGGCATTAGAAACTTGAACCCTATGTTTCCCCCAATCAGAGCAAAACTCTGTCGGAAATTCAAAATTCAAATTTTGAAGCAACGCTTCAAATCCCGGACGCAACGCGCCACGTGTCAGGCGGAGATACATCAGCGCAGCGCCCAAAGCAGTGCACCCAATCAGAGCAAAGCTCTATTTAAAGCAAAATTAAAGGAAGCAACGCTTCAGTTGCGTTGCATTTTGCGCTGCGCGACACGTGTCAGCGCAGATGCGCTAGCGCAGTTGCGCTGCGCTGTGCGCTGCATGACACGTGTCACGCGCTGGAGCATTTGCGCCAAACAGAATTAAGATTTTAAAGAAATCTTTCTGTTCTTGTTAAAACAAGAAGATTTTCTTCTGTAAAACAGAAGCCCTTGGATCAAAAATCCAACGGTGGGGAAAATTCCCCAAATCACTCAGAGAAAGATCTCGTTAACAAATTCAACAAACTTATGGGCACTATATAAAGACCCCTAGATCTCAAATCAAAGGCATCAACATTTTTTTGTGAGAAATCAAAAATTTCAAGCAGAGAGAACTCTGAAGAAATTCTAAGAAAAAAAAAAGGTAAAAGACCTTTTAGATAGAAGAATTTCTTCTGATAGATCATTGATCTAAGAGCAAGATCAATGATCTTTAATAAAAAACAAAATAAAAACAGTGCTTTGCACTTTTTATGAACCTCTGGTTCCTGAAATAAGAAAAAGCTTGTTTTTCTTAAATCTAAATTAGATCAAGAAATCAAATAGTGCTTTGCACTTCCTTTATGAACCATTGGTTCTTGAATCTAAAAGATTCTCAAATTAATAGTGCTCTGCACTCGAAAATCTGCACTGTTGCGCTCTTGGGTTGGCGCAAGCCACCAGAGAGCGCCACGTGTCAGTATCTGAACCACTTGCGCTATGCGCTTTAAGATAGAGCTTTGCTCTCTGAAATTGGCGCAATTCACCAGAGTGCGCCACGTGTCAGCAGCGCAAGCGCAGCGCACTAGCGCAGTGCACTGCGCTTGCATGACACGTGTCGTCACCACAGGCGCATGCACTCTTTGATTGGCGCAAAGCGCCTGAAAATGCAATGCATTTCTTTTGTTAAAGGGCCAGGCCCAAGTCAAAAGACCTAGCAGGCCAAAATAAATTGCAAAGCAATAAAAGGGCAGAGCCCAAATAAAATTGATGCTCTGCATCACTTATAAATGGGCAGAGCCCAAAACAAATTGATGCTCTGCAGAGCTCAAACAAAAATAAAACGCAATGCAATGCATTATTTAAATGTGGGCAAAGCCCTAGCACAGGTCTAATAGACCAAAAAAATAAATAAAAATGTTGAATATTTTTCAACTGGACTTAACCCAATTATGGCCGTAGGTCCTCAAATTAAATCGACTGAGCACAGCTACTCTATCTTAAATCAATTTACGACCGGTTCGAGGGTACATCTCCGAACTCCTTTGACTCCTATCGTTGTAATCCTTCAACGATGTCAGAGAGGTGACGGGTCCTGACAACCACACATCAACACGGACTGTGGGGTCCTTAAACTCATGGACCGAAACGTCCTTAAACTAACGACGGACCGAAACGTCCTTAAACTAATGGTGGACCACCACGTCCCTAAACTGGAACATGGACCACCATGTCCCTAAACTGGAATATGGACCACAATGTCCTTAAACTACCAATGGACCGCAATGTCCCTAAACTACCTATGGACCACTACGTCCCTAAACTGGAACAATAGAGCTCCCAAATGCTCTTTTGTCGGATCTAAACGATCCCGTTTAAGTTGATCTTAGCCTCAAATATGGCTAACGTATCCTTAAACATTCAAACAGACTTTAGTCCCAAATTGGACTATAAGACCCCCAATCAACTTTGGTTCAAGGGTACATCTCCGAACTCCTCTGACACATGTCGTTGTAATCCTTCAACGTTGTCGAGAGGTGACGGGTCCCGACGGCTATATATTAAATGGACCACTGCGTCCTTAAACTGGAAATGGATCTAGACGATCCCGTTAAGTTGATCTTAGTCTCAAATCAGACTAACGTATCCTTAACGAACGTTTAAGTTGATCTTAGTCTCAAATGCGGCTAACGTATCCTTAAACTAAAAACACCAAACCCTAATCTAAGTAAATACAGATTTGGACCAATCCACGTCCTACGGGCGACGACATTACTCAGTCTCCGTATACAATCCACGGGCAACCACAAACAAAACAAACACCCATGACACGAAGTGAAATTCTGGAGAAGGAGAAAGTTGTTACCGCGATGCGGTAGCGTAATTAACTGCAGGGGCTTGCGCCTGCAGGGAAGAGCGTCCCCACAATCAAAAATCCCTCAAGCGAGGGGGAATCTGACGAAGTCTGCTACATCGGCCGCATCCGTCTAAACCTCCGCTACACGGTGCCATAAATCAACTTGGCATCTTCGGAGAGGTAGACGGATAAAACCATATAGCATCTGCCCCGAATCTCAGGCTAGACGTCCTCACGTTGTCGCCGTCTTTCGGAGGGGAACAGATTCTGGCACGCCCGGTGGGACCTTTTCCTCTTTCCACTCCACACTTCATGTGTCGTCTTTGCGAACCAATCGCGGTTCGTTAACTGTTGCTTTTGGATTTCAAATTACTAAGATTTGGTCTTTTGCCTGGCGCAGAACTCAAGCATCAATGGCCTCTAACTGCATGAACTGCTCGAAGTGCCACTGCAACGGACGCTCCACCCCACCTGAAGGTGTAGCATATGGGCCTCAAGCGGCCTCCTTCCTCGCTCTGCCGGTAGAACAGGTGACCCAGGCCACCACCGGCCTGTTTTTCGGAACCATGATCCCACCTGCAAGCTTCTCTATGCCAATACCTGCACCAGAAGCGAACAAGAAGTCGGTCTTCGACCGACTCACTGTTACGACGGCCCCTGTCAACGGGTCGTCCACTGCCAAACCAACAGCCTTCGTCTTTGCCAGGCTGGATCAGAACTATGAGAGGCCCGCTAGGAAACCCATGAACTCTAAGGTGGCTGTCCCAAGGAGGTGGCTGTCCCAAGGAAGGCAATAACTGCTGCTCCAGAAGTCGTCAAGGCGGCTTCCCCTGTCAAAGAGTCAGTCTTTTCAAGACTGACGATTCCTGCTCCTGCCCCTGCTCGAGGATCTGTTTTCGATAGGTTGAATATCATCCCTCAAAGGACAACCTCAGTCTTTAAGAGGTTAACACCAGCGGCGCCTCATTCAGACAGGGGGTAAAAAGAAGCTGTCTCTATCTCCGAGCCAGTCCCAACGGCTCGTCATGCTTGACGTCGCCATTGGCGACGAGTGAGGAAGGCAGGGGGCAACTCCCCCTCAGGGCTAACTCCACCGGCTCCAGTGGTGGAAGTCAACACTGCTGTTCCAACTGGGAACAGCTTTGAACTGCTGAGAAGGGTACGTAAGAACTCTCCAACCGCTACATTGAAAAGATCTCCTCCATCCTCGGAGAGAGTTCCGGAAACGAAGCAAGAGCAGCCCCCTCAACGGTTGTCCTCAAAAATTTATAAAGTTTGGCAGAGAGTTCAAGACTCTGTAATTGACCCAGATTGCTCTCGTCAACAGAAAAAGGCGAAGGTGCAAGAAGGAAAAGAACGTCCTACTAAACAGCAGAGGACAACAATCGCTAGGGTGCCCACTGCAACGGTCCCCTCCACTTCAATGGCCCACAAAAGAAGAAGGCCGGAGAAAACCCCCGCGCCCGCGGCAAATGCCAAAGATGGTGAACCTAAACGTCCTAAGTCCGGGGGCATAATAGTTCATACAGTGTACATGGCGTCGGGAAAGGAGGACAGCCGTGCATCCACAGGTCATAGACCGCTTACACGGTCAGTGACCAAGGCTCAGGAGCAACAGCAAAAACTCCAGGAGATGATGACCGCAATGGCTGCACTCACTGGGCCAAAAGAAACCCCTGAAACGTCCTCGGATGAACGTCAGGAATAGGAAACTGACGCTGAGTTCCTTCGTCGCATATTGGAGAAGAAGGATAAAGAAGCTGCGGAACAAGCAGCCAACATAAAGCGTATGGGCCTCCTGTTCCAAGACATGGTGGGGATGATGATCCAACAAGATCCTCCGGCCGAAGATCCCCCGATCGTCCTTGAAGACGATAGGGGAGAGACGTCAAATCCTCCGCCAGCTCTGTCAGCAGCTAAAGAAGAGACAATCTCCAAAGCTGACTTGGACGAGTACATAGCCCAACAAATACAGGTTCATCGTGCGACTGAAGCAGCTGGACAGGTCGTAAAAACAGGGCGACCGTATCCAAGTTAGTACGATCAAATCAAGTACCCGCCCGGTTACACAATTCCCAAGTTCCATGTTTACAAGGGGATGGGCAATCCTCACCAGCATGTTGCCCAGTTCAGGGCACTCTGCGGTAACACCGGCGGTGATGACAAGCTGTTGCTTCGCCAATTTGTTGGAAGTTTATCAGATACGGCGTTCGAGTGGTACTCTGAGCTCCCGAATGACTCTATCAAGACCTTCGCGGAGATGGAGCTGTTGTTTACTCAGCGTTTTGCAAGCGCCGGTGAACGTACCCCGATGACGACACTGATTAACGCCAGGGTAAAGCCAGGCGAGACATGGGTCCAATATGCTATACAGTGGCGTAATTTATGGTCAAAATGCGAGCAACGCATTGAAGAAACTCTTACAGTGGGTATGTTTGTGGGAACCCTCGATCCGCAAGCAACCATCTCGCAATTTATGATGTTCTTCAAGCCGACCACCTTCCAGGCACTAATCGACAAGCTGGCGCAAATGGATCAAATGGGCCATAAACCTCCTCTTCCAAAGCTGGACTCCCGAAATGAGAAGGGAAAGGGAAAAGCGATTGTTGTCGCTAATGCTCAACAGCAACCAAACATCTCGAAGCTGGTCGTTCATCAAAATAATATCCGCCCGTACGTAGCTCTTGAGGAGAAGATGGAACGTCCTTACTCGTTTCCCCGGGATAAAACGAGAAGGTTATTCGAGCTGGCGTTGTGCAACCGACTCATAAATCTGCCGGATCCAAAACGTCCGTCGCAACCAAGTGATGTTAATGAGCCCAACTACTGTCCTTATCATCGAGTACTGGGTCACCCGATCGAAGATTGCTATGTCTTCAAAAATTGGCTTGAAGACCAGTACCGACAGGGCAAGTTCGCGTTATCTGACAAATGGAAGGTGAATCCCCCGCAGCCCCACACCTCTAAGGGGATGAATACGCCGGGGGCAACATGCTCTGTCGTTGAAGAAGCTCCTTGGGAAGTTGTATTATCAGCCAAGACAAAGAGGATGCTAAACGATCTTCAAACATGCCCAGCGATTAAATGGAAGAACCTGTTGGAGCCGCAGATCATTGAAAGGATGTTGAAGCCTCGTCCAACTCAAAAGATCGATGGAGGTGGCCCAAGCATTCATAACCAGCCGTCGAAATCTTCAAAGAAGAAGAAAAAGAAGTCAAAGAAGCCCGTGAAGCCTGGCGACAAGCGCACGGACTTGCAAAAACAAATTGACGCGCTGGAGGAATACAACCAGAAGGCACGGACTCCCATTACATTCCAAGAGTTCCTCAACCACGTCTTTCAAGAGGAAGATGAGGGAGAAAGTTCATCTGATGAATCCGAGGAATATGTGGCGAGCTGTCATATGATTTCTCATTCGCCCACGAACAATGAGGAGACTCCTTGTACTGAGAAGCTGGGGGTAGATCCTGAATCAAAAATTTCGGGGCCATCGGATGAAATAATCGATGCATTCCTCAATGAAGCTCTCTTAAAAAGCAAAGCCAATCGGGAGCGCGAGGCGGTCATATTCGAAAGGGCCAAGCGCCAGCACCTTGACAGAAAAATTGAGATACTCCCACTGGAGCAAAGCATACCCACTGTGGATAAAATCAAATTCAAGATGAGGAAGAGGTTTGCTAAAGCCATGTCAATGGGTATGAAACTACCATCCTCCGAGGGAAATGTTACTGGTAAAGCGGAAATGCACCACTCCTATTGCTTGTATCATCGGAAGATTTCACATTCCACTGAAGAGTGCAAAGCTTTTGATAGATGGTGGTAAGGATATGTTGCTCACCGGCAGCAGTTTAAGCGGGAAAAGCGCAAGATCCGCTGAGAGCGAAACGGTATGACCGAGGGCTTAATAGAACCACCGGCAATTGTAGCATGGTCAATGCTGGGGGATCACAAGTGCTCACATTCGGGAGCGAATCTGATGAGGAGCTGGAGCTTAGCCCCCTCTTTAAAGAGTCCATTTCGGGAAAAGAAGAAGAGCCGAAGATTTGCGAAAATATCCGGCTGCGTAATCGGACGCTACCTGAAAAGAATCTCGGACCCTCAAACAAAAAAGATAAAGGGAAAGAAAAGGTCTCTGAGGACATCGCCCTAGACGACCAAATCATGGAAGAGCTAACTGCCAAAGACCCGTCGAAGAAAAATAAGGTGGATTACAACGTCTTAGCGCATCTGAGGAAGCTACCCTCGCAGCTCAGCATTCTTGACGCCCTTTTACTATCAAAGGAGGCGAGAGATTCATTAATTAAGGCATTACAGGACCCAGAACAATTCCAAGCTTTCCTGACTGAAGAAAAGATGAAAGATGAATTGGAAGAAGCGCACACGGCCGATGTCACTTTTGGTGATGAGGACCTTCTCCTTGGGACGTGCGAACACAATCACCCCATCTACGTCTCAGGATACTGCCATGATATAAAGATAGGCAAAATCCTGATCGATAACGGATCGTCTGTTAATTTCCTTAACGTGCGGGTGTTAAAGGAAATCTGCATGAGCGTCCAACATCTTGCTCGGGACAAGATCACTATCTCCGGGTTCGACTCCCAATCATCAAAGACTCTTGGATCTGTGATACTCACGCTACACTTTGGGGTGCTCGTCACGGACATTAAATTCCACGTCATAGACGCCAAGACGTGCTACAACGCTCTGCTCGGCCGACCATGGTTACACGAGTATAACATCATCCCTTCTATACAGTATCAGTGTATGAAATATTTTAGGGATGGTATCGAGTATACCGTGACGGGGGAATTGAATCCGTTTTCCGTAAACGAAGTTCGCAAATATGAAGATGCCAAATACTTCTTACCGAGTTTCGAAGACACGGAAAGGTGTCACAAGCCGGAGGATAAAACTAACGCTACCATCTCTGTCTTCGGCAGTGATACCGAGGAGGAAGAGGAGATAGTTTATTCGGGTCCGCCCCAATACACCAAGCCGGGACCATCTGCTCCTACATTGATCTTTGGTAGTGATTCGGAGGATGAGGTCCATGCTGTATTCTCTGCTCGACCCTCAATACGAGCTTCCGCTGATGAAGAGCAATGTCTGCAAGTCACCATGGTGCCGCTTAAACATTATAAAGAACTGGATGCGCTTGATACCGACAGTGTAAAGGAGCTGCAGACGTTCTATGTCCCGCCCAGGCGAGAAGGCGAGAAGGCAATTCTATTCTATCGCTCTGAAGAAAACAAAGTGGAGAAAGAAATCTGACACGGTGCAGATCCTACACTGGACAGGCTTCAACCCATCCGTCTACCCAGATATTATACAGAAGGCTTGAAGAGACTGTTGAAGCGCCAAGGAATACCCTTCCAACAGACCGTTAGAAAGGCCAAATTCTATGACAGGGTCTGGAACGTTCCCGGAACTCACCACAAGCTGCCTAGTGGGAGGATGGAGACGATCGGGCTCGGATACATTCGCTCCAAGAAACGAGAGCTGCTCCGCGACTGTTACGTCGTGCACGACTTCAATGAAGAAGCAGATGCGCAACAGGAGGACACTAATCCTGAACCAGTAAAAGTTCTTGATGTAAAAGTGCCCAGTCCGTCGTTTGAAGAACAAATGGACAGGCTTATAAGGGAAGCTGGTCAAAAAGTTCGAGACGATCATAACCGTGAAATAGCCATCTACGAGAAAGCCAAAACGCAACGCCTTCTTCAACAGGCCGTCAAAGATGAAAGTGTCGCCCCCTGTCAACCTGTTATAAAAAAGGCTCGACGTAGAGGTAGAAACAAGTCGTAAGGCCAAAAAGGCGTTCAACAGCAACAAAGCGGGACTAAGAAGCCACGCATACGGGAGTTGAGCGTTACTGATCTATCCCTCATGAAGAAAATGGGTCGAGCATACTCGTTTCCTCGGGACAAGACGAAGAAGATACTTGATCTTGCTCTAAAACATCAAATGCTTACACTGCCGGAGTCCAAAAACCCCGAACAAGCAGGCAAAGTCTCTGACCCAAACTATTGCTCTTACCATCGAGTAATAGGGCATCCTCTTGAAGATTGCTTCACCTTCAAGAATTGGGTTGAAGATCAGTATCAGCTTGGCAAATTCGCTCTGTCTGACAACTGAAGAGTAGCGCCGCCACAGAAGCACGAACCCAAAGCTACAAGAACAGAACCAACTCCACATTGGGATTGGAAGCGGATACGCACTTGTCACATGATAACAATATTAAAAGAAGAGCCCGAGAACATGGACAGCCTTCCCTGGTGCTTCGAAAACAGCAATGATGAGGTGATCTCAGAATTTCCGCCAGCTCCGAAAGAGCTGGAGGATGGAATACATACTACTGCAGATAACCTCATGAAAATTGAGTTGGGGACGGCGAACGATCCGCGACCGACATTTGTCAGCGAGCTACTATATGAAGAAAGGGTGGCTGCATTAAAAGACGTCCTTGTACATCACAAAGATTGCTTCGCATGGAACTATTCCGAGATGCCAGGACTAGATCCGGAAGTTGCCGTGCACAAATTGGCGATATTCCCGGACGTCAAGCCAGTCAAACAGGCGCCGAGGAGAATGCGGCTCGAGCTTGAGATGAGCATCAACGCCGAGGTCAAGAAGTTAATCGACTCTGGCTTTATCCAGGAGGTTCAATATCCTGAATGGATCGCTAACATCGTCCCGGTGATGAAGAAAAATGGGACGGTGCGCATATTTGTGGAATTTCGGGATCTCAACAAAGCCTGCCCGAAGGATGATTTCCCGGTGCCAGTCACCGAACTGATGATAGACAATATGTCCACTCATGAGGTCTTCTCCTTCATGGACGGCTCATCAGGGTATAATCAGATAAAGATGCATCCTGAAGACCAGAAGCATACCGCTTTCCGGACCTCTTTGGGAATATTCTGTTATAAAGTGATGCCCTTCGGATTAAAGAACGCCGGTGCCACTTACCAAAGGGCCATGACGAAGATCTTCGATGACCTTATACATGAAATCGTCGAGTGCTATATCGATGACCTCGTGGTTAAGAGCAAATCATACGAGGAACATCTCGAGCACTTAAAGACTGTATTTCGACGCCTTCGACAATACAACTTGAAGATGAACCCTCTCAAGTGTGCATTCGGAGTTTCTTCGGGCAAATTCCTGGGATTCATCGTCCGACACCGAGGCATCGAAATAGATCCGTCTAAGATCAAGGCGATCATTGAAATGCCTCCGCCGAGAACTCTCAAATAGTTGCGGTCTCTCCAAGGAAAGCTCGCATATATTAGGCGATTTATAGCCAATCTCTCTGGCAAGTGCCGCCCTTACAGTTACCTGATGAAGAAGGGAACTCCATTCGTCTGTGATAAAAAATGCCAGGGTGAGCTGGACGAGATTAAACAGTACCTGCAGAACCCGCCAGTGTTGGCTGCTCCGGTTAAGGGAAAGCCTCTCATTCTTTACACAACCGCCCTCGAAGGTTCTTTAGGCGCATTATGGGCGCAAGAGAATGACCAGGGGAAAGAAAGAGCACTCTACTATTTAAGTCGAGTTCTTCTGGGGGCAGAAAGCAACTACTCTCCTATCGAAAAAACACTGCCTGGCGTTGATCTTTGCGATAACAAAGCTCAGGCATTATGCATTAGCACATGAAGTCCGTCTCATTTCGAAGGTTGACCCCCTTAAATATTTGATGTCGAAGGCTATATTGACAGGTCGACTCGCTAAATGGGCTCTGCTCTTGATGGAATTCTCGATAACGTATCAACCTCTCAAGGCAGTGAAAGGCCAGGCCATCGCCGACTTTCTCGCTGAGCACCCGATACCCGCCGATTCTCCTTTGAATTGCGATCTTCCAGACAAACATGCGTTTGATGCGATCGACGGTGGTGATACCCGATGGGAACTTTATTTCGATGGAGCATCTTCCCTGAAGAAGCGCAGACAAAACGCCCCTATAATCAAATCGGGGATAGGCCTCATCTTCGTGACTCCACAAGGAGGAATAATGCGCTTCGCTTTCTCCTTAACAAAGCCGAGGACGAATAATGAGGACGAATAATGAAGCCGAATACCGCGCGCGGAAAACAGCAAAGCAGACGCGTTGGCCGAACTTGGTAAAAAACTGGCTGACGAGAACCTCGATGACGTTAGAATCATGGTACAAAGCCGTCGGGTGCTTGCCCCAGCAGAAGTACCTCCGGAATCATCCGAGGAAAAGGGAGCGACTGAGCAGACGACCTTACAAATAAAAGAATGAGAAAAGGCTGAGGACTGGAGGGAAGTCTTCATAGACTACCTTAAGTCCCATCGAATGCCCGAAGATGCGTCCACAAGATATCAGCTCATGAAACGGGCTCTATCTTTCGCCTTCGTCAATGATACTCTATACAAGAGGTCGTTTGATTCCCTGTGGTTGAGATGCCTAGGGCCTGACGAAGCGGAAAGGGTCGTTCAGGAAGTTCATGATGGACTCTGCGGTTCTCACCAAGCAGGCCCAAAGATGAAGATGAAGATTAAACGGATGGGCTACTACTGGCCCACGATGATTCAAGACTGCCTTGAGTATGCAAAGCAGTGACACTCATGTCAAATTCATGGGGATTTCATTCATCAGCATCCAAATCCGCTACACCCGACAGTGGCTAGCTGGCCGTTCGAAATGTGGGGAACTAACATAGTCGGCCCCATCGAACCAGCATCGTCCAGGGGACATCGTTTCATCCTGGCGACGACTGACTACTTCTTCAAATGGGCAGAGACAGTACCACTGAGGGAAGTGAAGATGGAGAATATCCTCCACTTCTTCAAGACGCACGTCATATATCGGTTTGGAACGCCAAGACGGATCATCTCCGATAACGGGCCAGCCTACAGAAGCTACAAGATCAGTCGCTTCGCACAGCAGCATAATATAGACTGGAGATATTCTTCAGTTTACAATCCGCGAGCTAATGGTCTAGCTGAAGCCTTCAACAAGACCCTGACGAAAATCATGAAAAAGACGGTGTCCCGAAATAAGAGAGACTGGCACGAGAGACTGCAAAAAGCTTTCTAGGCGTATCGAACTACGTTCAAGACGGCCACGAAGACAACGCCGTACGCGTTGGTATTCGGTACGGAAGCAGTACTCCCCCTCGAGATAGAGTTACCCTCTCTGCGAGTGGCAGTCTATTATGAGTTGACGAACGAAGAAAATGCTCACCTTCGGCTTGAGGAGCTTGATGCCCTTGATGAACCCGGCTCATAGCGCAACAAAATCTGGAAGCTTATAAAGCAAAGATGACGCGCTCATATGAAAGATTAACCCGACCGAGGACATTCCGCCATGGCGAACTTATGCTAGTGGTCAAAAGGCCTATGATCCCCAATCGCGCCAAGCGGGGAAAATTCGAGCCAAACTATGAAGGCCCATACATCATAGATAAAGTTTACCAGGGTGGGGCCTATCTACTCATGGACATGCACGGTGAAAGGCCTTTCAGGCCAATAAACGGTCGCTTCCTAAAGAAATATTACGCTTAATGAGCCACAGCCTAGGTCAATGATAGATGACGATGACTATGTCCGCTCGCTATCTTCCTAAGCTCAAGATTTACAAGCAGTAGCCAGCCTTCTTAATGACGGACCGAAACGTCCTTAAACTACTACCGCAGCATCCTTAGGCTGATGAGATGAATAAAAAAAAAGAAAAGAAAAAAAATGATGATAAAAACGGTATGTCCATAAGCAAAAAGGGCACGGATGAAAACCCGAAAGGGCTCCGTGAGTAAAAACAGCAGGGCTACCGACGAGTGTTCGTAAAAACCCGAAAGGGCGCGACCTCGTAAAAAAAAGAAGAAATAAAAAGAATAAAAAAAACGGTATGTCCATAAGCAAAATGGGTACGGATGAAAACCCGAAAGGGCTCCGTGAGTAAAAACAGCAGGGCTACCGGCGAGTGTTCGTGAAAACCCGAAAGGACGCGACCTCGTAAAAAAAAAGAAGAAAATAAAAAGAATAAAAAAAAAGGTATGTCCATAAGCAAAATGGGCACGGATGAAAACCCGAAAGGGCTCCGTGAGTAAAAACAGCAGGACTACCGGCGAGTGTTTGTGAAAACCCGAAAGGGCGCAAGCTCGTTAAAAGACACTTACAGGGTCCCCTCGACCTTGTGAGGAGAAACCACCCGCGTGAGATCCTTACGACTCACAAGGGAGCAACACACTTAAGGATCCCCACGATTCCTAAGGAGAAAATACACTTGCGAGATCCTCACGACTCGTAAGGAGAACTCTCTTATGGGACCCTCACGGTTTATAAGATTTGAAAGTCTTAAGTTACAGAGACCTAAACCTGTGCTTAAGCAAACCCCCCCCACAATTTTCGATATTGCCCTACAAGTGGTTCAATACTAACCCTTGTATATAATCTACGGGCGCGAATAAACATTCCCCTAACCAAATTTCATCCGTGATTGGGGATATGTACGCATGATGAACAACCCTTATAAGTCCTCTCGACTTACAAGGAGAAAACCCTCTTGTAGGATCCTTACGACTTACAGAGGAACATACACTTAGGAATCCTCACGATTTCTAAGGAGAAAATACACCTACAAGATCCTCACGACTTGTAGGGAGAAATACCTTTGTGAGACCCTTACGGCTCATGAAGTTAAAAGCCTTAGTCGACAGGACCTTAACCCTGTTCGCTAAGCCACCTTTGTTCAACATCGACGGAGGCAAATGATGATTCGCTCCTGGCAATATCCCAGTTGTAGCGGTACTGATGCCGAAATCAGTATTTAATTTCGGGTTTACGGCGGAAAGCCAGTAGGCCGTACATGCATATGAAATAGCCGAAATGATGGGGCAACTTGCAACAAAAAGCAGCAAGTGAAAATGTATGCATGAAAAATAGCCGAAATGATTGGGTAACTCACAATAAAAAGCAGCGAGTAAAAATAAAAATATAGCCGAAATGATTGGGCAACTCGCAATAAAAAGCAGCGAGTAAAAATAAAATAAACAGCCGAAATGATTGGGCACCGCGAAAAATAGCCGAAATGATTGGGCAATCGCGACCTTCCCGATATAAAAACTGAAATGATAGAGCATCGCGGAAATGAAACAAAAAAAAGAGAAATGATAAAACTTTGGCCCCACAGTTGAGATCACATCGATCCCTGTATACAATTCAAGGACGCAAACGAAGAGGGAATTATACTTTCCCAACAGGCTCCGCCAAAAAACGAAGCCAAATCTCGACGGTTCATCCCAACCCGGAAGAAATCAGTGTCTTCAGCAAATCCTTCGACTCGAGGAAACAAGTGTCCTCGACGAAGAAAATCCTGATTCGCGTCGACTCGTAGAGAAACCAGTGTCTCCGTGGGAAATTCTCGATCCGTTTCAACACCAGGGAAACAAATAATCCTTGGCAAATACCTCAACTCAGGGAAACAAACAATCCTTGACGAGAGCCTCCTGATTCGCATCGACTCGCAGAGAAACCAGTATCTCCGTGGGGAATTCTCGATTCGTTTCAACACCAGAGAAACAAATAATCCTTGGCAAATACCTCAACTCAGGGAAACAAACAATCCTTGATGAGAGCCTTTTAATCCGCGTCGACTCGCAGAGCAACCAGTGCCTCCGTGGGAAATTCTCGACTCGTTTCAACACCAGGGAAACAAATAATCCTTGGCAAATACCTCAACTCAGGGAAACAAACAATCCTTGACGAGAGCCTCCTGATTCGCGTCGACTCACAGAGCAACCAGTGTCTCCGTGGGAAATTCTCGATTCGTTTCAACACCAAGGAAACAAATAATTCTTGGCAAATACCTCAACTCAGGGAAACAAACATCCTTGACGAGAGCCTCCTGATTCGCATCGACTCGCAGAGCAACCAGTGTCTCCGTGGGAAATTCTCGATTCGTTTCAATACCAGGGAAACAAATAATCTCTGGCAAATACCTCAACTCAGGGAAACCAGCGTCCTTGAAGAGAGCGTCCTGATTCGCGTTGGCTCGCAGAGAAACCAGTGTCTCCGCGGGAAATTCCCGATTCGTCTCAACTTGCAAGATGAAGCCTCAGGCAGCAGGGATTAAAAAACTTGCTTCCTGAACAATGGGACCCTGCAAGTCGGTCTGAAACGATCTCTTGCATACTATTCACGGGTCTCACTCTCTAAAGTCGAGTTTCGACAAGGAGGGAAACAACCGCTTACGGGTCTTCTCGACTCATAAGAGGGAAAAATTCTCTTATAGGATCCTTACGACTTATAAGAGAAAACACACTTAGGAATCCTCACGATTCCTAAGGAGAAAACCAACCTACGAGATCCTCTCGATCCGTAGGGAGAAAAGTCCCTATGAGACCCTCACGGCTCATAGAGTTGAAAAGCCTTAGGCGACAGATCTGAACCTGCGGTCTAAGCCATTGCTATTTATTGAGGAAATCAAGATGCGTGCTCTATTATCTGTTAACCATGTTTACTAAGGTAGCATGTTGATAATAAAAGAAAGAAAAGGCGGAGAAATGACACAAGACATTACAAGAAATGTATATCTTTTATTCATAAACTTGATTGGGTACAAGATATATTGTATTGAAGAATAAAAAAAATATATACATTGTTTTTATTTACAAGTACAAACGATACTGTTTACCCCAATCAGAGTAAAGCTCTGTTCAAAGTCCAAGGCGGGAGATGAAGCAACGCTTCATCTTCCCCCAATCAGAAACAAAGCTTTGCTTTGAAAATTTAAACTTTAATAAATGAAGCAACGTTTCAGATCCTTTGCGCTGCGCGCGACGCGCCACGTGTCTAGCGCAGATACATTAGCGCAGCGTCCAAGAAGGCGTGCCCAATTAGAGCAAAGCTCTGTTAAAGGAAGCGCCGCGCCGCGCTCTGCGCTGTGCGACACGTAGCAGCGCAGTTGCGCTAGCGCAGTTGCGCTGCGCTGTGCGCTGCGCGACACGTGTCAGTGCAGATGCGCTAGCGCAGAAGAGGGGGCTAAGTGCCAAAGGCAATTTATCCATGCAAAATTACATGCACTTGATAATAACAAATTAAAATCATACGATGCACAAGCACAACAGAGAACTAAAATAAAAGAACCCTTAACAGACAATGAAGTACTTGATTAAAAAGAAAAATACTTATTCATTATTATTGTTATTACATTTAAAAAAGATCACCGAATACGGGATCAGAGAGACAAAGGTTCACAAAAAGAAAAATAAGATTATTCAGCTCCCTCTCCGTCTTCTCCATCACGTTGAAGCGGCGATCTTCCCGAGGGGTAGCCATCCAACGGTCGACGCCGCACTCCTGGAAAAAAGTGGCGATGACAACCCGACGAGCCCGTATCTGACTCAGCAAGTAGAAGGAGAAATCCCTTAGGGCTTTGGTGATCAAGAGCGCTTTGAAAAAGCTCTCGATTTTATCCTCGGCCACATCAAGCATTGCCGAGGACATCTCCGCCGGAGGAGGGGGAATGTCGGCGAGCACTGAGGCAAGGATCATCCGAAGCCAAATGGAACCCGGGGGAAGAGGAGACCCCACACGAGTCGAAAGCTCGTACATTGCAGCATCGCACCGCTCGTCCGAAAAAGAGGAGTCCACCAAGCGCGCAGCAAAACGGGGAACGATGTCCCGGATCGGCACTTCCCACGGTTGTCGGCGGGCGTGAGGACGGTTGCAAGCCATGATCGAAGAAGTTCTCTGAAGGTGAGAAAAGAAAAGGCTCGGCCTTGAGTTATATATAGACCCAAACACAGAAAATTCTGTGCGCAGTGGAATTATTTCCAAGACCCGGGAAATCGAAATTTCGAAGAAATACAAGTTTGACTTGAAAAGAGGAGATGAAAAGATATCTCAGGGGAAGCAACGCTTCCGATTCCCCCAATCAGAGCAAAGCTCTATCTTGAAAATCTAAATTTTAATAAATAAAGCAACGCTTCAGATCCTTTGCGCTGCACGTGACGCGCCACGTGTCTGGCGCAGATACGTCAGCGCAGCGCCCAAGGCAGTGCGCCCAATCAGAGCAAAGCTCTATTTTAAGCAAAATTAAAAGGAAGCAACGCTTCAGTTGCGCACGCACTGCACTGCGCGACACGTGTCAGCGCAGATGCGCTAGCGCAGTTGCGCTGCGCGACACGTGTCAGCGCAGATGCGCTAGCGCAGTTGCGCTGCGCTGTGCGCTGCACGACACGTGTCACGCGCTGGGGCATCTGCGCCAAACAGAATTAAAATTCTAAAGAAATCTTTTCTGTTCTTGTTAAAACAAGAAGATTTCCTTCTGTAAAACAGAAGCGCTTGGATCAAAGATCCAACGGTGGGGAAAATTCCCCAAATCACTCAGAGAAAGATCTCTTTAACAAATTTAACTAATTTATGGGCACTATAAAAAGGACCCTAGATCTCAATTCAAAGGCATCAATATCTTTCTAAAAAAAAAAAAGAAGAAAACTCTCGAGAACTCCTCAAGAACAACAGAAGGTAAAAACCTTTGAAAAAAGAGAAAGTTCTCTTATGAACAGATCATAGATCTAAAAACAAGATCAATGATCTTTAAAATAAAATAAAATTAAATAGTGCTTTGCACTTTTCATGAACCTTTGGTTCTCTGAGATAAGAAAAATAAGAAAAAACTTATTTTTCTTAGATCAAGAAATCAAATAGTGCTTCGCACTTCTGTTCTTGAATCTAAAAGATTCTCAAATTAATAGTGCTTTGCACTTATAAATCTGCACTGTTGCGCTCTTGGGCTGGCGCAAGCCACCAGAGAGCGCCACGTGTCAGCATCTGAACCAATTGCGCTATGCGCTTTTGAAACAGAGCCTTGCTCTCTAAAACTGGCGCAATTCACCACAGCGCGCCACGTGTCAACAGCGCAAGCGCAGCGCACTAGAACAGCGCTGTTGCGCTTGCGCTCACCAGAGCAGGACTCGTGTCCTCATCACAAGCGCTTGTGCTCAATAATTGGCGCAAAGCGCCTGACAAGCCACTATCAGATGATTAATGCGCTGCATTATTTACAAAAGGGCCAAGCCCAATTTAAAAGGGCCTAACAGGCCAAATTAAATGCAATGCATTACTTTAAAAAAGGGCAGAGCCCAAATAAAAGACAGATGCTGCACATCATTGATAAAAGGGCAGAGCCCAAATAAAGGTCTAATAGACCAAACAAAAATGCCATGCAGGAGCAGAGCCCCAGTAAAGGCCTAACAGGTCAAATGCAAATAAAATTTTGAACATTTTCAACTAGACTTAGCCCAATTCTGGCCGTAAATCCTTAAATTAAATTGAACTGAGCACAAATGCTCTCTCAAATCAATTTACTTCCGGTTCGAGGGTACATCTCCGAACTCCTCTGACACCTATCGTTGTAATCCTTCAACGACGTCAGAGAGGTGACGGGTCCCAACGACCACACATGAATATGGACTGCGGGGTCCTTAAACTCGTGGACCGAAACGTCCTTAAACTAATATTGAACCGGAACGTCCCTAAACTAATATTGGACCGAGACGTCCCTAAACTAATATTGGACCGAGACGTCCTTAAACTAATGTCGGACCACCACGTCCCTAAACTGGAATATGGACCGCAACGTCCCTAAACTACCTATGGACCACTACGTCCCTAAACTGGAACAATAGGGCCTCCAAACGCTCTTTTGCCGGATCTAAACGATCCTGTTTAAGTTGATCTTAGCCCCCAAACACGGCTAACGTATCCTTAAACATTCAAACGGATTATAAAACTCCAAATCAACCTTAGTTCAAGGGTACATCTCTGAACTCCTCTGACATCTGCCGTTGTAATCCTTCAACGACATTAGAGAGGCGACGAGTCCCGATGGCCAGATATTAAATGGATTATCACGTTAAGTTGATCTTAGTCTCAAACAGGACTATCGTATCCTTAACGAACGTTTAAGTTGATCTTAGCCGCAACGCGACTAATGCATCCTTAAACTAAAAACATCAAATCCAAATCTAAGTAAATACGGATTTGGACTAATCCACGTCCTACGGGCGACGGCATTACTCGGTCTCCGTATACAATCCACGGGCAACCACAAACAAAACAAACACACACGACACGAAGTGAAATTCTGGAGAAGGAGAAAGTTGTTACCGCGACGCGGTAGCGTAATTAACTGCAGGGGCTTGCGCCTGCAGGGAAGAGCGTCCCCACAATCAAAAACCCCTCTAGCGAGGGGGAATCTGACGAAGTCTGCTACATCGGCCGCATCCGTCTAAATCTCTGATACACGGTGCCATAAATCAACTTGGCATCTTCGGAGAGGTAGAAGGATAAAACCAATTAGCATCTGCCCCGAATCTCAGGCATAGACGTCCTAATGTCTCGGCCGCCATTCGAAGGGGAACAGATTCTGGCACGCCCGGTGGGACCTTTTCCTCTTTCCACTCCACACTTCGTGTGTCGTCTTCGCGAATCAATCGCGATTTGTTAACGGTTGCCTTTGGATTTCAAGTTACTAAGATTTGGTCTTTTGCCTGGCGCAGAACTCAAGATTCAATGGCATCTAACTGCACTAACTGCTCGAAATGCCACTGCAACGGACGCTCCACCTCCCCCGGAGGTGTGGCATATGGACCCCAAGCGGCTTCCTTCCTCGCTCTGCCAGTAGAACAGGTGATCCAGGCCACCACCGGCCTGTTTTTCGGGACCATGATCCCACCTACAAGCTTCTCTGCGCCAATACCCGCACCGGAAGTGAACAAGAAGTCGGTCTTCGACCGGCTCACTGCTACGACGACCCCTGTCAACGGGTCGCCCACTACCAAACCGACAGCCTCTGTTTTCACCAGGCTAAATCAGAACTCTAAATTGGCTGTCCCAAGGAAGGCAATAACTGCTGCTCCAGAAGTCGTCAAGGCGGCTTCCCCTATCAAAGAGTCAGTCTTTTCAAGACTGACGATTCCTGCTCCTGCCCCTGCTCAAGGATCCGTCTTCGACAGGTTGAATATCACCCCTCAAAAGACAACCTCAGTCTTTAAGAGGTTAACACCGGCGGCGCCTCATTCAGACAGGGGGCAAAAAGAAGATGTCTCAATCTCCGATCCAGTCCCAACGGCTCGTCGTGCTCGACGTCGCCATTGGCAACGAGTGAGGAAGGCAGGGGGCAACTCCCCCTTAGGGCTAACTCCACCGGCTCCAGTGGTGGAAGTCAACGCTGCTATTCCAACTGGGAACAGCTTTGAACTACTGAGGAGGGTACGTAAGAACTCTCCAACCGCTACATTGAAAAGATCTCCTCCGCCCGCAGAGAGAGTTCCAGAAATGAAGCAAGAACAGCCCCCTCAACGGCTGTCCTCAAAAATTTATAAAGTTTGGCGGAGAGTTCAAGACTCCGTAATTGACCCAGATCGCTCGCGTCAACAGAAAAAGGCGAAGGTACAAGAAGGAAAAAATCGCCCTATTAAACAGCAGGGGACAACAGCTGCTAGGATGTCCACTTCAACGGTTCCTTCAACCTCAACGGCCCACAAAAGAAGGAGGCCAGAGAAAACTCCCGCGTCAGCGGCAAAAGTTAAAAATGGTGAACCTAAACGCCCCAAGTCAGGGGGCATAACAGTTTATATGGTTTACATGGCATCGGGAAAAGAAGATAGCCGCATATCAACAGGTCATAGACCGCACACGAGGTCAGTGACCAAGGCTCAGGAGCAGCAGCAGAAGCTCCAAGAAATGATGAACGCTATGGCCGCACTTACAGGGCCAAAAGAAAACCTCGAAACGTCCTTGGATGAACGCCAAGAGGAAGAAACCGACGCCGAATTCCTTCGTCGGATATTGGAGAAGAAGGACAAAGAGGCTGCTGAACAAGCAGCCAATATACAGCGTATGGGCCTCCTCTTCCAAGACATGATATGGATGATGATACAACAAGATCCTCCGGCCGAAGAGCCTCCGATCGTCCTTGGAGACGATGGGGGAGAAACATCAAATCCTCCACCAGCTCTGTCGACGGCTAAAGAGGATACAATCTCCAAAGCTGATTTGGATGAGTACATTGCCCAACAAATACGGGTTCATCATGCGACCGAGGCAGCCGGTCAGGTCGTAAAAATGGGACGGCCATATCCGAGTTGGTACGATCAAATCAAGTACCCGCCAGGTTATACAATTCCCAAGTTCTATGTCTACAAGGGGACGGGCAATCCTCATCAGCATGTTGCCCAGTTCAGGGCACTCTGCGGCAACACCGGCGGTGATGACAAACTGTTACTTCGCCAGTTTGTTGGAAGCTTATCAGATACGGCGTTCGAGTGGTACTCTGAGCTCCCGAACGACTCTATTAAAACCTTCGCGAAGATGGAGCTGCTGTTTACTCAACGTTTTGCAAGTGCCAGTGAACGTACCCCGATGACGCCACTGATTAACGCCAGGGTAAAACCCGGCGAGACGTGGGTTCAGTACGCTATACGATGGCGGGACTTATGGTCGAAGTGCGAGCATCGCATTGAAGAAGCTCCCGCAGTGGGTATGTTTGTGGGAACCCTTGATCCACAAGCAACCATATCACAATTTATGATGTTTTTCAAGCCAACTACCTTCCAGGCCTTGATTAACAAACTAGTGCAAATGGATCAAATGGGCTATAAACCCCCTCTTCTAAGGCCGGACTCCCGAAATGACAAAGGGAAAGGGAAAAGCGATCGTCGTCGCTAATGCTCAACAACAACCGAGCGACTCGAAGCCGGTTGCTCGTCAAAATAATATGCGCCCGTACGTACCCCTTGAGGATAGGATGAGGCGTCCTTATTCCTTTCCCTGCGATAAAACGAGGAGGTTATTTGAGCTGGCGTTGCGCAACAGGCTCATAAATCTGCCAGACCCAAAACGTCCGTTGCAACCAAGTGACGTCAACGAACCTAACTACTGTCCTTATCATCGAGTACTAGGCCATCCGATCGAAGATTGCTACGTTTTCAAGAATTGGCTTGAAAACCAGTACCGACAGGGCAAGTTCGCATTATCTGACAAGTGGAAGGTGAATCCTCCGTAGCCCCATACCTCTAAGGGGACGAATACGCCGGGGGCAACATGCTCCGTCATTGAAGAAGCTCCTTGGGAGGTTGTATTATCGGCCAAGACAAAGAGGATGCTAAACGATCTTCAGACTGTCCAGCGGTCAAGTGGAAGAACCCGTTGGAACCGCAGGTCATTGAAGGGATGTTGAAGCCACGTCCAACTCCAAAGACCGATGGTGGTGGCTCAAGCACTCGCAACCATCCGTCAAAATCCTCGAAGAAGAAGAAAAAGAAGTCAAAGAAGCCCGTGAAGCCTGGCGACAAGCGCACAGACTTACAAAAGCAAATTGACGCGCTGGATGAATACAACCAAAAAGCACGGACTCCCATTACGCTCCCAGAGTTCCTCAATCACGTCTTTTAAGAAGAAAATGAGGGAGAAAGTTCATCGGATGAATCCGAGGAATATATGGCGAGCTGTCATATGATTTCCCATTCGATCATGAACGATGAGGAGACTCCTTGCACCGAAAAGCTGGGGGCAGATCCTGAACCAAAAGTTCTGGGGCCATCAGATGAAGTAATTGACGCACTCCTTAATGAAGCTCGGTTGAAAAGTAAAGTTGATCGAGAATGCGAGACGACCATATTTGAAAGGGCCAAGCGCCAGCGGCTTGATGAAAGAGCTGAGACGATCCCGTTGGAGCTAAACACCTCCGCTACCGACAAAAGCCAATTCAAGATGAGGAAAAAGTTTGCTAAGACCATATCAATGGGTATGAAGCTACCATCCTCTGAAGGAAGCATCACCAATGAAATAGAAATGCACCCGTCCTATTGCTTATATCATCAGAAGGTTTCGCACCCCACCCAAGAGTGCAAAGCTTTCGATAGATGGTGGCAAGGATACGTTGCTCATCGACAACGCTTTAAGCGGGAAAAGCGTAAAACTCGTCGAGAGCAAAGAAATACGACCGAAGGGATTAAAAGAACTACCGGCGATTGTCGCGTGGTCAACACCGGTGGGTCACAAGTGCCTACATTCGGGAGTGATTCTGATGAAGAGCTAGAACTTGCCCCTCTCTTTAAAGAGTCCGCTTCGAGAAAAGAAGAAGAGCTGAAGGTCTGCGAAAATATCCGGTTGTGGAATCGGACGCTGCCTGAAAAGAACCTCGGACCCTTGAACAGAAAAGATAAAGGGAAAGAAAAGATGTCTGAAGATATCGTCTTAGATGACCAAGTGGTGGAAGAGCTAAGCGCCAAGGACCCGCCGAAGAAGAATAAGGTGGATTACAATGTCTTAGCGCATCTGAGGAAGCTACCCTCACAGCTCAGCATTCTTGACGCTCTTTTGCTATCAAAGGAGGCGAGAGATTCGTTGATTAAGGCACTCCAAGATCCGGAACAATTCCAAGCATGCCTGGCCGAGGAAAAGATGAAGGATGAATTGGAGGAAGTGCATACGGCCGATGTCACTTTCGGTGACGAGGACCTTCTCCTTGGGACGTGCGAGCACAATCGCCCCCTCTATGTCTCAGGATACTGTCACGATATAAAGATAGGAAAAATCCTGATCGACAATGGATCCTCCGTTAATCTCCTCAATGTACGGGTCTTAAAAGAAATCTGCATGAGCGTCCAGCACCTTGCTCGTGACAAGATCACCATCTCCGGGTTTGACTCCCAGTCATCAAGAACTCTTGGGTCTGTGATACTGACGTTACGCTTCGGGCTACTCGTCATGGACATTAAGTTCCATGTCATAGACGCCAAGACATGCTACAACGCTTTGCTCGGCCGACCATGGTTACACGAGTACAACATCATCCCTTCTACACAACATCAGTGTATGAAGTATTTTAAGGATGGTTTCGAGTATACCGTGACGGGAGAACTGAACCCGTTCTCTATGAACGAGGTCCGCAAATATGAAGACGCTAAATACTTCTTACCGGATTTCGAAGATACGGAGAAATGTCACAAGCCGGAGAATAAAGCTAATGCTACCATCCCTGTCTTCGGCAGTGATACCGAGGAGGAAGAGGAGATAGTGTATTCGGGTTCGCCCCAGCACAGTAAGCCAGGACCGTCCACTCCTACGTTGATCTTTGGTAGCGACCCGGAAGATGAGATCCACGCTGTATTCTCTGCTCGACCTTAAATACGAAAGTCCGCTGACGAAGAACAAAGTCTACAAGTCGCCATGGTGCCGCTTAAACACCATAAAGAACTAGATGCACTTAATATCTACAGTGTAGAAGAGTTGCGGACATTCTATATCCCTCCCAGACGAGAAAGCGAAAAAGCAATTCTATTCTACCGCTCTGAAGAAACCAAAGTGGAGAAAGAAATCTGGCATGGCGCGGATCCTACGCTCGACAGGCTTCAGCCTATCCGTCTTCCCAGATATTATACGGAAGGTTTGAAAAAGCTGCTGAAACGCCAGGGAATATCCTTCAAGCAAACCGTTCGAAAAGCCAAATTCTATGACAGGGTTTGGAATGTCCCCGGAACTCAGCACAAGCTGTCTAATGGGAGAATGGAGACAAAAGGGCTTAGATACATCCGGTCAAAGAAACGAGAGCTACTAAACAGCTGTTACGTCATGTATGACCTTGATGAAGAAGCGGATGCTCAATGGGGGGACGCTAATCCTAAGCCAGTGAAAGTTCCAGATGCAAAGGAGCCCAGTTCGTCGTTCGAAGAACAAATGGATAAACTTATAAAGAAAGCTGGTCAAAAAGTCCGAGATGATCACAACCGCGAGACGGCCATCTATGAGAAAGCCAAGACGCAACGCCTTCTCCAACAGACCGTAAAGGATGAAAATGCCGCTCCTTGTCAACCTGTTATAAAGAAGGCTCGGCGCAAAAGCAGAAATAAGTCGAAAGGCCAAAAAGGCACTCAACAACAACAAAGCGGGGCTAAGAAGCCACGCAAACGGGAGTTGAGCGTTATCGATCTATCCCTCATGAAGAAAATGGGTCGAGCGTACTCGTTTCCTCGGGACAAGACGAAGAAGATACTTGATCTTGCTCTAAAACATCAAATGCTTACATTGCCAGAGTCTAAACACCCCAAACAAGCAAGCGAAGTCTCTGGCCCAAACTATTGCTCTTACCATCGAGTAATAGGGCACCCGCTCGAAGACTGCTTCACCTTCAAGAATTGGGTCGAAGATCAATATCAGCTTGGCAAGTTCGCTCTGTCCGACAACTGGAGGGTAACGCCGCCACAGAAGCACGAGCCCAAGGCCACGAAAGAAGAACCGGTTCCACATTGGGATTGGAAGCGAATTCGCACCTGTCACATGATTACAATATTAAAAGAAGAGCCCGAGGACATAGATGAGCTCCCTTGGTGCTTCGAAAACAGCAGCGACGAGATAATCTCAGAATTCCCACCAGCGCCAAAAGAGCTGGAAGATGGAATCCATACCACTGCAGATAACCTGAAGAAGATTGAGTTGGGGATGACAGACGATCCACGACCAACATTCATCAGCGAGCTGCTATCTGAAGAAAGGGTGGCTGCGTTAAAAGACGTGCTTCTACAGCATAGAGATTGCTTCGCGTGGAACTATTCCGAAATGCCGGGATTAGACCCAGAAATCGCTGTGCATAGATTGGCGATATCCCCGGACATCAAGCCAGTCAAACAGGCGCCGAGGAGAATGCGGCTCGAGCTTGAGATGAGCATCAATGCTGAGGTCAAGAAGCAGATCGACTCTGACTTCATCCAGGAAGTTCAATACCCTGAATGGATCGCCAACATCGTCCCGGTGATGAAGAAAAATGGGACGGTGCGCATATGCATGGACTTTCGGGATCTCAATAAAGCTTGCCCGAAGGATGATTTTCCAGTGCCAGTCACCGAACTGATGATAGACAATACGTCCACTCATGAGGTTTTCTCCTTCATGGACGGCTCATCAGGGTATAACCAGATAAAGATGCATCCAGAAGACCAGAAGCATACCGCCTTCAGGACTCCTTTAGGTATATTCTGCTACAAGGTGATGCCCTTCGGTTTAAAGAATGCCGGTGCCACTTATCAAAGGGCCATGACAAAGATCTTCGATGACCTTATACATGAAATCGTCGAATGTTATATCGACGATCTCATGGTTAAAAGCAAATCATACGAGGAACACCTCGAGCATTTGAAGACCGTATTTCAACGCCTTCGGCAATACAACTTGAAGATGAACCCGCTCAAGTGTGCATTCGGAGTTTCCTCGGGCAAATTCCTGGGATTCATCGTCCGACACCGGGGTATCGAAATAGATCCGTCCAAGATCAAGGCGATCATGGAAATGCCTCCGCCGAGAACTCTCAAACAGTTGCGGTCTCTCCAAGGGAAGCTCGCGTATATACGGCGATTTATAGCCAACCTTTCAGGAAAGTGCCGTCCTTACAGCCACCTGATGAAGAAGGGAACCCCGTTCGTCTGGGATAAAAAATGCCAAAGCGCACTGGACGAAATTAAACAATACCTACAAAACCCGCCGGTGTTGGCTGCTCCGGTCAAAGGAAAGCCCCTCATTCTTTACACATCCGCCCTCGAAGGTTCTTTAGGCGCGTTATGGGCACAAGAGAACGACCAAGGGAAAGAAAGAGCACTCTACTACTTAAGTCGAGTTCTGCTGGGGGCAGAAAGCAACTACTCTCCCATTGAAAAACACTGCCTGGCGTTGGTCTTCGCGATAACAAAGCTCAGGCACTATGCATTAGCACATGAAGTCCGTCTCATTTCGAAGGTGGACCCTATCAAATATCTAATGTCAAGGGCCATATTGACAGGTCGACTCGCCAAATGGGCTCTGCTCTTGATGGAGTTCTCGATAACGTATCAACCTCTCAAGGCAGTGAAAGGCCAGGCCATCGCCGATTTCCTCGCTGAGCATCCGATATCGGCTGATTCTCCTCTGAATTGCGATTTGCCAGACGAACATGCGTTTGACGCGATCGACGGTGGTGATACCCAATGGGAACTTTATTTCGATGGTGCATCTTCCATGAAAAAGCGCAAACAAAATACCCCTATAATCAAATCGGGGGTAGGCCTCATCTTCGTGACTCCACAAGGAGGGATAATGCGCTTCGCTTTCTCCTTAACAGATCCGAGGACAAACTATGAATCCGAATACGAAGCTCTGATAGCAGGCCTCGAGATCGCCATCGACATGGGAATTGAAAATCTCCTCATATACGGGGATTCTCAACTGGTCGTTAGTCAAGTAAACGGCGACTACCAAACGTGCAAGCCAGAGTTGGTAAAGTACGGCGAAAAGGTGCAACAACTGTTGACCCAAATTCCTTCCTACACTTTGGAAAACATACCGCGCGCGGAAAACAGCAAAGCAGACGCATTGGCCAAACTTGCTAAAGAACTAGCTGATGAGAATCTCGATGACGTTAGAATCATGGTACAAAGCCGTCAAGTGCTTGCCCCAGCAGGAATATCTCCGGAATCATCCGAAGAGAAGGGAGCGATTGAACAGACGACCCTACAAATAAAAGAACGAAGAAAGGCTGAGGATTGGAGGGAAGTCTTTATAGACTACTTTAAGTCCCACCGAATGCCCGGGGATGCGTCCACAAGACATCAGCTCATGAAACGAGCTCTGTCTTTCGCCTTCGTCAACGATACTCTGTACAAGAGGTCATTCGATTCTCTGTGGCTGAGATGCCTAGGACCTGACAAAGCAGAAAGAGTCGTTCAGGAAGTTCATGACGGACTCTGCGGTTCTCACCAAGCGGGCCTAAAGATGAAGTTGAAGATCAAACGGATGGGCTACTACTGGCCCACGGTGATTCAGGACTGCCTCGAATACGCGAAGCAATGCCACTCATGCCAAATTCATGGAGACTTCATCCACCAACATCCAAACCCACTACATCCAACGGTAGCTAGCTGGCCATTCGAAATGTGGGGGACTGATATAGTCGGCCCCATTGAACCAGCATCGTCTAGGAGACATCGTTTCATCCTGGCAACGACTGACTACTTCTCCAAATGGGCAGAGGCAGTACCGCTGAGGGAAGTAAAGACGGAGAATATCCTCCACTTCTTCAAAACGCACGTCATATATCGGTTTGGAACTCCACGACGGATCATCTCCGATAACGGGCCAGCTTACAGAAGCCACAAGATCAGTCGCTTCGCGCAACAACACAATATAGACTGGAGATATTCCTCGGTTTATAATCCGCGAGCTAACGGTCTAGTCGAGGCTTTCAACAAGACCTTGACAAAGATCATAAAGAAAACGGTGTCTCGAAATAAGAAAGACTGGCACGAGAGACAGCAAGAGGCCTTTTGGGCGTATCGAACTACATTTAAGATGGCCACAAACACAACGCCGTACGCGTTGGTATTTGGGACGGAAGCAGTGCTCCCCCTCGAGATAGAGTTACCCTCGAGTGGCAGTCCACTACGAGCTGACGGATGAAGAAAATGCTCACCTTCGGCTTGAGGAGCTTAACGCCCTTGATGAAATCCGGCTCATAGCGCAACAAAATTTGGAGGCCTACAAAGCAAAGATGACGCGCTCATATGAAAGACTGATCCGACCGAGGACATTTCGCCAAGGCGAACTCGTGCTAGTGGTCAAAAGGCCTATGATCCCCAATCGCGCCAAGCGAGGAAAATTCGAGCCAAACCATGAAGGCCCGTACATCATAGATAAGGTCTACCAGGGTGGGGCCTATCTACTCATGGACATGCACGGTGAAAGGCCTTTCAGGCCAATAAACGGTCGCTTCCTAAAGAGATACTACGCTTAATGAGCCACAGCCCAGGACAATGATAGGTGACGACGACCATGCCCGCTCGCTATCTTCCTAAGCTCAAGCTTTATAAGCAGTAGCCAGCCTCTCAATGTCGGACCGAAATGTCCTTAAACTAATAGCGGACCGAAACGTCCTTAAAACTAATACCACAGCATCCTTAGGCTGACGAGATGAATAACAAAAATATAATAAATAAAAACGGTATGTCCATAAGCAAAAAGGGCACGGATGAAAACCCGAAAGGGCTCCGTGAGTAAAAACAGCAGGGCTACCGGCGAGTGTTCGTGAAAATCCGAAAGGGCGCGACCTCGTAAAAAAAAGAGAAAATGAAAATAAAAAGAATAAAAAAAACGGTATGTCCATAAGCAAAATGGGCACGGATGAAAACCCGAAAGGGCTCCGTGAGTAAAAACAGCAGGACTACCGGCGAGTGTTTGTGAAATCTGAAAGGGCGCAACCTCGTTAAAGGACACTTATAGGGTCCTCTCGACCTTGTAAGGAGAAACCACCTGCGTGAGATCCTTACGACTCACAAAGGAGCAACACACTTAGGGATCCCCACGATTCCTAAGGAGAAAATACACTTGCGAGATCCTCACGACTCGTAAGGAGAACTCTTTTATGGAACCCTCACGGCTCATAGGATTTGAAAGTCTTAAGTTACAGAGACCTAAACCTGTGCTTAAGCAAACCCTCACAAACTTCCAATACTGCCCTACAAGTGGCTCAATACTGACCCTTGTATACAATCCACGGGCGCGAATAAACATTTCCCTAACCAAGTCTCATCCGTGACTGGGGATATGTTCGTATGGTGAGCGACCCTTGTAAGTCCTCTCGATTTACAAGGAGAAAACCCTCCTGTAGGATCCTTACGACTTACAGAGGAACATGCACTTAGGAATCCTCACGATTCCTAAGGAGAAAATATGCCTACAAGATCCTCACGACTTGTAGGGAGAAATACCTTTGTGAGACCCTTACGGCTCATGAAGTTAAAAGCCTTAGTCGACAGCGCCTTAACCCTGTTCGCTAAGCCACCTTTGTTCGACATCGACGGAGGCAAATGATGATTCGCTCCTGGCAATATCCTAGTTGTAGCGGTGCTGATGCCGAAATCGGTGTCTAATTCCAGGTTTACGGCGGAAAGCCAGCAGGCCACGCATGCATACGGAATAGCCGAAATAATTGGGCAACTTGCAATAAAAAGCAGCAAGTAAAAATGTATGCATGCAAAATAGCCGAAATGATTGGGCAACTCACAATAAAAAGCAGCAAGTAAAAATAAAATAAATATCCGAAATGATTGGGCACCGCGAAAAATAGCCGAAATGATTGGGCAATCGCGACCTTCGCGATATAAAAGCTGAAATGATAGAGCATCGCGGAGATAAAACAAAAAAATGATGCTAAAACTTTGGCCCTACAGTTAAGATCACATCGATCCCTGTATACAATCCAAGGGCGTAAACAAAGAGAGAACCATACTTTCCCAACAGGCTCCGCCAGAAGACGAAGCCAAATCTCGACGGTTCAGTCCAACTCCGAAGAAACCAGTGTCTTCAGCAAATTCCTCGACTCACGGATACAAACACTCCTTGACGAGAGCCTCCTGATCCGCGTCGACTCGCAGAGCCACCAGTGCCTCCGTGGGAAATTCTCGACTCGTTTCAAACCCCAAGGAAACAAATAATCCTTGGCGCTTGGGAAACAAATAATCCCTAGCAAACTCCTCGACTCACGGATACAAACACTCCTTGACGAGAGCCTCCTGATCCGCGTCGACTCGCAGAGCCACCAGTGCCTCTGTGGGAAATTCTCGACTCGTTTCAAACCCCAAGGAAACAAATAATCCTTGGCGCTTGGGAAACAAATAATCCCTAGCAAACTCCTCGACTCACGGATACAAACACTCCTTGACGAGAGCCTCCTGATCCGCGTCGACTCGCAGAGCCACCAGTGCCTCCGTGGGAAATTCTCGACTCGTTTCAAACCCCAAGGAAACAAATAATCCTTGGCGCTTGGGAAATAAATAATCCCTAGCAAACTCCTCGACTCACGGATACAAACACTCTTTGACGAGAGCCTCCTGATCCGCGTCGACTCGCAGAGCCACCAGTGCCTCCGTGGGAAATTCTTGACTCGTTTCAAACCCCAAGGAAACAAATAATCCTTGGCGCTTGGGAAACAAATAATCCCTAGCAAACTCCTCGACTCATGGATACAAACACTCCTTGACGAGAGCCTCCTGATCCGCGTCGACTCGCAGAGCCACCAGTGCCTCCGTGGGAAATTCTCGACTCGTTTCAAACCCCAAGGAAACAAATAATCCTTGGCGCTTAGGAAACAAATAATCCCTAGCAAATTCCTTGACTCACGGATAAAAACACTCCTTGACGAGAGCCTCCTGATTCGCTTCGGCTCGCAGAGAAACCGACGTCTCCGCGAGAAAATTCCCGATTCGTCTCAAATTGCAAGATGAAGCCTCAGGCAGCAAGGATTAAAAAACTTGCTTCCTGAACAATGGGACCCTGCAAGTCAATCCAAAATGGTCTCTTACGTACTATTCACGGGTCTCACTCTCCAAGGTCGAGTTTCGACAAGGAGGGAAACAACTACTTACAAGTCCTCTCGACTCGTAAGAGGGAAAATTCTCTTATAGGGTCCTTACGACTTATAAGAGGAAACCACACTTAGGAATCCTCACGATTCCTAAGGAGAAAAACCCACCTACGAGATCCTCTCGATCCGTAGGGAGAAGAGTCTCTATGGGACCCTCACGGCTCATGGAGTTGAAAAGTCTTAGGCAGCAGATCTAAACCTGCGGCCTAAGCCATCGCTATTTCTTAAGAAAGTCAAGATGCGTGCTCTACTATCTGTTGACCATGTTTACTAAGGTGGCGTGCCGAGAAGAAAAGAAAGAAGAAAGCGACGGAAAGAGCATCTGATCTACATTTGATTAAGCGTTCGAAACACATTCATTTATGCAAAAGATTCAGAACAAAAGATAAGACAAGCTAAAATAAAAAAAGGGGGTTTCCATTCATATTACTAAAAATTCTTACAATTATAAGAGCAATGAATAAGAGACATTATTCAAATTATTACAACGGTATAACCTCAGATCCGGGGCACGGATTAAGGAATTCAAAAGTAAGGCCATCCAGAGTTCTTCTGGCCTTTCTAATTATTCTTATGCGCAGCCTCTCGCGCTCCTCTGTGTCGAGATCCTCGGCAAGCCCTTCCGGCCTTCGATAAGCAGCAACTATCGTCATCTGCTGGAAGATTTGATGTAGGATGTCAATGAGGCTGTCCCGCTGTTTCTTCGAAATCAGCCCCGTCAGAACACTGAATGCACCTTGTCTTCGGCATCATCCAGCGCATTGAGCGGTAGGGCCTCATGAAGACCCGGAAGTGCTCTCCATATTGCTCCCAGCACGACTTTCAAAAGAGCCGAACGACGAGGTAGCAGCCAACCACCGCTTGCGTTCAGACGACCCATGACCTCTGCACATTGGGCGTCTGTAAACTCTTGGTTTTGTTGACGGCCCTGCGCACGAATATCCTCGTAGGTAATGAACTCGTGTAGAATGTATAGATGCACCGC
Organism: Agapanthus africanus; assembly: GCA_030015575.1. Taxonomy (NCBI): domain Eukaryota; kingdom Viridiplantae; phylum Streptophyta; class Magnoliopsida; order Asparagales; family Amaryllidaceae; genus Agapanthus; species Agapanthus africanus. The sequence goes on from JASDDO010000019.1 coordinate 31,196,720, forward strand.
CATAATGCCTGAAGGAAGCAACATTGGAAGATTAGCAATGAGGAAAAGGTATAGGGAGTTAAAACTCCTCGAGAGCAATGCTCTATAAACAGGAGTGGCACCTGTCAAAAACCAGTCATGAGGAGAATTTAAGGAAAATTCCCTAAGAACATTGAGAGCTTTGCTCTGAGAAAAAAATGATATAATAATAATAATAGCATCAAATGCCATGAAGAACCCTTAAGAGGTCTTCTATATGATTTGGAAGGAGCAAAGCTCCATTAATTAAGAAAATCCAAGGGAAACCTTTCGGAGAGCAGAGCTCTATTAATGGAACCCTAATAGGGTTCCCTTTAGTTCTCTTTAGACCTCTTTAGAGCAAAGCTCTGCTAAGTGAAACCCTAAATGGGTCTTCTTTAGATCAGGGATCTATTGAGAGAAAAGCTCTTAAAGCTGATTTAATTTAATCAAAATTAATATTTTTACCTAAAATTCTCTAAAGTTTGAACTTTTAAAAAGTGTCTAAACAAGAGAGCAAGGCTCTGAGTTCTGAAAGTAAAAATCTGAAAGATGATAAGCATCTGTGGGGGACCAAAGGTCCTATTTATAGGCATCGAGTGCCTCTTCAACTTCCAAAAGGTGCCGCGACGGTTGGGATTCTGACACCGTTGCGCTTGCGTTTGGAGGCCACGTAAGCGCAGCGGTGGGGGGCATTTGTTTACCCAAATCAGAGCAAAACTCTGTTCAAATTCCAAGACGGGAGATGAAGCAACGCTTCATCTTCCCCCAATCAAAAACAAAGCTTTGCTTTGAAAATTTAAACTTTAATAAATGAAGCAACGCTTCAGATCCTTTGCGCTGCGCGCGACGCGCCACGTGTCTAGCACAGATACATTAGCGCAACGTCCAAGAAGGCGCGCCCAATTAGAGCAAAGCTCTGTTAAAGGAAGCGCCGCGTCGCGCTCTGCGCTGTGCGACACGTGGCAGCGCAGTTGCGCTGTGCGCTGCGCTGTGCGCCGCGCGACACGTGTCAGCGCGGATGCGCTAGCGCAGAAGAGGGGGCTAAGTGCCAAAGGCAATTTATCCATGCAAAATTACATGCACTTGATAATAACAAATTAAAATCATACGATGCACAAGCACAACAGAGAACTAAAATAAAAGAACCCTTAACAGACAATGAAGTACTTGATTAAAAAGAAAAATACTTATTCATTATTATTGTTATTACATTTAAAAAAGATCACCGAATACGGGATCAGAGAGACAAGGGTTCATAAAAAGAAAAAGAAGATTATTCAGCTCCCTCTCCGTCTTCTCCATCACGTCGAAGCGGCGATCTTCCCGACGGGTAGCCATCCAACGGTCGACGCCGCACTCCTGGGAAAAAGTGGCGATGACAACCCGACGAGCCCGTATCTGGCTCAGCAAGTAGAAGGAGAAGTCCCTTAGGGCTTTGGTGATCAAGAGCGCTTCGAAAAAGCGCTCGATCTTATCCTCGGCCACATCAAGCATTGCCGAGAACATCTCCGCCAGAGGAGGGGGAATGTCGGCGAGCACTGAGGCAAGGATCATCCGAAGCCAAATGGAACCCGGGGGAAGAGGAGACCCCACACGAGTCGAAAGCTCGTACATTGCAGCATCGCACTGCTCGTCCGAAAAAGAGGAGTCCACCAAGCGCGCAGCAAAACAGGGAACGATGTCCTGGATCGGCACTTCCCAAGGTTGTCGGCGGGCGTGAGGACGGTTGCAAGCCATGATCGAAGAAGTTCTCTGAAGGTGAGAAAAGAAAAGGCTCGGCCTTGAGTTATATATAGACCCAAAAACAGAAAATTCTGTGCGCGGTGGAATTATTTCCAAGACCCGGGAAATCGAAATTTCGAAGAAATACAAGTTTGACTTGAAAAGAGGAGATGAAAAGATATCTCAGGGGAAGCAACGCTTCCGATTCCCCCAATCAGAGCAAAGCTCTATCTTGAAAATCTAAATTTTAATTAATGAAACAACGCTTCAGATCCTTTGCACTGCGCGCGACGCGCCACGTGTCTGGCGCAGATACGTCAGCGCAGTGCCCAAGGCAGTGCGCCCAATCAAAACAAAGCTCTATTTTAAGCAAAATTAAAAGGAAGTAACGCTTCAGTTGCGCAAGCACTGCGCTGCGCGACACGTGTCAGCGCAGATGCGTCAGCGCAGGTGCGCTGCGCTGTGCGCTGCGCGACACGTGTCAGCGCATATGCGCTAGCGCAGTTGCGCTGCGTTGTGCGCTGCACGACACGTGTCACGCGCTGGGGCATCTGCGCCAAACAGAATTAAAATTCTAAAGAAATCTTTTCTGTTCTTGTTAAAACAAAAAGATTTCCTTCTGTAAAATAGAAGCCCTTGGATCAAAGATCCAACGGTGGGGAAAATTCCCCAAATCACTCAGAAAAAGATCTCTTTAACAAATTTAACTAATTTATGGGCACTATAAAAAGGACCCTAGACCTCAATTCAAATACATCAACATCTTTCTAAAAAAAAAAGAAGAGAACTCTCGAGAACTCCTCAAGAATAACAGAAGGTAAAAACCATTGAAAAAAGAGAAAGTTCTCTTATGAACAGATCATAGATCTAAAAACAAGATCAATGATCTTTGAAATAAAATAAAATTAAATAGTGCTTTGCACTTTTCATGAACCTTTGGTTCTCTGAGATAAGAAAAACAAGAAAAAACTTATTTTTCTTAGATTAAGAAATCAAATAGTGCTTCGCACTTCTGTTCTTGAATCTAAAAGATTCTCAATTAATAGTGCTTTGCACTTATAAATCTGCACTGTTGTGCTCTTGGACTGGCGCAAGCCACCAGGGAGCGCCACGTGTCAGCATCTGAACCAATTGCGCTATGCGTTTTTGAAACAGAGCCTTGCTCTCTAAAACTGGCGCAATTCACCACAGCGCGCCACGTGTCAACAGCGCAAGCGCAGCGCACTAGAACAGCGCTGTTGCGCTTGCGCTCACCAGAGCAGGACACGTGTCCTCATCACAAGCGCTTGCGCTCAATAATTGGCGCAAAGCGCCTGACTAGCCACTATCAGATGATTAATGCGCTGCATTATTTACAAAAGGGCCAAGTCCAATTTAAAAGGGCCTAACAGGCCAAATTAAATGCAATACATTACTTTAAAAAAGGGCAGAGCCCAAATAAAAGACAGATGCTGCACATCATTGATAAAAGGGCAGAGCCCGAATAAAGGTCTAATAGACCAAACAAAAATGCCATGCAGGAGCAGAGCCCCAGTAAAGGCCTAACAGGTCAAATGAAAATAAAATTTTGAACATTTTCAACTGGACTTAGCCCAATTCTGGCCGTAAGTCCTTAAATTAAATTGAACTGAGCACAAATGCTCTCTCAAATCAATTTACTTCCGGTTCGAGGGTACATCTCCGAACTCCTCTGACACCTATCGTTGTAATCCTTCAACGACGTCAGAGAGGCGACGGGTCCCAACGACCACACATGAATATGGACTGCGGGGTCCTTAAACTCGTGGACCAAAACGTCCTTAAACTAATATTGGACCGGAACGTCCTTAAACTAATATCGGACCGAAACGTCCCTAAACTAATTGTTCCCCTCCGAAAGACGGCGCATAAGACTGCGATGTCTTGGCACTGAGATTCGGGGCAGATACTAATAGGTGCTATCCGTCCACCTCTCCGAAGATGCCAAGTTGATTTATGGCACCATATATCGAAGGTTTAAACGGATGCGTCCGATGTAGCATACTTCGTCAGATTCCCCCTCGCTTGAGGGGTTTTTGATTGTGGGGACGCTCTTCCCTGCAGGCGCAAGCCCCTGCAGTTAATTACGCTACCGCATCGCGGTAACAACTTTCTCCTTCTCTAACTGGTCACTTCGTGTCGTGGGTGTTTGTTTTGTTTGTGGTTGCCCGTGGATTGTATACGGAGACTGATTTATGTCGTCGCCCGTAGGACGTGGATTAGTCCAAATCCGTATTTTCTTAGATTTGGGTTTGGGGTTTTGGTTTGAGGATATGTTAGCCATATTTGAGGCTAAGATCAACTCAAACGTTTGTTAAGGATTCGTTAGTCCAATTTGAGACTAAGATCAACTTAACGGGATCGTTTAGATACGACAAAAGAGCAATTGGCTCTATTGTTCCAGTTTAGGGACATAGGGGTCCATTGCATGTATGGCCGCCGGGACCCGTCACATCTCTGACGACGTTGAAGGATTACAACGACAGATATTAAAGGAGTTCAGAGATGTACCCTTGAACCAAAGTAGATTGGGGGATCTAGAGTCCAATTTGGGACTAAAGTCTGTTTGAAGGTTTAAGGACACGTTAGCCATATTTGAGGCTAAGATCAACTTAAACGGGATCGTTTAGATCCGACAAAAGAGCATTTGGGCTCTATTGTTCCAGTTTAGGGACATGGTGGTCCATTGCCAGTTTAGGGACGTGGTGGTCCAATGGTAGTTTAAGGACGCATAAGTCCATGGGTTTAAGGACCCCACAGTCCATATGGGTGTGTTTAAGGACGCATTAGTCCGTTAGTTTAAGGACGCATAAGTCCGCGGGTTTAAGGACCCCACAGTCCGTATCTTGGTTTAAGGACGCATAAGTCCATGAGTTTAAGGGCCCCACAGTCCGTATTGATGTGTGGTTGTCGGGACCCGTCACCTCTCTGAAGACGTTGAAGGATTACAACGACAAATATCAGAGGAGTTCAGAGATGTACCCTTGAACCAATGAGTTGGTTGAAAGAGAAGATGTGCTCAGTTCAAGATGATTTGAGGACTTATGGCCAATTTGGGCTAAGTCCAATTATGTTTGAAATATTGGCCCTTTGTTGGTCCATTGAAGAAGAGGCTTTGCCTCTATAAACTTAGCCAATTGGGCTAAAGCTAGTGTTAAACACTACAGACCAACAGTGTTGAACACTGGGAATAAGATTAGCAAATTAGTGTTAAACACTAAAAGTTAATCAGTGTTAGCAACAGGGCTTTCAAATTAGTGTTAACACAAAAGCAAATCGGTGTTAAACACCGGTAGCAGAGATTTCAAACTAGTGTTAAACACTAAAACAAATCAGTGTTAAACACCGGGAACAGAGTTTTCCAATTAGTGTTAATCACTAAGAAAATCAGTGTTAAACACTGCAAATAGAGTTTTCCAAATTAGTGTTAAACACTAAGAAAATCAGTGTTAAACACTGCAAATAGAGTTTTTCAATTAGTGTTAAACACTAAGGAGGGAGGGGTCACGTGCGGACACGTGAGAGCGCCCTGATTTCCCTTATTTTATTCTGCAGATCAGTGTTTAACACTTTTAATTTCCTGGCCATCACGTGTGGGCACGTGATAGAGGCCCCCGCTCTGGTCTGTTAGAATGCTCATTAGGGGTCACGTGGTGACACGTGAGGGCGCCCTAAATGTGGAGCCAGATCTCCTTTTCTTCGTTCTGTAAGTAAGCGTTAAACACTTTTTATGTTTTCTTTGGAGCATCACGTGCTGCCACGTGAGGAGGATTAGTGCGCTGATGGTTAGAGCATCAGCCAAGGGGTCACGTGGGAGCACGTGAGAGCGCCCAAGGCCTTTATTTCTTTTGCTTTTTCTTTCTGTGTTTCGGGGGTCACGTGGAGCACGTGATGGCATCAAAAAGTGGGGCCAGATCCCCTTTATTTTGTTCTGCAAACAAGTGTTTAACACTTTTAATTTTCATAGCCATCACGTGTGGGCACGTGATGTATACTCATGCCCTGATTTATTAGAACATTTATTAGGGGTCACGTGGTGTCACGTGAGAGCGCCCGGAATTGTTTCTGCCTTTGCTTTTGTTCCATATATAATAAGGGTCACGTGGGAGCACGTGAGGTATTGCCTCAAAGCTTTCCTCTTCTCATTTTGGGGGATCTGTTCAGGGGTCACGTGGGGCACGTGACCCTAGTTCTTTTCAGAGATCTTTTAAGAATTGAATTCTCCTTATCTCTAAGAATTAAATTCTTATTTAGGGTAAAACCCTAATTTTGATTCTGGAGGAATTAAATTCCTATTTTGAAAGAATTAAATTCTTATTTAGGGTAAAACCCTAATTTCTTTTTAAAGGAATTAAATTCCCAGATATGTAAAAGAATTAAATTCTTGATTAGGGTTAAACCCTAGTTTTGTTTTAGGAGAATTAAATTCTCAAAACTCAATTCCTCTTCTAAGTTTAGGATCTGCATGGCAGGATCTCGACCCGATGAGAATTAAATTCTCAACTTATGGGGAGATGTGCTCTGTGCAGATCTTCAACCAGAAGAAGAACTAAGTTCTTTTTGTATAAGAGTTAAACTCTTGGATTTTGAGAATTAAATTCTCTTTAATGAAGTTTTGATCCTTTTTCCCTTCTCACCTAGGGTTTTTCTTTGTTGAGAATTAAATTCTCCTTTCTTTTCTTCTCTGTTGAGAATTAAATTCTCCTCTCTCTGTTCTTCTCTCTGCCTATCTCTTCCTTTTGTGTGTCTCTTGACTCCTATTTATAGGAGAAGCAGCCGAGTCAATTAGTTTTTGATGAATCTTTCATTGAGAGATTTGATTTGTATCCATAATTCATTTTGGACCTTTGGATTATTAGGTAAATTTTATTCACCATTGGATTTTAAATCCAGAGATTCTCCTTTGTTATTTCGGTTAGATTTTACGGGGAAATCTTCCCAAATTTGAGATTTTCCTATAGATAGATGATATTTAATCACCTTTAAATCTTTAATGCAACCGGTTGCTTTTGGAAAGATTTGAGAGGTCTTTTCTCAGAATTTAATTCTGTTAATAAATGGGCTTTGAAGTCGGTCACGTGTGGCCACGTGACCCTTGGTCACGTGTGGGCACGTGACCCCCTTGGAACGAGCCTTCTTCTTTCTTTTTGCGCTCTGTCTTCTGGTTGCTGCTTAACCGTCACGTGCCGTCACGTGACCCCTGGTCACGTGTGAGCACGTGACCCTCGTCTGGACCCCTTTTCTTGATTTAACCGGAGAACAACTCTGCTGCTTTTGAGTATCACGTGCTAACACGTGACCCTGGTCACGTGGGAGCACGTGACCTTTTCTGAAGCATTTTCTTTGATTTTATCAGGGAACCGGTTTGCCTTTGAAGCCGCTTTTAATTGTCACGTGCCAACATGTGACCCAGATCACGTGGGAGCACGTGACCCTTTCTGAAGCCCTTTTCTTTGATGTAGTCGGGAAGCTGAATTTGCCTTGCTGATGCTTTTAGATGTCACGTGCCAACACGTGACTGCTGGTCACGTGTAAGCACGTGACCCTTTTCTGAAGCCTTTTCCGTAAGCTTTCCAGATTTTAAATCAGGAAACAAATGCCCCCACAGCGTTGTTCTCACGTGTCCGCACATGAGTGCGACGCTGTCACCTTTTGTGACCGTTGGATTCCTCTAGGGATTTGGGGAGATGAAACGTTTCCATCACCTCTTATAAATGTTCATGTCCCTTCCGAAGAGCCTTCACTTTGCTTATCTCCTTCCTTTGAGAAATTTTTCTGAGAATTTAATTCTCTTCTTCCAGAGCTTAGTTCTCTGCCTTGAAACATTTTCAGAGTTTAACTCTGTTTAAAAGGACTCTTCCTCCTCAGGTAATGTTCTTGGACAAACAGTAAATTTTCACATTCCTTTGGATTTTAAATCCCAAAACAAGGGTTTTTACTCTTTTTCAACAAGGAACCCATTTTTCTTCAAGTTTTTCCATAAGAACAGGAAACCACCTAACCTTCGAATTGTAGATCTTTTAGGGTTTAGATGATCTTTGGGGAGATGATGATGGCGTTTCAACTCCATGGAATTTAATTCCATCCAAAAATATTTCTGGGAATTTAATTCCCTTTTCTTAGTAAGGAATTTAATTCCAATGAAGAACTCAGTTTCTTCACACGGAGGCTTCTTGGGGCTCTCGACCCGAGGTTGTCCTTCTGCAATTAATGCAACAGGAGCTTTGTAATGATGTCTTCTGTGGGAATTTAATTCCTTTGATCTTGTTGGATCTATTGTAGAGCCCGAGGCAGATCCTGTTGGGGGGAATGTGTAGGGTTACCATTCTTTATTAAATGAGGATATTCCCTTTGTTTTATTGTAACCATTTGGTCTCATTATTAATGAGCCGTCATCCTGATTCTGTGGGGCCCATGTGTTTTGTAGCCAATGGTCCCAGAAAACTCTGTTGTTGCTTTCTTTAACTAGTCTTCCTGTTCATGCATGGATATATATCGCTGACTTTGCTTTTAACGGTCTCCTTTTATTGGATTTCAGGTGCGATGGCTTCTGTTCCGTGCTTTCCCTTTTCTCGCTCGGAGGTTGCTTTTCCTCAGTCGCCATCTGATGAGGAAGCGATGGCGATGATCCGGGCCCATGACCCGAACTGTACCAACCTTCTTCAATGGGGATCTTGGTATAGTCAAATTATTCAGGGTCGCCGGAGTTTTCTTTGCGCGGTACCGACGGAGCCCACTTTCCCATTCTTACCGATGGATCCTCCGAGGACGGTTTTTGCTGTGGAAATGCCCAACTGGACTCCAACGGGGAGGCTCGAGCCTTCGACGACCGGTATTCCGAACCATCCGATCCCGGCCATAGACATCTTGGGGCGGCGTATCTGCCAGGGGTGAGGCCCACCCGTGGGGGCAAATTTATAAGATAGGGCTTACTCCTCGGCACCCTACGGGCTACCTTCTTTGGGCTCGCTACATCCTTTCTGCCCATCGTGCGCGGTTGCAGAAAGTCGGGCTTTATTAGGCAATATACGCGTCACTCTTTCATTATAAGTCTCCGCATGTCTGGTGGGTCAAGGCGTTTTTAAACCAATGGAATCCTCCCACCAACACTTTTATTCTAGGAGATCGCGAGGTCTCGATTTCTCTGGTAGAATTTTATGAAATCTCGGGACTGCCAATCAGGGGTGCACTGTATGAGGAGTTGTTGCCTCCTGACGAGTATGTTTTTGAACCCGAGCCCGCCCCAGTTGACGGCCTGTCTGCTGAGAATGCCGTCTGCCACAAGCGTCCCAGTTTAATCAAGGCGCTATGTATCTTCGACCGATTATTCACTGAATCCGAAGAGCAGGGTGTTACTTTCAAGAGTTTCATTGCCTGCTTCCTTCGCGAAGATGTCGTGTCGAAGACAGCTCCGAAGTTCGCCAACATTAAAGACCCCTTTGGGTTTGGTCCGAAGAAGCTGCCGACCACTGAATCGGATCTACCTCAATATTATATCCCCATCATGTCGCCGATGTCTTTTGAGTCCATTGCAGCACCCGGTATGGATGAGGAGACGTTCTTCGTGGGGTTTGTCAGTGTCTGGCTCAGTTGGTTCGTTATCCCCATGCATCGCCGCTTCATGAGAGCCTCGGTTATCTACCCGGCTCATCGTATTGCTGAGGGGACGCGATTGGCTATCGGCATCCCGGCGTTGGCGCATCTTTATCATGGGTTGGGCACCGCAGCTAATACCTCTACTCCTGGCGTGGATGTGGTAAACTTTTCGCTTCATTATTTCACGTCCTGGATCGAAATGCACGTGTTGGGGGCTTTTGCCATGCATCAGAGGCCCTCATTTTACGATGCCTACCCCTTTCCACGACTTATGCGATTAGTGGATGCTTCTGCCGCCGACCCGACTCAGTTCAGGGCTATTCGGGTGCTGATTTCTCCTTACGCTGCCGCTGGCGGGATGGTTTTTAATGATCGGGTCTTGTCTACTCCCTCAGGTCCAGTTCAACAACTCTGGGATCTGTCAAAAGACAACGCACCTTCTTTGAAGCCCCGGGAGGCCGCGCACTTGTATACAATTAGACCGGGCTACTTGGTGTTTCGCCAGGACAGTGCAGCTCTTTTCATGCGGTACAATCCGTATCGATTCACCCGACAACTTGGATGCGACCAGGATGTTCCTTTCGAGGCTTTTATAATCGCCCCAATCCCTTCGCTCGATGCTGTTCGTGATGCCGCTCATCATTTCATGAGGCTAAACACCGGCTCCCACTTCATTATACCTAAAGCTGAATACCTGCCCCGGTGCGTGGGCGCGTTTACGGGTTGGTATCTTCATCGGGTCAGCCCAATCATTCTTGAGGAAAGGAGGGTGCTTCTTGGCGGCGATGCCCCTCCTATGGTTCCAGGAGCTAAGCTACGACCGAGGGCTCCGGTCCGCTTCCCTCTAAGGGATACCGGCACTGCGCTCGTCCTAGGAGAATCGGAGGTAAACCTTACTCCAACGGCTGGTATGCCCCTGGGTTCCCGCTCGCGAGGTGGAAGGGCCCCAGTAGTAGCACCACCGCCTGTGGCAGCACCGCCCCCCGTGGCATTGACAATGACAGTGTCATCCTCAGTCGTGGCACCGGGCGAGGGTAATAGAGATGAGGGCGTCGTAGGCGATGTGGGTCAGCGCCGCCCTAAGGCTTCGCGAGGGAGGAAACGGTCATCCTCGGCGACCGGCTCTGGGTCTAAGCGGCGGAGGAAAGCGGCCACCAATTTGCTCGATTCTTTGGCGGAGTCTGAGCCTACTCTTGAAGACGAGCCGTTGGCCCTGCAAGAGTCAGACGCTGGACTTCCTTTCCCGAGTTCGGCCGATGAGGAGGCCGCACAGTTGGCCGAGGCCATACGGCGTTCCAAAGACGTGTCTCATAACGCCAGGGTTCCGAAGAAGTCCTATCCCGCTGTAATCTTTTACGAAGACCCTTCGTGGATTCGGCGGCGATTTATCGGTCCTTTGGAGGAATGGGGGGAAAGGGCTCTGAAGCAGGCCGCTTCAGAGGACGCGACGGACGCGCTTTCTTTATGGACCGGCGGCCATGAGTCTACCCTTGAACCCCGGCGAGCACGCCTCCTTGAGAAGGAGCAGCGGCTTGAAGAAGCCATATTGAGGGCTTCTTTGCGCATCGGTACGTTGTTGTTCTTTTTTGTAGTTTTTCCAGATTATTCACGCCTGTATATATGCATCCTTACTCTTATGTGAATCGTGCAGAATCTTCGACGCTGGGGGAGCTCCCTACGGGCTCGTTGAAGCTAAAGCCTGTCGAAATTCCCGATGAAGCGTTGCTCGATGTGGAGGGGGCTGATGAGGCTGCTCTTCTTGCAATAGAGCCTCCAGTGGCAGTTCCTGATCATGAAGCGCTTGCTCCTTTGGTGGTTTCCGCCCCAATGACTCTTCCCGAGGGTGGCCCAGAGGCTGAGAGAGAGGTAATCGGGACTACCCTCCTTTTGTTGGAGCCCGACGTCACGGCGGAGGCCGTTGAAGCTGCAATCCCCCCGGCTCAGAATGGGCGGAGTGTTGAAGGTAACCTTCTGAATTTTAAATTAGCAACCTTTCCGTTGTCTGAACTCTTTTGTCTTTCCCAGAATTGCGCGGTTTGGCGGCCTCTATCGCTGATTTTTCGCTTTGACAATCATTTCAGCGTTTATTGGAGATGGTAGCTCCGCAGGCGATCTCCCCTCAGCGCATTGTCCTTTCCTCCGGGCAAGGTTAGCGTCATTCGCTATTTTTTTTATCATAGCATTGTTGCCCTTTTTACGAAATGGCGTTGATGTCTCTTATAGTTTTGGAAGCTGACGACGAGGCCGAGATCATTGAAGGGCCAGGGGAACCTTCAGCTCCTACTTGCATGACTGTCGGTGAGCGACATTTCATCATAATCCTGTTTGTTCTGTGCTTAAGAATTTTATTTACATCTTTCAAATTTGAACAGCTCTGCCAGTCTCCATGGCGTTGGAATCACGCATCATGATGCCGCCCGACCCTTATGCTTTGCGGGCTTCAGAACGCTTGGCCCAATTAAGCCTTGTCTCCCTGTCGTCTTTTATCGAGGAGCTTCGTGCTGGCAGTGCAACCACAGCTGAAGTATTTGCTGCCGAGGCTAACGGTTCTCTTCCTTTTCTTGCCACCTACCATAGCGAAGAGGTGGTGCGAGTCTGGGTGGAGTTCTGTCGGTAGGTGGAGGCTTGCTTGCACGCACTTGAATGTTCCCGTCTTTCTTCGGAGGTCGTGGCTGCAAAGGCGGACTTGCGGGGGCTGATAGCGCGGTGCGCGGCAAACATGACATCGTGCGAGAGGAGGCTTAGCCATAAATTCTCGGAGAGGGAGCTGGCTTCTAAAGCGCTGAGCGAGCTTCGAGCCAATCTTACCGCCAAGGCCAACAAAGCGTATGAACTCTGGCGGGTGCTTCAAGAGTCTATCATGGAGGTGGTGACTCTTGATAAAGCCGCTACGTTCACTCGTGAGAGGGTCGAGGCTCATAAAGTTACCGAGAAAGAGCTCGAAACTCGGCTTGCTTCATATCAGGCTCAGCAAGCTCAGGCGGAGGCTCGTCTCCTGAAGATCTTGCGTCATGAAGCCATGGCTCAGCAACAGAACGATGAGCTGGTAAAATTACTGCATCGCCCGCCGGCTTGAGGACTTGTATCTTTTCCCCCTTTTGTACATACTCATGGATGAGAGAATCTCTCTTTTTTTGTTTCTTTCATGAAGTGTACTTTGTATCCATTTTAGTTTATGAATAAAAGATACATTTTTCTTCTCAATGGTGTGTCCCCTTTTTATTGAATGTATTCTGCGGATATTCTATCTTGATCTCCTTGCAGGACAGCGATGGCTCAGGATTCAGGGTTAAGATCTGCCTCCTAAGACTTTTGTATTTTATGAGCCACGAGGGTCTCATAAAGAGTTTTTCTCCCTACAGGTCGAGAGGATCCCATAGGTGTAAGTTTTTCTTAAGAATCGTGAGGATCCTTAAGCGGGTTTTCCCTTGAGAGTCGTAAGGATCTCACAAGAGAGTTTTCTTCTTTACAGGTCGTGAGGGCCTGCAAGTGCTGGATGTGGTCGCTCTTGTCCGTGTTTTACGGAGTCAGGGGTTTCTCCAGGTATCGTAGTTTAAAGACGTCGCGGTCAAGGTTAAGGACCTCATAGTCGGTGGATTTAAGGACTCCACAGTCCGATATTAGTTTTAAGACATCACGGTCAAGGTTAAGGACCTCATAGTCCGTGGATTTAGGGACTCCACAGTCCGATGTTTAGTTGCAGGGACCCGTCACCTCTTTGAAGACGTTGAGGAATTACAACGCCAGGTATCAAAGGAGTGAAGAGATGTACCCTTAAACCAAGACAGAATCCGTAGGGAATCGGGGTGGTTGATCGTTAGTTTTAAGACATCACGGTCGAGGTTAAGGACATCATAGTCCGTGGATTTTAAGGACTCCACGGTCCGGTATTTGCTCTGGATGCTTCACACGGGTTCACTGCCGTGCTTGGAAAGGAACAGGCTCCGCTCTGGGCGTTTTCCGCGGGGTCAAAGAGTGACGTTATCCGCGTTCCACGTAACCAGGAATTTTGCACTAGATGCTTCACACGGGTTCACTGCCGTGCTCGGCGAGGACTAGGCTCCGCTCTGGATGCTTCACACGGGTTCACTGCCATGCTCAGTGAGGACCAGGATCCGCTCTGGACGTTTTCCACGAGGTCAAAGAGTGACGTTATCCGCGTTCCATGTAACCAGGAATTTTACACTAGATGCTTCACACGGGTTCACTGCCGTGCTTGGCGAGGACTAGGCTCCGCTCTGGATGCTTCACACGGGTTCACTGCCGTGCTCTGCGAGGACCAGGATCCACTCTGGACGTTTTCCACGGGATCAAAGAGTGACGTTATCCGCGTTCCACGTAACCAGGAATTTTGCACTAGATGCTTCACACGGGTTCACTGCCGTGCTCGGCGAGGACTAGGCTCCGCTCTGGATGCTTCACACGGGTTCACTGCCGTGCTCTGCGAGTACCAGGATCCGCTCTGGACGTTTTCCACGGGGTCAAAGAGTGACGTTATCCGCGTTCCACGTAACCAGGAATTTTGCACTAGATGCTTCACACGGGTTCATTGCCGTGCTCGGCGAGGACTAAGCTCCGCTCTGGATGCTTCACACGGGTTCACTGCCGTGCTCTGCGAGGACCAGGATCCGCTCTGGACGTTTTCCACGGGGTCAAAGAGTGACGTTATCCGCGTTCCACGTAACCAGGAATTTTGCACTAGATGCTTCACATGGGTTCACTGCCGTGCTCGGCGAGGACTAGGCTCCGCTTTGGATGCTTCACATGGGTTCACTGCCGTGCTCTGCGAGGACCAGGATCCGCTCTGGACGTTTTCCACGGGGTCAAAGAGTGACGTTATCCGCATTCCACGTAACCAGGAATTTCGCCGATTGTATCCGCATTTCACGGGATGGAGATTTGACTGCTGGCGATATGTATACTACCGAGCCATGGAATTAGGAGTTGCCGCTGTTCCGCTTAGCTTGAAGTTGTGTCTGTCGTTACGAGACGAGTGTTGGGATGATCTCTAGGTCGCTTGTGACCCGTCGAGATTTAGCTTCTTTCTTTGGTGAAACCTGGGGGGGGAGGTATGTTCCCTTTTTTGTTTACGCTCTTGGATTGTGTACAGGGTGTGATGGAACATCACCTGTAGGACATAAATTTTATTTTTATTTTATTTCTTTTTCCGCGATGCTCTATCGTTTCAGCTTTTATATCGCGAAGGTCGCGATTGCCCCATCATTTCGGCTATTTTTCGCGGTGCCCAATCATTTCGGCTATTTTTCATGCATACATTTTTACTTGCCGCTTTTGTTTGCAAGTTGCCCCATCATTTCGGCTATTTCGAAGGCATGTGTGGCTTGCTAGCTTTTTCGCCGCAAGCTTGGATTTTAGACACCGATTTCGGCATCAGCACCGCTACAACTGGAATATTGCAAGGAGCGAATCATCATTTGCCTCTGTCGATGTTGAACAAAGGTGGCTTAGCAAACAGGGTTAAGGGTCCTGTCGGCCAAGGCTTTTGACTTCATGAGCCGTAAGGGTCTCACCAAGGTATTTCTCCCTACAAGTCATGAGGATCTCGTAGGTGTATTTTCTCCCTATGAATCGTGAGGATCCCTAAGTGTATGTTCCTCTGTAAGTCATAAGGATCCTACAAGAGGGTTTTCTCCTTATGGGTTGAGAGGACCTACAAGGGTTGCTCATTATATGGACATATCCCTAGTCACAGGTGTGACTTTGCTGGGGAAATGTTTATTCGCGCCCGTGGATTGTATACAAGGGTCAGTATTGAGCCGCTTGTAGGGCAGTATCGAAGGTTGTGGGCGACTTTCTTAAGAACAGGTTTAGATTTCTGTAACTTAAGACTTTCAAATCTCATGAGCCGTGAGGGTCCCATAAGAGAATTCTCCTTACGAGTCTTGAGGATCTCGCAAGTGTATTTTCTCCTTAGGAATCGTGGGGATCCCTAAGTGTGTTACTCCTTTGTGAGTCGTAAGGATTTCACGTGGGTGGTTTCTCCTTACAAGGTCGAGAGGACCCTGTAAGTGTCTTTTAACGAGATTGCGCCCTTTCGGGTTTTCACAAACACTCGGTGGTAGCCCTGCTGTTTTTACTCACGGAGCCCTTTCGGGTTTTCGTCCGTGCCCATTTTGCTTATGGACATACCGTTTTTTTTAAATTCTTTCTCTCTCTTTTTTTTTAAAAAACAAGATCGCGCCCTTTCGGATTTTCATGAACACTCGCCGGTAGCCCTGCTGTTTTTACTCACGGAGCCCTTTCGGGTTTTCATCCGTGCCCATTTTGCTTATGGACATACCGTTTTTTTCTCATTTTTTTTTATTTTTATTTTTCTTCTTTTTTTTTGTCAGCCTAAGGATGCTGCGGTAGTAGTTTAGGGACGTTTCGGTCCGTCGTTAGTTTAAGGACATTTCGGTCCGTCGTTAGTTTAAGGACGTCTCGGTCCGTTGTTAGTTTAAGGACATTTCGGTCCGTTGTTAGTTTAAGGACATTTCGGTCCGTTATTAGTTTAAGGACATTTCGGTCCGACATGGAGAAGGCCGGCTACCGCTTATAAAGCTCGAACTTAGGAAGACAGCGAGCGGACATAGTCGTCGTCATCTATTATTGACCTAGGCCGTGGCTCATTAAGCGTAGTATCTCTTTAGGAAGCGACCGTTTATTGGCCTGAAAGTCCTTTCACCGTGCATGTCCATGAGTAGATAGGCCCCACCTTGGTAGACCTTATCTATGATGTACGAGCCTTCATAGTTTGGCTCGAATTTTCTCCGCTTGGCTCGATTGGGGATCATAGGCCTTTTGACCACTAACACGAGTTCGCCTTGGCGGAATGTCCTCGGTCGGGTCAATCTTTCATATGAGCGCGTCATCTTTGCTTTATAAGCTTCCAGATTTTGTTGCGCTATGAGCCGGGTTTCGTCGAGGGCATCGAGCTCCTCAAGCCGAAGGTGAGCATTTTCTTCGTCCGTCAGCTCGTAGTGGACTGCCACTCGTAGAGAGGGTAACTCTATCTCGAGGGGGAGCACTGCTTCCGTCCCAAATACCAACGCGTACGGCGTTGTGTTCGTGGCCGTCTTGAATGTAGTTCGATAGGCCTAAAGGGCCTCTTGCAGCCTCTCATGCCAGTCTTTCTTATTTCGGGACACTGTCTTTTTTATGATCTTCGTCAAGGTCTTATTGAAGGCCTCGGCCAGACCGTTAGCTCGTGGATTGTAAACTGAAGAATATCTCCAGTCTATATTGTGCTGCTGCGCGAAGCGACTAATCTTATGGCTTCTGTAGGCTGGCCTATTATCGGAGATAATCCGCCGTGGGGTTCCAAACCGATAGATGACGTGCGTCTTGAAGAAGTGGAGGATATTCTCCGTCTTCACTTCCCTCAGCGGTACTGCTTCTGTCCATTTGGAGAAGTAATCAGTTGTCGCCAGGATGAAACGATGTCCCCGGGACGATGCTGGCTCGATGGGGCCGACTATGTCAGTCCCCCACATTTCGAATGGCCAGCTAGCCACCGTTGGGTGTAGTGGATTCGGATGTTGGTGGATAAAGTCTCCATGAATCTGGCACGAGTGGCATTGCTTCGCATACTCGAGGCAGTCTTGGACCATCGTGGGCCAATAATAACCCATCCGTTTGATCTTCAGTTTCATTTTCGGGCTTGCCTGGTGAGAACCGCAGAGTCCGTCGTGAACTTCCTGAAAGACTCTTTCTGCTTCGTCAGGTCCTAAGCATCTCAGCCACAGAGAATCAAACGATCTTTTGTATAGAGTGTCGTTGACAAAAGCGAAAAATAGAGCTCGTTTCATGAGCTGATGTCTTGAGGACGCTTCTTCGGGCATTCGGTGGGACTTAAAGTAGTCTATGAAGACTTCCCTCCAGTCCTCGGCCTTCTCATGGTCTTTTATTTGTAGAGTCGTCTGCTCAGTCGCCCCCTTTTCTTCGTATAATTCCGGAGATATTTCTGCTGGGGCGAGCACTCGACGGCTTTGTACCACGATTCTGACGTCATCGAGGTTCTCGTCAGCCAGTTCTTTAGCGAGCTTAGCTAACGCGTCTGCTTTGCTATTTTCCGCACGTGGTATACTTTCCAAAGTGTAGGAGGGAATTTGGGTCAATAGTTGTTGCACCTTTTCGCCGTATTTCACCAACTCCGGTTTTCACGTTTGGTAGTTACCATTTACTTGACTAACAACCAATTGAGAATCCCCGTATATAGAGAGTTCTTCAATTCCCATGTTAATGGCGATCTCGAGGCCCGCTATCAAATCTTCGTATTCGGCTTCATTGTTCGTCCTCGATTCCGTTAAGGAGAAAGCAAAGCGCATTATCCCTCCTTGTGGGGTTAAGAAGATGAGGCCTACTCCCGATTTGATTATGGGGGTACAATGTTTGCACTTCTTCATGGAAGATGCCCCGTCAAAATAGAGTTCCCATCGGGTATCACCTCCGCCGATCGCGTCGAATGCATGTTCGTCCGGCAAATCGCAGTTCAGAGGAGAACCGGCAGGTACTGGATGCTCAGCGAGGAAGTCGGCAATGGCCTGGCCTTTCACTGCCTTAAGAGGTCGATACGTTATTGAGAACTCCATCAGGAGTAGAGCCCATTTAGCGAGTCGACCCGTCAGTATAGCCTTCGACATCAAATATTTAAGAGGGTCCACCTTCGAGATGAGACGGACTTCGTGCGCCAACGCATAGTGTCTGAGTTTTGTTATCGCGAAGATTAACGCCAAGCAGTGTTTTTCAATGGGCGAGTAGTTGTTTTCTGCCCCCAGCAGAACTCGACTTAAGTAGTAGAGTGCTCTCTCTTTCCCTTGATCGTTCTCTTGTGCCCATAATGCGCCTAAGGAACCTTCGAGGGCGGTTGTATAAAGAATGAGGGGTTTTCCCTTGACCGGTGCAGCCAACACCGGAGGGTTCTGCAGGTACTGCTTGATCTCGTCTAGTGCACCTTGGCATTTGTGATCCCAAACGAATGGAGTTCCTTTCTTCATCAGGTGGCTGTAAGGACGGCACTTGCCTGAAAGATTGGCGATAAATCGCCGGATGTATGCGAGCTTCCCTTAGAGAGACCGCAACTGTTTGAGGGTTCTTGGCGGAGGCATTTCCATGATCGCCTTGATCTTAGATGGATCTATTTCGATACCTCGATGTCGGATGATGAATCCCAGGAATTTACCCGAGGAGACTCCAAACGCGCATTTGAGGGGATTCATCTTCAAATTATATTGCCGAAGGCGTTGAAATACAGTCTCCAGATGCTTTAAATGCTCTTCGTATGACATGCTCTTTACTACAAGGTTATCGATATAGCACTCGACGATGTCATGTATGAGGTCGTCGAAGATTTTTATCATGGCCCTTTGATAGGTAGCTCCGGCGTTCTTTAGACCAAAGGGCATAACCCTGTAGCAGAATATACCCAAAGGGGTCCGGAAAGCGGTATGCTTCCGGTCTTCGGGATGCATCTTTATCTGATTGTATCCTGACGATCCGTCCATAAAGGAGAAAACCTCGTGAGTGGACGTGTTATCTATCATTAGCTCGGTTACTGGTACTGGGAAATCGTCCTTTGGACAGGCTTTATTGAGATCCCTGAAATCCACGCATATGCGTACCGTCCCATTCTTCTTCATTACCGGGACGATATTGGCGATCCAGTCGGGATACTGGACTTCTTGGATAAATCCAGAATCGATCAGCTTCTTGACTTCGGCGTTGATGCTCATTTCAAGCTCGAGTCGCATCCTTCTTGGCGCCTGCTTGACTGGCTTGATATCTGGGGATATTGCTAATTTATGCACAGCAATCTCCGGATCTAATCCTGGCATCTCGGAGTAGTTCCACGCGAAGCAGTCTTTATGCCGTAGAAGCACGTTCTTTAACGCAGTCACCCTTTCTTCAGATAGCAGATCGCTGACAAATGTCGGTCGCGGGTCATCTGCCGATCCCAACTCAATCTTCTTGAGGTTATCTGCAGTAGTATGTATGCCGTCTTCCAGTTCTTTTGGAGCTGGTGGAAATTCTGAGACCACCTCATCATCGCTGTTCTCAAAGCACCAGGGAAGGTCATCCATGTTCTCGGGCTCTTCTTTTAATATCGTAATCGTATAACAGGTGCGAATCCGCTTCCAGGACTGAGGTGGATCTGGTTCTGCTTTTGCGGCTTTGGGTTCATGCTTTTGTGGCGGCGTTACCCTCCAGCCGTCGGATAAAGCGAATCTGCCCTGTTGGTACTGGTCCTCGACCCAGTTCTTGAAGGTGAAGCAGTCTTCGGTAGGATGTCCTATGGCTTGGTGATAAGAGCAATAGCTCAGATGAGAAGCCCTGTTAGCTTTCTCAGGGTGCTTAGACTCTGAAAGCGCGATCATTTGATGTTTTATAGCGAGCTCGAGTAACTTCTCCGTCTTGTCTCGGGGGAAGGAGTACGCTCGACTCATCTTCTTCCTGAGGGACAAATCCGAGCCGCGCAATACCCGATCACGTAACTCTCTAATCCTGCGTTGTTGTTGTTGGCTCCTCTCTCCGCTTCTTGATTTATTTCCGTCTCTGTGTCGGGCCTTTCGTACAACGGATTGACAAGGATGAGCATCTTTGTCTTTTGCAGCCCGTTGAAATAGACGTTGCGTCCTGGCCTTCTCGTAGATGGCCATCTCGCGGTTGTGGTCTTCCCGAGCTTTTTGACCTACTTTCCTGATAGGCTTGTCCATTCGTTCTTCAAACGACGGACTCGGCATTTCAATCGCGGGATCTAGTTTTGATGAGGGGTTGGCATTTCCTGACGGGGCGTCCTCTTCTTCATCAAAAGTATATATGGCGTAGCTACTGTGGGCCCGTTTCCATTTTCCGGTTCTCGCGTATCCAAGCCCAAGTGTTTCCATTTTCCCGTTGGGCAATTTGCGTTGGGTCCCAGGGACATCCTAAATCCTATTGTAGAACCGAGCTTGTCGAACAGTCTGTTTTAAGGGTACTCCTTGGCGCTTCAATAGCTTCTTTAGTCCATTTGTGTAGTATCTGGGCAAACGGATAGGTTGGAGCCTGTCGAGTGTAACATCCGTGCCATGCCAGATCTCTTTTTCTATTTTCGACTCTGAGGATCGGTAGAATAGGATTAACTTCTCACCCCTTTTCCTAGGAGGGATGTAAAATGTTTGCAGGTCCTGCACATTGTGAGCTTGAAGTGTGTCGAGATCCTTGTAGTGTTCCCGCGGCACCATGGTGATTTGCAAACTCTGATCATCGCTAGGGGGTGCTTGTATTGACAGCCGATTGGAGAACACGGCATTAACCTCATCTTCCGAGTCACTTCCGAAGACCAACATAGGGGCGGACGTCCCCGGGTTGTTGCGTTGAGATGGCCCGGCACAAACTATCTCTTCTTCTTCTTCGGTATCGCTCCCGAAAACAGGGATGGTGGCGGCGACTTTGTTCTCCGGGTTGCGACACCTTTCTGTATCCTCGAAATCTGCCAAAAAGTACTTCGCATCTTCGTATTTGCGGACTTCGTTCATGGAAAATGGGTTCAACTCACCTGTTACGGTATACTCGAAACCATCCTTAAAGTACTTCATGCACTGATGTTGTGTAGAAGGGATGATATTGTATTCGTGTAGCCAAGGACGACCGAGCAAGGCGTTGTAGCAGGTCTTGGCGTCAATGACATGGAATTTGATGTCTGTGACGAGGAGTCCAAAGCGTAATGTTAGTATCACGGATCCGAGAGTCCGTGACGATTGTGAATCGAAACCGGAGATAGTAATTTTGTCGCGAGCGAGGTGTTGCACACTCATGCAGATTTCCTTCAACACCCGAACATTAAGGAGATTGACGGAGGATCCATTATCCACTAGGATCTTGCCTATCTTGATATCATGGCAGTATCCGGAGACATATAGGGGACGGTTGTGGTCGCACGTCCCGAGAAGGAGGTCTTCGTCACCGAAAGCGATGTTGGCCGTATGCACTTCCTCCAATTCATCCTTCATCCTTTCAGTGGCGAGGAAGGCTTGGAATTGCTCAGGTTCTTGTAACGCCTTAATTAGTGAGTCTCGCGCTTCTTTTGATAATAGGAGGGTATCGAGAATACTAAGCTGAGAAGGTAGCTTCCTTAGGTGCGCTAGGATGTTATAGTCCACTTTACCCTTCCTAGGAGGGTCTTTGGCAGCCAGCTCTTTCATGACTTGGTCATCTAAAGTGATATCTTCAGTGACCTTTTCCTTTCCCTTATCTTTTCTACTCGCGGGCCCGAGATTCTTTTCTGGGAGTGTGCGATTGCGCAGCTGAATGTTCTCGCAGGCCTCCGATTTCTCCTCTTTCCCTAAAACGGATTCTTTAAAGAGAGGGCCCAGAGCCATTTCTTCATCGGAGTCGCTCCCAAAGGTGAGAACTTGTGACTCTCCGGCGTTAACCATGTAACAGTTGCCAGTGGTCCTGTTGTGCTCGTCGGCAGTACTTCTTTGTTCTCGACGAGTCTTGCGTTTCATGCGCTTAAAATGTTGTCGATGAGCAACATATCCTTGCCACCATATCTTAAAGGCGTCGCACTCCTCCATGGGGTGTGAAATTTTCCGATGATATGCGCAATAATCAGGGTGCCTCTCTACCCCATTGAGCGTGTTTCCTTCCGAGGGTGGTAACTTCATTCCCATTGACATGGCTTTGGCAAACCTTTTTCTCGTCTTGAATATCTTCTTGTCTGCCTCGGATGCCTTTCGATCTGGCGGGAGTACTTCAATTCTTTCATTTAGTCGCCTGCGTTCGGCTCCTTCCGATGCGGCCATCTCACGCTCCTGATCTGCTTTACTCTTTAGACGAATCTCGTCCAGAAAGGCGTCGATCATTTCATCTGTTGGCCACACAAGTCCTGGCTCAGGGTGTGCCCCCAGTTTCTCGGTGCCAGGAGTTTTCTCATCTTCCGAGTGGGAAATCACATGACAACTCGCCACATATCCCTCGGATTCATCCGATGAGCTCTCTTCCTTCTGAAAGACGTGGTTGAGGAACTCTTGCAGTGTGACGGGAGTCCGTGCCTTTTGATTGTACTCCTCCAGCGCTTCAATCTGTTTCTGCAAATCCGTGCGCTTGTTTCCAGGCTTCACGGGCCTTTTGGATTTCCTCTTCTTTTTCTTCGAAGATTTTGACGGTTGGGTGTGAGTACTTAGGCCATCACCACGAATCTTTGTAGTTGGGCGCGGCTTCAACATCCCTTCGATGATTTGAGGTTCAAGCGGGTTCTTCCATTCAACCGCTGGGCACGCATGAAGGTCACTCAGCATCCTTTTGGTTTTAGCTGATAGCACGATTTCCCATGGAGCTTCTTCAATAAAGGAACAAGTCGCCCCCGGTGCGTCCGTCTTCTTAGGAGTATGCGGCTGTGGCGGGTTCACCTTCCACTTTTCGGACAGCGCAAACTTTCCCTGGAGGTATTGATCTTCAATCCATCCTTTGAAGACGAAGCAATCCTCAATCGGATGGCTTACCGTTTGATAGTAAGGGCAATAGTTGGGGTTGTTCACCTCAGTGGGTTGTGGCGGTCGCCTTGGATTTGGCAGGTTTATAAGTCTGTTGCGTACTGCCAGCTCGAATAGCCGTTTCGTCTTGTCCCGTGGGAACGAGTAGGGACGCTTCATCTTCTCATTATAATACCGGCGTCTTTCTTCCAGTTGATCCGTCAGCTTTGGGGCATTGGGTTGCTGCTGGGCATTCGCGACGAAGGTGGCCTTTCCTTTACCCTTGTCATTCCGAGGTTCTGGCTTCGGGGGAGATGGTCTATGACCCATTTGGTTCATCTGAGCCAACTTGTCGATTAAAGCCTGGAATGTGGTTGGCTTAAAGAACATCATAAACTGGGAGATAGTTGCGTGAGGGTCTAGGGTTCCCACGAACATGCCCACCGCGGGCGCTTCCTCAATGCGTTGCTCG
The DNA here is from genome assembly GCA_030015575.1 of Agapanthus africanus. Classification (NCBI taxonomy): domain Eukaryota; kingdom Viridiplantae; phylum Streptophyta; class Magnoliopsida; order Asparagales; family Amaryllidaceae; genus Agapanthus; species Agapanthus africanus. The sequence goes on from JASDDO010000019.1 coordinate 31,219,979, forward strand.
CATTTCGACCAGAAATTCCGCCATCGTATAGCATACTGACCCAAGTTTCGCCTGGTTTTACCCTGGCGTTAATTAGTGCCTTATTGGAGTGCGTTCGCTGGCGCTTGCGAATCGCTGAGTGAATAGCAACTCCATTTCAGCGAACGTCTTGATAGAATCGTTCGGGAGTTCCGAATACCATTCGAACGCTGTTTCTGATAAGCTGCCCACGAACTGGCGAAGCAACAGTTTATCATCTCCGCCGGTGTTACCGCAAAGGGCCCTGAACTGGGCGACATGTTGGTCGGGATTGCCGGTCCCCTTGTAAACATGGAACTTGGGAATTGTGTAACCCGGCGGGTACTTGATTTGGTCGTACCAGCTTGGATATGGCCGTCCCGTTTTTACGACTTGACCAGCTGCCTCAGTCGCATGATGAACCCGGATTTGCTGGGCTATATAGTCGACCAAGTCAGCCTTAGAGATTGTCTCCTCCTTGGCCGTTGAGAGGGCCGGTGGTGGATTTGACGTTTCTCCCCTGTCGTCTTCAAGGACGATCGGAGGATCCTCAGCGGGTGGATCCTGTTGGATCATCATTCCTATCATATCTTGGAAGAGGAGGCCCATACGCTGTATGTTGGCTGCTTGTTCAGCAGCCTCTTTGTCCTTCTTCTCCAATATTCGGCGAAGGAATTCGGCGTCGGTTTCTTCCTCCTGGCGTTCGTCCGAAGACGTTTCTGGGTTTTCTTTTGGCCCGGTAAGTGCGGCCATAGCATTCATCATTTCCTGGAGCTTTTGCTATTGCTCCTGGGCTTTGGTCACCGACCGTGTGAGCGGTCTATGACCTGTAGACGCACGGCTGTCTTCTTTTCCTGATGCCATGTATACGGTGTGGACCATCATGCCCCCAGACTTAGGGCGTCTGGGCTTAGTGCCTTTGGCTGTCGTTGCAGGCTGGGGGATCTTCTCTGGTTTCCTCCTTTTATGAGCAGTGGAGGTTGAGGGGGCCGTTGAGGTGGGCGTCCAGACAGCCTTTCGTGGTTTAGCCTGGTGACCGGCTTCCGATTGGATTTTCAGCTTCTTGTGCTGGCGGGAGAAGTTTGGATCGATCATCGAATCTCGGGCCTGCCGCCAAACCTTATAGATTTTGGAAGACAGCCGTTGAGGGGATCGGGGCTGCTCCGACTTTATCTCTACAACCATTTTTAGTGGGGGAGGAGACCTTTTTAGCACCGCAGTAGGAGAATTCCTTCGCACCTTATTTAGCATCTCGAAGCTGTTCTCCGTTGGAACAGCAGCATTAACTTCCGCCATCGGGGCTGATGGAGTTAGCCCAGAGGGGGAGTTGCCCCCAGCCTTCCTTACTCGGCGCCAATGGCGACGTCGAGCGTGTCGAGCGGACGGCGTTGGTTCAGCGGTAAGAATGGCTTCGTCTTGCCCCCTGTGTAGGTAGGGGGTCGCCGCTGGTGTTAGCCTGTCAAAGACCGATGTCTTTTGGGTAGCAGGAGCGGGAGCTGGAGCCGTCAATCTTGTAAGGACCGACTTTTTGGCCGGGGAAGCCGCCTTGGCGATTTCGGGAGCAGGACCGGTCACTTTCTTAGAAGCAGCCTTCTCTGGGATTGTAGGTCCCATGATGGGTCCACAGGATTTCTGGCCCAATCTAGAGAAGACCAAGGCGCTGATGTTAGGCGACCCGTTGAGAGGAGCCGCAGCAGGGGTAAGACGATCAAAGACCGACCTCTTGGGAGCTTCCTTTGTCAGCACCGGCGCCGTAAAGCTTGTCGGTGGGAGCATAGTCCCAAAGAACAATCCGGTAGTGGCCTGAGTCACCTGGTCCACCGGTATTGTGAATAACGAAGCGGCTTGGGGTCCGTAGGCTATACCTCCTGGCGAGGCAGAGCGTTGGTCGCAATTGCAGTCCGAGCAGTTGGAGCATTTCGCAGAAGTAGAAGCCATCGATCCTTTGCTTTCTGCAATGAGCAAGACGCCAAGTCTTAGTATCTCGAAACCCAAGGGCAACCATTAGCGAATCGCGATTGGTTCGCGAATCACGACACACGAAGTGTGGAGTAGAAAGAGGAAAAGGTCCCACCGGGCGTGCCAGAATCTGTTCCCCTCCGAAAGACGGCGCACAAGACTGCGATGTCTTGGCACTGAGATTCAGGGCAGATGCTAATAGGTGCTATCTGTCCACCTCTCCGAAGATGCCAAGTTGATTTATGGCACCATATATCGAAGGTTTAAACGGATGCGTCCGATGTAGCAGACTTCGTCAGATTCCCCCTCGCTTGAGGGGTTTTTGATTGTAGGGACGCTCTTCTCTGCAGGCGCAAGCCCCTGCAGTTAATTACGCTACCGCATCGCGGTAACAACTTTCTCCTTCTCCAGCTGGTCACTTCGTGTCGTGGGTGTTTGTTTTGTTTGTGGTTGCCCGTGGATTGTATACGGAGACTGATTTATGTCGTCGCCAGTAGGATGTGGATTAGTCCAAATCCGTATTTTCTTAGATTTGGGTTTGGGGTTTTGGTTTGAGGATATGTTAGCCATATTTGAAGCTAAGATCAACTCAATCGTTTGTTAAGGATTCGTTAGTCCAATTTGAGAATAAGATCAACTTAACGGGATCGTTTAGATCCGACAAAAGAGCAATTGGCTCTATTGTTCCAGTTTAGGGACATAGGGGTCCATTGCATGTATGGCCGCCGGGACCCGTCACCTCTCTGACGACGTTGAAGGATTACAACGACATATGTCAGAGGAGTTCAGAGATGTACCCTTGAACCAAAGTAGATTGGGGGATCTAGAGTCCAATTTGGGACTAAAGTCTATTTGAAGGTTTAAGGACACGTTAGCCATATTTGAGGCTAAGATCAACTTAAACGGGATCGTTTAGATCCGACAAAAAAGCATTTGGGATCTATTGTTCCAGTTTAGGGACATGGTGGTCCATTGCCAGTTTAGGGACGTGATGGTCCAATGTTAGTTTAAGGACGCATAAGTCCATGGGTTTAAGGACCCTACAGTCCATATGGGTGTGTTTAAGGATGCATTAGTCCGTTAGTTTAAGGACGCATAAGTCCGCCGGTTTAAGGACCCCACAGTCCGTATCTTGGTTTAAGGACGCATAAGTCCATGAGTTTAAGGGCCCCACAGTCCGTGTTGATGTGTGGTTGTCGGGACCCGTCACTTCTCTGAAGACATTGAAGGATTACAGCGACAAATATCAGAGGAGTTCAGAGATGTACCCTTGAACCAATGAGTTGGTTGAAAGAGCAGATGTGCTCAGTTCAAGATGATTTGAGGACTTATGGCCAATTTGGGCTAAGTCCAATTATGTTTGAAATATTGGCCCTTTGTTGGTCCATTGAAGAAGAGGCTTTGCCTCTAAAAACTTAGTCAATTGGGCTAAAACTAGTGTTAAACACTACAGATCAACAGTGTTGAACACTGGGAATAAGATTAGCAAATTAGTGTTAAACACTAAAAGTTAATCAGTGTTAGCAACAGGGCTTTCAAATTAGTGTTAACACAAAAGCAAATCGGTGTTAAACACCGGTAGCAGAGATTTCAAACTAGTGTTAAACACTAAAACAAATCAGTGTTAAACACCGGGAACAGAGTTTTCCAATTAGTGTTAATCACTAAGAAAATCAGTGTTAAACACTGCAAATAGAGTTTTCCAAATTAGTGTTAAACACTAAGAAAATCAGTGTTAAACACTGCAAATAGAGTTTTTCAATTAGTGTTAAACACTAAGGAGGGAGGGGTCACGTGCGGACACGTGAGAGCGCCCTGATTTCCCTTATTTTATTCTGCAGATCAGTGTTTAACACTTTTAATTTTCTGGCCATCACGTGTGGGCACGTGATAGAGGCCCCCGCTCTGGTCTGTTAGAATGCTCATTAGGGGTCACGTGGTGACACGTGAGGGCGCCCTAAATGTGGAGCCAGATCTCCTTTTCTTCGTTCTGTAAGTAAGCGTTAAACACTTTTTATGTTTTCTTTGGAGCATCACGTGCTGCCACGTGAGGAGGATTAGTGCGCTGATGGTTAGAGCATCAGCCAAGGGGTTACGTGGGAGCACGTGAGAGCGCCCAAGGCCTTTATTTCTTTTGCTTTTTCTTTCTGTGTTTCGGGGGTCACGTGGAGCACGTGATGGCATCAAAAAGTGGGGCCAGATCCCCTTTATTTTGTTCTGCAAACAAGTGTTTAACACTTTTAATTTTCATAGCCATCACGTGTGGGCACGTGATGTATACTCATGCCCTGATTTATTAGAACATTTATTAGGGGTCACGTGGTGTCACGTGAGAGCGCCCAGAATTGTTTCTGCCTTTGCTTTTGTTCCATATATATTGAGGGCCACGTGGGAGCACGTGAGGTATTGCCTCAAAGCTTTCCTCTTCTTATTGTGGGGGATCTGTTCAGGGGTCACGTGGGGTACGTGACCCTAGTTCTTTTCAGAGATCTTTTAAGAATTGAATTCTCCTTATCTCTAAGAATTAAATTCTTATTTAGGGTAAAACCCTAATTTTGATTCTGGAGGAATTAAATTCTTATTTTGAAAGAATTAAATTCTTATTTAGGGTAAAACCCTAATTTCTTTTTAAAGGAATTAAATTCCCAGATATGTAAAAGAATTAAATTCTTGATTAGGGTTAAACCCTAGTTTTGTTTTAGGAGAATTAAATTCTCAAAACTCAATTCCTCTTCTAAGTTTAGGATCTGCATGGCAGGATCTCGACCCGATGAGAATTAAATTCTCAACTTATGGGGAGATGTGCTCTGTGCAGATCTTCAACCAGAAGAAGAACTAAGTTCTTTTTGTATAAGAGTTAAACTCTTGGATTTTGAGAATTAAATTCTCTTTAATGAAGTTTTGATCCTTTTTCCCTTCTCACCTAGGGTTTTTCTTTGTTGAGAATTAAATTCTCCTTTCTTTTCTTCTCTGTTGAGAATTAAATTCTCCTCTCTCTGTTCTTCTCTCTGCCTATCTCTTCCTTTTGTGTGTCTCTTGGCTCCTATTTATAGGAGAAGCAGCCGAGTCAATTAGTTTTTGATGAATCTTTCATTGAGAGATTTGATTTGTATCCATAATTCATTTTGGACCTTTGGATTATTAGGTGAATTTTATTCACCATTGGATTTTAAATCCAGAGATTCTCCTTTGTTATTTCGGTTAGATTTTACGGGGAATTCTTCCCAAATTCGAGATTTTCCCATAGATAGATGATATTTAATCACCTTTAAATCTTTAATGCAACCGGTTGCTTTTGGAAAGATTTGAGAGGTCTTTTCTCAGAATTTAATTCTGTTAATAAATAGGCTTTGAAGTCGGTCACGTGACCCTTGGTCACGTGTGGGCACGTGACCCCCTTGGAACGAGCCTTCTTCTTTCTTTTTGCGCTCTGTCTTCTGGTTGCTGCTTAACCGTCACGTGCCATCACGTGACCCCTGGTCACGTGTGAGCACGTGACCCTCGTCTGGACCCCTTTTCTTGATTTAACCGGAGAACAAGTCTGCTGCTTTTGAGTATCACGTGCCAACACGTGACCCTGGTCACGTGGGAGCACGTGACCTCTTCTGAAGCCTTTTCTTTGATTTGATCAGGGAACCGGTTTGCCTTTGAAGCCGCTTTTAATTGTCACGTGCCAACACGTGACCCAGATCACGTAGGAGCACGCGACCCTTTCTGAAGCCCTTTTCTTTGATGTAGTCGGGAAGCTGAATTTGCCTTGCTGATGCTTTTAGATGTCACGTGCCAACACGTGACTGCTGGTCACGTGTAAGCACGTGACCCTTTTCTGAAGCCTTTTCCGTAAGCTTTCCTGATTTTAAATCAGGAAACACTAATATTGGACCGAGACGTCCCTAAACTAATATTGGACTGAGACGTCCCTAAACTAATATTGGACCGAGACGTCCTTAAACTAGTATTGGACCGAAACGTCCTTAAACTAATGTCGGGCCACCACGTCCCTAAACTGGAATATGGACCGCAACGTCCCTAAACTACTTATGGACCACTACGTTCCTAAACTGGAACAATAGGGCCTCCAAACGCTCTTTTGCCGGATCTAAACGATCCCGTTTAAGTTGATCTTAGCCCCAAACACGGCTAACGTATCCTTAAACATTCAAACGGACTATAAAACTCCAAATCAACCTTGGTTCAAGGGTACATCTCTGAACTCCTCTGACATCTGCCGTTGTAATCCTTCAACGACGTTAGAGAGACGACGAGTCCCGATGGCCAGATATTAAATGGATTATCACGTTAAGTTGATCTTAGTCTCAAACATGACTATCGTATCCTTAACGAACGTTTAAGTTGATCTTAGCCGCAACGCGACTAATGCATCCTTAAACTAAAAACACCAAACCCAAATCTAAGTAAATACGGATTTAGACTAATCCACGTCCTACGGGCGACGGCATTACTCGGTCTCCGTATACAATCCACGGGCAACCACAAACAAAACAAACACACACGACACGAAGTGAAATTCTGGAGAAGGAGAAAGTTGCTACCGCGACGCGGTAGCCTAATTAACTGCAGGGGCTTGCGCTTGTAGGGAAGAGCGTCCCCACAATCAAAAACCCCTCTAGCGAGGGGGAATCTGACGAAGTCTGCTACATCGGCCGCATCCGTCTAAACCTCTGATACACGGTGCCATAAATCAACTTGGCATCTTCGGAGAGGTAAAAGGATAAAACCAATTAGCATCTGCCCCGAATCTCAGACATAGACGTCCTAATGTCTCGGCCGCCATTCGAAGGGGAACAGATACAAAGAGGGATAGCTACTGAGGAGGAAGTGTCTTTAACAAATCCGCAAGCTGCTCTCGCACTTCCTTTAGCGCCTCCTCCTGAGTGGCTGCCGCGGCCACCGCCGCTTCCACCTGGGCCCGCTGCCGCAAAAAGGATGAAAGTTGCTCCTCGGCCGCCTTCTGGGCTGCTTCCTGGCTAGGTGCATTCCGCTCGACAACGTCAAGCTGTTGCCTCAGTGATAACCCTTCGGAAAGGCATTGCAGAAGGCCCTCAAAGACAACCTTCAGCCGTGCAGCATTGGCCTCCACCCGAGCATGCAGTTGGGCAGACTTGCTCGAAGTCTCACCGCGCTCCTTACGCCTTGAAATGACTTCTTGTTCAACATGGCGGAAGTAAGAAGCGCTCTGCTCAATCCATGCTGCTCTTTGATTACTGGCGGCTAAGGTCTCAAGAGCGGAACGCATCGACTCCAGCTGATGCAGGCGGGCCTCGATCTCCCTGCAATGGTTAACCCAAGATGCGATGATGCCCTCGTCATGAAAGTTCACGAGTATCACCAGCATCGGGTTAACCGCCGTAGCGAAGTCTGCGGCAGATGTAGGAGTTTCAACGTCGAGTTCCTCGACGTAGTCACTCAACATGCGCAGACTATTCGCAGCACCTTTCGAAGATGGACGTCTCAGATAAGGACCTGTCGGCATCGTAATGCGAGGCTCGAAGGGCGCCGAGACTGGAAAGACAGCTGAAAAGAAACAAAATGTGATCAGATAACAGTTCAGGAAATAAAAAGGGGGGTTATCAGTGCAATAATCGCTGTACCAGCTGAAGCAGATGGCAAGGCCGGAAGGGCCGGTGGCGCAGCTGATCTTTCACCCCCTCCTTCAATCTGTAGCACTGCAGTCGGGACGAGAAAAAAGGTTAGAAGTAATTCCATCAATGGAAAAGGAAGATATCAATGGAAATCATACTCACCAGCGCCACCAGAGGAAGAAGCGAGTTCGGATTGGAAGGAGAAGTGTGGGAGCAACACCTGATAAAGATGGTTAAAAAGCACTCCTGAAAGGCACAACAGTATGACTTTAGTACACAAATTGTATGTCTAAAAAGTAAGATTAATAAGCTACAAACCCATACCTTCCAACATCTTTGACGGTATGAGAGAGGGCTGAGAAGTGACCACCGCCAAGGTGGTAGTTGAAGGCGCTCCCTCGAGCAATGGGGCATCGGCACTGGCTGCACCTACGTTACGAACAAATGTGAACTTGTCAGAAAGGATTGTAAAATAAAGAGGACAGTAACTTGGGATTTACCTGACGAGCTGCCGGCCGAAACGGAGGCGACTCCCTCCTCCATCGACATGAGGCCACCGCCCGTGGCCTAGTCATCCGAATCAATAGGGACCGTTGTCGTGCTCGCAAGGCCAGGAGACAGCGGAAAATCGTAGGCGGGGAGGGCAATGATTGGAGCGTTGCCGGACTCTTGGGAGAGAGCGGCTAACTCTTCCCCAAGAGTCGTACCCATCTCACCCGCCACTTCTTCGGGCTCCGCGGTCTCCATCGGCTCACCCGCCGTCACCACGAGGTCGCCGGCCTCAAGCGCCCCGTCCGCCACCACCCTGGGCTCAGTTGTAATGATCATTTTATCTGCCGCCACTTCAGGCTCGGCATCAATGACCTTCTCGGCTGCAGACCCTTCAACCTCCATCTCAGGCTCCGAAGCCTCAGCTACGCTGCCCACCGTCGGCTTAGGCTCGGCAGGTGCCGCCTCCTCTGTTTCCTTGGGTTCAACGGTCTCCGCCTCCCCCTCGGTCGGACTTGGCCCTGCAAGATAAAATATATAAGAACCGATGGCATTATAATTCTTACAACAAAATTCTGAGAGAAATATTACCTGAAGTGGATTTATCATTTGCGCTCCGAACTGCGCGCGCCACTTGTTTACGAGCAGTGGATAGGGCGACAGGGGCCTCTTCGGAGGTATTATCAGCACGAGGGACGGTGCCGGGGCTCGCTCCCGTAGCCAAAGCAGCCCGGCGTGCCTTCGCTTCGCGCCTTGACCGTTTCCTCTCCTCCCGAGCTGTCGCGATGGATCTCTTTGACACTTCTTTCAAGGCGTCGTCGTCCTCGTTCAGAGATGCCTCCAGAGCCTTTAAGGCATCTCTCATTGGCTCTTCAAGACGGACCTCCTGCGATAGCCCCGAGGAAGCAGGAACATCGTCAGATGGCAGAATGTCTGCGTCGCTTGGCGGGAACGGCATTGAGGTTCCTGTGATAAAAAGGGAGAGGTTAGATCGACCATAACACAGGGGAAATGAAAACTTGATGAATTGAAACTTACTAAGGCCCATGGACGCTCTAAGACGTTCCTCCTCTTGGAAAGTCTTCAGGGAAGCGGCAATGGATTCTTCAGTGGTGATGTCTGTGGGAAGAAAAGAAGAAAAAAAACTAGTCAAAGGCAATAATAAAAATATGATGCAATAAAAAAATGTGTGACTAGTGATTACCTGATACCGCAAGCTTAGCCAGCCACGCGTCGCGCCTCGCTAACCGCTCCGAAGCTTCGAGGGCAGCCTCCAAATCTGTGTCATCCGGCATGACTAATCCCTCGTTAGTCCTATATTCACTCAGGCCCTCGGCATAGGGAGCGTGGGGTTCCTGACCGAACGCGACGTCTGCGGCGAAGAGCGACTTCTTTTTCTTCTGCCCGCCAACCCTAGGTGCACGCGGGATCGACATACGCTTAGCAGCCACCTTGGGACAGCGGGTCCCGATGTCTGCACCCACGCCAGACTCTGGCAAGGCTACAGCACTGTCTCCACTGGAGCACATGGCACTGGAGGTGCATCAGCAATATCGGGAAGCGGCGATCCGTGTGGAGGACTTTGCGCACGCGATGGTCCGGCCCTGGCATCTTTTAGAGGGGGACCACCGGGGTCCTTGGCACTAAGGGAGCGTTACGGTCGGTACCTGGAGGCACACCCTTACGGTCGACCAGCAATCGCCTTTCCTCCTTTATAACAGCTCCCGTCGCATGATTATACCATTATTTATATACGTTGAGGAGTCATGGGGCGCAGGACGATGCACTGATAAAAAAATGAAAACCTGTGTTCAGGCGCATGAAATGATGCAGCGCGTTCTCCATCCCTTCTTCAGTGGCAGCAGGTTCCAATAGGAAAGCTTCCAAGGGTACCCCTTGATCATAGCCCAGTTGTTGGACGAAACGATGCGGGTTATATCTCATAAAAATTGCCGCACCGATCTGCCTGAAGACTAGGAAGCCCGGTCTAATAGAATACAAATGGAGGGTCTCCCGGGCCGTCAAAACTGAGGCTCCATCCTTAAAGAAGTCTTGTAATGGTCGCACCGCAGTGGTGGACGACTTTCCAATAGTCAATACCTTGTCAACAAAGGACATCCCGGCTCCAACGGTGTGAGGGCGAAGGAGTAAACCCCTTGGGTTCCGTGGTGATGGGGTCACAATTGATGCACCGATCAGCTGTATAATGCGAGGGAAACCACACTTGTCGAAGAACGAGGGCCTTTTGTGCATACTGAAGACACCCGCCGTGTGTAGCTCGAGCCACGATACAAAGTAGTGCATCGGGAAGACCACGTGCAGTACCCCGGGCTCAATAGCATCCGTTGCTCGACTGAGGCCATGATATAAGTGTGCCAAGCCGGCGATCCCAACGGCCACTTTTACCCCGATGGCCATCCGGTAGGCTGGGTAAAAGACAGAGGGCCGTATACGGTGAGAGTGCATTGGGATCGCAAACCAACTCAGCCACAACCCGAGAAATCCTAAGAAAAAGGCCTCCTCGTCCATCCCAGGGGCCAAATTTCTGCAAAAAACATAGTCGGGAAGTCCGGAAGGAAAAAATCCTTTTGGTCTATCTCCTTCTCCGGCAGGTTATCCACACCTAGACCGAAAGGGTCATCCAGGGTAGCGAACTTGGTAGCTTCTTGTAACAACTCCAATTCTTGTATACATAAATTTGATTTAAATTTGAAGAATACTTGGAGTATTTAATGTTGCTGACATCACTTTAAGTATCTATTTTCCCACAATAATTACAAGAAAGAGCTTGTAGCTCATTGGTAATACCTTGCACTGCTGAACCAAGCCACCAGAGTTCGAATCCCATGCCCCACATTATTTTTAGATTATTTTTCTTTTAAAATTCTTGGAATCCCAACAGTCCACAGGCCATAACTCCCAAAAGTTGAACTGAACCCTAAAAACGGATTATACCATGAGCTACATCAGAAGACCCCCCACACTTTGGTCACCGAACTCGGCCGGGCTCGGCCGGACGGCCGAGTCGCTAACATGAAATTTTTGCCTTTTCACATTCATTAACCCCCTGTATACTCCATTTTAATAGATCGGTTCCCGAATCTTAAATTCACCCTAATTACTAGAAGTTTTAATGTTTATCTTTAAATTTTTACAATTTTTTAAATATAAAACCTTTCACCTACCCTACCTTACCCTATAAATAGACCCTCTACCCTCTACCCTCTCATCCCAAAACCCTAGGTTTACTCTCTCAAAATTTCTACAAGAAAGGTGTGCTTTGAAACCGAGTTCACGGCGAAGCGCTGACGGAATTCCGGCGACGTTCTTTGAAACAACCGGCGACGAAACAACACCACGGCCACTCCTCTTGTTCCTCTATACTCTTTAGTATAGATCGAAACCCGTAAGTCCCGTTCTTTTCTTCTTTCTACTTCTCAAAAATACGGAATTATGAAACCCGACGGAAATCGGAACAAACCGATTTCCGATTCGGTTTTTCTATAAAATCTCACTTGTCACTAATTCCATAATACCTAAACTTATCCATATTGACTATTAATCACATAACAACTAATTTGGACAAAGTTTCGCACACGAAATGATAACTTTTGCAATATCGTATTCTTTTTCACATTAATACCATAATGTTTATTTTTCTTCTTCTAATCAATTCAATCATTCCTAAACACCTTCATCTTGACCACTAAACTTGTAAAAATCAATTTGAATAAGTTTTCACACATGGAATGATAACCTTTTCAATTTACCGTATTCTTACACTTTAATACCATCATGTTTTAACTTCACATTTAACCCTTAACTTGCTATACAATTAAAGTAGAGTACAAGATAATGACCAACCTCCACCCATACGTAAATACAAACCCTAAAATGATATCCTCAAAATTTAGAATACGATAAAGCGAATTTTTTTTATTAAAATACCATAATCTTAATAAAACCATTCTTAAAGGTTTAGATTTGTTACATTTTTAAATAAATACTTCCTACTGGGAAAAATACGATAAGTTGTGGACATCGATCGTTTATCTAAACTGACTTTGTGGTGTCTAGGCTAGGCAAGTGAGCTTGGGTAACTTTAAAAGGCCCGCCTCACGATTCGTGAGCGGATCCTTCCCTCCTCACTTGTACTTACCTTGCCACAATTGGCGGTGAAGAGGCGATTTGAGGCTTCTAACGACTTTTCGTTTAGACCTTTTAGAAATAGGCTAGTTGGCTTAGGAAACCCTAGAATCTAAAATACGGAAAATTACACTTTTCAAATAAGTACCTTTTACTTTATAAAACCGTTTTCTAAAGGACTAGTATTTTAAAATCTTTGCAAAGCGCCGCTACAACCTATCTTTGGGGAACCCGTTTGGGATCGTGCGGTTTATCGCGCACCCTCGGGCTAGTAGTGCGAGATTCAGACCTCCGCAAGGAGCATTCGGTCTCGAAAGGTTTAAAATACGACATATTAAGAAAATGAGATTTTTGAAATATAAAATATTTATTAAAATTATTTTTGTATAAACATATGTATATTTATCTTTTAAATACCTATTTTATTATAATATAAATTTTCTACCTTTTTCTAAAAATCACAAAAGAATATATTTTACACTAAAATATCATGAACTTCAAATAAACAATATTACAACTAGGATATTCTCACTAGAAATGTCACAATATAAAATCCACCCTCATTACAATTCTAAAGACGAGTAATAAATACTTGAGGTGTATTTTGAAAAGTATATAAAAGTATTTTTACATAAAACCCCCTCAAGTTTTATAAATTACCCTAAGGACCCTAGCAGTTATAAGACTTCGTTTCACATATCTGATTGTCTGACTCGGGTTTGAGTCCGATCAATCTGACTTGAATATGATTCAAGTCAATCCATAATTTACAAGTTTCCAATTCAATATGAACACATGAACCCATGAATACAATTATCAATTTATACAACTTGACTGAACCGAACCATGGATATATATTCCTTTTACATGATTTTCAGTATTCCATTTACATGACTCTACGGTTATAACCGTTTCCTGATATCATGGTTTCGGTCGGTCGGTCGGTCAATCAATCATACAACCAACACAATTTACAAGATAACAATATAAACAAGATATCGCGGGGTTTAAGGGGTAGATTGGTACGGAAGGTGTTAAAGATGGCACGAGGTGGTCAGATTTAACACACCTAACCTGAATCCAGTTGCTGTTGTACCGTGGCATAAACGGTACCTTGTACTATACGTGCCCTTAGTCTCTGGCATATAGAGACTCCCCTCGTATACACTGGCATCCTTCTGTATCAAGCTACAAACAACAGCGTTGACATAACATTACAACAATAGTTTACACTTTAAAATGTATCTTCTTATTCTGTATTTTCTACTTCCCTCTTACCTTTGGGATTTACCGAGCGACCTGTTCGCTGACGACATTCTGTTTCTCTCTTCTTTGAATGTCGTCAGGTGATTTGGACCCGGCAGAAGTTGAGCCATCGCAAGAAGACTTGGAGCAGTTTACTGAAGACCCTGCACTGTAGTTTCATTGTACACTTTTCTTTTCAGTACTTTTCATTTCCTGTTATGCCACTGTTTAGGTATCTTTTTATTTCAGTTGTATTTCCTTTCATGCATTGTACAAAGAATGTTAATAAATAAAAGTTGCTGTTCTTTTTATTTCTTGTCTCTTGTGTACTTATTTTATATTACTTAGATGCGCTTAGCGTATGTACTTCTGAGTATATACGTAGCGGACCTCGTCGCGCCCACTTCCCCGTACACTGGGAAGCGGGGCGTGACAGGTTTTGTTGGTGGCCCATGCAGGTCAGAACTGTATGAATCCCTATCATGCAGTTCTGGTCTGCGTGAACAACCTAAGCAATATAACACAAGAACCAGCAACTAAAACGTTCTTTACAATTCATGTTTCTTGAATCTTACAAATTTCTATTCCTTGAATCTTATCATTTCATGTACTTGAATCTGTCCCAACCCAAATTTTTTCTTCAGGGTTATGGATTCCCCAAACAACACCAGCACCAACGTCAACAACACACCTCCAGCACTACCTCTCACACCAGCTGTTACTGCGCCACCTACCGAGCAAACAGTGCTATTTGAAGCAATCCACAGCCTTATCGAGGGACAGCAACAACTCTTGAACCATCCCGAGACTGATGCTCCTGGAGTGAAGCAATTCAGGGCTTTACATCCGAAGCAGTTCTCAGGAAAGGGGAGCCCACTGGAAGCTGAGGAATGAGCTCAAAGTATCGAGGATGATCTGGCCGCAGCACAAGTGCCAGACGTCGCTTGGGTCCGTGTAGCGAAACTACAACTCACGGACAACGCTCGCAACTGGTGGAAGGCGGAAGAAAGCCGTCTTGCGCAGCCTATTGAATGGAAAACGTTTCGCGAGAAGTTCGACGCGAAATACTTCCCTGTGACTGCCAGATTTGCCATGGAGCAGCAGTTCATTCATCTACAGCAAGGATCAATGTGGGACAAATCGGTAGATGAATACGATGCTGAATTCACCATGTTAAGCCGGTAAGATATGTCATAATAGTTCAATTTTTAAATATCACATACTACACAGCTAACATAATCTTTAAACAGATTCGCGGCACACTTGATACCGACGGACGATATCAGAGCCCGTCGCTTTCAACAAGGACTGGACACGGAGATTCAGGCTGCTCTAGCCACAGGAAAGTTTTTGACTCATGAGGATGCTCTAGAAACTGCCCGCAGCTATGAGGCAGTAATAAAAGCAAGGGGCAGACCTCAGTCTGCAGGAGTCAAACACCCTGCCAACCAGATGGCAGGTGGAGCCTCGTCCAGACCACCTTTTGTGCTACGACGTCCTGGAGCACCAATCAGCAGGCCCAGCCCAGCCTTTTGTAACTACTGCAAGAGAAATGGGCATCTGGCGAAAGATTGCCGACGTGCGAACAACCTTTGCTTGATCTGCGGCTCAGCTGCACATGGTATTGGGGCTTGTCCTCATAAACAAAACTCAGTTGCTGCACCCAGGCCAGCAAACAATTATCCACAGCGTCCAGCCATCCAAGCCACTGCTCTAAGACTTGCACTGCCTGCACCACCCAGAGGACCGCAAGCTGCACCACCTCCTCGACAGTTCCATCAAGCTCAAAGGAACGTTCCGAGAAATGCTCCTCAGGCCAGGAGGAATGTGCCAAAGCGCCAGGCTTTCATGATGTCCGTGGAAGAAGCTGAGGCCACTGGCCAAGTCATTACTGGTAAACTTCCTTCTCAAACTTATCTTTTAGACTTGCTTATCTACACACTTTCCCTATACCTAAAACATATCCCATATACCTTAGGTACAATCCTAGTAGCTTCACTACCTGCACTTGCACTGTTTGATACTGGAGCATCCCACTGTTTTATGTCGCAACGGTTTGTCCGAACCCATGCGATTCTAGTCTCACCGCTTGTATCTAGCTGGAATGTCAGTTCCGGAAATGGCGTTCTAAAGGCAACTATGGGATACAGCTTGTGTCCAGTCGTCGTCTGCAGTCGAGAGTTTTATGCTGATTTCAAAGTACTGGACATACCGAACTTCGATGTGGTTCTAGGAATGGATTGGCTTGGAACCTTTTATGCTACTATCGACTGTCGTCAAAGGAGGGTAGTATTCGAGATTCCAGACCATCCGATTTTCTATTTCAAGAGCGGAGATCGTACCCTGAAGCCAGGTACCTACAAAGTGAAGCCAAGGGAAGCAGTAGTTGCGGCAGCTCAAGCGGAAGAAGAATTAAGACCAGAGGTAGTTCGAGAGTTCGACGATGTATTTCCTGACGATATATCAGGTTTGCCTCCCGATCGAGCTCTTGAATTCAGTATTGATTTAGTACCAGGAGCACAACCGGTGATCAAAGCACCTTATAGACTAAGTCCGGAAGGATTGAAGGAAGTCCGAACACAGTTGGACGAATTATTGGCGAAAGTATGGATTCGTCCCAGCACTTCAAGTTGGGGAGCACCTGTACTACTGGTGAAGAAGAAGAAAGGTTCATACAGAATGTGCATCGATTATAGGGCCTTAAACGAAATCACTATAAAGAACAAGTATCCACTCCCGCGCATCGATGATTTATTCGATCAGCTAAGTGGGTCTTGTGTTTTCTCTAAATTGGATCTTCGTTCAGGTTATCATCAAGTGAAGGTCAAGGAAGCTGATATTCACAAAACAGCTTTCAGAACTCGCTATGGACATTACGAATTTCTAGTGATGCCATTTGGAGTGACCAATGCACCAGCAATATTCATGAACCTAATGAACCAAGTTTTTCGGGAGTATTTAGACAGGTTTGTTGTCATCTTCATCGACGACATCCTGGTATATTCGAAGAATCGGAAAGAGCATGCAGAGTATCTACGAATTGTCCTGGAAACTCTTCGACAACATAAGCTTTATGCCAAGTACAGCAAGTGCGAGTTTGTCTAAATCAAGTTGGTTTTCTTGGACATATCGTATCAGGAGAAGGAATTTCTGTGGATCCAGCTAAAGTTTCAGCAGTTAGCGAATGGCCTACACCAAAGTCAGTGAAGGACATTCAGAGTTTCTTGGGTTTATCTAGATATTACAGAAGATTCATTGAAGGATTCTCAAAGATAGCAACACCCCTGACCAAGCTCACAAGAAAAGATGAAGAATTTGTATGGTCAGAAGCATGCGAACAAGCTTTCGTAGAACTCAAGTCGAGATTGACATCTGCACCTATTCTCGTAATACCGGATCAATCTGGAGGATTCGAAGTACATTGTGATGCATCCGGTAAGGGATTAGGATGTGTTCTACATCAGCACGGCAAGGTTGTAGCTTATGCTTCAAGACAACTGAAGACTCATGAGCGCAATTATCCGACGCATGATCTGGAGTTGGCAGCCGTCATCTTTGCTCTCAAGATTTGGCGCCACTACTTACTTGGTGAACGAGTGAACATCTACACAGATCATAAAAGTCTGAAGTACGTGTTTACTCAGAAGGAGTTGAATATGCGGCAGAGAAGATGGTTAGAACTCATGGCGGACTTTGACATCAACTTGCAATATCATCCAGGGAAGGTGAACGTAGTACCTGATACTCTTAGTCGCCAACCCTTATCGATGAATCTCACCGCTCAGTGGAAACTTCAGCAAGACTTACATCAGATGGAGATTGAAGTAGTCACACCAGGTAATGCTTCAAGTTTGATGAATCTACAAGTTCAATCAACCATTGTCAATCAGATCAAAACAGCTCAAGCAAGTGATACTAAGTTGCAAAGGATCAGAGAACAAGTGGAGAATGGACTCAGAACAGACTTCATCATCCATGAAGACGGATCTTTGAGATACGGCAGCAGATTATGTGTACCAAAAGGTCATGTTCGGGAAGAGTTAATGAAAGAAGCTCACAGCTCTCCCTACTCAGTACATCCTGGAGGTACCAAAATGTACAAAGATCTACGTCAGAATTATTGGTGGTATGGAATGAAGCGTGAAGTAGCCAGAAACGTCGCAAAATGTTTGGTGTGTCAGCAAGTAAAGGCTGAACATCACAGGACAGCTGGACTACTTCAACCGTTACCAATTCCAGAATGGAAGTGGCAGCACATCACGATGGACTTTGTAACTGCTCTTCCTCGCAGCACAAAAGGTAACGATGCGATATGGGTCATTGTGGATCGACTCACAAAGTCGGCTCACTTCATCCCATTTCGAGTTGGCCAATCAACTGAGACACTAGCAAAGAAGTACATGGAGGTAATAATCTAATTAAGATTTAAACACTTCATAATGTACTATCTCTGATACCTATGAACTCATACAGGAAATTGTGAGACTTCATGGAGTACCGGTCTGCATTGTCTCCGATCGTGACACCAGGTTCCGATCACAATTTTGGCAAAGTCTACAAGCTAGATTGGGAACAAGTCTGAACTTCAGCACGGCTTATCATCCACAAACAGATGGTCAGTCAGAATGAACTATTCAGATCTTAGAGGATATGCTCAGAGCGTGTATGCTGGACTTCAAAGGATCGTGGGAAGATCACCTGCATCTTGTGGAGTTCGCGTACAATAACAGCTACCAAGCAAGCATAGGAATGGCACCTTTTGCAGTATTATATGGAAGGAAGTGTCGATCACCATTGAGTTGGGACGACATCGGAGATAGGGAACTTCTTGGACCAGAGATGATAGTAGCGACCGTTGATGTGGTTCGTACTATCAGGGAAAGAATGTGCATAGCTCAAGATCGACAGAAACACTGGGCTGATGCAAAGAGACGACACTTGGAGTTCCAGCCAGGAGACCATGTATTCTTGAAGATATATCCAAACCGCGGAGTGATCCGATTTGGAAGACGGGGTAAATTGAGTCCGAGATACATTGGACCGTTCGACATACTCGAACGAGTCGGTGAAGTGGCATACCGATTAGCGCTTCCACCCTCGTTGGAAGGAGTGCATAACGTGTTCCACATATCCCAACTCAGAAAGTACGTGAGTGACCCCAACCATGTACTTGATCATTCCGAGCTCACTATACAGCCTGACTTGTCTTGTGAGCAATAACCTGTGGAGATCCTAGACAGGAAAGTAAAGACACTTCGGAACAAGGAAGTTAACTTGGTCCGGGTAATGTGGAGGAAAGACACTCCAGGAGAATCCACGTGGGAAAGGGAAGATGAAATGCTTGCAAGATATCCTCACCTTTTTGTAAACTAGTCCTCAAATAAAAGTTGTAAATTTCGAGGACGAAATTTTTATAAGGAGGGTAGATTGTAACAACTCCAATTCTTGTATACATAAATTTGATTTAAATTTGAAGAATACTTGGAGTATTTAATGTTGCTGATATCACTTTAAGTATCTATTTTCCCACAATAATTACAAGAAAGAGCTTGTAGCTCATTGGTAATACCTTGCACTGCTGAACCAAGCCACCAGAGTTCGAATCCCATGCCCCACATTATTTTTAGATTATTTTTCTTTTAAAATTCTTGGAAGCCCAACAGTCCACAGGCCATAACTCCCAAAAGTTGAACTGAACCCTAAAAACGGATTATACCATGAGCTACATCAGAAGACCCCCCACACTTTTGCCACCGGACTCGGCCGGGCTCGGCCGGACGGCCGAGCCCGGCAACATGAAATTTTTGCCTTTTCACATTCCTTAACCCCCTGTATACTCCATTTTAATAGATCGGTTCCCGAATCTTAAATTCACCCTAATTACTACAAATTTTAATGTTTTTCTTTAAATTTTTATAATTTTTTAAATATAAAACCTTTCACCTACCCTATCCTAGCCTACCCTATAAATAGACCCCCTACCCTCTACCCTCTCATCCCAAAATCCTAGGTTTACTCTCTCAAAATTTCTACAAGAAAGGTGTGCTTTGAAACCGAGTTCACGGCGAAGCGCTGACGGAATTCCGGCGACGTTCTTTGAAACAACCGGCGACGAAACAACACCACGGCCACTCCCCTTGTTCCTCAATACTCTTTAGTATAGATCGAAACCCGTAAGTCCCGTTCTTTTCTTCTTTCTACTTCTCAAAAATACGGAATTATGAAACCCGACGGAAATCGGAACAAACCGATTTCCGATTCGGTTTTTCTATAAAATCTCACTTGTCACTAATTCCATAATACCTAAACTTATCCATGTTGATTATTAATCACATAACAACTAATTTGGACAAAGTTTCGCACATGAAATGATAACTTTTGCAATATCGTATTCTTTTTCACATTAATACCATAATGTTTATTTTTCTTCTTCTAATCAATTCAATCATTCCTAAACACCTTCATCTTGACCACTAAACTTGTAAAAATCAATTTGAATAAGTTTTCACACATGAAATGATAACCTTTTCAATTTACCGTATTCTTACACTTTAATACCATCATGTTTCAACTTCACATTTAACCCTTAACTTGCTATACAATTAAAGTAGAGTACAAGATAACGACCAACCTCCACCCATACGTAAATACAAACCCTAAAATGATATCCTCAAAATTTAGAATACGATAAAGCGAATTTTTTTATTAAAATACCATAATCTTAATAAAACCATTCTTAAAGGTTTAGATTTGTTACATTTTTAAATAAATATTTCCTACTAGGAAAAATACGATAAGTTGTGAATATCGATCGTTTATCTAAACTGACTTTGTGGTGTCTAGGCTAGGCAAGTGAGCTTGGGTAATTTTAAAAGGCCCGCCTCACGATTCGTGAGCGGATCCCTCCCTCCTCACTTGTACTTACCTGGCCACAATTGGCGGTGAAGAGGCGATTTGAGGCTTCTAACGACTTTTTGTTTAGACCTTTTAGAAATAGGCTAGTTGGCTTAGGAAACCCTAGAATTTAAAATACGGAAAATTACATTTTTTAAATAAGTACCTTTTACTTTATAAAACCGTTTTCTAAAGGACTAGTATTTTACAATCTTTGTAAAGCGCCGCTACAACCCATCTTTGGGGAACCCGTTCGGGATCGTGCGGTTTATCGCGCACCCTCGGGCTAGTAGTGCGAGATTCAAACCTCCGCAAGGAGTATTCGGTCTCGAAAGGTTTAAAATACGATATCTTAAGAAAATGAGATTTTTGAAATATAAAATATTTATTAAAATTATTTTTGTATAAACATATGTATATTTATCTTTTAAATACCTATTTTATTATAATATAAATTTTCTACCTTTTTCTAAAAATCACAAAAGAATATATTTTACACTAAAATACCATGAACTTCAAATAAACAATATTATAACTAGGATATTCTCACTAGAAATGTCACAATATAAAATCCACCCTCATTACAACTGTAAAGACGAGTAATAAATACTTGAGGTGTATTTTGAAAAGTATATAAAAGTATTTTTACATAAAACCCCCTCAAGTTTTATAAATTACCCTAAGGGCCCTAGCAGTTATAAGACTTCGTTTCACATTTCTGATTGTCTGACTCGGGTTTGAGTCCGATCAATCTGACTTGAATATGATTCAAGTCAATCCATAATCTACAAGTTTCCAATTCAATATGAACACATGAACCCATGAATACAATTATCAATTTATACAACTTGGCTGAACCGAACCATGGATATATATTTCTTTTACATGATTCTCAGTATTCCATTTACATGACTCTGCGGTTATAACCGTTTCATGATATCATGGTTTCGGTCGGTCAGTCAATCAATCATACAACCAACACAATTTACAAGATAACAATACAAACAAGACATCGCGAGGTTTAAGGGGTAGATTGGTACGGAAAGTGTTAAAGGTGGCACGAGGTGGTCAGATTTAACACACCTAACCTGAATCCAGTTGCTGTTGTACCGTGGCATAAACGGTACCTTGAACTATACGTGCCCTTAGTCTCTGGCATATAGAGACTCCCCTCGTATACACTGGCATCCTTCTGTACCAAGCTATAAATAACAGCGTTGACATAACATTACAACAATAGTTTACACTTTAAAATGTATCTTCTTATTCTGTCTTTCTTACTTCCCTCTTACCTTTGGAACTTACCGAGCGACCTGTTCGCTGACGACATTCTGTTTCTCTCTTCTTTGAATGTCGTCAGGTGATTTGGACCCGGCAGAAGTTGAGCCATCGCAAGAAGACTTGGAGTGGTTTACTGAAGACCCTGCACTGTAGTTTCATTGTACATTTTTCTTTTCAGTACTTTTCATTTCCTGTTATGCCACTGTTTAGGCATCTTTTTATTTCAGTTGTATTTCCTTTCATGCATTGTACAAAGAATGTTAATAAATAAAAGTTGATGTTCTTTTTATTTCTTGTCTCTTGTGTACTTATTTTATATTGCTTAGATACGCTTAACGTATGTATTTCCGAGTATATACGTAGCGGACCTCGTCGCGCCCACTTCGCCGTACGCTGGGAAGCGGGGCGTGACACTTCTGATGAGAGGACGCTTGGGCGAAGGAACCGAGCGATGAAATTCTCAAAGTTAACTTCTCGACTCCCATGTTCGATGAAAAGGGACTCATAAATGTTCAACACTTTAATCAAGCTTGGGAATTGGTGTTGGACAGCATTCTCCGGCGTGAGCTCTCTTACCACCGGCTTAGCACCGAAGACGTACTCGTCTGTCGGGAACAACTCCTCGTAGTGTTCCCCTATGACTGGTAAACCAGATACCTCCGTGAAGTCCTCCAAAGAGATTGACACTTCCCGATCCATGTTAAGGAAAGTGTGGGTAGGAATGTTCCACTGCTCCAAGAAAGCCTTGAACCACCAGGTGGGAGCGTGGGATACTGGAAGTGAGAGACGTAGACTGCGGTGTACAATTCTAACCTTATCAACTGCGACTTCTTCGTCGACAGGATATACCGGGCCCACGGCAGATAACCGATCGGGTGGCGGGGGATTAGACCAATGTTATATAATTGCCTCCAAGGTCGCGCCTCGCCCTGACA
The DNA here is from genome assembly GCA_030015575.1 of Agapanthus africanus. Taxonomy (NCBI): domain Eukaryota; kingdom Viridiplantae; phylum Streptophyta; class Magnoliopsida; order Asparagales; family Amaryllidaceae; genus Agapanthus; species Agapanthus africanus. The sequence goes on from JASDDO010000019.1 coordinate 31,242,528, forward strand.
GATACGGCGTCCTAGGATATCCAAAACCATAGGACGCTGGACCGGAATCGCATCCATAGCGGGATGAAGAAAGCCCTTCGAGGTCCAATCAACCATCTCCACGGCATACTGCACCGAGGGTGGGGTAGCATAGTGAATCGCCGTAATGGGTTCCGACGGCACTGCGCAGATGAAGCTCCGTCGACCTATGATAATCTGATTATACCACGACCCCCAAAGGTGGAGACTCTTGCATTCCGGGTCATGGTCCTTAATCATGGTTAGAACTTCACGGTCCAGGGGCGCTTCAGGAAACCCTTCCTCCGAGCGGGCGAACGGGAACGAGGTATCGAGAGACATGGTCACTGCAAAGGAACAAGAAATAGCCGTTAGTGCTGCAATTCCAATGCTTGGCGTTTAAATTTTTTTTCGATTAATTGAATTTGAAAATTAATTAAATTAAAATTAATCACACCACACTGCAGTGCAGTGGGTAGGGGACCAAATGGGGACCACAAAATTTGGATGAAAATGCCTCATTTAATAAGACAGCCTCATCATTGGATGAGACTGTCAGTTAAAGAAAAGATTCCCAAGAGAATACTCTCATCAATGGGAAATTCCTAGAGACAAGGAGAAAATCTCCTCTTTCAGAGCAAAGCTCTGTCACAGAATGACACTTGTCAAATTCTGGTCTCAAAGGAATAAAATTCCTTAAAAGAGCATAGCTCTGTGGTAATAATGGAAAGATTCATCAAAAAAATTTAACACTTAAAAGAATTAAAATTTTTGGAATCTTGAAAAATCCAAGAAAACTTATAACAAGTTCTTCAGTTTTCAGATCTAAAAGATCTATATTTGATCCAAGAGCAAAGCTCTGTTCATGGGTTAGAACCCATGAACAAGATCTCTGTGGATCTATAAGTTTTTGAGAGCAAAACTCTGTTTATGAAACCCCAAAGGGATTTCTTAGATCAAAAGATCTATAAGAGCAAAGCTCTTTTAGTTAAGATTGATAAATTAATTTTACCTAAATTAATTTTACCTAAAGTTTCTAACTTTGGAAATGAGCAAAGCTCTGAAGTTCTTAAGCAAGAGCAAAGCTCTGTTGAAATCAAAAATCTTGAAAAAGGGTGAAGATGTTTTAAGGGCCAGAGGTCCTATTTATAAGGCGTTTGCGCCCCTTCAGCTCATCCCTTGATCCAACGGTCAGGAACTTGCCACCGCTGCACACACGTGCGCGCCACGTGAGCGCAACGGTGGGGGGGCATTTGTTTCCCCTAATCAGAGCAAAACTCTGTTGGAAATTCAAAATTCAAATTTTGAAGCAACGTTTCAAATTCCGGGCGCAACGCGCCACGTGTCAAGCGCAGATACATCAGCGCAGCGCCCAAAGCAGCGCACCCAATCAGAGCAAAACTCTATTTAAAGCAAAATTAAAGGAAGCAACGCTTCAGTTGCGCAAGCACTGCGCTGCGCGACACGTGTCAGCGCAGATGCGTTAGCGCAGTTGCGCTGCGCTGTGCGCTGCGCGACACGTGTCAGCGCAGATGCGCTAGCGCAGTTGCGCTGCGCTGTGCGCATGTGCGCAGTAGCGCAGATGCGCTACACGTGTCACGGGCTGGGGCATTTACGCCAAACAGAATTAAGATTTTAAAGAAATCTTTCTGTTCTTATTAAAACAAGAAGATTTTCTTCTGTAAAACAGAAGCCCTTGGATCAAAGATCCAACGGTGGGGAAAATTCCCCAAATCACTCAGAGAAAGATCTCGTTAACAAATTCAACAAACTTATGGGCACTATATAAAGACCCCTAGAGCTCAAATCAAAGGCATCAACATTTTTTTGTGAGAAATCAAAAATTTCAAGCAGAGAGAACTCTGAAGAAATTCCAAGAAAAAAAAAGAAAGGTAAAAGACCTTTTAGATTGAAGAATTTCTTGTTTTTATGAACTTTACCTTTTAGATAGAAGAAAAAAAAAGAAAGGTAAAAGCAGAGAGAACTCTGAAGAAATTCCCCAAATCTTGTTTTTAAAAAAAGAAAGCAAGATCAATGATCTTTAATAAAAAACAAAATAAAAACAGTGCTTTGCACTTTTTATGAACCTCTGGTTCCTGAAATAAGAAAAAGCTTGTTTTTCTTTAATCTAAATTAGATCAAGAAATCAAATAGTGCTTTGCACTTCCTTTATGAACCATTGGTTCTTGAATCTAAAAGATTCTCAAATTAATAGTGCTCTGCACTTGAAAATCTGCACTGTTGCGCTCTTGGGTTGGCGCAAGCCACCAGAGAGCGCCACGTGTCAGTATCTGAACCACTTGCGCTATGCGCTTTAAGATAGAGCTTTGCTCTCTGAAATTGGCGCAATTCACCAGAGTGCGCCACGTGTCAGCAGCGCGAGCGCAGCGCACTGCGCTTGCATGACACGTGTCGTCACCACAAGCGCCTGCGCTCTTTGATTGGCGCAAAGCGCCTGAAAATGCAATGCATTCTTTTGTTAAAGGGCCAGGCCCAAGTCAAAAGACCTAGCAGGCCAAAATAAATTGCAAAGCAATAAAAGGGCAGAGCCTAAATAAAATTGATGCTTTGCATCACTTATAAATGGGCAGAGCCCAAAACAAATTGATGCTCTGCAGAGCTCAAACAAAAATAAAAAGCAATGCAATGCATTATTTAAATGTGGGCAAAGCCCTAGCACAGGTCTAATAGACCAAAATAATAAATAAAAACGTTGAATATTTTTCAACTGGACTTAACCCAATTATGGCCGTAAGTCCTCAAATTAAATCGACTGAGCACAGCTGCTCTCTCTTAAATCAATTTACGACCGGTTCGAGGGTACATCTCCGAACTCCTTTGACTCCTATCGTTGTAATCCTTCAACGATGTCAGAGAGGTGACGGGTCCCAACAACCACACATCAACACGGACTGTGGGGTCCTTAAACTCATGGACCGAAACGTCCTTAAACTAATGACGGACCGAAACGTCCTTAAACTAATGGTGGACCACCACGTCCCTAAACTGGAACATGGACCACCATGTCCCTAAACTGGAATATGGATCGCAATGTCCTTAAACTACCAATGGACCGCAATGTCCCTAAACTACCTATGGACCACTACGTCCCTAAACTGGAACAATAGAGCTCCCAAATGCTCTTTTGTCGGATCTAAACGATCCCGTTTAAGTTGATCTTAGCCTCAAATATGGCTAACGTATCTTTAAACATTCAAATAGACTTTAGTCTCAAATTGGACTATAAGACCCCCAATCAACTTTGGTTCAAGGGTACATCTCCGAACTCCTCTGACATATGTCGTTGTAATCCTTCAACGTCGTCAGAGAGGTGACGGGTCCCGACGGCCATATATTAAATGGACCACTGCATCCTTAAACTGGAAATGGATCTAGACGATCCCGTTAAGTTGATCTTAGTCTCAAATCAGACTAACGTATCCTTAACGAACGTTTAAGTTGATCTTAGTCTCAAATGCGGCTAACGTATCCTTAAACTAAAAACACCAAACCCAAATCTAAGTAAATACGGATTTGGACTAATCCACGTCCTACGGGCGACGGCATTACTCAGTCTCCGTATACAATCTACGGGCAACCACAAACAAAACAAACACCCACGACATGAAGTGAAATTCTGGAGAAGGAGAAAGTTGTTACCGCGATGCGGTAGCGTAATTAACTGCAGGGGCTTGCGCCTGCAGGGAAGAGCGTCCCCACAATCAAAAACCCCTCAAGCGAGGGGGAATCTGACGAAGTCTGCTACATTGGCCGCATCCGTCTAAACCTCCGATACACGGTGCCATAAATCAACTTGGCATCTTCGGAGAGGTAGACGGATAAAACCATATAGCATCTGCCCCGAATCTCAGGCTAGACGTCCTCACGTCGTCGCCGTCTTTCGGAGGGGAACACCCTAGAATCTATCCAAACACTAAACCAGCAACAAGAAAGGGGTTTTAACTACTCGGTTATGGTTTTCAACCTTTGCAGTCGTGTAATCATCTTCTTTCCACTTCTTTAGCTCATTGGAACTCCGAAATCGAGCCTGTAAGCCGGTCTTCCTTTATCGAAGATGACCCACCCGAGGGAACCCTTTTCAAGCTCTAGCTTTACACTAAAAACCTAGTAAAGCAACTCACCCCTTAAACTTGCTAAGTATGAAGTGTTAAGAATGTAGAGAAGTGTTTGTTGATTTTATCTATATCTTAACCTTTTAATTCTCAACATATGAGAGAGTAAAGGAAGAAGTAGCTAACTAGGAGAAAGAAGCAAAATGGTAAGAATGAAAATTTATGTGAGAGAAAATGGTTATCATTTGGTTTTGATAAAAAAAATTACAAATAAAGAAATGCAACCATACTCAAATAGCAGCTCCAAATGAAATATAATAATGCAAAGTCATTCCTCTCACCACCCTCCTTTACACCTCACCCCTCCAACTCATTTCCTAATTTCCATAAATGGAAAATCACACAAATGAGGTGTCCTCCTTCTAGAATCATTCTTATATAAATACAAGAATACAATACCATATATACATGCTTGTATTTGTACCAAAATACGAATACAAAAGAGATAGAACAATGTAACAAACATAATACTAGAATATTATTAAATCAATATTTGATTTAATAATCCGGCTTAATCCTAAACCAGCTAGTACTACACGTCCGATTTAAATCCGTGTAGCTAGTACACGTATTTAATCGGAACTCTGCACGTATTAATATACGACCACTACATCATTTCGCTTGAATTGAGAAAACCCTTTGTGTTGGACTCTAAAGACTCGACGGTACGCTGGCAGTGAGTTACTGGATAAATCCATATCCACAATCATGTTAGCGACACTAGTTGTACGTGACGGCTACCCAGATATCTATCGAAAGAAGGCCGACGTGTAAGCTCATCCGAACCCTACTAAGCTTATCTGTGAAAATCTCCATACAGTCCGGTCTTTTCGTCTAAGAGTATCGCAGACCAGATCTAGGGGGTAGATGACATCAGACCCATAACAATCCGATAAGTCGTGCCGATGTGGCTCAGGACCAATTGAGAAACTACTGATCTCACTATCAGTAAATCCCATCTGCCTTGGCCAAGGTCTTAAGGTAATGACCAACCGAACACAGTGCGATATCGACTCTCTATACCGGGAGAGAATGTAACGCTTTGAAAATCGTTTAGGCAGTTTTTCGGTAATCGGCAAAATTTGCAGTCTTTTCCGTAAAAGGTCAAAATAGGTATTTTTCATTATAGACCTAATTATACAAAATTTAGATAAGATATTACTATAAATTATTCACTAAAATGTCACTTAAAATTTTCTAGTTAATTAAAAAAAATTCCTTAATTAATTATTTTTAATATTATTTTAAGCTTTTAAGAATACATTTAATTAGTGATAAATACAAATTTAATTGGGTAAATTACATAATTAGGAACCATAATAAACTAAAATTTAGTGTAACAAAAATTTTGACAAACCATTTCATGTTTGGTTGTTTTTGGTAAAAGGGGTTGGAAAATTGAAAAGAAAAAGGTTTTTTTTTGAAAGCCTTGATGTAACATGCATTAATTGACTTAGATGATATTTTCTTTGTGGAAATTTCCACACATTCTCTCATTTCCCCACCTCCCAACCTCTGGCCGAGACCCCCTCCTTCAGATCCTATTTTTCCCCCCCATTTCCTTGCTTCTAAAATCAACAAAAAATCAACAAAATGCATAAAAATTCACATTTTCCTTCACAAATTCAAACCAAAACCCTAAGCCATCCCTTCCTTAACCCTAATTTGTTTGAAAAGTGAAGAAAAGAGGTGTTTTGGAGGCTAGTGCAAGCTAGGAATCAACACTTGGGAGGTATAAATCTTAATCTAGTTGTTAATTGTAGTTTAATTTGCTAGATTTAGTAGTTTTAGTGTGTAATTTAGTTATGAATTCTTGTTTAGGAAATTCTAGTAAAGGTTTGGTATTGTAATTAGGGTTTGTAGCATGGTTGATGGGTTTAAGTTAGGGTTTTGGCTATATAGTTGGTTAGAATGGTTGTTTGTGCGATGTAGCGATCGCTACACCGTTAAATCGCGATAATTGCATCGATATTTCTATGTTAATGCTTACTAGATTTTTATAAATATTAGGAGGTGATATAATTACGATATATGGACGATATTTATAGCATCTCATACGACTATTAGTGTGCGCGAATGTGGGGTTTTTTCTAGTCGGGTTTTAGTTTTGGCGGTTGCACCGAAATGACGATTTTAGTTAAGGTTTTAACGATTTTCGTGTGTTTTCCGCGCACCGAGTGTACGTTGTGACTAATTCATGAACGTCGATCTTTTTATATTGTGAGTTGCGTCATTTCAGGAATCTGTAATCTTATAATGTGTGTTATGCAATTCTAGGATCGGTCGCGGAAATATCGGACGCGACGCGCAAAGGCAAAGCGGTGGTCGGATCGGATTAGCGAGGCATTCAGGTGAGTAGATGTATTCATCTATGGGGGAAATTGTCTGGATGGTGCGAGGCGCCCCCTAGTTAGGATTACCTTATTTCTTGCAAGATTTGCATTGTTAGTTAGCTAACCCCCCCTCATTCACATTGCATACCCTTATATCTAATCGTCTGCTAGATTGCATGGATATTCATATACACATGTGTGATATCACTTCGTAGGACACGAACACCATTACCATTGGCTCCTGTTGCATGCGCACTATTCATGTGACACACACGCCTTTGGTAATTGCCATGCCACGAGCACCATAGAACCTGTTTAGCTTAGTATCACCACTTGCATCATACATGATATATGAAATCGCATAGCATGTATATACCTCGCATCATCATCATCATACTTACATAGATTTCTAGCCACAAATCACATCGCATACCTGGATATCATAGACATTTATCATATACAATATGTTGGGTATTATGATTTTCTTGAGGATTTCAGTTTTTGCTGCGATTTTTGGATTTTGGGGAAAACCGCAAGCATTTAACAAAAGCTTATATTTATCATTTTTAAAACAAAGTTGCGGTTTTCTCGTGATGTATGTGTCGTCCACCATGAGTTTTCGTGTTTTCTGTCAGATTTTGAGACCCGATTCGAGGAGTGGATGAACCGTCTCGGGTACATGGTGGACCCGGTATGGTACCCCGGGGCAAGAAGATCGAGTTGTAGACGATAAGCCTGGCAGGGGAAGACTACCTACCGGTGATATCTGGCGCGGTGGATATCCGGAGAATACCGACCGTTGTCGTGAGATTTGATGATATGGGCCGATCCGGACTGACGGAGCCCGATGTATTGAGACATTGATACAGTGAGACATTGAGACAGATGTGATTTCATATTTGGTGTCGATACTTGACACGGGTTTCAGATGATTTTTTGATGGTATTTAGCTATTATACAGATATTCTTTTTCTAAAGTTAAGAATGCAGAACTCATAGCATTTAAAACACTTAAAGATTTAGTATTGACATTGCATACATGTGCATGCATACTAGAGGTATTACACCACATCTGGACATACATGCTGTGACGCATTTGCGTGCATTCTTACGATAGCCTTACTAGATGTTATATTCTACTCACGAGATGGCAACCCATCTCCGTTGTGCTACAGTGTCTTGCAGGTTGGACTCATCAGCCTTGTAGCGGCGGCTTATCTTGTTAGTGACTTCTTTTGCTCAGACTCGCGACATTGCTCGTAGGTGGGTTGCGAGAGTGCTTTTATCTCTTTTTTTGTACTATTTTTGTATCTAGTATTCTCCATCTACCACTTCTTATGTGTATATGCGACCTAGTGATGAGACTGAGAGATTTGTGTATATGTGGTTCTTTTGGGTCGAGCTCACTTGAGCCGACGTTGTGTTTTCTTATTTTTGCATTTCTTTATGCTCTTTTCTTGAGATTACATATATATATTGCGTGTGGTTGTGATCCGCCTTGGGCGAAGAGCTAGCTCCCTCTTGGGGATGCCATTTTGTGATTACAGGTTATATATCTTGTTGTACCCATTTTGGGGGATAGAATTTACAAAGGAGACTCTACCGAAATTTTTGGAAAATTTTTGAGGTTTTTAAAAAGGGGTTCAATGCAACTTAATTGATTTCAAAATCATTTTCATGTAAGGTTTCCTTCACTCTTTTGGTTTTGGTTTAGATTTTTCTGGGCTTTGGCTGACTTAGGTTACGTTACGCCTTTAGACGTCTCGTAATCTAAGTGCCAGTCACGTTCCGTACTTTCAGGTCGTGACAAAGTTGGTATCAGAGCGAGGTTTTACCTTTCTAAGTGTAGGACGACCTTGGTAGATGGAGTATGTGACTTAAGCAGAGTGGCGTGGCGTGGGTATGATCCGCGGCATACTTACGATACGGTACTCCGCCTAAGTGACCTTAGGACATAATTACTTGTATTTCCTTTCTTGATTCCTTGTATTCCTTGATTCAATTGCAATGTTCTTATCATTCCTGTTTCTTATTCCAGTTTCGATGCCGCCAAAGACTACGAGAGCTCAGCGGGCTACCGCTAGGGATGAGATTCGAGCGGGCTCTTCTGAGGTGAGGATCGAGCGGGATGATACGCCTACCCCTCAGGGTCATATTGATCCGCTTTATCCAGACCGTATTGCCAGATTGGAGGCCGGCATGCAGGAGTTGCGACAGATGATGGGATCTTTAGTTGAGTCCAGTCGGGCACAGAGGTCCGAGGACGTTCCTTCCACCGCACAGACCACGATTGTACCTGCTGCATAGATGGTTGCTCCTGCTACTACGGAGACTATCCCTGTTTCACTACAGGAGTTCATGAGATTGAGACCTCCAGCTTTTACCGGTACGGATGCGACAGAGGACCCACAGGCATTTCTTGATAGGATGGCTCGAATTTGCCGTTCGTTGAGGTGTTCTGATGATAGATTGGTGGAGTTCGTGAGTTTTCGTCTGGAGGGTCTTGCCCAGACATGGTACGATTCAGTAGAGAGAGGCCGAGCTGCAGGTCTACCTTCTATGATCTGGGATGAGTTTACAACTGAGTTTCTTGACCGTTTTCTTCCGGAGAGTGTCCGAGATGCTCGAGCCCGTAGTTTTGAGTCTCTGCGCAAGACTCCTGGGATGACAGTGTCGGAGTATGATATACAGTTTACCCAGTTGTCTCGATATGCTCCGTACCTAGTAGACACGGAAGAGAAGATAATAAAGAGGTTTGTGCGAGGGCTTGATACACAGCTATTCCTTGCCATCGGCACCCAGCACTTTGATACATACGTAACCGCGATGGACGCAGCCTTACTTTTGAAGGAGCGTATTTCAGAGACTCCGGTCGTTTCTGGGCCGAAGAGGATCCGTACTGATACGCCAGCTCAGCGGAAGATGGCTAGACACCGCGATAGATTATTTCCGGGAGATGGTGGAGGCAGAGGATTGAGACGAGGTCAGTTATTTGGTTTATATCCACAGACCCAGCAGTCATCGCCAGGATGTTTTTGGTGTGGGAGTCAGTACCACCGTGTCAGAGACTGTACCATGGGGCGCCAGGGCGCGGCGACAGTCCCGCATGTGACCTTACCACCCTCACCACCTCCTCAGAGATCTCTACTTCCTACCCCTGATGATGCTCCATGCCAGCCAGATGCTTCTAGAGGTCATGGGCGTGGCAATCCGGTTCAGAGAGGACGAGGCGACAGAGGCAGAGGCAGAGGTAGAGGCAAAGGACAACCAGCTACCAGTGGTGGACAGGCCCGAGTGTTCACGTTGACTCCTCAGGATACACAGGCATCCAATGCCGTCGTGACAGGTACTCTGCCAGTATGTTCTTTTGATGCACGGGTATTATTTGATCCAGGCTCCACACATTCCTATGTATCGACGTACTTTGCACCGAGGTTGGGCCGAGAGTCTTCTTCGTTAGATCAGCCGCTTGTCGTTATTACTCCAGTAAGCGAGTCGTTTGTTGCCCGTTTTGTGTACCGATCATGTTCCGTTCGTATCGGGGAGAGAGATTCTTCAGTTGATTTGATTCTCCTCGATATGCTAGACTTTGACGTTCTTCTTGGTATGGACTGGCTAGCCACCTGTTATGCATCCGTGGATTGCCGTGAGAAAGCAGTCAGATTTAGTTTTCCTGGTGAGCCGGTTCTGGTTATTCAGGGAGATAGTAGCGCCACCCTTCCCAGCTTGATTTCTTCTCTTCGCGCCGGTCAGCTCTTAAGGAAAGGGTGTCAGGGATTCTTAGCCTATGTTTGTGATACTAGTTCCACAGAGGTTCCGTTAGACCAGGTCTCTATTGTGAGAGAGTTTCCTGATGTATCCCTGACGAGCTGCCTGGTCTGCCACCAGAGCGCGAGATTGAGTTCTGCATCGACTTGATCCCCGGCACGGGGCCTATCTCTATACCGCCTTATCGGATGGCCCCGGCGGAGCTGAGAGAGCTGCAGGATCAGTTACAGGACTTGCTGGACAAAAGGCTTATCCGACCGAGTGTGTCACCTTGGGGTGCTCCCGTCCTGTTTGTTAAGAAGAAGGGCGGAAGTATGCGCTTATGCATTGATTATCGTCAGCTGAACCGGGTTACTGTGCGGAACAGATATCCCCTACCCCGCATTGTTGGCATGTTACACTAGCGAGTGTGGCCTGTAGATGATAAATAATAGTTCATCTTGAACCCTTTGTAGGATATCGATGGCTTAGGAAACAGGTTCAGGTCTGCTGCCTAAGACATTTCAACTTTATGAGCCATAAGGGTCTCATAAAGAATTTTCTCCTTACGAGTCGAGAGGATCCCGTAGGTGTATTTTCTCCTTAGGAGTCGTGAGGATTCCTAAGTGCGTTTTCTCTTAAGAGTCGTAAGAATCTCACAAGAGAATTTTTCCCCCTTACAAGTCGAGAGGACTCGTAAGTGGTTGTTTCCTTCCTTGTCGAGATTCGACTTTGGAGAGTGTGGCATGTGGATAGTCCATCTTGACCTCCTTGTAGGGCAGCGATGGCTTAGGAAATAGGTTCAGATCTGCCGCCTAAGACTTTTCAACTTTATGAGCCGTGAGGGTCTCATAAAGACTATTCTCTCTACGAGTCGAGAGGATCCCGTAGATGTATTTTCTCCTTAGGAGTCGTGAGGATTCCTAAGTGCGTTTTCTCTTGAGAGTCGTAAGGATCTCACAAGAGAATTTTCTCCCTTACAAGTTGAGAGGACTCGTAAGTGGCTGGTGAGTTGACTTGTTTCCGAGTCGAAGTCGTTGGCTGACTTGTTTCCGCGACGGGGTCATTGGATGACGTATTTCCACGACGGGGTCACTGGATGACGTATTTCCGTGACGGGGTCACTGGATGACATATTTTCGCGACGGGGTCATTTGCTGACGTATTTCCGCGACGGGGTCATTGGATGACGTATTTCCGTGACGTATTTCCGCGACGGGGTCATTGGATGACGTATTTCCGCGACGAAGTCACTGGTTGACGTATTTCCACGACGGGGTCATTGGATGATGTATTTCCGCGACGGGGTCATTGGATGACGTATTTCCGCGACGGGGTCTCTGGCTGACGTATTTCCGCGACGGGGTCATTGGATGACGTATTTCCGAGACGGGGTCATTTGCTGACGTATTTCCACGACGGGGTCATTTGATGACGTATTTCCGCGATGGGGTCATGAGCCCTTTCGGGTTTTCATCCATTCTCCGGAGTAAGGCCCATCACCATTGACTTGGCGGCAAAGATGTACTCGTCAGGAGGAAGTAGCTCCTCGTAATGTTCTTATCTGACAGGTAAGCCGGAGATCTCCGCGAACTCCTCCAAAGAGATGGAAACCTCCCGATCTGATAGAAGGAAAGTGTGAGTCGGAGTATTCCATTGTTCCAAGAAGGATTTGACCCACCATACAGGGGGCGTGGAATACAGGAAGAGAGAAGCGTAAACTGCGGGGTACAGCCCAAGCTTTAGCAGCAGCTATTTCTCGGCTGACAAAATGTATCGAGCACACTGTAAGTACCCGGCTGGATGGCGAGGAGTTAGGCCTATCATGTACGGCTGTCCCCAAGGGCGCGACTTGCCTTGACATATACGCCGCCCCAGAATATCCAAAGCCATTGGCGGCTGTACGGGTATAGCGGCCATAGAGGGCTGAAGGCAACCCTCCGAAGTCCAGTTAACCTCCTCTACAGCGTAGTTCACTGGGGGCAGGTCGGCGTAGTGAATCGCTGAAATGGGCTCCGAAGGTGCGGCACAAGAGAAGCTACGGCGGCCTTGGATAATTTGATTATACCACGACCCCTATAAATGAAGAGACTTTTGCTCCGGGTCGTGATCTTTGATCAGTGCGAAAACTTTCCGGTCTACAGGCGCGTCAGCAAATGCGCTCTCCGGACGAACGAAGGAGAAAAAAGTGTCGAAAGAAATAGTACCTGCGCAATAAGGAACAAGGGTTATCTGTCAATGCTACAGTCCAAATTCTATCACTTGGTACTTAAAATTTGTTCCACACTGCGATGCAGTGGAAAGGGACCAAAGGGGACCCACCAAATCAAGGTGACGGCTCATCATTAATGAGACAGTCACTCATTAAAGAGGAAATCCTAAAAGGATTCTCATTTAATGAGAGGCTCCTCGGGCCAAGAAGTTAAACTCCCTTGAGAGCAACGCTCTGCAGACAGAAGTGACATCTGTCAACTCTAATCATGAGAGGAATAAAATTCCCTATAAAAAAATTTTAAGAGCTGCGCTCTGTGAAAACGTTGGAATCATCCATCAAAACTCTAAAAAAAAGCAATGCTTTTTGCAGAATAAAAACTCCAAGATCTTCAAGATCTGTAAACAAACTCTAAGAGTTCTTCATGGAAGATGAACAGTGTTCCAGTTCATGGGTTAAAATCATCCTAAAAAGATTATATCTTGAAGATCTATGATCTGAGAAGAGCAAAGCTCTGTTAATAAGTTCAATCCTTACCAAGTTTGGGCAGAGTTTTGACTCTAAGAATTTCTTGAGGCAGAGAGCTAAGCTCTGAAAGGGGGAGAATTATATTCTCAGGAGAATTAAATTCTCAAGAACAAGAAAACAACAGATGAACAAGCAGTCTTCTCAAGAGCCAAAGGTCCTATTTATAGGCGCTGGAAGTCGATCCAACTTCCAAGTTGATCCAACGGTAGAAAAGCTGCCACCGCTGCACTCACGTGTAAGCCACGTGAGCGCAATGGTGGGGGGGCATTTGTTTCCCCCAATTAGAGAGCAAAGCTCTATTCAAAAAATTGAAATTTGAAATGAGGCAGCGCCTCATAAGAGCGCTCGCGCCAAGAGCGCCAGCGCTAAGAGTCAAAGACTCTGAGGCAGCGTTCACGTGCAAAGCACGAGAGCGCCGGCGCCAAGAGCGCCAGCGCTAAAGGCTTGAGGCAGCGCCTCACGTGAAAAGCACGAGAGTGCTAGCACCAAGAGCGCCAGTGCCATGAGTCAAAGACTCTGAGGCAGCGCCTCACGTGCAAAGTACGAGAGCGCCGGCGCTAGAACTAAATGTTCTCCACCGTTGGATCAAAAATCGAACGAAGATGATAAATCATCAAATTACGAGAATAAAATTCTCTTGAGGAAATACTCCTCAAATCTTTCCAAACAAAAAAGATTGTGCTCTGTAAATCGGAGAACCGTTGGATCAAAGATCCAATGGTGATTAAAAATCACCAAGATACAGAATAAGTTCTGTATGGGAAAATATTTTCCCAATCTTGTTAAAAACAAGAAAAATGTCTTCTGTAAAACAGAAGCTCTTGGATCAAAGATCCAATGGTGGGAAACATTCCCCAAATCAATCAGAGATCTCTCAACGAGAGATTTCCTTAACTGATTCAACAAATCAGCCTTCCCTATATAAAGGACCCAAGGCTTCAAGTCTTGTACAGAGAAACCTCCCTATAAGTTTCAAGTTCTCAGAAAAGAAAAGGAGAAGAGCAAGCTCTAGACAGAGGAACCCCCTCCCCCCATAAACTTGAAGAAACTTCAAAGATGAGAGCAATTTCTTCTTAAGGTAAATAGCAAGAAGAGAGATCATGACATCTCCTCCATCTTTGAGAGTTTAACTCGCACATCAAAAGAACTTAGTTTTTTTTCAGATCATAGATCCATGAGACAAAGTCTCCCATAAATAAAAACAGAAGAGATCATAGTATGTCCTCATAAAAAAAAGAAGAAGTTAGTTCTTAGATCCATGAGATAAAATCTCTTATAAATGAGAACTTGATTCTCAGAGCACATAATTGATCAGAACTGCCAAAGAAGCGTTTTAGCGCTCCAAGTCTGGCGCTCAGCGCCAAGCGCACAACGTACTCCTCACGTGGGCACTACTTTATAAGAAGCGCTCTAGCGCTCCAAGTCTGGCGCTCAGCGCCGAGCGCACCACATGCTCCTCACGTGAGCGCTATTTTATAATAAGCGCTTTAGCGCTCCAAGTCTGGCGCTCAGTGCCGAGCGCACCACGTGCTCCTCACGTGGACGTCATTTTATAAGAAGCGTCGTAGCGCTCTCAACGCTCAGCGCAAAGCGCTCAGCGCAAAGCGCTCAGCGTGCTCCTCACGTGGGCGTCCCTTTTATAAGAAGCGTCGTAGCGCTCCCAGTCTGGCGCTCAGCGCCAAGCGCTCCACGTGCTCCTCACGTGGGCGCCGAGGAAACATAAAGCGCTATGTACATAAGGCCCCAGTGCCATAAAAAGTGTTCAACACTGAATAAAAGACAAAAAGAAAAAGGGGTGTCAGAATCCAAATCAATTCTCAGTATTATTGAATAAAAAGGGGCTGAGCCCAAACAAATGTTCAACATTTTATTCAAAATGAGTGGACTGAGTCCAAACAAGTGTTCAAATATTTTATTCAGAACTGAGTGAACTGAGCCCAAGCTGGCCACAAGTCCCTAACTCAAATTAACCGAGCTCATGTGCTCACAATCTTTTTAAATGGTCTTAGTACCAAACCTGACTATAGATCTCCCAACCAACATTGGTTCATGGGTACATCTCTTCATACCTCTGATACATGTCGTTGTAATTCTTCAACGTCTTCAGAGAGATGGAGGGTCTCGATAACCAATAATTTTTGGTGCATCTCTGAATGGTTAAACCAAAACCTTACAGACTATGATGTCTTTAAACCTCCCAGACTATGATGTCTTTGAACCTCACAGACTATGACGTCTTTAAACCAGACTATGATGTCTCTAAACCTTACGGACTATGAGGTCCTTAAACTCATGGACTATGATGACCTTAAACCCAATGGACCGCAATGTCCTTAAATTAAAACGATAGAGTCCAAATACTCTTTCGTTGCTATAACATCTTTAAACCAGACTATGATGTCTTTAAACCTTACGGACTATAAGGTTCTTAAATTCATGGACTATGATGTTCTTAAACCCAATGGACCGCAATATCCTTAAACTAAAACGATAAAGTCCAAATACTCTTTCGTTGGATCTAAATGATCTCAAAACCTAGTTGAGTAGATCTTAGTCCAAAATTAGACTAACGTATTCTTAACAAGCATTTAAGTTGATCTTAATCTAAAATGAGGTTAACGATCCTTAAATCAAACCCAAACCCAAATCTAAGAAAATACGGATTTGGACTAATCCATGCACTACGGGCGATAATATAAATTAGTCTCCGTATACAATTCACGAGCAACTGTAACAACTCCAATTTTGTATACCAAAAATTTGCTTTAAATATAGTGTATACTTGGAGTATTAATGTTGCTGGAAACAATTTAAGTATCTAATTCCTTACAATAATTACAAGAAGAACCTTGTAGCTCATTGGTAATATCTTGCACTGCTGAACCAAGCCACCGGAGTTCAAATCCCATGCCCCACATTATTTTTGTATTTATTTTGTTTTATTTTTTTTTGGAAGTCAACGGTAAAAAGGCCATAACTCCCAAAATATGTACTGGACAACAAAAAGTAAAATTACCAAGTTGTTCCTCAGGAAAACCCCCGGCCATTGGACCCTTGACTCGGCCCGACTCGGCGCCGCCGGCCGGCGACTCAGCCGACTCGGTCCGGCGCCGCCGGCCGGACTTGGCCGGACGGCCGAGTCACCAACTGAGAAAAGTTGGCTCTTGACTTGGTCAACCCACTTGCACACTTATTATACCTGGATCGGTTTTGATTTGGCCAATAAATCCCTTTTACTCCTAGGTTTAATGATTTTTAATGAATTTTTAATGTTTTTTTATATTTTCTTTTAATATTTTTTATCCTAACCCTAACCCTAGCCTAGCCCTATATAAAGACCCCTACCCTCTACCATTTCACCTCACCACTCTAAGTCTACTCTCCCAAATTCTTGAGAACTCGGTACGAAGAGCGAGAAGCGAAGCGCTGCCGAAATCGACGACGGATTCCGGCGACCGGATCAGAACCT
Source organism: Agapanthus africanus (assembly GCA_030015575.1). Classification (NCBI taxonomy): domain Eukaryota; kingdom Viridiplantae; phylum Streptophyta; class Magnoliopsida; order Asparagales; family Amaryllidaceae; genus Agapanthus; species Agapanthus africanus. The sequence continues at coordinate 31,258,947 of JASDDO010000019.1, forward strand.
TCGCGACATTTTCGACGAATCGACAACCACCACATCCCTTAGCTTCCTTAGCTTGTCCAAACCGTAAGTCCCACCTTCTTCTATCTCTCTTTTCTTTAAGGTAAAAATACGACTTTTTGGAACCCGACGGGAATCGGACAAACCGATTTCCGATTCGGTTTTTCTATAAATTTCCACTTGTCACCTAATACATATTATCTACCCATATTCATGTTGACTATTAATCACTCATAAACCAATTTAAACAAACTTTTTCACATGAAATGATAGTTTCTTTGTAAAACCGTATTCTTTTCATAAAAATACCATGAAATTCATTTTTCTTAGTTTAATAAATTCTCTCACTCCTAAATAGGTTTATCTTGATCACTAAACTTGTAGAACCCAATTTGAATGAAATTTCACACATAAAATGATAACGTTTTCGAATACCGTATTCTTGCGCTATAATACCTTTAAGTTTAACATAGCATGTTTTACCTTTAAACTTCATTAAACCTTAAAATAAGTCACGAGGTAATGACCTACCTCTACACACACTCAATATAACCCTAATTGATAAATATCAAAACACAGAATACGAAATTACAGGACTTTTCACTAAAATACCCTAATCTTTATAATCTTTATTGAAAACTTTAAGTTGTAAACATTTCTAAATAAAATCTTTTAATAAAATGAAAGCACGATTGGTCATGGACATCGATCGTTTATCTAAACTGTCTTGTGGTGCCTAGGCAAGTGTGTCTAAGGCTAGTGGTTTTTAATTAGGCCCACGACTGTGGTTCCTTCCCACTTACCTGTCACTTACCTGGCCACAATTGACGGTGAAGAGACGATTTGAGGCTTCTAATGACTCATCGTTTAGACCTTAGAAATAGGCTAGTTGGCTTAGGAAACCCTAACAACTAAAATACGGAAAACTATACTCTTTTGCAAATAAATATCTTATATTTATAAATCCGTTTTCCTAAATGAAAAGTATTTATAAAACCTAAGCAACGTGCCGCTACAACCCACCTTTGGGGAACCCGTTAGGGATAGTACGGTTTATCGTGCACCCGCAAGCTAGTAATGCGAGATTCAGACCTCCGCAAGGAGCATTCGGTCTCGAAAGGTTTAAAATACGACATTTAAGAAAAATGTGATTTTTGAAAATAAAATATTCATTTAAAAATTATTCATGCGTTAATATATATATAATTATCATTTAAACACCTATTTTGTTATAATATAAAGTTTCCACTTTTTCCTAAAATTCCGAGATTTAAAAGTTACATTAAAATACCATGAATTTCAAATAAAATATTTAATACTTTTATTAGGATATATTCACTAGAATAACACAAATAAAATTCGCATTTATTATAACAATAAAGACGATTATTAAATACTTGAGGTGTATTTTGAAAACTATACAAAAGTACTTTTTACATAAATCCCCCTCAAGTTTCACAAATTACAATAAGGCCCCTAACTAATATTGAACTTCAAATTTATCTTTCTTTTAGTCTGACTCGGGTTAGAGTCTGACTAATTTCTGACTTGAATATGATTCAAGTCAATCTATATTCTTTTATATTCCAACACAACTTGAATACATGAATCCCTGAATCCAGTTAACAATATATTCCTTTTGACTGAATCAAACCATGGATATTCATCCATTATCCTGATATTCCATTTACCTGATTATACAGTTACAACATGTTTATTGATATCATGGTCTTGGTCAGTCACCCAATTTACATATTCCTATACTACAATACTGTTAAAACACTACGGGGTTTAAGGGGTAGATTGGTACAGAAGGTGTTAAAGGTGGCACGAGGTGGTCAGATTAAGACACCTAACCTGAATCCTATTGCTGTTGTACCGTGGCATAACGGTTCCTTGTACTTTCCTTTTGCCATGATCTCTAGCAAATAGAGATCCCCCTCGTATACACTGGTATCCTTCTGTACCAAGCTACAAACAACAGCGTTACACAATATTCCATAATATTCAACAATATAATACTTTAGAAAATACTGTTACTCTGTCATTCTCATTCTTTTTATTCTTTGGGACTTACCGAGCGATCTGTTCGCTGACGACATTCTATTTCTTTCTTCTTTGAATGTCGTCAGGTGCGTTGGACCAAGCTGAGATCGAGCCCATCGGTAAAGATTTGGAGCAGTTCCAGGAAGATCCAGAGCTCTAGATACTGTACCTTGTTCTTTCCAGTTTATTTCATTTTCTGTTATGTCACTGTTTAGGCATTGCTTTTCATTCCAGTTGTATTTTCTTTTCATGCATTGTACAAAGAATGTTATTAATAAAAGTTGCTGTTATTTCTATATTATTCGTCTCTTGTGATTTACTTTATATTGCTTAGTTACGCTTAGCGTATATACTTCTGAGTATATACGTAGCGGGCCCCGTCGCGTCCACTTCGCCGTACACTGGGAAGCGGGGCGTGACAGCAACCAAAAATAAAATAAACAAACACACACGACACGAAGTGACCTTCTGAAGCCGGAGAAAGTGGTTATCGCGACACGGTAATGTAATTAACTGCAGGGGCTTGCGTCTGCAGGGAAGAGCGTCGCCACAATAAAAAACCACTCATAATGAGGGGGAATCTGACGAAATCTGCTGCAATGGCCGCATCCGTCTAAACCTCCAATACCCGATGCCATAAATCAACTTAGAATTTTCGGAGAGGTGGACGGATAAATCCAAATAGCATCTGCCCCCAAAATTCAGGCCGGACGTCCCAACGTCCCGATCGCGTCTTTCGGCGGAGAACAATCCGTATCTAGATTTTCTCAAAATTGATGGTGGTTTTCATTATCCGTATCGATATTCGCATCCGCCAACAACTACCGGATACAGATATGGTGACATTTATAAAAGATCCGTTTACATCCCTACTTCTTGGGAATTTCTTGATTTAGGTTTTATAAATTAGATCTTGAATTTTTACCATACTTTGTTTGTGTGACATTTTCTTAAGTAGGGATCTTGAGTTTGGCCTTGTTTTTTACCTTAAAACCTTAAAAAAAATATTTTATCATGTTCGTCTTCTTTGATCTTTCCTCTTCTTTTATAAGAGCCACCCCCTTTATCTCTTCGGTATATATAGGTATTCAGTATATACAGGTAGGGATTAAAAATGAATAGGTTAAATATTTTTCATTGAATAAAGTTCATGAATTTGAACTTTTAAATAATTATTACAATTTAATAATACCTTAACCCGCGGGGGCCCTTGCTGTATTCTATATAATTTCTATATAACATGATATACAGTAAAACCATAAGAGAGAATATTCTATGGAATATTAAAGCTTTTATTTGTACTCAATGTGCCAAGGTAATTAATCAAGCCCCTCATTGTTTTTGAAAAAGTGTAATTAATCCATGCATTCGTTACTTTGTTTGCTTGCTAATTGCAGAATTGTTAATTGAAAACTAATATCTACCCCACTCTCACCCATCTTACAAGTAACTTGGAAAATTATCTGGATCTCCCTTGAAATTTTTTGTAAAATTCACTTCGCATCCTTCTCTTATTTTAGCATCCAATGATCACTACCGAATTCTTTATCTTTATCTAAAATAGAACTTTGGCAAATCTGCCATTAGAAGGAATCTTTTTCCTTCTAAATTTGGAATGGGATTCACTCATCATTTTTCTCAATTTTAGAACAAATTCAAAATACGAAAATTAATATATTCGGTATCGATTATTGAAAAAGTCGATGGACGGTGAACTTGTAGAGCCGTCACTTTAGGAAATTGTTTGTAGGGGCATTGTATACTCTTTGCCCTCTAATATTGGTCTATACATATTTTATATTTCAAATATCATTTGTAGTGTTATATTTTAATAGATTTGGACAAATGAGTCCATGGATGGTCTATTGGATTCAAACATTTTTATCAAATGTTGATTGGAAAGGAATACTCATGAGCGGAGGCTCAATCCATTTATGGGAACCATTTATATATGTCAAAACCAAGAATTTCATGCCCAATGAGTAAATTTATGTTTGATGATAGATTTGAAATGCCTGTATGTCGAAGCCAAGTCTTTGTCAGATTTTAAAGATTATATTGATTTTGGTTTTAATGATTTGGGATGGTTTAGATGCTCCATGAATAATTTTTCCAATTGGTAATACGATTACGAATGCCAAAGAATTATTATTATTATTTGCTAAAATTATTGTTTTTGGAAAACATTCTACTACAATTGTGAGGGCATATGCTGAGACTACGATTTATTCATTCCTTGGGATGCTATGTACATGGCACATATGGATATTAAAGAAAATGAAATGTTGCACCATGTATCTATATCCGGTAATCTTGAATTTAATTTTACCATTAAAATTTTTCTTCATGTTAATTGAAATGTATAAATTTGATTTGCTACCTACATTTTTTTTAACTGGACATTTCATGTGGGATGTTTTAGAAGACATACCTTGAATTTTTTAAATGTGTTCTAAATATATTCTATGTCTTTTCACCTGAAATTTATTTTTATTTGTGTAAGAACTCTTTTTGAGACAGTTTTTATCAAACATAATTATCATTATTATAAACATACAATACCATTTTTTGTTTAAGCTAATTCTTATTGTAAACCACCCGTGGTGCACTTGCCAGTTTTCTTAAGAATATAGTGGGTTTGATTTTTGTGTTGGAAAAAAATATATGAAATATTCATACACAAATATATGGTGTTCATGTAAAATTACAAATAAGTGATTTTCTTTCAATGTAAAAAGTACATCTTGAACATGCATAGAAATGGGTTTTAACAAGTTATATCGACTGATTTTTGCCATGAATGTAATAATGAAAGAACTGATAGATGATATGGATCATGCTCAATAGATATAAAATATATATATCATTGGTATTTTTCATTTATGAGAAGTGAACTGTCTTTCTGATATCAATAATAATACCGATAGATGATATGGACCATATCCAATAGATTTGAAAAGCTTGATGCTTTTATTAATTTACCTCGTGTCCGGCTAAAAATAAAACCTTGGTGGGAGTTTGTATTGTTAGTAATTTGATAGCTTAGCAAAAAATAACTAGCAATTGTACAATATGGGTTCATTCATTCATAACTACTTCCAACGGTCTTCAATAGGAAACCCACATTCAACCAATGACTTTGTCTCATGTCCACTCCATTCAATTTCTTACCTATCATTTGCGATCATCAATAGATAATGTCTTTTAGGCTAGAATGTTGCCTGCACTCCAGTTAGGCGTCATGTCTAAATCAAATTTTATTGTTAAGGATTTATGTTATATATATGTAAGCATGATCAGACAATTGGTTGGATGATGTGGAACTATGGAAACACATGAAACTAACAGAAGCAAAAAAAAATAAATATTTTATGTTAGCAATATCTTATATTATCATAAATCGCTAAACTATTAGCAATTTGCAAAATGGAACAGTCGTTCTTAATCGGAGAAGACTGGTATTCATTTCTTATCTATATACGTGTCCTAGTTAAATCAAATATGAATGGTAATTTTCATTCCTAATGACCCTTCATATCCAAGTACGAATTTGCTTACTACCACATGAAAAACAGATATAATAACAATTTTATCTGCTCTGTATCCAATCCGTTTGCATCCCGGAAAGCGATACTTTTATGCATGTGCAGTGTTAGGTATGAATCATGCACGTGGGATGGCCGCCCGACATTAGTCGAGAACCGGCCTACAACTCCTCTATCATTTATTATCTTGTTTTTTTTCAGTTATTGAGTTTGGTTGGACTCCGAGATTTTTTCCACTATTAATTTTTTGGGGGAAAGGTGTAAGTGCCTGAAGTTCAAAAACCAACATGTTTAACTCTATATAAAAAAAACACTTCTAAAGATACCCGCTAACAAAAAAAAAATCAACATGTTTAAGTCTCTCATATACTTATATTTTCCAATATCTTCATATTACCCTTCTAAACTGTTATATTAAGAAAAGTGGAAGTTGCTGCATATATTTGGCAAGTACAATATATACCTGGTAAGTTACTACATATAACGAAATAACTATTACATTTTAAAATACTTGTCATTTGCATGACTAAAACAGTTTTAAGAAAAAACTAGGGTTTTTTACTTAAATCCCCGCCCCCTCCCCTCTCCTCTCAAATTATCTAATTACTAAATAAAACCCCAAAATTGGCAATTACTTATTATCCCAAAAACATTTAAGTTGATTCCTTTTGCTTGCTCAGTATTTTCTGTCCAAAAAAAATATGACCGTTAGCAAAAGTTATAACAAAAGAAGATTTGATGAAGGAGAAGTGGCCGAGACAAGGGCTGAGGACGATGAAGATGCTAGGTTAGGGTCTGAGAAGACGCGGAGACAGATGTAAAGTGGGAAGCGAGAGGCATGATTTGAGAATGAGGGCAAAGGGGTTGGGGTTAGGGTTTAGAAAGTTAAGGTTTTTGCGGTAAGAGAGGGCAAGGGAAAGAAATGAAGGAAATGAGGCGAGGAGGTTGAGGAGTCAACGGATGAGGAGATAATGGTGTTGAAGAGGAGGTTGAAGATGGAGATAAGAAATTAGCAAGTGCAAAGGAGCGGGGTTTATGCTCGTCTTCAAGAATTTGAGCGATGCTTTCATGATTAGAGAGGATCGAGACAGAAGATCCATATTACATTGACAATTGAAGAATTTGAAGATCGATTTCTTAATTCTAATTTTGATTTGGGGTTCTAATTGGGAAATTTTAGATCACGAAGAAGGATTGAGTGTTTTTTTAATGCCCCTAATCCGATTTTCTATTACTAACGGAGTTAAGAGTGGAGGTGGCGGTGTTAAGGAGCAACTTAAAGGTTTCTGGGGGAATAAGTAATTACCAAGTTTTGGGGAGAGGGTTTCATTAATTAGATAAGTTTTGAGAGGGAGGGGGGGGGGGGTGTTGACGGTAAAAAATCCCAAAAACCTAACGCTCCAAAATAACTACAGTGAAGAATTATCATAATACAAGAAATATTTTGGAGTGATAGTATTTTTTCAAAATTAATTATATGACACGTAAGTATTTTAAATGTAGTAATTATATATATATGCAGTTCTTATTCAGATACATGTAGTACTTACATGGTATGAAAAGTGTTTATTCAGATATATGTAGTTACAGGGTATATATAGTATCTTTTCAGCTGAGGATATTATATGGATATTGTTAAATATAAGGCTAAAGTAAATAAAAGTACTTAATCATGCTGTTTTTTTTAAGATATGGAATCTCTCACAAGGTTTTTTTGGACAGGGATTTAAATATATTGCTTTTTTGAGTGCTGGGAGTAAGAGCATTTGTCCCTATTTTTTTGCTAAAGGTGGGCCATGGATATGCTATGATTTAGTTCTTGCTTGGTTATTCTTGGGGAAGGGTGTAAATAATATCATTTAAAATTGGAATAATAAATTTCTGGAAAATGAGCTGGCATAAATGTGTAGCTTAGTTGGTCTAAAAACGACATCATATCAGGACTTGTGATGTCATGTTCCAAGGAGTAATATTTTTCCTGCTCGTGCGGTGGAGACCACATTGCCTATCAAGACTCTTATTGGATACTGATGGAGGTCGGAATCTCTCTCAAATGTTGTTTTCCGTTGATTTTATTTCCAACAGGGCTGAACGATTGATATTTGATTTGAGGATTGAACCTGTGGGTCTCAATGGGTTGTTGATGACACCGAGCTATCGCAAGAGAAGTCCTGGGATGAGAAATCACCGTAGGACCCTCCGACGATCAAGTAAGTACCGAGAAGTAATTGGGCAAAGTAGCGGTGTCTTGGAAATGAGTTCAACGTACTCGAGCCGTCTGGAAGATGGGTTTATATAGGGATCGCATTGGAGCGAGCTGATACGAGATTCTCACATTCTATTACGCATCCGCATCACGTTTACGTTGATGGCAGGATACGCCCATTGATGACGAGATATGCTAGCATGGGATGCGGGACGTGGAACGGCGGAAATCTCGTCGTGGCGAGATACACGGAGCCGTTACGGGAACGCTTGGGTTATGTGCTCTCGGCTGGACAGGAAAGCCGAGGAAGCTCAGTTCTGTAATAGCTTGGTGACGAGCGAGGAGGCCAAGATAGCTCGGCCGTAGGATAGCTCGGAGGTGAGCTGTTGGCTGGTTGCTGGACGAATAGGGAAGGAACTCCAGAGAGGTCTCCAAAAGGCCGGATGCAACCTCGATACGAGGTGCCGGGGAATGTCCCCAAAGTATCATACTTACACCATCTCTGTAGCCTCCTGGAATCTGGCGGGCTTACGTGGATAACACGTCATCTGCTACGTGTCGTAATATGGGAAATTCCCATTTACGATCATCATCATTAGCCCCCACTCTTATTCTGGCATATTCATGGGTGTAACGACTCTGTTTATAATGTACAAATAATTGTTTAAAATTAAGGTACTTAATGGAGTATTTGCAATCCTGAGTATGTTATAAGTATTTGAATTGTTTTAGAACAGCAAGAAAGACTTGTAGCTTGATAAAGCCTTGCACCGCTGTGACATAGCTCTTGTGTTCGAATCCCCTCAGCCACATATTATTTTTGCTGATTTTTCCTTTAAAATTTTTTGAAGCCCAAAATCTTACATGTGCAACATAGTTAAAAATAAAAAGCCACTAAAATCAAACATGTGGAAAATGTTACATACACTGAATATGACATGTTGTAGAAATCCAAGACCCCGACCCCCTTGATCGACCGGCGAGAATTGCTTTGGGGCCGGCGCCGCGTGGCCCCCCTTCCGAAATGCTTCAAAATTTTTACCCTAGCACCTCTTGGCCTCCCCCACTACTCCTATTCTGTTTGATTTTTTTTATATTAACAGAGAGTGTTAATTCACTTCTTTAATCCAAGTTTTAATGCATTTTAATTCTCATTTTAATACCCTAAACCCTAATTCTGTCCTATAAATACCACCATACATTCTAGCCTCTCTATTCTGAAATCTAGTATCAAAACTCTCAAAATTTTCTAAGTCAAAAAGTTGTACAAGTGGGTTAGCCCAAGGTCGAGTTCCGGTGACGATTCGAGACAAATCCGGCGACACTGTGACTCCACGGTGCCTTCAAAATCTTCGTCCATCTCTTCTCTCTCAAATTAACTAGTAAGTTCCCTCTCTTCTCCTTTTTTCCTATTCTAAAAAGATCATTTTTCAAAACTTGTCGGAAGTGGAGTTATTCCGACTTCCAGTTCTAATTTTGATTAAAAACATTACTTTTCTTAATAACTAAACACCCATATTGCTGCATCTTATTTAGTAATCATAAACAAACATTTAAACAAGTTTCAATTCAAAATATCATGTGATGCAACTTTTATTTCACTTTTACACTAAAATACCATAGACTTCTATTCGACAACTTTATCATATTGCTCATATTACGTTTAGAAAACACACGAGATAATGACCTATCTCATCATAACACTCATCATGACATAGCATGATAGCTTGAAAACGATATTTTTGTGGCTAAGATAAATTTTACATTTAAATAACATAAACTATCAAAACCGTATTTATTTAAACTGTTTTAACCAAATTTCATACGATTATGTCCTTACAACTCATTTTGGGGAATTCGATTTGGTTGGTGCGGGTTATCTCACATCTATCGGACTAGTAGGGCGAGATGCAGACCTTCTCACGGAGCATCCGATCTCAATAGAATTTTTATTACAATTTTTAAGAAAACGTGATTTCTATTAATAAATAAATTCTATTTTTAATAATTATATATATATATATATATATAAATATTATCAAAATATATATTTTAAATATATAATATATTCCATGTTTTCTAAATCAAAAGAAAAGAATCACAAGTTTTATGAAAACACTATCAAGAATCAATACAAGTCAATTTACATAAAAATACCATATACTATTCAATTTAAGCTTATATCCACTAGAATATCTCATCTTATAAAAATTATATGTATGAAAACTGTAAAGACGATAAATAAACAATTGAGATTTATTTTGAAAATATATCAAAACTATTTTTTTCATAAAACCCTCTCAAGTTATATTAATTTACAATAAGAACCCTAGTAAATATAGGTTTAAGTGGGACCAATTCTCTTGAGCATCAGAAAGCCGAAGAAAATGGGTGCTTGCCTATTTAAGGTAGACAACTAAAAACAGGGTTATCAATATGGTAATTGTCTTGAAAAAGACACAAATCCTGCAGTCCAAGTGCAGTCGTTACTGATAACACCAAAACGAATTCAGGAATTCAATTCTGTTTAAGAGTCTGACTCAATCGGAGTCTTGGTCTAATCGGAATTCAATCTGAAAACAATCCATCTTTGAATACAATTCATATATAACTTCAATGCAACAAGAATCCATTTATACTAGAATACAATCTATATCAACATGAACATGACTGGACCGAACCATGGATATACATTGACATGTCTATATGACCATTCGTTTACATTCTTATCCGTTTACATGAATTACTGATATCATGGTTTTGGCAAGTCTTACATCTATTAAACAAAACAATACAAAATACATTACGGAGTTTTAAAGAGATAGACTAGTACGGAATGTGTTAAAAGTGGTACGAAGCGGTCACTTTAATATACCTAACCTGAACATCCGTTGCCGTTATCCCGTGGGTTTTGACGGGGCCTTGTGATCCATATACCATAGTCCACGGGGTAAGTTGGACTTCTCTCGAATACACTTGCACATTCTGTACCAAACTACAAACAACTGCATTAACAGAACAATCAAACATCATACTGGTTATATTCTCTCTTATCTGTATATTCTATTTCTAACTCTCCTTTGGGACTTACCGAGCGATTTTTCACTGACGACATTCCTTTTCTCTTCTTTCTTTGGAATGTTGTCAGGAGAAACCGACTCTCTGGAGATAGAGCCCAGCTCAGAAGACTTGAAGCAGTTCGCAGAAGACCCCGAGCTCTAGAGACTTATTGTCACGCCCCGCTTCCCAGTATACGGCGAAGGGGACGCGACGAGGTCCGCTACGTATGTACTCAGAAGTACATACGCTAAGCGTATCTAAGCAATATAGAGATAAATACACAAGAGACAAGAATGTAAAAAGAACAGCAACTTTTATTTATTAACATTCTTTGTATAATACATGAAAAGGAAATACAACTGAAATAACAAGATGCCTAAACAGTGGCATAACAGGAAATGGAAAGTACAAAAAGGAAAAGTGTACAATGAAACTACAGTGCAGGGTCTTCAGTAAACTGCTCCAAGTCTTCTTGCGATGGCTCAACTTCTGCCGGGTCCAAATCACCTGACGACATTCAAAAAAGAGAGAAACAGAATATCGTCAGCGAACAGGTCGCTCGGTAAATCCCAAAGATAAGGGAAGAATAGAATAGACAGAGAGTAAGAGAGAGAGATAGAGAGAGTTGCTTTTATAGTTGTATTATATTGTTATATTATTGTAATGTTGGGTTAACACTGTTGTTTGTAGCTTGGTACAGAAGGATGCCAGTGTACACGAGAGGGGTCTTAGTATGCTAGAGACCAGGGCAAATAGAAGTATAAGGCTCTGTTATACAACCCGGAACAACAGCAATTGGATTCATGTTAGGTGTCTTAATCTTACCGTCTCGTGCCACCTTTAACACCTTCCGTACCAATCTACCCCTTGAACCCCGCGATGTCTTGTTTGTATTGTTATCTTGTAAATTGTGTTGGTTGTATGATTGATTGACTGACTGACCGAAACCATGATATCAGGAAACTGTTATAACCATAGAATCATGTAAATGGAATACTGGGTATCATGTAAAAGGAATATATCCATGGTTCGGTTCAGCCAAATTGTGTAAATTGATGATTGTATTCATGGATTCATGTGTTCATATTGACTTAGAATCTTGTAGATTATAGATTGACTTGAATCATATTCAAGTCAGATTAATCAGACTCAAACCCGAGTCAGACAATCAGAAATATGTATCGAAGTCTTATAATTGCTAGGGTCCTTAGGGTAATTTATAAACTTGAGAGTTTTTATGTAAAAATACTTTTATATACTTTTCAAAATACACCTCAAGTATTTATTTTTCGTCTTTAGAGTTGTAATGAGGGTGGATTTTATGTTGTGACATTTCTAGTGAAAATATCCTAGTTTTATAAATAAGGGTATTTATCTGTAATATTGATTTATTTGAAGTTCATGGTGTTTTAGTGTAAAATTTATTCTTGTGATTTTTAGAAAAAGGTGGAATATTTATATTATAATAAAATAGATATTTAAATGATAAATATACATATATTTATACGAAAATAGTTTTAATAAATATTTTATATTCCAAAAAATCTCATTTTCTTCAGATGTCGTATTTTAAACCTTTCGAGACCGAATGCTCCTTGCGGAGGTCTGAATCTCGCACTACTAGCCCGAGGGTGTGCGATAAACCGCACGATCCCGAACGGGTTCCCTAAAGATGGGTTGTAGCGGCGCTTTGCAAAAATTGTAAAATACTAATTCTTTAGAAAACGGTTTTATAAAGTAAAAGGTATTTATTTGCAAAGTGTAATTTTCCGTATTTTAGATTCTAGGGTTTCCTAAGCCAACTAGCCTATTTCTAAAAAGTCTAAACGACAAGTCGTTAGAAACCACAAATCGCCTCTTCACCGCCAATTGCGGCCAGGTAAGTGTCAGGTAAGTGGGAGGCTCTCCACTATAAGTAGTGGCCCTAATTAAGTAACCACTTGCCTTAGACACACTTGTCTAGACATCACAAAGTCAGGTTTAGATAAACGATCGATGTCCACAACTTATCGTATTTTTCCTATTAAAGATATTGTTTAAACAAACGTATCAAATCTAAACTTTTATAAAAGGTTTTATTAAGGAAATGGTATTTTAATGTAAAATCTTGTTTTATCGTATTAGGAGTTTTCAAGATAGCGTATTATGGTTGCATATGTGTGTGTGAGGAGGTAGGTCATTACCTCGTGATCTATTTTAAGGTATAGTAATGTTAAAGGGTTAAATGTGAAATTGAAACATGATGGTATTAAAGTGTAAAAATACGGTAAATTGAAAAGGTTATCATTTCATGTGTGAAAACTTATTCAAATTGACTTTTACAAGTTTAGTGGTCAAGGTAAAGATATTTAGGAGTGATTGAATTGATTAGAAGAAGAAAAATAAACATTATGGTATTAAAGTGAAAAAGAATACGATATTGCAAAAGTTATCATTTCATATGAGAAATTTTATCCAAATTAGTTGTTATGTGATTAATAGTCAACATGAATAAGTTTAAGTATTATGGAATTGGTGACAAGTAAGATTTTATAGAAAACCGAATCGGAAATCGGTTTGTTCTGATTTCCGTCGGGTTTCGTAATTTCGTATTTTTGAGAAGTAGAAAGAAGGAAAGAATGGGATTTACTGGTTTCGATCTATACTAAAGAGTATAGAGGAACTAGGTGAGTGGCCGAGGCGTTGTTTCGTCGTCGGTTGTTTCAAAAAAAACGTCGCCGGAATTCCGTCAGCGCTTCGCCGTGAACTCGATTTCAAAGTACACCCTTCTTGGAAAAATTTTGAGAGAGTGGCTCAAGATTTTGGGGGTGATAGGGTAGTGTGTAGGGTTGGTATTTATAGGGTTAGGCTAGGTTTAGGGTAGATGAAAAGTTAAAAATAAAAATTTGATAAATTTAATAAAAAAATGTATTAAAAGTGGAGTAATTGGGGTTTTTAAAGAGCTCTTGAAGTGGTCTGAAGCTGAAATTTTGCAGGTGCATAGGGAATATGAAAAGACACAACTTTCATGTTGTGACCATCGCCGGAATCGGCCGAATCGGGGGTGACTCGGCCGTGACTCGGTCGGAGCACTGAGTCGGCTGAGTCAAGGCCGAGTTGGACGATTCCCGGCCGAGTCCGGTGGCCTGGATCCCCCCTGACGGTTCATCTAACTCCTGCAAGTGTTACATGTTTGGGTGTAGTGGGGTTTTTGTAAGATATGCACGTGTAAACTCTTGGTATTCTAAAGGTTTTAAAAAAAATCAATATTAAAAATAATGTGGGGTATGGGATTTGAACTCTGGTGGCTTGGTTCAGCAGTGCAAGGTATTACCAATGAGCTACAAGCTCCTTCTTGTAATTATGGTGTGAAATAATTACTTAAAGTGGTAACAACAACATTAAATACCCCAAGTACACTTCAAATTCAAATTAAATTTATGTATACAAAAATTGGAGTTATTTAAAAACAAAATAGTTACTTATATATATTGTGCTCAGGTTTAAATACTCTTTTAAAGATTTAAAAAAAAATTTAAATAGAAAAGTGTATAGGAAAATTAGGGTTGTTACATTCTACCCTCCTTATAAAAAAATTTCGTCCTCGAAATTTGTAAGAGGAAAGTGTAACAGTGCCAGGAAGTATAGTGTATAAAAGTGATACGATGGTGAAAAAAGCCTACCGGTGTTACCTTGACCTACAGTCTCGGCTTCTACGGCTTCTAATGTGAAGGTTTGTCGCCGTGGTACATTCCTTCTAGCTGGCGGCACATTCTGCCTTTGGAGCCTCCTTCTCTGCCCTCTTGGCATGTCCCTCATTGCTTGTTGGAATTGGCGAGTAGGCTGTACAGGTGGTGGAGCAGGTAGTACAGGACGAGTTGCAGGAGCCTGGATGGTTGGCCGCTGCGAGTAGTTGGTGGGTGTGTGAGATGAGTTGTTGTTGTAAGGACAGTTCCCAATTCCGTGGTTGGATGCGCCACAAATTAGACATAGGACTTTTGCGCGCCTACAGTCCTTCCACAAGTGTCATTTTCTATGGCAGTAATGGCAAATTTCTTCAGTTCTCCTAGGTTCAAACGATGGCCTGGAAGAGGCTCCTCCTGCCATTTGAGTGGCAGGGCGTTTCAAACCGGCAGATTGGGGTCTGCCCCTCGCTTTTATTACCGCCTCATAACTGCGGGCAGTTTCCAAAGCATCTTCATGTGTCAGAAATTTCCCCGTGGCTAGAGCAGCCTGAATCTCCGTGTCCAGTCCTTGTTGAAAGTGACGGGCTTTGATCTCGTCCGTCGGTATCAAGTGTGCCGCGAATCGGCTTAACATGGTGAATTCAGCGTCGTATTCATCTACCGATTTGTCCCACATTGATCCTTGCTGTAGATGAATGAACCGCTGCTCCATGGCAAACCTGGCAGTCACAGGGAAGTATTTTGCGTCGAACTTCTCGCGAAACATTTTCCATTCAATGGGCTGTACAAGACGGCTTTCTTCCGCCTTCCACCAGTTGCGAGCGTTGTCCGTGAGTTGTAGTTTTGCTACACGGACCCAAGCGATGTTTGGCACTTGTGCTGTGGCCAGATCATCCTCGATACTTTGAGCCCATTCCTCAGCTTCCAGTGGGCTCTCCTTTCCTGAGAATTTCTTCGGATGTAAAGTCCTGAATTGCTTTACCCCCGGAGTGTCAGTCTCGGGACGGTTCAAGAGTTGTTGCTGTCCCTCGAGAAGGCTGCGGATTGCCTCAAGTAATACTGTTTGCTCGGTAGGTGGCGCAGGAAAAGCTGGTGTGAGAGGTAGTGCTGGAGGTGTGTTGTTGACGTTGGTGCTGGTGTTGTTCGGGGAATCCATAACCCTGAAGAAAATTTGGGTTAGGACAGATTCAAGTACATGATAAGATTCAAGGAACAGAAATTTGTAAGATTCAAGGAACATGAATTGTAAAGAATGTTTTATTGCTGGTTCTTGTGTTATATTGCTTAGGTTGTTCACACAGACCAGAACTGCATGATAAGGATTCATACAGCTCTGATCTGCATGGGCCACCAACAAAACCTGTCACGCCCCGCTTCCCAGTGTACGGCGAAGGGGACGCGACGAGGTCCGCTACGTATGTACTCAGAAGTACATACGCTAAGCGTATCTAAGCAATATAGAGATAAATACACAAGAGACAAGAATGTAAAAAGAACAGAAACTTTGATTTATTAACATTCTTTGTACAATACATGAAAAGGAAATACAACTGAAATAACAAGATGCCTAAACAGTGGCATAACAGGAAATGGAAAGTACAAAAAGGAAAAGTGTACAATGAAACTACAGTGCAGGGTCTTCAGTAAACTGCTCCAAGTCTTCTTGCGATGGCTCAACTTCTGCCGGGTCCAAATCACCTGACGATATTCAAAGAAGAGAGAAACAGAATGTCGTCAGCGAACAGGTCGCTCGGTAAGTCCCAAAGATAAGGGAAGAATAGAATAGACAGAGAGTAAGAGAGAGAGAGATAGAGAGAGTTGCTTTTATAGTTGTATTATATTGTTATATTATTGTAATGTTGGGTTAACGCTGTTGTTTGTAGCTTGGTACAGAAGGATGCCAGTGTACACGAGAGGGGTCTTAGTATGCTAGAGACCAGGGCAAATGGAAGTATAAGGCACCGTTATACAACCCGGAACAACGGCAATTAGATTCATGTTAGGTGTCTTAATCTTACCGTCCCGTGCCACCTTTAACACCTTCCGTACCAATCTA
The DNA here is from genome assembly GCA_030015575.1 of Agapanthus africanus. Classification (NCBI taxonomy): domain Eukaryota; kingdom Viridiplantae; phylum Streptophyta; class Magnoliopsida; order Asparagales; family Amaryllidaceae; genus Agapanthus; species Agapanthus africanus. The sequence goes on from JASDDO010000019.1 coordinate 31,275,522, forward strand.
CCCCTTGAACCCCGCGATGTCTTGTTTGTTTTGTTATCTTGTAAATTGTGTTGGTTGTATAATTGATTGACTGACTGACCGAAATCATGATATTAGGAAACGGTTATAACCATAGAATCATATAAATGGAATATTGGGTATCATGTAAAAGGAATATATCCATGGTTCGGTTCAGCCAAATTGTGTAAATTGATGATTGTATTCATGGATTCATGTGTTCATATTGACTTAGAATCTTGTAGATTATAGATTGACTTGAATCATATTCAAGTCAGATTAATCAGACTCAAATCCGAGTCAGACAATCAGAAATGTGTATCGAAGTCTTATAATTGCTAGGGTCCTTAGGGTAATTTATAAACTTGAGAGGCTTTTATGTAAAAATACTTTTATATACTTTTCAAAATACACCTCAAGTATTTATTGTTCGTCTTTAGAGTTGTAATGAGAGTGGATTTTATGTTGTGACATCTCTAGTGAAAATATCCTAGTTTTATAAATAAGGGTATTTATCTGTAATATTGATTTATTTGAAGTTCATGGTGTTTTAGTGTAAAATTTATTCTTGTGATTTTTAGAAAAAGGTGGAATATTTATATTATAATAAAATAGATATTTAAATGATAAATATACATATATTTATACAAAAATAGTTTTAATAAATATTTTATATTCCAAAAAATCTTATTTTCTTAAGATATCGTATTTTAAACCTTTCGAGACCGAATGCTCCTAGCGAAGGTCTGAATCTCGCACTACTAGCCCGAGAGTGCGCGATAAACCGCACGATCCTGAACGGGTTCCCCAAAGATGGGTTGTACCGGCGCTTTGCAAAGATTGTAAAATACTAATCCTTTAGAAAACAGTTTTATAAAGTAAAAGGTATTTATTTGCAAAGTGTAATTTTCCGTATTTTAGATTCTAGGGTTTTCTAAGCCAACTAGCCTATTTCTAAAAGGTCTAAACGACAGGTCGTTAGAAGCCTCAAATCGCTTCTTCACCGCCAATTACGGCCAGGTAAGTGCCAGGTAAGTGGGAGGCTCTCCACTACAAGTAGTGGCTCTAATTAAGTAACCACTTTCTTTAGACACACTTGTCTAGACACCACAAAGTCAAGTTTAGATAAACGATCGATGTCCACAACTTATCGTATTTTTCCTATTAAAGATATTGTTTAAACAAACGTATCAAACCTAAACTTTTATAAAAGGTTTTATTAAGGAAATGGTATTTTAATGTAAAATCTTGTTTTATCGTATTAGGAGTTTTCAAGATAGCGTATTATGGTTGCATATGTGTGTGTGAGGAGGTAGGTCATTACCTCGTGATCTATTTTAAGGTATAGCAATGTTAAAGGGTTAAATGTGAAATTGAAACATGATGGTATTAAATTGTAAAAATACGGTAAATTGAAAAGGTTATCATTTCATGTGTGAAAACTTATTCAAATTGACTTTTACAAGTTTAGTGGTCAAGATAAAGATGTTTAGGAGTGATTGAATTGATTAGAAGAAGAAAAATAAATATTATGGTATTAAAGTGAAAAAGAATATGATATTGCAAAAGTTATCATTTCATATGAGAAACTTTATCCAAATTAGTTGTTATGTGATTAATAGTCAACATGAATAAGTTTAAGTATTATGGAATTGGTGACAAGTGAGATTTTATAGAAAACCGAATCGGAAATCGGTTTGTTCCGATTTCCGTCGGGTTTCGTAATTTCGTATTTTTGAGAAGTAGAAAGAAGGGAAGAATGGGACTTACGGGTTTCGATCTATACTAAAGAGTATAGAGAAACTAGGTGAGTGGCCGAGGCGTTGTTTCGTCGTCGGTTGTTTCAAAAAAAACGTCGCCGGAATTCCGTCAGCGCTTCGCCGTGAACTCGATTTCAAAGTACACTCTTCTTGGAAAACTTTTGAGAGAGTGGCTCAAGATTTTGGGGGTGATAGGGTAGTGTGTAGGGTTGGTATTTATAGGGTTAGGCTAGGGTTAGGGTAGATGAAAAGTTAAAAATAAAAATGTGATAAATGTAATAAACAAATGTATTAAAAGTGGAGTAATTGGGGGTTTTAAAGAGCTCTTGAAGTGGTCTGAAGCTGAAATTTTGCAGGTGCATAGGGAATATGAAAAGACACAATTTTCATGTTGTGACCATCGCCGGAATCTGCCGAATTGGGGGTGACTCGGCCGTGACTCGGTCGAAACACTGAGTCGGCCGAGTTAAGGCCGAGTTGGATGATTCCCGGCCGAGTCCGGTGGCCTGGATCCCCCTTGACGGCTCATCTAACTCCTGCAAGTGTTACATGTTTGGGTGTAGTGGGGTTTTTGTGAGATATGCACGTGTAAACTCTTGGTATTCTAAAGGTTTTTAAAAAATCAATATTAAAAATAATGTGGGGTATGGGATTTGAACTCTGGTGGCTTGGTTCAGCAGTGCAAGGTATTACCAATGAGCTACAAGCTCCTTCTTGTAATTATGGTGTGAAATAATTATTTAAAGTGGTAACAATAACATTAAATACCCCAAGTACACTTCAAATTCAAATCAAATTTATGTATACAAAAATTGGAGTTATTTAAAAACAAAATAGTTACTTATATATATTGTGCTCAGGTTTAAATACTCTTTTAAAGATTTAAAAAAAAAATTTGAATATACAAGTGTATAGGAAAATTAGGGTTGTTACATTCTACCCTCCTTATAAAAAAATTTCGTCCTCGAAATTTGTAAAAGGAAAGTGTAACAGTGCCAGGAAGTGTAGTGTATAAAAGTGATACGATGGTGAAAAAAGCCTACCGGTGTTACCTTGACCTACAGTCTTGGCTTCTACAGCTTCTAATGTGAAGGTTTGTCGCCGTGGTACATTACTTCTAGCAGGCGACACATTCTGCCTTTGGGGCCTCCTTCTCTGCCCTCTTGGCATGTCCCTCATTGCTTGTTGGAATTGGCGAGTAGGCTGTGCAGGTGGTGGAGCAGATAGTACAGGACGAGTTGCAGGAGCCTGGATGGTTGGCCGCTGCGAGTAGTTGGTGGGTGTGTGAGATGAGTTGCTGTTGTAAGGACAGTTCCCAATTCCGTGTTTGGATGCGCCACAAATTAGACATAGGCCTTTTGCGCGCCTACAGTCCTTCCACAAGTGTCCTTTTCTATGGCAGTAATGGCAAATTTCTTCAGTTCTCCTAGGTTCAAACGATGGCCTGGAAGAGGCTCCTCCTGCCATTTGAGTGGCAGGGCGTTTCAAACCGGCAGATTGGGGTCTGCCCCTCGCTTTTATCACCGCCTCATAACTGCGGGCAGCTTCCAAAGCATCTTCATGTGTCAGAAATTTCCCCGTGGCTAGAGCAGCCTGAATCTCCGTGTCCAGTCCTTGTTGAAAGCGACGGGCTCTGATCTCGTCCGTCGGTATCAAGTGTACCGCGAATTGGCTTAACATGGTGAATTCAGCGTCGTATTCATCTACCGATTTGTCCCACATTGATCCTTGCTGTAGATGAATGAACCGCTGCTCCATGGCAAACCTGGCAGTCACAGGGAAGTATTTTGCGTCGAACTTCTCGCGAAACGTTTTCCATTCAATGGGCTGTACAAGACGGCTTTCTTCCGCCTTCCACCAGTTGCGAGCGTTGTCCGTGAGTTGTAGTTTTGCAACACGGACCCAAGCGATGTCTGGCACTTGTGCTGCGGCCAGATCATCCTCGATACTTTGAGCCCATTCCTCAGCTTCCAGTGGGCTCCCTTTTCCTGAGAATTTCTTTGGATTTAAAGTCCTGTATTGCTTTACCCTCGGAGTGTCAGTCTCGGGACGGTTCAAAAGTTGTTGCTGTCCCTCGAGAAGGCTGCGGATTGCCTCAAGTAATACTGTTTGCTCGGTAGGTGGCGCAGGAAAAGCTGGTGTGAGAGGTAGTGCTGGAGGTGTGTTGTTGACGTTGGTGCTGGTGTTGTTCGGGGAATCCATAACCCTGAAGAAAATTTGGGTTAGGACAGATTCAAGTACATGATAAGATTCAAGGAACAGAAATTTGTAAGATTCAAGGAACATGAATTGTAAAGAATGTTTTAGTTGCTGGTTCTTGTGTTATATTGCTTAGGTTGTTCACGCAGACCAGAACTGCATGATAAGGATTCATACAGCTCTGACCTGCATGGGCCACCAACAAAACCTGTCACGCCCCGCTTCCCAGTGTACGGCGAAGGGGACGCGACGAGGTCCGCTACGTATGTACTCAGAAGTACATACGCTAAGCGTATCTAAGCAATATAGAGATAAATACATAAGAGACAAGAATGTAAAAAGAATAGCAACTTTTATTTATTAACTTTCTTTGTACAATACATGAAAAGGAAATACAACTGAAATAACAAGATGCCTAAACAGTGGCATAACAGGAAATGGAAAGTACAAAAAGAAAAAGTGTACAATCAAACTACAGTGCAGGGTCTTCAGTAAACTGCTCCAAGTCTTCTTGCGATGGCTCAACTTCTGCCGGGTCCAAATCACCTGACGATATTCAAAGAAGAGAGAAACAGAATGTCGCCAGCGAACAGGTCGCTCGGTAAGTCCCAAAGATAAGGGAAGCATAGAATAGACAGAGAGTAAGAGAGAGAGAGATAGAGAGAGTTGCTTTTATAGTTGTATTATATTGTTATATTATTGTAATGTTGGGTTAACGCTGTTGTTTGTAGCTTGGTACAGAAGGATGCCAGTGTACATGAGAGGGGTCTTAGTATGCTAGAGACCAGGGCAAATGGAAGTACAAGGCTCCGTTATACAACCCGGAACAACGGCAATTGGATTCATGTTAGGTGTCTTAATCTTACCGTCTCGTGCCACCTTTAACACCTTCCGTACCAATCTACCCCTTGAACCCCGCGATGTCTTGTTTGTATTGTTATCTTGTAAATTGTGTTGGTTGTATGATTGATTGACTGACTGACCGAAACCATGATATCAGGAAACGGTTATAACCATAGAATCATATATATGGAATACTGGGTATCATGTAAAAGGAATATATCCATGATTCGGTTCAGCCAAATTGTGTAAATTGATGATTGTATTCATGGATTCATGTGTTCATATTGACTTAGAATCTTGTAGATTATAGATTGACTTGAATCATATTCAAGTCAGATTAATCAGACTCAAACCCGAGTCAAACAATCAGAAATGTGTATCGAAGTCTTATAATTGCTAAGGTCCTTAGGGTAATTTATAAACTTGAGGGGTTTTTTATGTAAAAATACTTTTATATACTTTTCAGAATACACCTCAAGTATTTATTGTTCGTCTTTAGAGTTGTAATGAGGGTGGATTTTATGTTGTGACATCTCTAGTGAAAATATCCTAGTTTTATAAATAAGGGTATTTATCTGTAATATTGATTTATTTGAAGTTCATGGTGTTTTAGTGTAAAATTTATTCTTGTGATTTTTAGAAAAAGGTGGAATATTTATATTATAATAAAATAGATATTTAAATGATAAATATAAATATATTTATTCAAAAATAGTTTTAATAAATATTTTATATTCCAAAAAATCTCATTTTCTTAAGATGTCGTATTTTAAACCTTTCGAGACCGAATGCTCATTGCGGAGGTTTGAATCTCGCACTACTAGCCCGAGGGTGCGCGATAAACCGCACGATCCCGAACGGGTTCCCCAAAGATGGGTTATAGCGGCGTTTTGCAAAGATTGTAAAATACTAATCCTTTAGAAAACGGTTTTATAAAGTAAAAGGTATTTATTTGCAAAGTGTAATTTTCCGTATTTTAGATTCTAGGCTTTCCTAAGCCAACTAGCCTATTTTTAAAAGGTCTAAACGACAAGTCGTTAGAAACCTCAAATCGCCTCTTCACCGCCAATTGCGGCCAGGTAAGTGCCAGGTAAGTGGGAGGCTCTTCACCACAAGTAGTGGCCCTAATTAAGTAACACTTGCCTTAGACATACTTGCCTAGACACCACAAAGTCAGGTTTAGATAAACGATCGATGTCCACAACTTATCATATTTTTCCTATTAAAGATATTGTTTAAACAAACATATCAAATCTAAACTTTTATAAAAGGTTTTATTAAGGAAATGGTATTTTAATGTAAAATCTTGTTTTATCGTATTAGGAGTTTTCAAGATAGCGTATTATGGTTGCATATGTGTGTGTGAGGAGGTAGGTCATTACCTCGTGATCTATTTTAAGGTATAGCAATATTAAAGGGTTAAATGTGAAATTGAAACATGATGGTATTAAAGTGTAAAAATACGGTAAATTGAAAATGTTATCATTTCATGTGTGAAAACTTATTCAAATTGACTTTTACAAGTTTAGTGGTCAAGGTAAAGATATTTAGGAGTGATTGAATTGATTAGAAGAAGAAAAATAAACATTATGGTATTAAAGTGAAAAAGAATACGATATTGCAAAAGTTATCATTTCATATGAGAAACTTTATCCAAATTAGCTGTTATGTGATTAATAGTCAACATGAATAAGTTTAAGTATTATGAAATTGGTGATAAGTGAGATTTTATAGAAAACCGAATCGGAAATCGGTTTGTTCCGATTTCCGTCGGGTTTCGTAATTTCGTATTTTTGAGAAGTAGAAAGAATGGAAGAATGGGACTTACGGGTTTCAATCTATACTAAAGTGTATAGAGGAACTAGGTGAGTGGCCGAGGCGTTGTTTTGTCGTCGGTTGTTTCAAAAAAAACGTCGCCGGAATTCCGTCAGCGCTTCGCCGTGAACTCGATTTCAAAGTACACCCTTCTTGGAAAACTTTTGAGAGAGTGGCTCAAGATTTTGGGGGTGATAGGGTAGTGTGTAGGGTTGGTATTTATAGGGTTAGGCTAGGGTTAGGGTAGATGAAAAGTTAAAAATAAAAATGTGATAAATGTAATAAAAAAATGTATTAAAAGTGGAGTAATTGGGGTTTTTAAAGAGTTCTTGAAGTGGTCTGAAGCTGAAATTTTACAGGTGCATAGGGAATATGAAAAGACACAACTTTCATGTTGTGACCATCGCCGGAATCGGCCGAATCGGGGGTGACTCGTCCGTGACTCGGTCGGAGCACTGAGTCGGCCGAGTCAAGGCCGAGTTGGACGATTCCCGGCCGAGTCCGGTGGCCTGGATCCCCCTTGACGGTTCATCTAACACCTGCAAGTGTTACATGTTTAGGTGTAGTGGGGTTTTTGTGAGATATGCACGTGTAAACTCTTGGTATTCTAAAGGTTTTTAAAAAATCTATATTAAAAATAATGTGGGGTATGGGATTTGAACTCTGGTGGCTTGGTTCAGCAGTGCAAGGTATTACCAATGAGCTACAAGCTCCTTCTTTTATTTATGGTATGAAATAATTACTTAAAGTGGTAACAACAACATTAAATACCCCAAGTACACTTCAAATTCAAATCAAATTTATGTATACAAAAATTGGAGTTATTTAAAAACAAAATAGTTACTTATATATATATTGTGCTCAGGTTTAAATACTCTTTTAAAGATTTAAAAAAAATTTGAATAGAAAAGTGTATAGGAAAATTATGGTTGTTACACTTATATATACTTTAATTTTCAGTTCATACCATTGTTTAGGCATTGCTTTCCATATTGTATTTATTTTTCAGTTGCATTGTAATGAATGTTTAATAAATAAAAGTTGATGTTCATTTACAATTCATGTTTTTCTTGTGAACATTTACATTATATTGCTTATTTATGCTTATCGTGTTTATTTCTGAGTAAATACGTCGCGTGCCTCGTCACGTCTCCTTGTCAGTACACCGGGAAGCGGGGCGTGACAGGTTTTGTTGGTGGCCCATGCAGGTCAACTCTGCGTGGAAACCTACAAAAACATGTAGGGCCTGTTCTGCATGGAAACCTAAGCAATATATATCACAAGAATCAGCAACTAAAATATTCTTTACATTTCATATTCCTATGAATTTATCTTAAGATTATTTTTATTTCAAGGTTATGGATTCTCCGAACAATACTAGCACCAACGTGAACGGCAACACCATACCACCGCCTCTTCCATTTATACCTATCGTTGTAGCTCCGATCAACGAGTAGACGGTACTGCTCGAGGCAATAAAGAGCCTGTTGGAGGGACAGCAGCAGCAGACTGCTATTCTAATGAACCACCCAAAAGCGGAAGCACCTGAAATGAAGCAATTCCGGCCACTGCATCCGAAGTAATTCTCTGGGAAAGAGAGCCCCTGGAAGCTGAAGAATGGGCTCAGTCGATCGAAGATGATCTGGCAGCAGCACAAGTGCCATACATTGCTTGGGTAAGGGTTGCAAAGCTGCAACTTACTGATAACACCCGAGTACGTTGGAAGGCGGAAGAAAGCCGTCTTACTCAGCCGATCGAATGTAAGACATTTCGCGACATGTTCGACGTGAAGTACTTTCCAGAGACTGCCCGCTTTGATATGGAGCAACAATTCATCCACTTGCAACAAGGCTCTATGTGGAGCAAATATGTGGATGATTATGATGACGAGTTCACTATATTGAGCAGGTAAGATATTTCTCAAATATTCGAATTTCTAATATCACATACTACACAGCTAACACAAGCCCGTAACAGGTTTGCAGCACACCTCATTCCGACTACTGAGATTAGGGGCTAGACGATTTCAGTAAGGGTTGGACCCGGAGATCCAAGATACCTTAGCTACTGGAGATTTCCCAACCCACAACCTAGCTCTGAAAGCTGCCCGCCGATATAAGGTGTTCCCGCCAAATTTTTTGGCAAAAAGCTCTTGTTCCCTTATAAAAAAGGAGGGAGAGTCCTCAAAATTCGGCCTCACGTGTTAAACACGTGGACGCTCATATGCAAAGCATATAAGCGCTGAAAACAAACAACTAAGGGCTAAACATACCTAAACATGAGAGCGCTCATATGCAAAGCATATGAGCGCTGAACACAAATAACTAATGGCCAAACATGTCTCACGTGCTAGACACGAGAGCTCATATGTAAAGCATATGGGCGCTGAAAATAAACTAAATAAAACAATTAATGGCCAAACATGCCTCATGTGTAAAACACGTGAGCGCTCATAGGAAAAGTATATGAGCGCTGAACATAAACAGGCTAAAACCCACATCAGGGGTCACGTGTTAAACACGTGAGTTCTCTTGCCTCTCACATGCAAAGCATGTGAGCGCCTCAATTTAAAATGTTCCCATTAAATTCTATATGATAAAATTAAATCCTATTTGTGAAATATTTTCCCTGATCTTTATAATATGGAAGGATCTTTCTCTAACAGAGAATCCTGGATTTAAAATCTGATGGTGATAAAATATCACCAATTAAATCATCTGGTAGAATAAAATTCTATCATAGGAAAATATTTTCCTAAACTAACAAGATATTCATATGATAAGAATAAAATTCTATATGATAAAATTAAATTCTATATTAAGAAAATATATTAATGATCTTATTAAACTAAAAAGATATGATAAAATAAAATTCTAATCTTGTTAAAACTAACAAGATATTCATAATCTTGCTGTTCATCACAGAAAACTGCATTTTAATACCGCTCATTCGTTATCTATTTTGTTTATATCGGTACTATTAACCAGTGTCTGCTCAGACTTACAGTTTACAGATATTCATGATACAACACTGAAAATAAACTCAAAATCATGGATATAGCGTTTGGGAGCCGACACTGCAAACAGAACAGGAAACCGACCGATATCCAAAGAGTTCTTTTGGAAAATAAAAGTGTGCACATAATTTTTGGTTCAACGCAATACATGTGTGACACTAGCTCTTTGGCACTAGACCATGATGGGGCTGCCATGATGCAAGGCACAAGTGGGCATGGGTGTGATGTGCATTTAATGCTAAAAGTTTTGATTTGATATATGGCATCTTGTTCCCTCCAAATTTTTGTATGCAAACCAGGCCAAAACAGCTAAAACTAGCAGCATCAGAGTGATGTTGGGAACCACACAAGGACACACACCTAACACAAGCCCAAGACTCTCCCATAGGACCAGCCACATCCTCATTCTAGCCGAGCAGGCCGGCCCCCTTGTGCCAATCAACCCCAGTTTTCTACATAGCCTCCCTTGCTGCCTGTCACCTTATTCTTATTGTTTGTTTAATCATTTTTGGTGCCTATATAAAGCAGACCAGTGAAGCAAGGGAAGATCTCTCTCATTCATGTATATTTTCATTTCTTAGTTCTTTTGTTTAGCTTGAGGGTGAGTGGGCTTCATTATTGGTTTCTTCTTCTTCTTCTTCCCTCTTGAAGCTTTATTTGGAAAGCTTCATTAAGGAGGTTGAACAAGTAACCAAATTCTTGTATCTCTTTCTTCAAGTGTTAATGAATTGTTGTTTCTTTTATACTTGCTTATTTTCCTTACTTGCTTTTGTTAGTTATGTATATGCCCTAGAGGCCATTGTTGTACATATGATGTATATTATAATATATGCTTGGATATACATAGAGAAGACTTTCTTGCTCGACATGATAATATGCTATCTGGTTTCACTTTTTCTTAACATGTTGACTTGTATTAGTTTACTGTCTTGCTCTCACATGTTGATAAAGTCCTTAGGATCTGTACTCGACTACTAGGACTATGATGAGATCATACTAGTGGGGCCAGGGTAGTCTACAAGTACATCCTATAATTGTTCCTAGTCAAGAGTGTATCGAGATAGGGCATCGATACTCCAGAGTAGACTAGCGTATACGCATCTTGACCCATATGATGGGCGATAGATGATCCCACATCCATTGGTGTGTGACATCAAAAATGGTATACGGGTGTGTTCCTGCCAAAATTTTGGCTCACAACCTGCTCCCTTATAAAAAATAATAAAATAATAATAAAATAAAAAATGAAGGGAAAAACTTCACATGCAAAGAATGTAACAAATGCTTCAAAGCAAAGAGTTAAAACATTGTGAAGCAATACTTCAGATTCTGCGCGCTGCGCGCCAGGTGTCAAAAGCAGATACGCCAGCGCCAGGAGCGCTGCGCCCCAGACAGCGCGCCCCCAATCAGAGCAAAGCTCTGTTTTAAAATTCAAAATTTAAATTGAAGCAACGCTTCAGATTTTGCGCGCTGCACGCCACGTGTCAAAAGCAGACACGCCAGCGCGAGGAGCGCTGCGCCCTAGGCAGCGCGCTCCCAATCAGAGCAAAACTCTGTTTTAAAATTCAAAATTTAAATTGAAGCAACGCTTCAGATCCAGCGCTCTACGCTGTGCGCCGCGTGTCAAACACGGGTGTGCTAGCGCAGTGTGCTAGCGCAAGGTGCACCAGCACTGGAATTAAAATTCCCCCACCGTCAGATCAAAAGATCTACTAATAACAAATTATTAAATAATCAGAACTAAAATTGTGTTATGGAAAGATTTTCCAATTTTATTAAAACAAGAAGATTATCTTCTGTAAAATAGAAGCCTTAGGATCAAAGATCCAACGGTTGGAAATATTTCCAAATCAATTAGAGAAAGATCTCTTAAAACCGATTTAACAAATCATTTGGCCCTATATAAAGGACCCTAGATTTCAAGTCTAAAAACACACACAGAGATATAGAGAATACAAGAAAAGAGAGAGAAAAACCTTCTGCAAAAAGAGTAAGCTCTTAGAAAAAAGAAGATTTTTCTTCATCTTCAAGGTAAAAAGAATTATGTTCTTGAACAACAGAGATGAAACCATCTCGTAAAAAAAAGAACCATCTTCTCAAAAGATCAGAGATCTAAAAAATACCAAGGTCTTTAATAAAAAGAAAAGATCAAAGATCTAATCATAAAATAATAAAAAGAAGTAAAACACTTCACTCACAGATCTTTTGATCTATAAAGGCAGAGCCTTTTATAAAAACAAGAACTTTTGTTCTTTGATCTTAAGGCAAAGCCTCCTTTTGAAGAACATAAATCTGTTCTTTGATCTTAAAATTGATCAGAAGCGCTTTGCGCTATTAAAAAGTGCCTTGCACTTATGAACTGTGCCCTTGCGCTTCTTGGACCGGCGCTCAGCGCCAAAACATGCCACGTGTCAACCAAAGACACAATCTGCGCTTTGCGCTCCTGAAACAGCGCACTGCGCTCATGGGCTGGCGCTCAGCGCCAAGCGCGCCACGTGTCACTCACTGGCGCACCCACAAACTAGCGCAGCGCACTTATAAATTAAAAGCGCAATGCGCTAATAAACTAGCGCTTAGCGCTAAGCGCGACACGTGTCCTCTTCGTGTGCGCTATCCGACAGAAGCGCAATGCGCTCTTTCCTTAGTGCAAAGTGCCTGATGCGCCACGTGGCGCGCTGTCAGAACATAGTTTGTTCTGATAAATGCTATGCATTCAATACAAAACAAAAAATGTCAGAGCCCAATGCTTAGCATTATTAAAAGGGCCAAGCCCAAATAAAGGCTCAATAGCCAGAACAATAAAATGTTCAACTCATATCAACTGAGCCCATATGCTCATAGACCTTTAAACAGACTTTAGTCCCAAATTGGACTATAGATCTCCCAACCAACATTGGTTCAAGGGTACATCTCTGAACTCCTCTGATATTTGTCGTTGTAATCCTTCAACATCTTCAGAGAGGCCTCAGTCTAAAATTAAACTGACGTGTCCTTAACAAACGTTGAGCCGATCTTAGTCTAAAATTAGACTAACGTATCCTTAACAAACGTTTAAGTTGATCTTAGTCTAAAATTAGTCTAGCGTATCCTTAACAAACGTTTAAGTTGATCTTAGTCCCAAATAAGAATAACGTATCCTTAAACCAAAACCAAAACCCAAATCTAAGAAAATACGGATTTGGACTAATCCACGGCTTAGGGGCGACAACATAAGTTAGTCTCCGTATACAATCCACGGGCAACCACAAACAAACCCACGACACGAAGTGACCATCTGGAGAACGAGAAAGTTGTTGCCGCGATGCGGTAGCATAATTTACTGCAGGGGCTTGCGCCTGCAGGGAAGAGCGTCTCCACATTCAAAACCCCTCAAACGAGGGGGAATCTGACGAAGTCTGCTACATCGGCCGCATCCGTTTAAATCTTTGATACATGGTGCCATAAATAAACTTGGCATCTTCGGAGAGGTAGACGGATAGCACCAATTAGCATTTGCCCCGAAATTCAGGCAAGACAGTCCGTCTTCCCGGTTTCCGGCGGTGAACAGGGTGCTCAGTGGAGACTGGGTATACTGAACGGACTCGCCGAGAACTCCTAGATGGTATTATACATATCGTCAGATAGCAGTTCTCCGGTGACACCGGTACAGGTTAGTCTGTAGACCCGAGATTGTCATAGAGTCTTGTGTGATTCCCACTGAGCTTTGATTTCCACTTTACCACGTCTAAGAGGGCATGCAAAACGGTGGCTTTTGGGTACAGTCCCGAATCATATGGAGGCAATGAGCGATAGGAGAGGTTTCGTCTCTCCTGGTATTGGGAGTTGATGTTGCGCTGTGTTCGATTGGCTATACTGGAAGTCCCTGGGCAGGGCTGATATGGAGATTTACTGGTAAGAGTTATCAGTAGTTTCTCGACCCGTTATGAGCCTCACATTGACACGACTTATCGGTTACTGGGGTCTGACGTTTACCACCCCTAGACTGGATATGCGACATATCAGACGAAGTAACCGGACTGTACGGTAGTGTTACTGACTGGATTCGCAGGAGTATGTACAGGCTTGCTTGTTGATCTTCTGGTCGTTCAATACCTGGGTGGCTGTTACGTTTAGCTGACCGCTTGCAGTTTGTGGGTGTTTGATATGATCATCACTTACTGCAGGCGTATTGACGAGTCTTTAGAGTTCTACACAGAGATTTCCTGGCTCAGGAGAAACGGAGTAGGAGCACATATGCGATATGTGTGGGGACCGAGATTAATACGATATGTGATACCGTATTCTATTCTCGCAATATATGATATCGGCCTGTTATATGTCATATAGCCGAGTTATTGGATCAAGTGTTGATTCGATAAAATGATATATATATATATATATATATATTATGCTCACGTAAGTATTTATTATTCTCACTTATGATACATTTAACATATATGTGATATATGTTTATTGTATTGTTTTCTATTGTTACATAAATATTATATATGTGATATATAATATTGTAGCATGATATGTTATACATGCAACATATATGTATGAGAATTATACCATGATATGTGTAATGTTTGGATTTAAATATCTAAGTAATTCAAATTGTGGAAATGAGTCATGGATGAAGCTTCATGAAGCTTGTAGATTACCTGTTCCCCTCCGAACGGCGGCCCGGACTTTCGCGTCCGTGCCTGGGGTTCGGGGCAGATGCTATATGGTTTTATCAGTCTACCTCTCCAAAGATGCCAAGTTGATTTATGGCACCATGTATCGGAGGTTTAGACGGATGCGGCCGATGTAGCAGACTTCGTCAGATTCCCCCTCAGGATGAGGGGTTTTTGATTGTGGGGACGCTCTTCCCTGCAGGCGCAAGCCCCTGCAGTTAATTACGCTACCGCATCGCGGTAACAACTTTCTCGTTCTCTAGAATTTCACTTCGTGTCGTGGGTGTTTGTTTTGTTTGTGGTTGCCCGTGGATTGTATACGGAGACTGAGTAATGCCGTCGCCCGTAGGACGTGGATTAGTCCAAATCCGTATTTACTAAGATTTGGGTTTGGTGTTTTTAGTTTAAGGATGCATTAGTCGCGTTGCGACTAAGATCAACTTAAACGTTCGTTAAGGATACGTTAGTCCTGTTTTAGACTAAGATCCACTTAACGTAGTGATTAATTTAATGTATGGCCATCGGGACTCGTCACCTCTTTGACGTCGTTGAGGAATTACAACGACGGATGTCAAAGGAGTTCGGAGATGTACCCTCGAACCAGAGTTGATTGGGAGTTTTATAATCCATTTAAATGTTTAAGGATACGTTAGCCGTGTTTGGGGCTAAGATCAACTTAAACGGGACCGTTTAGATCCGGCAAAAGAGCGATTGGCTCTATTGTTCTAGTTTAGGGACGTAGTGGTCCATTATTAGTTTAGGGACATCTCGGTCTGTCGCCGGTTTAAGGACGTAGTGGTCCGTCATTAGTTTAGGGACGTTTCGGTCCATCGCCAGAATCTGTTCCCCTTCGAACGGCGGCCCGGACTTTCGCGTCCGTGCCTGGGGTTCGGGGCAGATGCTGGCACGCCCGGTGGGACCTTTTCCTCTTTCCACTCCACACTTCGTGTGTTGTTTTCGCGAACCAATCGCGGTTTGTTAAATGGTTGCCTTTGGATTTCAAGTTGCTAAGATTTGGTCTTTTGTCTGGTGCAGAACTCAAACATCCATGGATTCTAACTGCACCAAATGCGCGAAGCACCACGGCAACGGACGCTCCACCTCACCGAGAGGTGTAACATATGGGCCCCAAGCGACCTCCTTCCTTGCTTTACCGGTTGAACAGGTGACCCAGTCCACCACCGGCCTGTTTTTCGGGACCATGGTCCCACCTACAAGCTTCTCTATGCCGATATCCGCACCGGAAGCGAACAAGAAGTCGGTGTTCGACCGGCTCACTACTACCACGACCCCTGTCAACGGGTCGCCCGCTACTAAGCCGACAGCCTCCGTTTTCACCAGGCTAGGTCAGAACTATAAAGTGGCTGTCCCAAAGAGGGCAACGGCCGCTGCTTTGGAAGTCGTTGAAGCGGCTTCTCCTATCAGAGAGTCGGTCTTCACAAGATTGACGGTTCCCACTCCTCCCCCAGCTGGTCAAAAAGCATCAGTCTTCGATAGGCTGACATCGGCAGTTACCCCACACCCAAATAGGGGGCAACAAGAAACTATCTCGATTTCCGAGCCAGTCCCAATGGCTCGTCGTGCTCGACGTCGACATTGGCAATGAGTAAGGAAAACAGGGGGCAACTCCCCCTCAGGGTTAACCCCACCTGCTCCAGTGGTGGAGGTCAACGCTGCTGTTCCAACTGGGAACAGCTTTGAATTGCTGAGGAAGGTGAGAAAGAACTCTCCAATTGCTACATTGAAAAGATCTCCTCCGCCTATAGAAAAAGCTCCGGAGACAAAGCAGGAACGGCCCTCTCAACGGCTGTCGTCAAAAATTTATAAAGTTTGGCGGAGGGTTCAAGATTCCGTGATTGACCCAGACCACTTTCATCGCCAGAAAAAGGCAAAGGTGGAAAAGGACAAAAACCGTCCCATTAAACGGTAGGGGGCAACAAATGCTAGGATGCCCACTTCAACGGCTCCTTCAACCTCAATGGTCCACAAAAGAAAAAGGCCAGAGAAAGCTCCCGTGACACTGACAAAGTTTAAAAGCGGTGAACCTAAACGCCCCAAGTCAGGGGGCATAACAGTTCATACGGTTTATATGGCTTCTGGAAAGGAGGAAAGCCGCACTTCTACGGGTCACCGACCGCTTACCCGATCAGTGACCAAGGCTCAGGAGCAGCAACAAAAGCTCCAGGAGATGATGACTACAATGGCTGCACTCACGGAGCCAAAAGAGAACCCTGGGACGTCCTTAGATGAACGCCAAGAGGAAGAGACCGACGCCGAGTTCCTCCGCCGAGTACTGGAAAAGAGAGACAAAGAGGCTGCGGAACAAGCAGCCAATATACAACGTATGGGCCTCCTCTTCCAGGACATGATAGGGATGATGATACAACAAGATCCCCCGACTGAAGAACCCCCGATCGTCCTTGGAGATGATAGGGGAGA
Source organism: Agapanthus africanus (assembly GCA_030015575.1). NCBI lineage: Eukaryota > Viridiplantae > Streptophyta > Magnoliopsida > Asparagales > Amaryllidaceae > Agapanthus > Agapanthus africanus. The sequence continues at coordinate 31,292,249 of JASDDO010000019.1, forward strand.
GACATCAAACCCTCAGCCCGTTCTGTCAACAGCTAAAGAGGATACAATCTCTAAAACTGATCTGGACGAATATATAGCCCAGCAAATAATGGTTCATCACGCGGCAGAAGCAGCCGAACACGTCGTGAAAACGGGGCGACCGTATCCAGGCTGGTATGACCAAATCAAGTACCCGCCGGGTTACACAATTCCCAAGTTTCATGTCTACAAAGGGACCGGCAATCCCCATCAACATGTTGCCCAGTTCAGGGCGCTTTGCGGTAACACTGGCGGCGACGACAAGCTTTTGCTTCGTCAGTTCGTTGGAAGCCTATCAGATACGGCGTTCGAATGGTATTCTGAGCTTCCCAACGACTCTATTAAAACCTTTGCGGAGATGGAGCTGCTCTTCACCCAACGTTTTTCAAGTGCCAGTGAGCGTACCCCGATGACGGCACTGATTAACGCCAGGGTAAAACCCGGCGAGACATGGGTTCAGTACGCTATACGGTGGCGTAATCTATGGTCGAAGTGTGAACAGCGCATAGAAGAAGCCCATGCGGTGGGAATGTTTGTTGGAACCCTCGATCCACAAGCAACCATTTCACAGTTTATGATGTTGTTCAAGCCGACTTCCTTCCAGGCTTTGATCGACAAATTAGCGCAGATGGACCAGATGGGCCATAAACCCCCTCTCCCGAAACCGGACTCCCGAAACGATAAAGGAAAGGGAAAAGCGATCATTGTCGCTAATGCCCAACAACAACCGAGCGACTCGAAGCCGGTTGCTCGTCCAAACAATACACGCCCATACGTACCCCTTGAGGACAGGATGGGACGCCCTTACTCTTTCCCGCGTGATAAAACGAGGAGGCTATTCGAGCTGGCGCTGCGCAACAGACTCATAAATCTGCCAGATCCAAAACGTCCGTTGCAACCGAACGACGCCAACGAGCCCAATTATTGCCCTTATCATCGAGTGCTAGGCCATCCGATTAAGGATTGCTACGTTTTCAAGAATTGGCTTGAGAACCAGTACCGTCAGGGCAAATTTGCGCTATCTGACAAATGGAAGGTGAATCCCCCGCAGCCCCACACCTCTAAAGGGACGAATACGCCGGGGGCAACATGCTCCGTCATTGAGGAAGCTCCTTGGGAGGTTGTATTATCAGCCAAAACGAGGAGAATGCTAAATGATCTTCAGACCTGTCCAGCAGTCAAGTGGAAGAACCCCTTGGAACCGCAGTTTATTGAGGGGATGCTGAAGCCACGTCCGACTCCGAAGACCAATGATGGTAGTTCAAGCATTCATAGCCAGCCGTCAAAATCTTCGAAAAAGAAGAAGAAGAAATCTAAGAAGCCCGTGAAGCCTGGCGACAAGCGCACGGACTTACAAAAGCAAATCGACGCACTGGATGAGTACAACCAAAAGGCGCGGACTCCCATTACGCTCCAAGATTTCCTTGATCACGTCTTTCAAAAAGAAGATGAGGGGGAAAGTTCATCGGATGAATCCGAGGAATATGTGGCGAGCTGTCATATGATCTCCCATTCGACCACGAACGATGAAGGGACTTCTGGCACCAAAACGCCGGGGGCAAATACTGAGTCAAGGGTTCCGGAGTTATCAATCGAAATGATTGACGCGTTTCTTAGTGAAGCTCGATTGAAAAGTAAAGCTGATCAAGAACGCGAGACGGCTATATTCGAAAGGGCCAAGCGTCAGCGACTTGAGGAAAGAGCTGAGATGATCCCGCTGGAGCAAAATGCCTCCATCGCTGACAAAAGCCAATTCAAGATAAAAAAGAAGTTTGCTAAGGTCATATCGATGGGCATGAATCTACTACCCTCTGAAGAAAAAGTTACTGGCGTGGTAGAAATGCACCCCTCTTATTGCTTATATCATCAGAAGGTCTCGCATTCCACCCAAGATTGCAAAGCTTTCGATAAGTGGTGGCAAGGATACGTCGCTAATCGACAACGCTTTAAACGGGAAAAGCGTAAAATTCGTCGGGAGCAAAGAAACACGACCAAAGAGCTTGAAAGAACTGCCAACAATTGTCACATGATTAACACCGCCGGGTCACAAGTGCCTACATTTTGGAGCGATTCCGATGAGGAGCTAGAGCTTGGCCCCCTCTTCAAAGAATCCACTTCGGGAAAAGAAGAAGAACCGAAGGCTTGCGAAAATATACAGCTACGCAATCGAACACTACCTGAAAAGAATCTCGGACCCTTAAACAAGAAAAACAAAGGGAAAGAGAAGGTCTCTGAAGACATTGCTTTGGATGACCAAGTCGCGGAAGAGTTAATCGCCAAGAACCCGCCAAAGAGGAGTAAAGTGGATTACAACGTCTTGGCGCATCTAAGAAAGCTACCCTCACAACTCAGCATTCTCGATGCCCTATTACTATCAAAAGAGGCGAGGGATTCTTTGATTAAGGCCCTACAAGATCCGGACCAGTTCCAAGCCTTCCTAGCCGAACAAAAGATGAAGGATGAATTGGAAGAGGTGCACACAGCCGACGTTGCTTTTAGTGATGAAGACCTTCTCCTCAGGACGTGTGAACACAATCGCCCCCTTTATGTCTCAGGATACTGCCATGACATAAAGATAGGTAAAATCTTGGTCGATAACGGATCGTCTGTTAATTTACTCAATGTGCGAGTGTTAAAGGAGATTTGCATGAGTGTCCAACACCTCGCCCGAGACAAAATCACCATCTCCGATTTCGACTCTCAATCCTCAAAGACTCTTGGATCTGTGATATTGACGCTACGCTTCGGGTTGCTCGTCACAGACATCAAATTCCATGTTATAGACGCCAAGACGTGCTACAATGCTCTGCTCGGCCGACCATGGCTACACGAGTACAATATCATCCCTTCTACACAGCATCAGTGCATGAAGTATTCTAGGGATGGCCTTGAGTACACTGTGGCGGGAGAGTTGAATCCGTTTTCCGTAAACGAAGTTCGCAAGTATGAAGATGCCAAGTACTTCTTACCGAATTTCGAAGACACGGAAAGGTGTCACAAACCGGAGAACAAAACTAACGCCACTATCCCTGTCTTCGGCAGTGACACCGAGGAGGTGGAGGATATAATTTATTCAGGTCCATCCCAGTCCACCAGGCCAGGACCATCCGTTCCTTCATTAATCTTCGGCAGAGATTCAGAGGATGAAGTTCACGCTGCATTCCCTGCTCGGCTGTCAATACGAGCTTCTGCTGATGAAGAGCGGAGTCTGCAGATAACCATGGTGCCGCTTGAACATTACAAAGAACTGGATGCACTCAACGCCAACAGCATAGAAGAATTGCACACATTCTATATTCCTCCCTGACGAAAAGGCGAGAAGGCAATCCTATTCTACCGTTCTGAAGAAAATAAGGCGGAAAAAGAAATTTGGCATGGCGCGGATCCCACGCTCGATAGGCTTCAGCCCATCCGTCTTCCCAGATATTATACCAAAGGTTTGAGGAAACTGCTGAAACGCCAGGGAATACCTTTCGAACAAACCGTTAGAAAGGCCAAATTCTATGACAAAGTATGGAACGTTCCCGGGACTCAATGCAAATTACCTAACGGGAGAATAGAAACAAAAGGGCTTGGGTACATCCGGTCAAAGAAAAGGGAGCCAGTAGACAGCTGTTATGTCATGTATGACTTCGATGAAGAAGCGGACGCTCAATGGGAGGACGCTAATCCTGAACTAGCAAAAGTTCCTGATACAAAACCGCCCAGTCCATCATTTGAAGACCAGGTGAGCAAACTTATAAGGGATGCGAGTCAAAAAGCCCGAGATGATCACAATCGTGAAATGGCAATCTATGAGAAAGCCAAGACACAGCGCCTCCTTCAACAGGCAGTAAAGAATGAAGATGCTGCCCCATACCAACCTGATACAAAAAGGGCTCGACGCGGAGGCAAAAACAAGTCGAAATGCAAGAAAGGCGCTCGACAACCACAAAGCAGAGCTAAGAAGCCACGCATCCGAGAGTCGAGCGTTATTGACTTAGCCCTCATGAAGAAAATGGGTCGAGCATACTCATTTCCTCGGAACAAAACAAGGAAAATACTTGAGCTTGCTCTAAAACATCAAATGCTTACACTGCCAGAGTCTAAACACCCTGAGCAAGCGGGCGAAGTCTCCAACCCAAATTATTGCTCTTACCATCGAGTAGTAGGGCATCCGCTTGAAAATTGCTTCACCTTTAAGAATTGGGTTGAGGACCAATATCAGCTTGGCAAATTCGCGTTGTCTGACAACTGGAGGGTAGCACCACCACAAAAGCACGAGCCCAAGGCCACGAAAGAAGAACCAGTTCTGCATTGGGATTGGAAGCGAATTCGTACTTGTCACGTGATAATGATATCAAGGGAAGAGCCTGAGAACATGGATGACCTTCCCTGGTGCTTTGAAAACGGCAGCGATGAGGTAATCTCAGAATTTCCACCAGCACCAAAAGAGCTGGAAGATGGAATCCATACTACTGCAGATAACCTCAAGAAAATCGAGTTGGGGACAATAGATGATCCGCGACCGACATTCGTCAGCGAGCTGCTGTCTGAAGAGAGGGTGGCTGCGTTAAAAGACGTCCTTGTGCAGCATAAAGATTGCTTCGCATGGAACTATTCCGAGATGCCGGGACTAGATCCAGAAGTTGCTGTACATAGACTAGCAATATCCCCGAACATCAAGCCAGTCAAACAGGCGCCGAGAAGAATGCGACTCGAGCTTGAGATGAGCATAAATACCGAAGTCAAAAAGTTAATCGACTCTGGCTTCATCCAGGAAGTTCAGTACCCTGAATGGATCGCCAACATCGTCACAGTGATGAAGAAAAATGGGACAGTGCGCATATGCGTAGACTTCCGGGATCTTAATAAAGCTTGCCCGAAAGATGATTTCCCAGTGCCAGTCACTGAACTGATGATAGACAATACATCCACTCATGAAGTTTTCTCCTTCATGGACGGCTCATCGGGGTATAACCAGATAAAAATGCATCCAGAAGACCAGAAGCACACAGCCTTCAGGACTCCTCTTGGTATATTTTGTTATAAAGTGATGCCCTTCGGTTTGAAGAACGCCGGTGCTACTTATCAGAGGGCCATGACAAAGATCTTCGACGATCTTATACACGAAATCGTTGAATTATATATCGACGATCTCGTGGTTAAAAGCAAATCATACGAGGAACATCTCGAGCATCTGAAGACTGTATTTCAACGCCTTCGGCAATACAACTTGAAGATGAACCCTCTTAAATGTGCGTTCGGGGTTTCCTCGGGCAAATTCCTGGGATTCGTTGTTCGACACCGAGGTATTGAAATAGATCCATCGAAGATTAAAGCGATCATGGAAATGCCTCCGCCGAAGACTCTCAAACAGCTGCGGTCTCTCCAAGGGAAACTCGCATACATACGGCGATTTATAGCTAACCTTTCAGGAAAGTGCCGTCCTTATAGTCACCTGATGAAGAAGGGAACCCCATTCGTTTGGGATCAAAAATGCCAAGGCGCACTGGATGAGATCAAGCAATATCTGCAGAACCCGCCGGTGTTGGCTGCTCCGGTTAAGGGGAAGCCTCTCATTCTTTATACAACCGCCCTCGAAGGTTCCTTAGGCGCATTATGGGCACAAGAGAACGATCAAGGGAAAGAAAGAGCACTCTACTACTTAAGTCGAGTTCTGCTGGGGGCAGAAAGCAACTACTCTCCCATTGAAAAACACTGCCTGGCGTTGATCTTCGCAATAACAAAGCTTAGGCACTATGCGTTGGCGCACGAAGTCCGTCTTATTTCAAAAGTGGACCCTCTCAAATATCTAATGTCAAAAGCCATATTAACAGGGCGACTCGCTAAATGGGCCCTGCTCTTGATGGAATTTTCGATAACATATCAACCTCTCAGGGCAGTAAAAGGCCAGGCCATCGCCGACTTCCTTGCTGAGCATCCCATACCTGTCGATTCCCCTTTAAATTGCGATCTTCCAGACGAACATGCGTTTGATGCAATCGACGGTGGTGATACCCGATGGGAACTCTATTTTGATGGTGCATCTTCCATGAAGAAGCGCAAACAAAACACCCCTATAATCAAATCGGGGGTAGGCCTCATCTTTGTAACTCCATAAGGAGGGATAATGCGCTTCGCATTTTCCTTAACAGAGCCGAGAACGAATAATGAAGCTGAATATGAAGCTCTGATAGCAGGCCTCGAGATCGCCATTGGCATGGGAATTGAAAGCCTCCTCATATATGGGGACTCCCAACTGGTCGTCAGTCAAGTGAACGGCGATTACCAAACATGCAAACCGGAATTGGTAAAATACGGTGAAAAAGTGCAGCAACTGCTAACCCAAATTCCCTCCTACACGTTGGAAAGTATACCGCGCGCGGAAAACAGCAAAGCGGACGCACTGGCCAAACTTGCTAAAGAATTGGCTGACGAGAACCTCGACAACGTTAGAATCATGATACAAAGCCGTCGGGTGCTCGCCCCCGCAGAAATACCTTCGGAATCACCCGAAGAGAAGGGAGTGACTGAACGAGCGACCTTACAAATAAAAGACCACGAGAAGGTTGAGGATTGGAGGGAAGTCTTTATAGACTACTTCAAGTCCCACCAAATGCCTGAAGATGCGCCCGCAAGACATCAGCTCACAAAACGAGCTCTGTCTTTCGCCTTCATCAATGATACTCTATACAAGAGGTCATTTGATTCTCTGTGGCTGAGATGCTTAGGACCAGACGAAGCGGAAAGAGTCATTCAGGAAGTTCATGACGGAATCTGCGGTTCTCATCAAGCGGGCCCAAAGATGAAGTTGAAGATAAAACGGATGGGCTACTACTGGCCCACGATGATGCAGGATTGCCTGGAATACGCGAGGCAATGTCATTCATGCCAAATTCATGGAGACTTCATCCACCAGCACCCAAATCCGCTGCATCCAACGGTAGCTAGCTGGCCATTCGAAATGTGGGGGACTGATATAGTCGGCCCCATCGAGCCAGCATCGTCTAAAGGACATTGTTTCATCGTAGCGACGACTGACTACTTCTCTAAGTGGGCAGAAGCAGTACCATTGAGAGAAGTGAAGACGGAGAATATCCTTCATTTCTTCAAAACGCACGTCATATATCGGTTTGGAACTCCGAGGCGGATCATCTCCGATAACGGGCCAGCGTACCGAAGTCATAAAATCAGCCGCTTCGCACAGCAGCATAACATAGACTGGAGATATTCCTCAGTTTATAATCCACGAGCTAACGGTCTCGCCGAGGCCTTCAACAAGACCTTGACGAAAATTATAAAGAAAACAGTGTCCCGAAATAAGAAAGACTGGCATGAGAGACTGCAAGAAGCTCTTTGGGCGTATCGAACTACGTTCAAGACAGCCACAAACACAACGCCATACGCGTTGGTGTTCGGTACGGAAGCAGTACTCCCTCTCGAGATAGAGTTACCCTCTCTACGAGTGGCAGTTCACCACGAGCTAACGGACGAAGAAAATGCTCACCTTCGGCTTGAGGAGCTTGACGCCCTTGATGAAACTAGGCTCATAGCACAACAAAATCTGGAAGCTTATAAAGCAAAGATGATGCGCTCATACGAAAGATTGACCCGACCGAGGACATTTCGTCAAGGCGAACTCGTGCTAGTGGTCAAAAGGCCTATGATCCCCAATCGCGCCAAGCGGGGAAAGTTTGAGCCAAACTATGAGGGCCCATACATCATTGATAAGGTCTACCAGGGTGGGGCCTATCTACTCGTGGACATGCACGGTGAAAGGCCTTTTAGGCCAATAAACGGTCGTTTCCTAAAGAAATACTACGCTTAATGAGCTACGGCCTAGGTCAACGGTAGATGACGACAACTATGTCCGCTCGCTATCTTCTTAAGCCCAAACTCTATAAGCAGTAAATGGCCTTCCTTAATGATGGACCGAAATGTCCTTAAACTAATAATAGACTGAAACGTCTTTAAACTAATACCGCAGCATCCTTAGGCTGACACAAAAAAAAGAAAAAAAAAGGTATGTCCATAAACAAAAAAAAGGGCACGGATGAAAACCCGAAAGGGCTCCGTGAGTAAAAACAGCAGGGCTACCGGCGAGTGTTCGTGAAAACCTGGAAGGGCGCGACCTCGTAAAAAAAAAAAAAAAAAAAGAAGAAAGATTTCCATGTATTATCAAACATGATGCAATCAAGTGCACAAAAGTATGTGGGGTATGGGATTCGAACGCTGGCGGCTTGGTTCAGCAATGCAAGGTATTACCAATGAGTATGTTGCTAACACCATATGATATATGGAGTGGGATTTGGTAAAACCATATATACTTGTTATAAATATCGTAATTATTATTAATATGGGGAGTTGAAAAGTCAGGATCTCAATAACAAAGGGTGAAAGGATCTCAATAACAAAGGGTGTAAAAAAAAATAAAAAAAAAAAAAAAAAAAACCCCAAAGGGGTTTTCTTTAGATTCAAGATCTACAAGAGCAAGGCTCTGTCAATTAAATTTAATTTGAATTAATCTGATTTTTTTTTTACCTAGAAATTCTAAGTTCTGAACCTGAAAGTTCTTGAGAGAAATAAAGAGTAAGGCTCTGAAAATTTTTAAGCAAGAGCAAGGCTCTGAAATTCGAATTCTTGAAATTGGTAAAGAATTACCAAGGACCAAGGGTCCTATTTATAGACGCCTGCGTCTCTTCACCTGATCTCAATGATCCAACGGTCAGGGTCTTGCCACCGCTGCACTCACGTGCGCGCCACGTGAGCGCAACGGTGGGGGGGCATTTGTTCCCCCAATCAGAGCAAGGCTCTGCTTAGATTTTGAAAATTCAAATTTTGAAGCAACGCTTCAGTTCCCGTTCGCTGCGCGCAACGCGCCACGTGTCAGAAGTTGACACGGCAGCACAACGCCCAAGACAGTACGTCCAATCAGAGCAAGACTCTTTAAAAAACATAAGCAACGTTCAACTGCGCAAGCGCACGGCAGCGCGACACGTGTCTGCGCAGTTGCGCAAGCACAACTGCGCAAGCGCACGGCTGCGCGACACGTGTCTGCGCAGTTGCGCAAGCACAACTGCGCAAACGCTTCACTGCGCGACACGTGTCTGCGCAGTTGCGCAAGCGCTGTTGCGCAAACGCTTCACTGCGCGACACGTGTCACACGCTGGTGAGTTGCGCAACAACAGAATTAAGATTTAAGAATATTTTTCTGTTCTTGTTTAAACAAGAAGATTTCTTCTGTAAACCAGGGGCCTTTGGATCAAAGATCCAACAGTAGGGAAAATTCCCCAAATCACTCAGAAAAGATCTTTTTAACAAATTCAACTAATTTATGAGCACTATAAAAAGGACCCCAGACTTCATTTGATGATGATCAAGATCAGAAAAGAAAACAGAGAGAATTCTTGAAGAACTTTGGAAGAACAAAAAAAGGTAAAACCTTTTAAAAGAGAAGAATCTCTGAAATACAGATCATTGATCTAAAAATCATTAATCTTCAATGAACAAATAAATAAAATAAAAATAAATAAATAAAAATAGTGCCTTGCACTTGTTATGAACCCTTGGTTCTCTGAGAAAAGGAAAAACAAGAGAAAAACTTGTTTTCCTTTGATCCAAATTTAGATCAAAAGTGCTATGCACTTTTTGTTCTTAAATCTGAAAAATTCTTGATGTTCTGCACAACTGCAACCCATTATTTAAAATGGCCTGGCCCAAATCAAATTGCAAAATAATAAAGGGGCAGAGCCCTGTTTGGATTGATTTTTTAGTCGGGCAAAGCCCAAAATAAATAAAATTTTTTGGACTTAACGTGTCTGCGCAGTTGCGCAAGCACTGTTGCGCAAGCCTTCCACTGCGCGACACGTGTCACCTCCACGAGCGCTTGCGCTCTTTAATTGCGCGAAGCACCTGACAAGCCGTGTGGGGCACTGTCAGAGTATTAAATGCAATGCATTATTAAGGGGCAGAGCCCAATCAAAGGTCAAATGGACCAAATAGAAGTACTGCACATTATTTTAAAAAGGCAGAGCCTAATCAAAAAGTCTAAACAGACCAAAAATAATGCTATGCATTGTTTAAAGGGCAGAGCCCAATTGAGAGGTCCAATAGACCAAAAACAATGCTCTGCAAAAGGGCAGAGCCCAGTCAATGGCCTGAAGTAATGCTATGCATTGTTCTAAAAAGGGGGAAAGCCCAAACAAAGGCCTAATAGGCCAAATGCAAACAAAATGTGAACATTTTCAACTGGACTTAGCCCAATTCTGGCCGTAAGTCCTTAAATTAAATTGACTGAGCACAGCTGCTCTCCTAAATCAATTCACGACCGGTTCGAGGGTACATCTCCGAACTCCTTTGACATCCCTCGTTGTAAATCCTCAACGACGTCAAAGAGGTGACGGGTCCCAATGACCACACATCCAAATGGACTGCGGGGTCCTTAAACTCGTGGACCGAAACGTCCCTAAACTAATATCGGACCGAAACGTCCCTAAACTAATGATGGACCACTACGTCCCTAAACTGGCGATGGACCGAAACGTCCCTAAACTAATGACGGACCACTACGTCCTTAAACTGGCGACAGACCGAGATGTCCCTAAACTAATAATGGACCACTACGTCCCTAAACTAGAACAATAGAGCCAATCGCTCTTTTGCCGGATCTAAACGGTCCCGTTTAAGTTGATCTTAGCCCCAAACACGGCTAACGTATCCTTAAACATTTAAATGGATTATAAAACTCCCAATCAACTCTGGTTCGAGGGTACATCTCCGAACTCCTTTGACATCCGTCGTTGTAATTCCTCAACTACGTCAAAGAGGTGACGAGTCCCGATGGCCATACATTAAATTAATCACTACGTTAAGTGGATCTTAGTCTAAAACAGGACTAACGTATCCTTAACGAACGTTTAAGTTGATCTTAGTCGCAACGCGACTAATGCATCCTTAAACTAAAAACACCAAACCCAAATCTTAGTAAATACGGATTTGGACTAATCCACGTCCTACGGGCGACGGCATTACTCGGTCTCCGTATACAATCCACGGGCAACCACAAACAAAACAAACACCCACGACACGAAGTGAAATTCTGGAGAAGGAGAAAGTTGTTACCGCGATGCTGTAGCGTAATTAACTGCAGGGGCTTGCGCCTGCAGGGAAGAGCGTCCCCACAATCAAAAACCTCTCATCCTGAGGGAGAATCTGACGAAGTCTGCTACATCGGCCGCATCCGTCTAAACCTCCGATACATGGTGCCATAAATCAACTTGGCATCTTTGGAGAGGTAGACGGATAAAACCATATAGCATCTGCCCCGAACCCCAGGCACGGACGCGAAAGTCCGGGCCGCCGTTCGGAGGGGAACATTACCATTGACCAAGTCCACCCTTTTTGTTTTGCCCTACATATTTCTAACCCAACCATGACACATAGCCATGGTTAACTCTACAATGGTTAAGGATGATATACTTGACCCATGGTTGCATTTCTAAGCTCAATCTCATTCATTCTTCTTCTTCTTCCTCATTCTCATTTTGCTTTCTAACTTTTGAGATCAAGAAGAAAATAGTGAGAAATTAAATAATAAAGTGAGCAAAATTCCTACTTTATCATCCTCTTCTATACTAGCCATATAGATTAGTGTGTTAGCTTCACTAATTCATAATTAGTGAAGTCATAACTTGAGTTCGTGTTTCCTCGAAGTAGATCATCTTGGATTTCGAAGTTTTCAAGCAAGTATGGATCATTCGACTTGTGGAGCCTCTCTAGAGTCCTGGAGTTCATGGATCGAGGCAAAGGGACTACTACTCGGAGCTTATGAAGTGAAGGAGCGGACTACAAAGGTTGTAATCCCTCTCTATTAGATGTAAAGTTGTTTACGTGCAAAGTTAACCCTAATTCTCTAGTTAAGATCTTGGTTAGGGTTTCATAGCACCCCAAAATTTTTAATATGGCATGTGTGATGCCTTCCTAAACCTTATGGTGGTCTTACGCAACCCTACAGTGGTATCAAAGCCAAGCTAGAGCTCTAGGCGTTGTTTAGATGAAGTTTAAAGTCCGATCGAACCCCGAAAAACCAAATGAAACCCTCTTTCTCGAAATTTTTTCAAAAGTTGAAATTTTTCATATTAAAAATACTCAGAAAATCATGCAGGGAATTCTATAGACCCACCTGAAGAACGAGTCCCTAACTCGCTACAGTGACCGCGCAACTGCGGCCAAAACTTGGTTTTGGCGGCGGTTCCGTGACGCCACTGTGGAGGCTTGGGACGGGTCCTTCAGCGACGGTCCGTAGGTGTTGAGGCATGCTTCTGGGAATTTTTATTTTCTGCTCAAGTGTTGAGCTCACTGGGGTATTTTGGGAATTCGTTGAATTGATCGAATTGTGTAACTTCTCCTAGATATCTGTGTTGTGATACAATATGTGGAATTCATTCAGTTAGACATGAAATCCATAATATGTGATATTTCGGGTTTACGATGTCTAAAGAGATTGTGGATTCCAAATATTATAGTTTTACATTTTCTTTTCTGCGACCGTAAGTGTAATATGTGGTATATCGCTGTTTTCGTCGCTATAGATCGACGACAATTGTGATAGGCATATTTATTTACGTTGATGACATGTGTTGTTATGTGTTGCTATGATATGTTATATTGGATCGTCGTGTTTTGAATAGCCGGGGGTTTTATGTAAGATGAGAGTTTTCTTTTTCATTCATGTAAAATTCATTTGTATATAATATTCTTTTATTGGGGCACTTCCGGGTTGAGGTTGATATCACCATTGTATATTATTTACTTTTCCGCATTAGGATAGACCTAAGACAGTGAGCACAAGTAACAGGGTTCTAGGGTCCAGTGGGAGGCCATCTCGAGGAGTCGAGACCGGGTCTTCTAACCCTATAATTGGGAGGGTTACTTGCCGCTCTCGTAGGAGTCTAGGGATGTGGGATTGGCTATTCATTGCGACCGTGGAATCCGTGTTTTAAACAGGCTTAAAATAAAACACGGACCTCCTAGTATATCCAACATTTCATATGTTATCTTCTGCTGCTACTGTTCTGTGATGAGATCATATTACTGCTTGAGACGAATGCTTATACTATATATATGATATATAAATATTGCTGCTTTCGTTTCTTCTGTGATGCTTAGGAAGCATAAATGATGGGATTTATTAATGAGATTAATAAAAGAAAAGAAACCTAAAAGATATTGTAGAATCAAATTATATAAAAAAGGTAGCTCTAGATTTTTCTTTGCATAGCGGTATTCTTTGTAGAATATCCAGCACCTTATTCGATAAGGAAAGAGCCGAGATCCCTTCACCGGGAGTGACCTCTTTAGCGAAACTAGCAGATGCTACAACTCACTCGGTTTTGTTTTTGATTGGTTCTATAGTCCTTGCTTTGCATAGCGGTATTCCTTATAGAATATCCAGCACCTTATTCAATAAGGAAAGAGCCGAGATCCCTTCACCGGGAGTGACTTCTTTAGTGAAATTAGTAAAATCCTCAAAAACACTCCTTTTCAAAATCACTTGTTTCTACAACAATATCGAGTTCATTACGCAAAAGGTTTTTCATAAAAAACCTGTCGTAGCCCTCCGTCATTTCAGATAAGTCCTACTTGGTATTCGTGCTGCGTTTGTTGACCTTGTCAAGGCGTAGTGTACGGTAGCTAATTAGTATTTATCTACTAAAGTATGAGATGCGATTGGATTAGGGTAGTCGTACGGCCTTGTTGACCTTGTCAAGGGTCGTGCGGGTGGATTTAATTCAATCGGGAAATGACGAGTTGAACTTGACTTGCGATTTATGGTTTGTTGACCTTGTCAAGGTCATAGATCGCTTGGGACAAGAATAATTATCGGGAATTTCAAGTGTTGAAATTTGCAATGAGATTGCATACCTTCTATGAGATAGATGGATCCCGATACCCACTGCGAGTAAGAGTTACTCCTGGGAGAGTTTTACATATGACAATTAGCCGATCAAGTAGGTGTCTAGAAAGGTGTTAACGGGGTTATGCCTCTGGGAAAACGATGTTTATTTTAATTAGGTCCGTGTGAAAGCACGGGGAACCTCCCTCAAAGTACCAACACCGACCTGGCTGAAAGATTGGCGAACTTATAAGGTGTAATTAATCCCGGCTAATCTTACCTTTTAGGGTTTGAAGGAAGATTTGATAAAACCAGTGGGAGCCATTCTGATTAGATAAGATAATAACCAATCTAATCTTACAAGAGCGCACGCTAGAGTGTTTTCTTCTCTCTCTCTCTCTAGGTAGCGACCATATCAGGCCTTAATCAAGATAATAATATAGATGTATTGACCGAACCCGCTTGTTATACTGAGCAGGGGAACGTTGGTTCCATTCTTTCTTATAATTATTATAAGAATGAAAAGGAAATAGGGGAATACCAAAATTTACACGCCGCCCAAACGAAGAATAAACATGTTGATGCATCTTCTTCGGATGTGTTAGTTACCGAGAACTGTTTCTCAGTTCACTCTATGTCCTGGGTATTAGATACCAGATCAGGATCCCACATATGCAATATATTGCATGGGGTAAAGAGAGGTAGAGAACTGGGAATGGGTGATCATTCCGTAAGAGTAGGGAATGGTGCAAATGTTGCAGCCAAAGCAGTTGGCGAATATCACCTTGTATTACCAAGTGGTAATACATTGATTCTAAATGAATGCTATTACATACCGAGCATGATATGCAACATTATATCAGTTTCTTTATTAAGTAAAGAAGGATATAATTTTGTAGCACAGTATAATGTTATGAATATCTACCTGAATCAAAAGTTGATTAGATTAGGCTCGTTAAATAATAGCATATACGTTCTAAATCAAAACACAGTTCTTAATATACAGAACACACACAAGAGGAAAAGTTCAGAAATGAACGAATCCTTCTTGTGGTATTGTAGACTTAGTCATATCAATACGACACGACTTGCTAAGTTACGTAAAGATGGTTATTTAAATGTGTTCGAATTATCATCTTATGAAACTTTCCATTTATGTCTCGAAGACAAAATGACCAAAATTCCGTTTAGTGGACACGGAGAAAGAGTTACAGAACTCTTGGGACTGATACATAGTGATGTATGCGGTCTCATATGTACACATGCCAGGAATGGTTCTTCGTACTTCATCACATTCATTGACGATCTCTCAAGATACGGATATATGTTCCTGCTGAAACACAAGTCTGAAGCTTTTGAGAAATTCAAAGAATATAAACACGAAGTAGAGAACTAAACGGGTAAAAGTATTAAGATCTTTCAATCTGATCGAGGAGGAGAATACTTGAGCAATGAGTTCCTGGACTATTTAAAAGAGAATGGGATTCTCTCTCAGCTTACTCCATCCTATACACCACAGCACAACGGTGTATCGGAACGGAGGAATCGCACCTTATTAGATATGGTGCGCTCTATGATGAGCTCCGCTGAGTTGCCTATTTCCTTTTGGGGTTATGCGCTTGAGACAACAGCATACCTATTGAATCAAGTTCCATCTAAATCTGTACCTACCACACCATATGAGATATGGAGTAGGAAGAGACCATATCTTAAACGAGTTAAGATATGGGGTTGTCCGGCCTATGTCAAAAGACAAAATCCGGACAAACTCGAGGCACGTTCAGTTCTCTGCAAGTTTGTGGGATATCCAAATAATTCATATGGATATTTTTTCTACCACAGTGAGGAGCAAAAAGTGTTTGTTGCTCAGCATACCACCTTTTTGGAAAAGGAATTTCTTGAAAAAGAAATTAGTGGCAAGGAGGTAGAATTGGAAGAAGTTCTAGCTACACAAAATGCAACAGAAGATTTGGTGGAACCAGAGGATTCAGTAGTTCCCGACGAATGCCCGTCTCTCCGCCGATCTAGTAGGGTTCCTCATCCACCTGAGAGATACTACGGTTTTCTCATAGACGGTAAGAGTGAGGATTGCATCATGGAAGATGATGACCCAACTAGCTTTGAGCAGGCCATCACGAGTGGGGACTTTGTAAAGTGGCTAGATGCAATGCGATCTTAGATGGAATCCATGTACACCAACAAAGTATGGACTTTGGAAGTTGCTCCTGAAGGGATAAAACCCATTGGGAGCAGATGGATTTTTAAGAAGAAACTTGGTGTAGATGGAAAAGTTGAGACTTTCAAAGCTAGACTTGTTGCAAAGGGTTTTCGTCAATGACCAGGTGTGGATTATGACGAAACCTTTTCTCCAGTGGTTATGCTTAAGTCCATCTGAATCTTACTTGCCATTGCTGCACACCATGACTACGAAATATGGCAAATAGATGTTAAGACCGCCTTTCTAAATGGTGACATGGAAGAGTGCGTGTATATGACTCAGCCAGAGGGCTTCGTAGACAGTGGGAGCAGCGGAAAGGTGTGCAAGCTGCTTAAATCCATCTATGGGTTAAAGCAGACATCATGGAGTTGGAACATATGTTTTGATGTGGTAGTCAAAGAGTTTGACTTCATCAAAAACATAGATGGACTTTGTATATAAAAGAAGGTGGCAGAGAGTAAGGTTGTCTTCCTCGTATTGTACGTGGATGACATACTCTTGATAGGAAATGATGTTCTTATGCTGCACTCGGTCAAGCTCTTCTTATCACAAAGATTCTCAATGAAAGATCTAGGTGATGCCTCCTGCATTTTGGGAATTAAGATCTATAGAGATAGATCTAGACGAATATTGGGATTGTCCCAATTCAGGTACATAGATACCATACTAAAGAGGTTTAGTATGGAAGAATCCAAGCGTGGGAATTTACCCACGATCTCTGGACTCACTCTCTCTAAAGAGATGTCTCTTAAGACTGATTTGGAGAGAGCTCGCGTGCAAGGGATACCCTATGCTTCGGCAGTAGGCTCTATCATGTATGCGATGCTATGTACCAGACCCGATGTAACATACCCACTAAGTGTAGTGAGTAGGTATCAAGCAGATCCTGGAGAGAATCACTGGACAGCTATGAAGAACATTCTCAAGTACTTGAGAAGGACTAAAGAGATGTTCTTGGTGTTTTGTAACGGAGAACTCCAGGTGGAGTCCTTTACCGATTCGAGCTTCCAAAGTGATAAGGACGACTCTAAGTCGCACTCGGGTTTTGTCTTTACCCTCAATGGAGGGGGCGGTGTGTTGGAAGAGTTCCAAACAGGAAACCGTAGCAACTCGAAGATGGAGGCTGAATACATCGCTTGCGACGATCCTGCCAAAGAGGCTGTCTGGATAAAGAAGTTCATCACTGAACTTGGTGCGGTTCCGTCCATTGAGCATCCAATACCTCTGTACTGTGATAATAATGAAGCTGTGGCTTTGGCCAAGGAACCCAAGTCCCATCGGAGATCCAGGCATATTCTGAGGCGGTATCACCTGATCCGGGAGTTAGTTGATCGCCGGGAGATCGAGGTCAGGAGAGTTGATACGAAGGACAACACTGCGGATCCACTCACGAAGGCCATACCCCAGATACATTTTGAGAGACTCTTCGAGATGTTGGGTATGAGATACTACAACAGCTAGCCTTAGTGCAAGTGGGAGATTGTTAGTTATGTATATGCCCTAGAGGCCATTGCTGTACATATGATGTATATTATAATGGATGCTTGGATATATATAGAGAGGACTTTCTTGCTCGACATGATAATATGCTATCTGGTTTCACTTTGTCTTAACATGTTGACTTGTATTAGTTTACTGTCTTTCTCTCACATGTTGATAAAGCCCTTAGGATCTGTACTCAACTACTAGGACTATGATGAGATCATACTAGTGGGGCCAGGGTAGTCTACAAGTACATCCTATAACTGTTCCTAGTCGAGGGTGTATCGAGATAGGGCATCGATACTCCAGAGTAGACTAGCGTATACGCATCTTGACCCATATAATGGGCGATGGATGATCCCACATCCATTGGTGTGTGACATCAAAGATGGTATACGGGTGCTCAGTGGAGACTGGGTATACTGAACGGACTCGCTGAGAACTCCTAGATGGTATTATACCTATCGTCAGATAGCAGTTCTCTGGTGACACTGGTACAGATTAGTCTGTAGACCAGAGATCGTCATAGAGTCTTGTATGACTCCCACTGTGCTTTAATTTCCACCTTACCACGTCCAAGTGGGCGTGCAAAACGGTGGCTTTTGGGTAAATCCCGAATCATATGGAGGCAATGAGCGATAGGAAGGGTTTTGTCTCTCCTAGTATTGGGAGTTGATGTTGCGCTGTGTTCGATTGGCTATAACTGGAAGTCCCTGGCAAGGGCTGATATGGAGATTTACTGGTAAGAATTATCAGTAGTTTCTCGACCCGTTATGAGCCTCACATCGATACGACTTATCGGTTACTGGGATCTGACGTTTACCACCCCTAAACTGGATATGCGACATATCAGACGAAGAGACCGGATTGTACGGTAGTGTTACTCACTGGATTCGCATGAGTATGTACAGGCTTGCTTGTTGATCTTCTGATCGCTCAATACCCGGATGGCTGTTACGTTTAGCTGACCGCTTGCAATTTGTGGGTGTTTGATATGATCATCACTTACTGCCGGCGTATTGGCGAGTCTTTAGAGTCCTACACAGAGGTTTCCTGGCTCAGGCGAAACAGAGTAGGAGCACATATGTGATATGTGCGGGGACCGAGATTAATACGATATGTGATACCGTATTCTATTCTCGCGATATATGATATCGGCCGGTTATATGTCATATAGCCGGGTTATTGGATCAAGTATTGATTCGATAAAATGATATATATATATATATATATATATATATTATGCTCACTTAAGTATTTATCATTCTCACTTATGATACATTTAACATATATGTGATATATGTTTATGCATTGTTTTCTATTGTTACATAAATATTATATATGTGATATATAATATTGTAGCATGCTAGTTTATACATGCAACATGTATGTATGAGAATTATACCATGATATGTGTAATGTTTGGGTTTAAATATCTAAGTAATTCAAATTGTGGAAATGAGTCATGGATCAAGCTTCATGAAACTTGTAGATTACCATTGACAAAGTCCACCCTTTTTGTTTTGCCCTAGATATTTCTAACCCAACCATGATACATAGCCATGGTTAACTCTCTACAATGGTTAAGGATGATATACTTGACCCATGGTTGCATTTCTAACCTCAATCTCATTCATTCTTCTTCTTCCTCCACATTCTCATTTTGCTTTCTAGCTTTTGAGATCAAGAAGAAAATAGTGAGAAATTAAATAATAAAGTGAGCAAAATTCCTACTTCATCATTCTCTTCTATACTAGCCATATAGATTAGTGTGTTGGCTTCACTAATTCATAATTAGTGAAGTCATAGCTTGAGTTCGTGTTTCCTCGAAATAGATCATCTTGGATTTCGAAGTCTTCAAGCAAGCATGGATCATTCGACTTGTGGAGCCTCTCTAGAGTCCGAGAGTTCATGGATCGCAGGGAAGGGACTACTACTCGGAGCTTATGAAGTGAAGGAACGGACTACAAAGGTTGTAATCCCTCTCTCTTAGATGTAAAGTTGTTTACATGCAAAGTTAATTCTAATTCTCTAGTTAAGATCTTGGTTAGGGTTTCATAGCACCCCAAAATTTTCAATATGGCATGTGTGATGCCTTCCTAAACCTTATGGTGGTGTTACGCAACCCTAAAGCTTTTCTTTATCATGCTTAACTAATCTTTCTTTGGTGGTATTGGTGAGAAAGTGAGACGAAAGACTTTTCCTCTTCCACCTCTTGTTTATGTTTAAATGTGCTTAACTATATGATTCTAACGTAAATATTGTTTATGTATTAATATGATATGGTATTTTGAACATGGTTACTTTGCAACCTCCTCATATACCATATTCATTCCCTTTCCCTATTTCAATGTTTAAGTTAAAATCAATTTAGTGATAAGTTTTGCTAAGCTTGGATAAAGTATTTTGTGACCGAGTGCTTGACAAACCCGCGGTTTTCATATATCCTATACCATCACAAACCCTCAACAAAGTTAACACTAAAGCTATTTGCTCTCACTAACTACTTTGTGTTTTTGATATTGCGGTATGCTTGCTAACCCTTGTGTTTAGTGTTGATACCCCAAGCTTGGACATACAAACGGTAAGTGAACAAACGGACTCGTTTCGTGCCTTGCGGAGAATATCGGAATTTGACGACTTGTGCTTCGCAACCGCTTTGACAAGTCGTGCTTCATGCCGGGATCAACGTGAGAATGAACAACTCATGACCAACGGAGCGTCGAAGGAATCGTCGCGATTCAACCTTCCGAACCAAAGCCACGGCCAACTTCTTCCTTAACCTATTTGCTTGTTTTCTTTGTTTTCTTGTTTTCATATTCTATTCATTTTTTGTGACAACCAACCAATTTGTTGATTTGTTGAACCTTAAATCGCGATACTTAATACACAACTCCCTGTGGATCGACCCGTGCTTGCCGGCTCGCTACAACGCGCTGTGTACTTGCGGTTATAAATATTAAAACGAGAACGATCTCGCGTGTGCATTCCGTCTCCTTCATTTTCATATTCGTTTCCGTAACATACGCATTTGCGCGCGCGGGTGAATTCCCAACACTTGTTAAACAAACAAGAAATCTTCTCTGTTACACAGAGAGCCAGTGGATTAAAAATCCAACGGTGAATAAAATTCACCGATTGATCTAAAAGATCATGGAATCAATCATGATCTCTCAATAAGGGATTTTCTTAACAATTTGATTCTTTTTCTTCTCATATAAATAGGAACACGGAGAGACCCCTCCCATAAGCTTAGAGAAACAAGAGAAAAAGATAAAAAGAGAATTCAATTCTCTAGGGGAAGAAGATCCCCTTCTTAAACAAAAATCCTAGGTAAGAAGAAAGTACAAAGATTATCTTATCTCTTCTTTAAAGGTTTAACCCTTCATACAAGAACTTAGTTCTTCCTCTGGTTGAGGTCTGCAGAAGCAGATCTTCCCATAAGTTGAGAATTTAATTCTCATCGGGGAGGTTCTGCTATGCAGATTCAAAACTTAAAGAAAAGAACTAAGTCCAGAGAATTTAATTCTTCCAAAAGTATATAGGAATTTAATTCCTCTGATAAAACTAGGGTTTAACCCTGTATAAGAATTTAATTCTTATAAAACAAGGGACCTAAGATTCTTAAAACTCAGATCAAAGTCTCTACGCATATAAAAGAAAAGACTGGTCACGTATTCCCACGTGAGCACCTCCGATGAACAAAAAAGAATGACTGAGTTCGAATCACGTGTTCTCATGTAACCCCCAAATAGTTGCTTAAATGGAAAAAGGAAAAATCCAAAGACAACGCTCACATTTTGAGCACCTCACGTGTCAGCACGTGAGCACTATATGAGCTAGGTTCTTAGCACTTATAAAAGGAAGAGGGAATAAACTCAAAGAAGCAGTGCCCAACTATTAGGCGCCTCACGTGCCCACACGTGATGGCCACAAGAATTAAGTGTTTAACACTTATATATACAGACGAGGATTTGGACCCAAGTGAACAGCGCCAACTTTCAGGTGCCTCACGTGCCACACGTGAGCACCCCAAATTTCAGTGTTTAACACTGCTTTAGAGTCTCACGTGAGAGCACGTGAGAACCGAGCATATATTAGTGTTTAACACTATAAGAAACCAACTTCAACCCCAAATTGGCTAAGTCTTCCTGAGATTATAAAATTTTGGATCTCCAAATAGACCGAGCCTCTATGCTCATAACTTCCCAAACTAATTGACCAAAACGATGTCCATCCCATATTTCCTAAGTTAATCTTAGTCTCCCAAAAATGACTAATGATTCTTAGATGTTCCACCATGATCTCCCCCCTCAATCTGGAATTTGGTTCAAAGATACATCTCTCCACACCTCTGATACATGTGTTGTAATTCTTCAACGTCTTCAGAGAGGTGGAGGGTCCCGACAACCAACAACTCTTTGGTGCACTCCCAAACCGATGAGCACATCCTAATACGGACAGCAACGTCCTTAAACTAGCTACGGACCGCAACGTCCTTAAACTAACAACGGATCGAAACGTCCTTAAACTAAAGCAATAGAGCCAAATGCTCTTTTGTTAGGTCTGAATGATCCCAAAATCCTGTTGAGTAGATCTTAGTCTAAAATTAGACTAACGTATCCTCAAAAAATATTTAAGTTGATCCTAATCTCAAATGAGATTAATGATCCTTAAATCAACCCAAACCCAAATCTAAGAATATATAGATTTGGACTAATCCACGCTCTACGGGCGACAAAATAAATTAGTCTCCGTATACATTCCACGGGCAACCAAAAAATAAAACAAACACACACGACACGAAGTGAACCTCTAGAGCAGGAGAAAATGGTTATCGCGATGCGGTAACGTAATTAACTGCAAGGGCTTGCGCCTGCAGGGAAGAGCGTCCCCACAATCAAAAACCCCTCGCAAACTAGGGGAATCTGATGAAGTCTGCTACAACGGACGCATCCGTCCAAACCTCCAATACACGGTGCCATAAATCAACTTGGCATCTTCGGAGAGGTGGACGGATAAATCAAAATAGTATCTGCCCCCAAATTCAGGCAAGACGACACCATCCCGGTTCGTCTCTGTTTTCGGTGGTAAACAGATTCTGGCATGCCCGGTGGGACCTTTTCCTCTTTCCACTCCACACTTCGTGTGTCGTGTTCGTGAACAAATCGCTGTTTAATATGGTTGCCCCTGTATTCGAGGTACTGAGTTTTGGTGTCTTGCTCTTATGCAGAAGAGAAGAGAAATCGATGGCTTCCAACTGCACCTGCAACAGCAACTCCCACTCCGTTCCCGCCGGAGTAGTGACTTACGGGCCCCAAGCAGCCTCCATCTTTGCAATGCCAGTGGAACAGGTGACTCAGGCCACTACTGGACTGTTCATTGTGACCATGATCCCGCCAACAAGCTTCAGTGCCCCAATTCCATCACAAGAAGTTCCAAAGAAGACGGTCTTCGATTGACTTGCAGCCACCACGGCCCCTCTCAACGGGTCGTCCAAGTCTTCCACCTCAGTCTTCAATAGACTGAGTCAAAGCTTCAGTGGGCCTGCAAAGAGGCCCGCAATACCTGAAGGGGTTGTCCTGAAGTGGATAGCCATTCCAGTTCCGGCAAATGAAGTCGTCAAAGGGGCTTCTCTTACTAAAGGGCCGGTCTTCGCAAGATTGGTCATTCCAACTCCTGGTTCCGGCGAAGTCATCAAGACTGCTCCCCCTACCAAAAGGTCGACCTTTGAAAGATTGCCCGTACCCTCTCAACGGACGTCAGTCTTCAATAGGGTGGCACTAGAAGTAGCCCCTCATCAGAGCAGGGGGCATGACGAAATCACTCCCACAACTGAGACAATCCCATTTGCAAGGCATGCTCAACGTCTTCAATGGAGCCGAGTGAGAAAAGCTAAGGGCAACTCTCCATTTGGGCTTACTCCACCAGCTCCAATGGTGGAAGTTAATGCTGCTGTTCCAACTGGGAACGGCTTTGAACCGCTAGGAAGGGTGCAAAAGAACTCTTCGACCGCGGTGTTGAAGAAGTCGCCTCCACATGTTGAAAACATGGTACAGGCGAAGTCGGAATATCCCCCTCAACGGCTGTCCTCCCGAATCCACAGAGTCTGGCAAAAATTTCAGTATTCTGTGATCAGCAAGAACTATTCTCATCGACCGGAAAAAATGAAGGCTCGACAAGAGGGAAGTCATCCCTCTAAAATGTAGCGAAGGACTTCTCGGGAGCCTGTCACAGTAGCTCCTTCGACTTCGGCTTCTCACAAAAAGAGAAGGCCAGAGAATCCACCACCACCGACGGCAAATCCCAAGGGTGATGGATCCAAAAGCCCCAAGTCTGGGGGCATGATCGTGCACACGGTGTACATGGCTTCCGGGAAAGAGGAAAGCCGTTCTTCTGTAGGTCATCGACCACTTACTCGGTCGTTGACAAAATCTCAGGAGCATCAACAAAAACTCCAAGAAATGCTGATGAAAATGTCAGCACTCACCAGGCAGAAAGAAAGCCAGGAATCAACGTCTAAGCAGCGCCAGGAACAAGAGACTAACACCGAGTTCTTGCGAATGGTGCTCGAAAAGAAGGATAAGGAATCCGCGGAACAGGCCGCTAATATAAAACAGATGGCGCTTCTGATCCAAGACATAGTTAGGATGATGATCCAGCCGGAACCTCCAGTCGAAGGCCCTCTAATAATCATTGAAGACGACAGAGGGGAAACGTCAAACCCTCCTCCGGCCGTATCAACAGCCCAGGAAGAGACAATTTCCAAGGCTGCCCTTGATTACTACATAGCTCAACAAATACGAGCTCATCAAACGAGTGAAGCGGAAGGCCAAGTCGTCAGAACTGGGCGACCATATCTAGAAAAGTACGACCAAATCAAGTACCCGTCAGGATATACGATCCCTAAGTTCTATGTGTATAAGGGGATAGGCAATTCACACTAGCACGTTGCTCAATTCAGAGCTTTGTGCGGTAATACTGGAGGCGACGACAAACTGCTGCTTCTCCAGTTTGTTAGCAACTTGTCGGAGACGGCATTTGAATGGTACTCCGAGCTCCCAAATGATTCTGTCAAGACATTCATGGAGATGTAATTGCTATTCACACAGCGGTTCGCAAGAGTAAGAGAGAGCACCCCAATCACGACATTAATCAATGCCAGGGTGAAGCCAGGAGAGACCTGGGTCCAATATGCAATTCGGTGGCAGAACCTATGGTCAAAATGCGAACAACGCATCGAAGAAGCTCCTGTCGTGGACATGTTCGTGGGGACCCTTGATCTTCGGGCAACTATATCCCAATTTATGATGTTCTTCAAGCCGACCACCTTCCAGGCCTTGATTGACAAGCTGGCCCAAATGGATCAGATGGGCCATAGGCCGTCCTCTTCAAAAATGGATCTCCGAAATGAAAAGGGCAAAGGGAAAGCAACCTTCGTTGCCAACGCTCAACGACAACTTAGTGACCCGAAACCGATTGCTCGCCAAAGCAACACACGCCGATCCCTCGAAGAAAAGTTAAGACGTCGTTACTCGTTTCCCCGGGATAAAACGAGGAGACTGTTCGAACTGGTGGTGCGCAATAGGATCATCACTCTGCTGGATCCAAGACGCTCACTGCAGTCTGGTGATGTCAACAGTCCCAAATACTACCCCTACCATAGAGTAATGGGTCACCCAATCGAAAATTGCTATGTCTTCAAAAATTGGGTTGAGGAACAGTACCAACAAGGCAAGTTCGCGCTGTCCGAAAACTGGAAGGTAAACCCGCTACAGCAGCACACTCCTAAAAAGGTGGGTATGCTAGGGGCATCATGCTCATTTGTAGAAAGAAGCTCCGTAGGAAGTTGTCCTTTCCACTTAAACTAAAAGAATGCTGAAGGGTCTTCAAGCATGTCCGGCGATCAAATGGAAAAGCCCGCTAGAGCCCGAGATCATTGAGGGGATGCTTAAACCGCGCTCAACACCGAAAGCTGGTAATAATGGGCAAGACACTCAGGTCAAGCCTTCGAAGTTTTCGAAGAAAAAGAAGAAGACCAAGAAGCCCGTATAGCTTGATAACGAGCGTACATACCTACAAAAGTATATTGACGCGCTGGAGGAGTATGACCAGAAGGTGCGGACCCCAGTCACTCTCGAAAAGTTTCTTAACCATTTACTTGAGAACGGAGACAGCAACAATGATGAGTGGAACAACTCATCGGAAGAATCCTAGGATTATGTAGCGAGTTACCACATGATTTCTCACTCGTCGTTAAAAGACGAAGAAGCTCCCTCGGTGTCGGAGAGCAATACGAGGAAACTGGGGGCAGGATCGGTCCCAAGATCTCTGGAACCGTCAGACGACTTAATTGACAGACTGCTGAACGAAGCCCTTCAAGAGAGCAAAGATAACCGAGAGTGTGAAACGACCATATACGAAAAGGCCAAGCATCGGCGTCAGAATGAAGAAGCTGTGGCGAGGAAGAGTCATGAAGTACTCCAACCAGATCGAAGCACACCCACGACAGACAAAAGCAGGTTTAAGACGGGGAAACGGTTCGCCAAAGCCCTGTCTATAGGAATGAAGCTGCCATCTTTCAAAGAAAATACTCCCAGAAGTACGTGCCTCGATGAAGCGGATGTACATCCGAAATACTGCTTATACCATCAGAGGGTTACACACCCCACCGAAGAGTGCAATGCCTTCAAGAAGTGGTAGCAAGGATATGCTGCTCACCGACAACACTTCAAGCGGATGAAGTGCAAAACTCGTCGGGAGCGGAGAAGCATGACAGATGAGCTAGAAGGAATAACTAGTAACTGTCATATGGTTGATACCATTTCGATAAAAGGAAAATCTTAAGTTCTTACATTCGGGAGTGATTCTGAAGAAGAAATAACCCTCGGCCCTCTCTTCAAAGAATACACTTGTGGAAAAGAAGAATATGAGAAGAACTGCGAGAACATTCAGCCGCGTAACCGCACGCTGCCTGAGAAAAACCTCGGGCCAATAAACAAAGGTTTGAGCAAAAGAGACACGGGGAAGGAAAAAGACCCTGAGGATATTGCCTTCGATGATAGAGTCATCAAAGAGTTCGCAGCCAAGGAACCGCCTAAGAAAAAAAAGGTAGATTATAATGTCCTGGCACATCTGAGGAAGATACCCTCACAACTGAGCATACTGAATACTCTCCTCCTGTCTAAAGAGGCATGGGATTCTCTGATCAGGGCGTTGCAAGAGCCCGATCAGTTTCAAGCCTTCCTTACAGAAGAAAAGATGAAAGACGCGCTGGAAGAAGTTCACACAGCTGACATCATCTTCAGCGATGAAGACCTCCTCCTTGGAACGTGCGAGCACAACCGTCCGTTATATGTGATCGGGTACTACCGCGATATCAAGATAAGGAAGATCCTGGTTGACAACGGGTCCTCCGTCAACCTTCTCAATGTGAGGGTGCTAAAGGAGATCTGTATGAATGTTCAGCACCTGGCCCGGGACAAAATTACCATCTCCGGGTTCGACTCGCAGTCATCACGGACGCTTGGGTTTGTGATATTGACATTACGCTTTGGGATGCTCATCACCAGCATAAAATTTCAGGTCATTGGCGCCAAAACTTGCTATAACGCTCTGCTCGGCCAGTCTTGGTTACACGAATACATCATCATCCTTTCTACACAACATCAGTGTATGAAGTACTTCAAAGACAGCCTCGAGTACACAGTTACAGGGGAGATAAACCTATTCTCTGTAAATGAAGTCCACAAATATGAAGACGCCAAGTACTTCTTACCAGAGTTCGAAGACACGGAAAGATGTCGTAAACCAAAGAATAAACAAAAAGCCATCGCCGCTATCCCGATCTTTGGGAACGATACTGAGGAGGATGAAGAGACAGTCTTCTCAGTGCGACCCCAAGGCAACAGGCTAGGGCCAACTACTCCTATGTTAGTCTTTGGTAGTGACTCTGAGGATGAGGTCAGCGCCGTGTTCTCCACTCGCCCATCAGCACAAACCTTCGCTGGAACTGATCAGAGTTTACAAATTACCATGGTTCCGTAGTGGCATTACAGGAAACTTGATGCGCTCGACACATACGGCGTGCAAGAGCTGCAGACGTTCTACGTCCCTTGTTCATACCAGAATATTGCATTTTATACCGCCCATTCTTACGCTCGTTTGTTTATAGGAAGGTGCTTTTGATCAGTGTTTGCTACATATTTGCAGAATACTGGTTCTCAACTCCAAGCAGTGAAATCCATGGAAAAGTACGACAAATTCCGGATTACTGCCAACAACAGATAAAACACGGTCTCCGCTCTCTATCCGTGTGTTGCCACATACCAGTTAAGGGACAAAATGGCAAATCGATTGTCATGTCATGCACAAAGCTCAATGTCAACACAAGATCCAAGAAATCTACGCGGAGCTCGAGGAAATCATGGCAAAAGATCCACATCACATCACCTTTTGTTCTACTAAAATTCTGGAATAATTGTGAAGAGTTTCTGAGAAAAGTACTATACCACACTGAAGAGGACTACAAACCAGGGAAACCCACAAAACCCCATGACCCAAGTCCACTATATGACCGCGGAACCGCGGCCAATAGGGGGTCTAGGCCGCGGTTCCGCGGCCATATATGCTCTTCTCTCTGACGTTTTTCAGGGGCAGTTTGGGGACTTCATATTATGCCAGATTGTTGCCCTAGGTTTTCAGTTCACCTCCTATAAATATCCCAGAACTTGCCAAGCTTTTGGTGTTCATTTCTTTGTGCCTCTTTTGTAGGTTTTAGTGTAGTTTTGTTCTTCTTCTTCTTCTTCTTCATTCTTCCTCCATGGAAATGTAGTGAGAGCATTGAGTGGATGTTAATGAAGATGAGGGTTTTTGTATCTTTCTTGTTAGTTTAACTTCCCCTTGAGATTTTTGCTTCCTCTTGATCTTTCAACCTCTTCATTGAGCTTGAAAGGTTAAAGGTTAGTTATTGATCTCAAGGGTCGTATTCTCTTATGGAATTAGCGCTTCATTTCACATGCATTCTCTACCCTTCTCTTGATCTTGCAACCTCTTGATTGAGCTTGCAAGTTTAAGGGTTGGCTATTGATCCCATGCTTGTCTTGAGTTCTAGTTTCTAGTTCTTTTTATTGCTTATTTATTACTTGCTTTTTATTATCTTGCTTTACTTATTTGCAATTTAAATTCATGCACTTACTTACTTGTAATCTTTTCTTTTCTTTGTTCTTTTCTTTTGCTCTTTTTGATTCTTTTTGTGAATGGTTGTAATTATTGTTGTTGTTAAGAATCAATACGATATTGTAAGTTAATACTTCCTTGCTCATTTCCTTTTCCCGTTATTTTCTATTGAACTCCGCCCAAACGATACGCAAGCGCTCCGTTAGGCACCCTACCCTAACAAGGTAACGGTGATTCCTAACGGCGACCGGTTGCGTTCGGTTTGGCCGGAGGCGAAAGCAAGAGACAAGAACGGAAGGACAAGGGGTAAATAAGCCGGATTCCACGAATACCATGGTTAAATCCCCTAATCCACGTTATTGCCAATTGCTCTAGCTTCAATTGGTCAAGACTCGGCTCAAAGGTTTTGAGTGCGGATTTCTTTAGCTTACAATTTCGTATCTTTTTCTTAACAACTTTATACTTGCAAATAATACACATAGGTTAGATTGAACAAACTCATACAAATTCTTTATTGACTCGTCTAAAACAAGAAAGGACATACAACCATCTCCCTGTGGATCGACCCGTGCTCAACCGGCTAGCTGCATAGCGACACCGTCCTGATCGCGGTAAACTTTAGAACTTTGAACATCCGACACGCTTTTAGCATGCGATCAAATGGCGCCGTTGCTGGGGAGACGGTAGCGTATTTTCTTTCTTGTTATTTGGGTTAATATTCTTTTTGTATATATTTTTAAAAATATATATATATATATATATATATATAACTTTTTGTTATTTTTGATCATTTTTGTGGGCAAGAGTGCAGATTTTTGCAGATTTGCAAACTGCGATTGTGGGGAGCAAAGTGTGCATTCAAGGCTAAGGTGATTGCAAAGTACAGTGCCAAAGATCCGGGTAGTTTGACCCGCGCAAGCGAACTTTTTCAAGCTTACCGGATTTGATTCAACGGGGTTTCCTAACCCAAAAACTTAACGGTACTTACTTTACCACTAGTAAAATAGGGGGTTGCCCCTACGGATGGAGTTATCCGTTGGGGCAGATTTTACTTGGCCCTACGGATTACTCCGTAGGGCTAAATGGTTGCCCCTACGGGCACTGACGTTCAAGAATTAAAAAATTAATTCTTAATTTGGTATTTGCCCCTACGGTGGCGCAAATAAAGGACCTACGGGTATATCCGTAGGGACAAGTAAATATCGGTTTATTAAGATCCCAGACCGATCGTCTACGCTCACTTTCTCTTTCTCTCTTTCTCGATCTGGCGCGAGAAAAATCCCCAAATCGCCACGCCGTCGTCGCCACCGTCGTTCTCCTCATCGCCACCGCCGGTTTCGTCGCCACCGCAGTTCTCGTCGCCACCGCGGTTCAGGTCGTCGCCCCAGCCCCAGCAGCAGCCGTTCAGGTGAGTAAATCTCGAGGTAAATTAAAGAATTTTTGGATTATTTTGGGCTTAGGGTTCATGGCTGGGTCTGGGGTTGCGCGCGAGTTGGGGTTGGGCAAGGGTCGCGGTCGCGGTCGCGGTCGGGGTCGGGGTCAGGGTAGGGTTAGGGTTGGGGTTCGGCTGCTGCTGGGGTGGGGCTGGGGTTAGGGTTTGCCTTAGGGTTGGTGTTGGGGTTTAGCTGGCCACGCTGGGGTTAGGGTTGGGCTGGGGCTGGGGGCTGGGGCTGGGGCTGGGCCAGGCGGGGTTTTGGGATCTTTGTAATTTGCTTGCTCTGTTTGGGGTTTCAGTTGATCCTCATTAAAAAATTGGTGATTGATCTCTTCAATCATATTATTATCTGTATTTAAAATTTTTGTGAAGCCTTCAGAGTTTGGAAAAATCTAGAATTACCGTTGAAATTCTGGCAACATTCAAAAACTGTGTATATGATGTGTGTGTGTGTATGCATGTATATACATTTGAAATTTATCTTTCTTCTATGATATAAAACGGTTAAACCGAAGAAAATTACTGGGGGAATTTTTGCTAAAATGTCTTGAGAGGGGGTTCAAGTGATGGGATAATTTCATTTGGTAATCTTTTACTTAATTTACATCTCTTATTTTTTCATGCAAAAATCTGAATAGGTTTCTTGCAATTTTGCCTATCGATCAATTATTATATTTATTTCTATTTTTTGTGGATGATTTGGCTTCAATTGAATGGAGGCGATGATGGCTTGCCCTCAAGCTTCCACTTTTATGAGCTTTATAGTTATGAGATTGGCTAGGCAAGCTGGTTTGTAGCCTTCTTATTTCTTTTCCTAAATTCAAATCCAAATATAAACTGTCTGATTGAGAGAGAGAGAGTATGGGAGATTATGTATTATTCAATGTGTTTGGAAGCTGGCATGTTCTGAGCGTCATCTCTGCATGAAAGCTATGGTTTTGCAAAGGGTTTGCCCTAACTATTTTCTGTGGGGAAGCTGAAGGCCTGAAGCTTCATCAAACTCAGGATTGGATTCTGGTCGGGTATTGTAAATTCTTGTGAAAGTTCCGTTCAAGATTTGTTCAGAGCTTGCATAACATCCTTTTCATCTTTATGAGAT
The DNA here is from genome assembly GCA_030015575.1 of Agapanthus africanus. Lineage (NCBI taxonomy): Eukaryota > Viridiplantae > Streptophyta > Magnoliopsida > Asparagales > Amaryllidaceae > Agapanthus > Agapanthus africanus. The sequence continues at coordinate 31,323,555 of JASDDO010000019.1, forward strand.
CTTTATGCAGTCATTTTTTTGGGTTTATATATTTCTCGAGCCCGTTTGACTTTGGACTTAGGATAACCCCAAATCTCTTTCTTATTTTGATTCCTAAGCTGGCATATCTGAGGCTCGTATTCCAGTATCGTTGCTGGAAAAGCTAGGGTTGCGAACATTTTTGCAACGATAATTTCTGTATGACAGCTTAAGCACACATAAAACTTAAACAATCTTGAAGCACTGCAGTTTTTGACTAAACTACCTAAAAGTTTTTATATTGCTGCAAGCTTCCTTAAAGTGCTGCATCTAAGTGTATTTTAGTGGGAAAACCCTTGAAAGCCAAACTTCATGGGGTTTGCTGTTTGCCTTCTCTGTAGCTAGTTTGAGGTTTATTTAGTTTTGGATTTGTTTTGCAACACTCTCTGAGTTCCAAATCAACAAAAAGCTGAATGTTGAATCACAAGCAAGAAGCAGCCAAACTGGCCCTAAAGTAATCCTGAGTGATGATAATTTTCCAGGGAGTTTAAAATTTATAGAAATGGCGAGGCAACATTGGATTGTCTGCAAGTATTCAAGCAACCTGTTTGCAGCCATCATGCTATTTGTGATCCCAGTATAAAACTCAAACATGCCTCTTAGTTAGTTTACTTTAATTTGTTATTTATGTGTGTGTGTCAACATTGGATTGTCCCAAGTATAAAACCAAACCCACAAAACATCAAAACTGTCTCCGACAATCTTATGGTCATTAGACATAAGATTTATGCATATAGGTAACATCTGCCAATATGCCATATCCAGACCGCAATCTATTTTTGGTCGATGAATGCTATTGCAATGTAGGATGATCAGTTCTATCAATCTTGATCTCAATGGTTTAAAATCATGTTACACATACAACACGAATGCACAACAAACGCATAATTAGAGAGCGACTCAAGATATTCAGGTTAAAACCAATATATGATACTCGATGATAATATGAAACCTTCATATTCCCATCGATACCAATATACGCCTCGATATCTTTCCCTCTCGTTCCCAAAATTCTCTCGTTCCCGCGTCTCCAATTTTCTCTTCGTCGCCACCGCGCGCCCTCCGTTCTCAGCCCGCCACTGCCCTCGTTCTTCTTCGTCGAGTTCCTCGTCGCCGATATTTGTGCCTACATTGATGCCTCAAACAACGAATCAAATGATGTGGATCACAAACTAATTAAATAAATTTTGAATACCAATCTGGACTGGGATTTGAATACCAATCCTAGTTTGCTATATTTTTTTTATATATAGTAGATGGTGATACTTCTTTAAGTAAAAACAACCCTACACTTAAGCGAAATCATAAATCGAAACACACATATATAGAATACAACTCATACATGGGTATCCTCAAATCTAACTTTCATTGAATTTGCACGCGTACTTAAAATAACAACCTTTATACTAAAAAAATTATGTATGCCATTGCTTAGTAGTTTATGGTTTTAAGACGCAAAAGACATTTGAGAAATACTTTTTCTACCCACTATTAATCAATATTCTCAATATAGTCATTGAATTTGCACGCGCACATCATAAGAAGGAGAAGACAGTAATGTGGCAGAAGGAGAAGACAGTAATGTGGCGGAAGAAGAAAAAAATGACATTTCTCGTTCTCTGTTTCAGTATCAATCTTCTGATATGAACTAATGATGGCTTTCACATAGGCTTTTCCCATTAGAGACTTCTTAGTGTCCAATGGAAAGCATACATCAGATTTGTGCAGGTCGGGTTCTTCTATGACTTTTAAGAGTCTCAACTGATTCTGTAAATTACACCCTAGTTGGGTGATACTTTTACCACTTCTCACTGCAGGTGCGCTCTCTAATATCCATTTTGAATGTAAGTATCGATATGGATATTAGAGAGAACCCGACCTGCACAAATCTTAAAAGTCATAGAAGAACCCGACCTGCACAAATCTGATGTATGCTTTCCATTGGACACTAAGAAGTCTCTAATGGGAAAAGCCTATGTGAAAGCCATCATTAGTTCATATCAGAAGATTGATGCTGAAACAGAGAACGAGAAATGTCATTTTTTTCTTCTTCCGCCACATTACTGTCTTCTCCTTCTTATGATGTTCGCGTGCAAATTCAATGACTATATTGAGAATATGGATTAATAATGACAAATTATCCATTGTGGCTCACTAGGTTAGCATTTTCTCTTCTATTGACCATCTTTCTAATCAGCTTGGTAAATTTATTCGGAACCGGCTGCGAATCATTAAAAGACATGCATAAGAAAGAGAACTAAAATACAGATATATAGCATACCGATACATCGAAACTTCATAGTTGCGATGGCAATCCAGAGATATTTATTTCTACACACGTGGTGCGCGTGCGAATGCGTCAGGCATCATGGACAAATATTTCAGAACATGGAAAGTATTATTCGTATAAAGTAATTAAAACTTTTAAACACCTTGGGTAGATATTTTCTTAGTTGATGCAATCATATCATGATGACTAAATTTAAGCTATTATACATATGCTTATGTATTTTTCTAATCTAATATATCACACACACAGAGAGAGAGAGAGGGGGGGAGAACACCAGGTAGATAGAGAAATTAGGTAGCAGGATCCTGAAGAAATGGAGTCCATAGCATTGCTCATCATCATCATCCGTGATCCCTTTGAAAAAATATTATCAAAGGGATCATGGATGATGATGATGAGCAATGCTATGGACTTTATTTCTTCAGGATCCTGCTACCTGATTTATTTACCTACCAGGTGTTCTCTCTCTCTCTCTGTGTGTGTGTGTGTGATATTTTAGGTTAGAAAAATACATAAGCATATATATAATAGCTTAAATTTAGTCCTCATGATATGATTGCATCAACTAAGAAAATATCTACTCAAGGTGTTTAAAAGTTTAATTACTTTATACGAATAATACTTTCCATGTTCTGAAATATTTGTCCATGATGCCTGACGCATTCGCACGCGCACCACGTGTGTAGAAATAAATATCTCTGGATTGCCATCGCAAATATGAAGTTTCGATGTATCGGTATGCTATATATCTGTATTTTAGTTCTCTTTCTTATGCACGTCTTTTAATGATTCGCAGCCGGTTCCGAATAAATTTACCAAGCTGATTAGAAAGATGGTCAATAGAAGAGAAAATGCTAACCTAGTGAGCCACAATGGATAATTTGTCATTATTAATCCATCTTCCTGAAAACGGTTTATACGGAGCAAGTATATTTCATGGTACTTGAGAAAAATATATGTTGAAGTCAAAAGCTATCGAGATTTAAATGCTCGCTTACTGTCTTCCAAGATATTTTATATTCTAAGGCAAGGTGACAATAAGTGCATGATTTGGTATGTAGATTCAAAGTTATGCATGGCTACGACCCTTTCTTATGATTTCTTATCATAATTTTCTGCACACTTATAGTTGATAGATGCAGTTAGATCATATCTCTATAAGGGAAAACTTAAAATAACAACCTTTATACTAAAAAAATTATGTATGTCATTACTTAGTAGTTTATGGTTTTAAGACGCAAAAGCCATTTGAGAAATACTTTTCCTACCCACTATTAATCAATATTCTCAATATAGTCATTGAATTTGCACGCGCACATCATAAGAAGGAGAAGACAGTAATGTGGCAGAAGGAGAAGACAGTAATGTGGCGGAAGAAGAAAAAAATGACATTTCTCGTTTTCTGTTTCAGCATCAATCTTCTGATATGAACTAATGATGGCTTTCACATAGGCTTTTCCCTTTAGAGACTTCTTAGTGTCCAATGGAAAGCATACATCAGATTTGTGCAGGTCGGGTTCTTCTATGACTTTTAAGAGTCTCAACTGATTCTGTAAATTACACCCTAGTTGGGTGATACTTTTACCACTTCTCACTGCAGGTGCGCTCTCTAATATCCATTTTGAATGTAATATTATAGATATCCATGCATGTTTATGTCAAAATTACTTATATTGTCAATGTTTGATTGTCTAGTTGTTGGTGATGCGTCCATATCAGGGACAGAGGTCACTCCCGTTCCTCCAGGTATGTTTATATATTATATAGGGCATGTATATTGATTTAGAATGCTATATCATAAATATACACACATTTCTTTTGCTCTTAGTCGTCCAACTCATTATCATGGGCTGCTTGATGAGATTAGATTTGCGCATCTACAAGAGCTTGTTCACTCCCTGTCATATGTGTAAGCAGCGCTATATGCGAGTTTACCTTGTTAGTATGTATGTACTGAAATTAATTAATATTATTCAAATTTTGATACATGCAGATACCAGAGGAGCACATCTTCTATCTCTGTAGGTAAGGCTTTGAATTTGTTGATTTTGGTATTTCTTGTCAATTTTATAGACCAGTATGTGCTAAATATAATGTTCTGACAGTTGCTAGGGGGAAGGCAACATTCGAGGTTGCTGACCCCAGTCCTGGACGCCGCACACGGACGGCACCACGGAGGTTTGGAGATAGGCCGAGGACTGGGCTCTAGCAGGGCCCATATGAGGTTGGACTCCACCCCGGTGGTTACTTCCTCCGTCTCCAGTCAGCGACGTATCCAGCAGGAACAGGAGAGCTTGAAGGCCACCGTTCAGGAGTTGAATGGGATGCTGGTATGTATACTACTTAATAGTAAAATATAATGTCATATTATAGATATCAACATATCCAATATCAGTACATAGCCTGAGCTTATTTGGTTGTAGACTTATGTTTTATTAATCATACATACATATGTAATTGAAATAAACAACGCTTTTCCAAACTAGATATCCAAACAGGGTTTCGAAATAACTTAATAATGATACGAATTCGAATAATAAACAGTTCTTACACGCTTCTTACACAAGTTATATCCAGACGCGACAGGGTAGATCGGCCGACCTCCACACGCATCTCCTTCGGCTGCGGTTCAGCAGACAGCTCCTGTAGCTCCACCGCCCACTCAGACTCCCGCTCGCGACGAATTGCAGAGTTTATTGACCGAGGAGCAGGACCGAGCTGGAACGAGCTAGGGTAGATTTTTGGTTCTTTTTTTTTGAAACATGTATTTATTTATATCATACACATTGTACTACATTTTGAAACGATATTCATATTGGTTTGTATTTATATCATATTCAGTTTTTGTGTTTCTTTTGTATATTATATATATGCGTGAGATGTGATTATGAATACTGCAATATATGATTTGATTGATGTATACATTAATGTGCACAGGGCGGGAAAAAATCAAGCAGGACATTTTTTTAAAAAAATTTCAGATAATATGTACCTACGGATTAATCCGTAGGCCTACACGTTACCCCTACGGATATATCCGTAGGGGCTAAATATCAGCAGTAACTGATATTTCCCCCAGATGTCAGTGCCAGGTGTTTGGGAATCCCCCTACGGATATATCCGTAGGGGCCACTGACATTCCCCTACGGGGTTATCCGTAGGGGCACATATCAGGAATCCTGAATTTGTGCCCCTACTGAAAAGTACCTACGAATATATCTGTAGGGGGTAGTACATTCCCCTACGGATATAGCCGTAGGTCCAAGTAATTTATTAAAATAAACTGTAAATAATATAAAATCTTATACCCTACGGCTTACTCCGTAGGGGAAACTGGACCTACATACATATCCGTAGGGGCAAGAATTTAACCGTAGGGATAAGTTCAGGGCCTCGACTTGCACCTGCGGCCTTTGCACCTACGGGGTATTTTTTCGCCCCTACGTATATAACCGTAGGGGCAGTGGGTTGCACCTACGGATATATCCGTAGGGGCAACCCTTCTTTGTAGTAGTGTACTAACACCTTCTTCTCAAATCCGACGCATCCAATATACTATTCTTTGCAGGATTCTTTGCAAGTTCGCTGGCAAACGCTAAAAATTGACTAACCCGTATTTGTTGCAGTGCCGCGCTTAAACTAAAAAACGATTTTTTGATTCTTTATAGAATTTTTATTGAATTGCGCATTGCATCAATTAATACGGACTTAAGGGCAAGCGAACCCCACAACATACGGTAAAGGATTTCATCACCTTTTCCGTGGCCCACAAATCACGAACTTGAGCATAACGCTTACCCGCACAAAATTTAAAAGAAACTAGACTTTAAGCCTTAAGGACTTCGCGCTCACTAGGAGAAGTCAACTGTGTTTAGAACCTCGCTTAACGGTATATTGTTTACGGGGTATCTAGGAAAGTGTTAACGGCGAAACCGCCAAAAGAGAAAGGGTTATTTAATTAAGGAACTTCGCGAAAGCGTTGGAAAACCTCCCCCTATCTCTGCACTTACCTGGCCTCGTGATCAGTGTATCTTGACCCCGTTTCTCGACACAGTTTTACTTCGACAATCAAGTTCTGGAGCAGGTCTAGTTGATTTAGGTGAACCCTAGAACGATTAGGTGTGTGGTATTTTTGTGTCGTGATTGTTTTTATCCATATTCTTTTTTGTGTGTATATTTCATTCTTTTGTTAATATCTAAAAAAAAAAAATCACATTCTTTTTCACCTCCTTTTCTCTTCTTTTCTTTCTTTCTCTCTTCATATCATGGGTACTCCACCTCGCAAAACTCTTGCCGAACTTTGGTACCCACAACCAGACATTACTTCTTACGGTTCTTGCTTTGGCCGAACTTCGAACGATCCATCCATGCCAAAAATTTCTTTGAAAGATCGGATAGACGCGTCTAGGACGAACAACTGGACCCCGCAATCCACTTCGTATCATCCATTTCAAACATTCACCCCTTCTTGCGTTGATACACCTTTTGAAAATCCAGTTGTAGCCCCGTGACCAATGTCTCTTGCTAAACGAATTGAACTATCCCGTAGCCGATCTTTCACTCCTTTCACCGCTTCAAATTCTTGGGATCAACAATTCCATTCACCTTCCTATCCAAATGTTGATCCTGCTCCTGTCCAGCTATTCAATTCCTACCAATCCTACCCTACTTTTGCACCTTCTGTAGACATTGCATCAGAACCGCAATTTGGGAGTTTTCAGTATCCAAACAACTTTGAATCTTTTACTGAAACCCATTCACAACCAATGTCCAGTCTAGAACAGTCGTTGGAAGACTTTAGGGTAGCGTCAAGCCAACAGATGATGGATTTGAATGCGTCCATGGCCGCTTTCGTACAACATACTGACCCGATAGCTAGTTTTCAACTAGCTCCTAATTTTCCAATGTATGAAGAGGCGGAAGGACAAGTTGAGAACTTGAGTGGAGAGAGTGAGATGTACCCCCTTCCGAATCAAACCTACCCGTTTCAAATTGAATCCCACAACTCCTGTGTTGAAAGTCTATCAAGTGTTCCAAATGAATTATCAGTTGAAGATAGAATGTTTAATGAGTTGTGCGACTTTGTAGTATTTGATTTGCCAGATTGTGAAGGGACCTTGCCAAGTGAAACCACACACAATCCTTTTGACCTCTACACCTCCATCTTAGAACCTGAATTGATTGAAATCCATGCTTTTGATGAGGTGTCTGAGAATTCTAATTTTCACTTGATTGAGGATATTGACGCTGGGAATATTTTGGACGATGAACCCATAGATTTGGCTGAGTTTTTCTCTCCAATTAATCATCCCGAGTCATTAAATATTTTTCCCGAACCCCATATGCGTCTGGATTTTGAAGAGAAATGCATGGATGTGCTAAATTTTGAGGAGAATTTTAAGGATAGTTTTGAGGATGAACCAGTTTTAATTGATGAGTCGGATTTTCCAATGCATCATGTTCCTTTCATTGATTGTGTACACCCTCCTGAACCTTTAACCGATAACCTTCCTCAATCACCTACCTCCATCCTTTCCATCGTTCTGACCTTGGAAGAACCCGTCTCACTTTCATTTCATATGTCTGGTTTACCAAGTTCGGCGTACCCATGGCTTCTCACGAATCTTGAGGGATTTGACCCCATTTCCCGATGGGTAAATATATTAGCACAATCACTTTTCACACATCGGTCATCACAAATTGTGCTAATCTATTTACTCCATTTGCACCCTCAAGTTCGTATTCCACTTCTTTTTCCCTTCCGCCATTCTTCTTCTTCTCATATACCGAGACCGTATACCAATTCTATCTCCATACGGTCTCGCGTATTCTCCATCTCTTTTCTCTACGCCTTCTTTCACCAACCACTGTTTTATCATGATAAGATCTTTGAATGGTTGGTGCTCACTTTTGGCCTTTGTAAGGCCTTGTATAGCTTGATACTATTCTCTTTCCCCCCTAATCCTGAACTTCAATCGCTTAACAGTGGAAACACTGTTTTACTTAAGTTTGGGGGGGACCCTTTTTTGTATATATTTTTTGTTTTCCCTTTTTTGTATATAATTTGTTTTTAGGGAGCGCCGACATTTTTGACCCTCTTGGTGTAAGCCTGACAGTGAGGGCACTGTCAAGTTTAAGTTTGGGGGTGTGCTCGGTGAGCTTTCTTCCTTCGCATTCATTTGTATATTTTGCATTTGCATACCTTATTAAAAATCCACAAAAATTGAAAATTTTCCAAAAAAAAAATATAAAAACTTTGTCGTCAAGTTAGCTAATAGGGTAACTTAGATCTTTATTCCGAAAGTTTAGTTGATATGATAGAAATAACTAAATTCTAGGCTTAGGAATTGGAAACCCTAAAAATAACCCTCATTCTGTCTAACTTTGGTAAGTATACGTCCTTACAGTTTTTTTTGAGAAATAGGTAATCTTGAGTTCAGTTCTTGAGTTAAGTCAAGATGAAGGGAAAGTATTGAAGCTTTACTGAAGGATAAGTCTGAAAAATAGTTTCCTTTCTTGAGTTCAAATTTAGAAAGTATATACCCTACAAATTGCACTTACACGCACCTTGAAACTTGGGATAGTAGAGGATACCTTGAAATGCTCTTGCCTGAAAGCCTAGTATGAAAGAAAAAATGGTATTTAAAGCTAAACACCAAAAGAGCATGTTGAAAAATATATCCGGTCTTGAAAAAGAAAAAGAAAAAGAAAAAGAAAAAGAAAAATAGAATAAAGTCAAGACCTGGAAACTGCTATTTACGCTTTAAGCTCACACATTCAGTAATCGGCCGTTAGTGCCTCAGGAAGCATTAATAGTCGCATGAAAAGTGTGTGACCAACACCGTCCATCATTAAATGAAAAGAAGTAGTATTAGGTATTAGGGCAAGGGTATTATAGCTTGAATTGAATTCTTGAGTGTAGGGGTGCAAATATACACACACGTAGGGGTATACAATTGATGTTTGGATAAGAGATAGAAATAAAGAATAAGACTTGTGTTTTCTGTAGAGTTGATAAAAATCCCTGATTTAAGGCTGCACTTTGGAAGGAAAACTCAGGAGAACCAACATCTTTCTAAACTTTTTTGGAACGTATAGGATCTAAAGTTAAACAGATAGGAGGTATGAAACATAAGGGTTGGATATTTCTAACTTAGGATGATAGTGTTTCTAACGTAAATATTAAACTGTAGGAGTAGAATCGATGTTAACTTATGACACTAGCTCGACGAGATTTTGTGGGTAGTATCCGCTGAAAACCCTCAGGAGACAACACTCCTCCTACTAGGGACACCTAGAGGTTTAACGGCTTGTTGCACGTGCTCAGTGCAATCGCGTTCCCTGCGAAAGTGCGGTTATGACTTTTTTGTGAATAATTGGTTTTGCTCGGGACGAGCAAAAGTTAAGTTTGGGGGTATTTGTTCATACCAGAATATTGCATTTTATACCGCCCATTCTTACGCTCGTTTGTTTATAGGAAGGTGCTTTTGATCAGTGTTTGCTACATATTTGCAGAATACTGGTTCTCAACTCCAAGCAGTGAAATCCATGAAAAAGTACGACAAATTCCGGATTACTGCCAACAACAGATAAAACACGGTCTCCGCTCTCTATCCGTGTGTTGCCACATACCAGTTAAGGGAAAAAATGGCAAATCGATTGTCATGTCATGCACAAAACTCAATGTCAACACAAGATCCAAGAAATCTACGCGGAGCTCGAGAAAATCATGGCAAAAGATCCACATCACATCACCTTTTGTTCTACTAAAATTCTGGAATAATTGTGAAGAGTTTCTGAGAAAAGTACTATACCACACTGAAGAGGACTACAATCCAGGGAAACCCACAAAACCCCATGACCCAAGTCCACTATATGACCGCGGAACCGCGGCCAATAGGGGGTCTAGGCCGCGGTTCCGCGGCCATATATGCTCCTCTCTCTGACGTTTTTCAGGGGCAGTTTGGAGACTTCATATTATGCCAGATTGTTGCCCTAGGTTTTCAGTTCACCTCCTATAAATATCCCAGAACTTGCCAAGCTTTTGGTGTTCATTTCTTTGTGCCTCTTTTGTAGGTTTTAGTGTAGTTTTGTTCTTCTTCTTCATTCTTCCTCCATGGAAATGTAGTGAGAGCATTGAGTGGATGTTAATGAAGATGAGGGTTTTTGTATCTTTCTTGTTAGTTTAACTTCCCCTTGAGATTTTTGCTTCCTCTTGATCTTTCAACCTCTTCATTGAGCTTGAAAAGTTAAGGGTTAGTTATTGATCTCAAGGGTCGTATTCTCTTATGGAATTAGCGCTTCATTTTACATGCGTTCTCTACCCTTCTCTTGATCTTGCAACCTCTTGATTGAGCTTGCAAGTTTAAGGGTTGGCTATTGATCCCATGCTTGTCTTGAGTTCTAGTTTCTAGTTCTTTTTATTGCTTATTTATTACTTGCTTTTTATTATCTTGCTTTACTTATTCGCAATTTAAATTCATGCACTTACTTACTTGTAATCTTTTCTTTTCTTTGTTCTTTTCTTTTGGTCTTTTTGGTTCTTTTTGTGAATGGTTGTAATTATTATTATTGTTAAGAATCAATACGATATTGTAAGTTAATACTTCCTTGCTCATTTCCTTTTCCCGTTATTTTCCATTGAACTCCGCCCAAACGATACGCAAGCGCTCCGTTAGGCACCCTACCCTAACAAGGTAACGGTGATTCCTAACCGCGACCGGTTGCATTCGGTTTGGCCGGAGACGAAAGCAAGAGACAAGAACGGAAGGACAAGGGGTAAATAAGCCGGATTCCACGAATACCGTCCTTAAATCCCCTAATCCACGTTGTTGCCAATTGCTCTAGCTTCAATTGGTCAAGACTCGGCTCAAAGGTTTTGAGTGCGGATTTCTTTAGCTTACAATTTCGTATCTTTTTCTTAACAACTTTATACTTGCAAATAATACACATAGGTTAGATTGAACAAACTCATACAAATTCTTTATTGACTCGTCTAAAACAAGAAAGGACATACAACTATCTCCCTGTGGATCGACCCGTGCTCAACCGGCTAGCTGCATAGCGACACCGTCCTGATCGCGGTAAACTTTAAAACTTTGAACATCCGACACGCTTTTAGCGTGCGATCATCCCTCCTAAGCGAAGAGATGACAATGCGACCCTCTTCTATCAGTTTACGGAGACAAAAGTGAAAACAGAAGTCTGGCATGGTGCAGATTTTGCGCTTGACAGGCTTCAACCAATCCATCTGCCCAGTTACTATGCAGAGGGATTGAAGAGGCTATTAAAATGCCAGGGCATACCCTTCAAACAAACTGCTCGACAAGCCCGGTTCTAAGATTTATATCCATTAGAATATCTCGTCTTATAAAAATTACATCTATGAAAACTCTAAAGATGATAAATAAACACTTGAGTTTTATTTTGAAAATATATCAAAACTATTTTTTTCATAAAACCCCTCAAGTTATATTGATTTACAATAAGGACCCTAGTAAATATAGGTTTAAGCAGGACCAATTCTTTTGAGCCTTAGGGAGCCGGAGAAAGTGGGTGCTTGCCTATTTAAGGTAGAGAACTAAAAACGGGGTTATCAATACGGTAATTGTCTTAGAAAAAGACACAAATCCTGCCGTCCATATGCAGCAGTTACCGATAACTCCAATACTAATTCAGGAATTCAATTCTGTTTAAGAGTCTGACTCAATCGGAGTCTCGGTCTAATCTGAATTCAATCTGAAAACAATCCATCTTTGAATACAATTCATATATAACTCCAATGCAACAAGAATCCATTTATACCGAAATACAATTTGTATTAAGATGAACATGACTGGACCGAACCATGGATATACATTGACCTATCTATATGACCATCCGTTTACATGCTTATCCGTTTACATGAATTACTAATATCATGGTTTCGGTAAGTCTTACATCTATTAAACAAAACAATACAAAATACATTACGGGGTTTTAAAGGGGTAGACTGGTAGGGAATGTGTTAAAAGTGGCACGAGACGGTCACTTTAATACACCTAAATTGAACATCCGTTGCCGTTGTCCCGTGGGTTTTGACAGGGCCTTGTGATCCATATACCAAGTCCACGGGGTAAGTTGGACTCCTCTCGTATACACTGGCACATTCTGTACCAAGCTAAAAACAACTGCGTTAACAGAACAATCAACCATCATACCAGTTATATTCTCTCTTATCTGTCTATTCTATTTCTAACTCTCTTTTAGGACTTACCGAGCGATTGTTCGCTGACGACATTCCTTTTCTCTTCTTTCTTTAGAATGTTGACAGGAGGACATGACTTTTTAGAGATAGAGCCCAGCTCAGAAGACTTGAAGCAGTTCACAGAAGACCCTGAGCTCTAGAGAGTTATACATACTTTTATTTTCAGTTCATGGCATTATTTAGGCATTGCTTTCCACATTGTATTTATTTTTCAGTTGCATTGTAAAGAATGTTTAATAAATAAAAAGTTGTTGTTCATTTACAATTCATGTCTTTCTTGTGAAAATTTACATTATATTGCTTATTTACGCTTACCGTATTTACTTCTGAGTAAATACGTCACGTCTCATTGTCCATACATCGGGAAGCGGGGCGTGACAATGGGTCGGGTCGAGAGTGGTCTTCTCGGTCTTCAATGTTCAGCTTAGAGCCGTGGATTCTTCGTAGTGGGTTGATTGGGAACGATGTGGCACTTGGCGGCTGTGTCTCTTCGATTCCCGGGTTCCACGTAACGGTTCACGAAACGCTTTAATTTCTGTGCGTATCCTTGATGACGTCAGCGGATCGACGAGACAGTGGCGCTATAAATGGGACGTCGCTTCGCTCGCTCAGGCCGTTGATCTTCGAGCCACGTGGCCGCAATAGAGTGGTGGACCGCTAGACATCGTATCTGTCGGTTGGATCTGCGTGAGGGACGAAGCGTCCAATGATTGGTTGCCACGTGGCATCCTCGTGTCCGTGGGGTGCGACTCTTTGTTTCAGCGGGAACAGATTTGGGCCGTTGGATGGTTTTTGCCAAGTGTATAAAAACGGGAGGCTATTCCTTGGCAGATGTTTTGCTTTAGTTGTCTCCTGCCATCTGAAGATTGCCCAGCACACCATCGATTAGGTCGGATGCTCAACCCAAAACCCTTCTTCGGCCAATCTTTTCTTGAATCAGGTTAGATATCTTCTTCCGAAGTTTTCATTAATGTAGTTGGGGTTGAGTCGGGAAATAAGGCTTCAGCTTCTGAAACCGAGTCCAGTGGGTCATCTCTTCCTTCTCGGCTTCCGATAGCCGAGAAAGTTCTTCTTCCTCTTCGTCTTCTTTCCCTGTGTCGGGCTCACCCCTAAGGGGTGGTGATGCCCTTATACTTCGTCGTCGGGTAGCGAAGAGGGCTCCCAAGGTGCGAATTGAAAATACTCGCGATGCGCCATCGATGTTGAGTCATCCAAATGAGCTTTTCGAAATCTGGGCTCGCTTCCACATCCTCCCTAGCTATTCACTTCGTCTGGCCAGAGAGGGTGTGCAGGCAGACCAGATACAGGGCAATGAGATTGCGCTGTACCTAGAAGCGTTCCGAGCAGAGATGCGTCTGCCCTTCTCATCCGAGATTTTTGCCATACTCCATTACTTCCGTCTTGCCCTGGGCCAGCTAACGCTGAACTCGTGGAGAATCCTCCTCGGGTTTCTCGTCCGGTTAAGATTGATTGGATCCCCTTTGACTTGAGTCTCCTTCTTTCCTTTCTTTGCTACAAAAATCACCCCGGCGCTCATAAGGACGAACCGAGCTGGATGTATCTCTCTTTAAAAAAACATAAGGGCGGAGCGGCCAGGTCAGGGGTAGTGGTCGCCCCTTCTTTCATCCATGAGTGGAAGGAGAAGTTTGTTTTCGCTGGTCCTCCGAAAGGAGAGGATTGGCCAGTGCCCACCAAATGACAGGGCGAATAGCCTACGGGTCAGGAAGTCTAACACCCCAGAGGCGGGGGTAGTGTCGTAGTGGGAGCCGATCCAGTAGGCCGATGTCCTGCTTTCCGAGCAGGTTTTGAACTGGGCGGAACTCAGTCCCTTACGCTTCGAGGTAAGTTAGGGTTTCACCGATCAATTTAGGCTTGGCATGATATTGTCGTTCCAGTTGACGAATTTTTCTTTTATTTTCTTCTGTAGAGCCAATAAATCGTTCGAAAATCATGGCTGCCATGGCTACTAAGGCGCAGGGAAGGAAGGGCGACGGTGCTAGCTCATCCAGACTCGCACCAGGTGTGGTCCCTTGGCAAGCCCTTTCCGCCAAGGTTTCCGTGGCCCTCCCATCCTAGAGGAACGCCGTAGTGGAGGGCAGAAACATGCCCATGATCTGGCACCCTAGGCTAGGACGGAAGTGTCGTCCTTTGCTGAGTCTCCACTCAAAAAGCAAAAGAGAGTGGTTTCCCGGCCACCCTTAGCCGGGATAGAGGTGCAGGAAGGTGATTTCTGCAGTGAGGTGCCATTGAGGCTCTTTGTCGCCGAAAACTTGCTGGCGGACATCGAGAAGGCGCCGGGGGCCAATATTCTCCGGGCACCATGAAGGCCCATGTGACGGCGATAGCTCAGGAAGCTATTCAGGTTAGTAATTTTCTAAAAATTTCCAAGTTTTTTTTTCCTCTGTTTAGCTTCTAATGAAAATGGTTTTTGTTTTTCTGTAGGTTCTCCTGCATTATGCCCTTCTTGCCGCTATGAAGGATGAGGAGGTGGCCCCGACAATCAAAAGGCCGGAGAGTCTTCCTCGCGTGAGGAAGAGCTGATTGCAAAGCTGAAGGATGCGGAGGACAAAGCGGCCTTCCCGGACTTGAAGTTGGTTGTGGAAGGCCTGACGGTCATGAAGCTGACGGAGTCTCACCGGCTCCTGACTAAATCCAACCAGGCTAAGCAAAGATTGATGAAGTCAACGAGCTCTATGACGCCATGAAGAGGCGGAAAGACTCGTTCAAGAGGGATGCCCGGGCGGCCCATGAGAAGGCAAAACGTGCCGAGGGTAGGACGGAAAAGGTTGTGGAGGAGTACAAGGCCTCCGACCAATTTTATGTTGACCTTGCCGACTCTGCAGCTGTGGGGTGGCACAATGCCTTTTGACGCCGTCAAAGAAGCGTTGCCTGGGTTCGACGACCAAGAGATTCATGTAAGGTATCCCCTTGCCGAGGAAGTGCCCCAAGATGGTAGCGCCTAACCGGCGGGAGGAGGCGAGGTCGTAGGCGGAAGTGCCGAGCTTGCGGTGGAAACCGAGGCTCCTGGTGGAGGCGCCGAATAGGGGGACAGTAGGGAGGTCCCGGCCGCGAAGGTTGTTTTAAGTCGCCATCCGCCTCGTTCTCAATTTCCCTTTTTTATAGCATTCGGGCATTTTGTAAAGCTGAGGAGCTTATAATACCTTGTATATAATTTGGAATATCAATAAAGTATTTTTATCTTGTCTTTGATGTGCCTAGCTGTAATACTTCCGTTCTTGTTTATTTGCAAGTATAGGTAGATCGGTGTCCCTCCTCCCCCCGGAGTCGAGGTGGCGTAGGACAAGCGAACACCAAATATGAACACCAGGTACAAATAGATCAATGTTTCTCGGATCTGAGTGTGGCTGGGGTTCCTCGTAATGAGCGAACCTGAGCTTCATTCACTTGGGTCTTATCAGGGGTTTGTTTACTTCGAGATTGCGCGCTGAATGGAGGTCGGCTTGCAGACTTCGACGCGGATGTGCCTGGCAGGAAGAAGCCCGGCCACTTCAAGATGAGGGCTTTGGATCCACAGCGTAGTTGGGCAGAAAGATGCATATTGCGGATGGGCCGAGCAGGAAGCTACTCGGCCGCCTCGTGGTGAGGGCTTTGGATCCACAGCATGGCCAGATAGAAAGCTGCCCGTTGTGGATGGGTCAAGCAGGAAGCTACTTAGCCGCCTCGTGGTGAGAGCTTTGGATCCACAGAGTAGTCGGGCAGGAAGCTGCCCAGTGAGGATGGGTCGAGCAGGAAGATACTCGGACGCCTTGTGGTGAGTGCTTTGGATCCACAGCGTAGCTAGGCAGGAAGCTTCCTGCTGCAGATAGGCCGAGCAAAAAGCTACTCAGACGCCTCATGGTGAGAGCTTTGGATCCACAGTGTAGCCGGGCATGAAGCTGCCTACTGCGGATGGGCCGAGCAAGAAGCTACTCGATCGCCTCGTGGTGAGGGCTTAGCTTAGAAACTAAAATAACTTTAGTTGACATAAAAAGAGGAATCTCATTATTCAAAAGAGTACAGGTTCATCTGTACAATTTAAAATTTTCAGCATTATATGGCCATGGAAAGTCACATCCCCAGGAATCCTGGAGGCGGTAGGCTTCGCCGGGTAATGTCTCAGTTATGAGGAAGGGACCATCCCACTTCGGGGAGGACTTGTGCAGCTTCGCTTGGTCTTCGAACTCGTTCCAACGTAGGACTAAGTCTCCTGCCTTGAAAGATCGATATTTAACCCGGGCATTGTAATATCAGGTTGTCTGCTGCTGATATGCGACCATCCTTATTTGCGCTCGATCTTTCTTTTCCAATAAGATGTCTAGGTTGTTTCGAAGTACCAAGACATTGGCCCCGTCATCGAAGTATTCGACTCGATAACTAGGAAAGCCAATTTCTGCGGGGACTATTGCCTCGGTGCCGTAACGGAGGCTAAACGGGGTTTCCCTCGTGGTTGTTTTTCTCGATGTTCGTAACGCCCACAACACCCGTGGTAGTTCCTCGACCCAGCTGCCCTGTCTCCCTTCCAGGCGGGCTCTAAGGCCCCGGATGACACCTCGGTTTGCTATCTCGGCTTGCCGTTGCATTGGGGATGCACGGCTGCAGAGAACTTTATCAATATGTGATAGCTGCTACAGAATTCTCTGACTTTTTCATTTTCAAAGTTAGTTCCGTGGTCGGTGACTATACACCCCGGGATTCCAAATCGAGCAATTATATTATTCTATAGGAACTTCACCGTAGAGGTCGCATCTGGTTTGCTGATCGGCGTGGCTTCGACCCACTTCATAAAGTAGTCTATGGCCACAAGGATGTATTTGTGTCCACCCATGCCAGTAAAGAGTTGGCTGACCATGTCCATCCCCCACCGTGCGAATGGCTAAAGGGAACTTAGTGGCGTTAATTCGGTAGTGGGTAGCTGAGGAATGCTGCCAAAGAGTTAGCAATTCTTGCACCTTCTGACCAGTCTTTCTGCGTTTTGGTGTATAGTTGGCCAGTAATACCCATGCAACAGTGTCTTTTGAACCAGACTATAGGCCCTTTGATATGCTCCTCCGACTCCTTCATGTATCTCTCGGAGAACGTAATATGCTTCGTCGGGAACGACGCATCAGAGTAGAGGTTGGGTGTACGACTTTTTGTACAGGTTTCCCTTGCTCCACACAAAGTGACGAGCTTTTATGCGGAGCCGGCGTACCTCTTCGTTCCTCGAGGAGTACTCCGTCCTTGAGGAACTCCACTATGGGATTTCTCCAATCCAGGACATCCCCCTGGGCAGTGTAGATCTGGTGTATCACCTCTCCATTTTTGATGTTGGGTCAAGGCAGGACTTCGAAGATGATGTTTCTCTTATGATTAACCGAATAAGAAGAGGCGAGTTTGCTTAGCGCATCGGCCTCGGTGTTCATGCTCCTAGGAATCTGTTCTACTTGGATTTCGTCAAAACTTCTCCAAAGTCTTTTCACCGCTGCTAGATATCTCATCATCAGGGGCTCCCGAGTTTTGAAACATCTGGTCACTTGATCGACGACCGTTGCGGAGTCGTTGCGGATCCTGATCGTCTTTAGCCCCACCCCGGAGGCGATTCGTAGCCTGACCAATAAGGCTTCGTATTCTGCGGCGTTGTTCGACGCCTTGAAGCCAAGCCTCAGAGAGTACTCCATTTCTGCTTCATTTGGACCATGGATGACCAACCCAGCTCCACTCTCATCCTTTGTGGAAGAGCCGTCCACATAGAATACCCAAATATGGAACTGGGCCTAGCATCCCCTCGACTGAGGGTCGTGGGTCAGGGGTAGTGATTGACACTCCTTTATTGGAAATGGTGCATTCGACCATGAAATCGGCTAGGGCATGTACATTGATAGCTACCCTTGGTCGGTACTGAATGTCGAATTGGGACAACTCACATCTCCATTTCTCTTAGCGGCCCGGTGATTTGGGGAAACTGAGGATATTCCCTAAGGGCCGTTCGGTGAGAACAATGATCGTGTGAGCCTGGAAATAGTGCCGGAGCTTCCTGGAGGTGACAACGAGCATCAGGACTATCTTTTCCATGGCAAGGTATCTGGCCTCTGCGTCCTTGAAAACATGGCAGACATAATAGCCTAATCATTGTATTCCTTCGGATTCTCTGATGAGTACGGAGCCAGAAGCCTGGTCGGAAACAGCCAGATACAGCAACCACTCGTCCTCCTCAGCTGGTCTGGTAAGAAGCGAGGGAGGGTCACCAGATGTGTATTAAGCTGCTCGAAAGCGACGTGGCACTCCTCGGACCACTCAAACCCGGGGATCTTCCTTAAGGCTCTGAAAAAGGGCAGGAACTTTTCTCTGGATTTTAACATGAAGCGACTCAAAGAGGACACCCTGCCCGTGAGCCGGATGAAATCAACATTGCTCTTGGGTGTTGCCATGTCAATGATGGCTCTAATCTTCTCCATGTATGCTTCGATTCCCCGGTGGGTAGCTATGAATCCAAGGAATTTCCCTCCCGTGATGCCGAACGCAGACATGGATGGAGTCAGTTTCATTTTATACTTTCGCAAGATATCGAATGTCATTCCGAAGTCTGTGGTATGTTCGTATGACAGGGTGGATTTCACGAGCATGTCGTCGATGTAAACTTCCATATTTCTCCCAATTTGCGGCTTGAAAGCTTATTGACCAACCGCTGGTAAGTTGCCCCCACGTTTTTAAGGCCGAAAGGTATTACCTTGTAGCAGTAGACTCCTCGATCGGCGGTGCATGCGATTAGCTTTTCATTGGCCGAATTCATCTGGATTTGATTATAACCGGAGAAGGCATCCATTAAGTTCAACAGCTCATGACCAGCTGAGCTGTCAACTAACTGATCTATCCGAGAGAGTGGGTAGTTGTCTTTGGAGCAGACCTTGTTTAGATCGGTGAAATCGATGCACATGCGTCATTTTCCATTTGCCTTCTTGACCATGACTACGTTTGCTAGCCAAGTTGAGTAGTCCCAGTTTCTGATGAAGTCAGCCGCGAGCAGTCGGTCCACCTCCTTCTCTATTGATTTCTGTTTTACTGGCGCGAAACTTCTTTTTTTCTGTCGGACTGGCCAGGCTTTCGAGCCGACCCCGAGCTTATGGGAGATCACCTTAAGGTCGATCCCGGGCAAGTCTACGGGAGATCAGGCGAACCCATCTGTTTCCCCCAATCAGAGCAAAGCTCTGTTTCAAAATTCAAAATATAAATTGAAGCAGCGCTACAGATTCTGCACGCTGCGCGCCACGTGTCAAACACAGACGCACAAGCGCCAAGTGCGCTGCACCCTAGGCAGCGTACCCCAATCAGAGCAAAGCCCTGTTTTAAAATTTCAAAACTCAAAAGTTGAAGCAACACTTCAGATCCGGCGCTTTGTGCTGCGTGCCACGTGTCAAACACGGGTGCGCTGGCACAGTTGCTTTGCGCTTCACGCCACGTGTCAAACACGGGTGCGCTGGCGCAGTTGCGCTGCGCGCCACATGTCAAATGCAAGCGCGCTCGCGCAAGGTGCGCCAGCGCTGGAATTAAAAATTCCCCGCCGTCAGATCAAAAGATCTAATGATAAATTATTAATTAATCAGAAATAAAATTCTGTTATGAAAAGATTTCTCAATCTTATTAAAACAAGAAGATTATCTTCTGTAAAACAGAAGCCTTAGGATCAAAGATCCAACGGAAGGAAATATTCCCGAATCAATCAGAGAAAGATCTCTTAAACTGATTAAACAAATCATTTGGCCCTATATAAAGGCCCCTAGAGTTCAAGTCTCATATACAGAGAAAGAGATAGAAAGAACCCTCTACAAAATTTGAGAAAAAGAAGAGGAAGCTCTTAGGAAAAAGAAGATCATTTTTTCATCTTCAAGATAAAGAACTAGTTCTTTGTCACGACCCGAAGATACGGAACGTGACTGGCACTTAGATTATGAGACGTCTAAAGGCGTAACGTAAACTAAGTCAGCCAAAGCCCAGAAAATCTAAACCAAAAACCAATGAGAGTGAAGGAAACCTTTCATGAAAACGACTTAAAATCAATTAAGTTACATTAACTCTTTTAAAAAAAGATCAAAAATTTCCGAAAATTTCGGCAGAGTCTCCTTTATAAATTCTATCCCCCAAAATGGGTACAACAAAATAAATAAACCTGTAATAACAAAATGGCATCCCCAAGCGGGAGCTAGCTCTTCGCCCAAGGCGGATCACAACCACACGCAATATATGTAATATCAAGCAAAAGAGCATAAAGAAAAGCAAAATATAAGAAAACACAACGTCGGCTCAAGTGAGCTCGACCCCAAAGAAACCACATATACACAAATCTCTCAGTCTCATCACTAGGTCGCATATACAAATAAGAAGTGGTAGATGGAGAATACTAGATACAAAAATAGTACAAAAAGAGATAAAAGTGTCCTCGCAACCCACCTACGAGCAATGTCGCGAGTCTGAGAAAAAGGAGCCAATGATAAGAAAATTCCGCCGCTAGAAGGCTGACGGGTCCGACCTGCAAGACACTATGGCACAACGAGGGTAAGTTGCCAGCTCATGAGTAGCAAGTAACATCTAATAAGGCTATCGTAAGAATGCATGCAAATACGTCACAACATGTATGTCTAGATGTGATGTAATGCCACTAGTATGTATGCACATGTATGCAACATCAATCCGAAATCTTTAAGTATTTTAAAATACTATAAGTTCTGCATTCTTAACTTTAGAAAAAGAATATATGTGCAATAGCTAAGTACCATCATGAAATCATCTGAAAACCGTGTCAAGCATCGACACCAAATATGGAAATATATCTGTTTCAATGTCTCACTGTATCAATGTCTCAATACATCGGACTCCGTCGGTCCGGATCGGCCCATATCATCAAATCTCACGACAACAGTCGGTATCCTCTGGATATCCGCCGCGCCAGACATCACTGGTAGGTAGTCTTCCCCTGCCAGGCTCATTATCTACAACTCGATCTTCTTGCATCGGGGTACCATACCGGGCCCACCATGTACCCGAGATGGTTCATCCACTCCTTGAATAGGGTCTCGAAATCCAACAGAAAACATGAAAACTCATGGTGGACGATACATACATCACGAGAAAACCGCAACTTTGTTTTAAAAATGATAATAATAAGCTTTTGTTAAATTCTTGCGGTTTTCCCCAAAATCTAGAAATCGCAGCAATACTGAAATCCTCAAGAAAATTATAATACCCAATATGTTGTATATGATAAATGCTTATGATGTCATAGGTATGCAATGTGATTTATAGCTAGAAACCTATATAGCATGATGATGAAGTGAGGTATATATATATATATATATATATATATATATATATATGCTATGCAATTCGATGCATCATATACGATGCAAGGGTTGATACTGAACTAATCGGGTTCTACAGTGCTCGTGACATGGCAATTACCAAAGGCGTGTGTGTCACATGAACAGTGCGTGTGCAACAGGAGCCAATGATAATGATGAACGTGTCCTATGAGGTGATATCACACATGTGTATATGGATAGCCACGTAATTCTTGCAGACGAATAGCTATAAAGGTATGCATATGAATGAGAGGGTTAACTAACTAACAATGCATATAGATGCAAGTAATAAAGTAATCCTAACTATGGGGCGTCTCTCGCCATCCAGGCGATTCCCCCATAGATGAATACTCTACTCACCTAAATGCCTCGCTAATCTGATCCAACCACCGCTTTACCTTTGCGCGCCGCGTCCGATGTTTCCGCAACCGATCCTAGAATTGCATAACACACAACATAAGATTACATATTCCTGAAACGACGCAAGTTACAATATGAAAAGATCGACGCTCACAAGTTAGGCACAACGTGCACTCGGTGCACGGGAAACACACGAAAATCGCTAAAACCTTAACTAAAATCGTCGTTTCGGGGCAACCGTCAAAACTAAAACCCGACTAAACCAAAATCCGCATTCGCACACCCTAATAGTCGTATGAGATGCTATAAATATTGTCATATATCGCAATTAGATCACCTCCTATTTTTTATAAAAACCTAGTAAGTATTAGCATACCGATTTCGATGCAAACATCGCGAATTAACGATCTAGCGATCGCAACATCGCACACACAACCAATCTAACCCACTAGATGGCCACAATACTAACTTTAACCCATCAACCGTGCTACAAAACCTAATTACAACATTAACCCCTTTCTTGAATTTTCAAAAACCAACCATTACAATGAAATTAACACTTTAAAATACTAATTTAGCTTATTTAAACTACAAATTTAACAACTAGATTAAAACTTATACCTCCCAAGTGTTGATTCCCTTGCACTAAACCTCCAAAGTGGCCTCTTTTCTCCTTGTTTTAATCCAATTTGGGCTTGAGAAGGGATGGCTTAAGGTTTTGGGTTGAATTAGAGAAGAATTTAGTGAATTTCGGTGGATTTTTGATGATTTTTGAAGGAATTTTCAAGCAAGAAATGGGGGGGAAATGGGGTATTTCCCGCAGGTGAGCTCGGCCTGAGGTGGGGAGGGGTGAGTGTGAGGGAATTGTGTAGAAAATTCTACACAAAAAGCAACCTTTAAACTCATTTGATGCATAACACATCAAATTTTACATAAAAACCCCTATTTTCATTCATTTTCAACCCATTTTAAACCATAAAACAACTAAACTTGAAATGTTTTGATAAAATTTTTATTACACTATATTTTAGTTTATAATGGTTCCTAATTATGTAATTTACCCAATTAAATTTGTATTTATCACTAATTTAATGTATTTTTAAAAGCTTAAAATAATATTAAAAATAATTAATTAAGGAAAAAAATTTATTAACTAGAAAATTTTAAGTGACAATTAGTGACCAAATTTTAGCAATATCTTATCTAAATTTTATATAATTAGTCCTATAGTGAAAATTACTTATTTCGACTTTTTACGGAAAAAACCGATTATTTTGCCGATTATCGAAAAAACCGCCTAAATGATTTTCGAAGCGTTACAATCTTCCCCCTTGAAGAAATTCGGTCCCCGAATTTAGAATTTAACTACGCGTACCTTCAAAAAGATGGGGATATCTCTTCCTCATCTCGACCTCGGTCTCCCAGGTGACCTCCTCGCTGTTCGGGCCACGCCAAAGAACCTTGACGGATGGTATAACCTTCGATTTCAATTTCTTCACCTGCCGATCCAAAATGATCACCGGCTGCTCGGTGAATAAAAGATCGTGCTCTAGCTGGATCGTCAGGTGCCGAATCGCATGGGAAGGATCATGAAGGTATTTGCGGAGCATCGAAACATGGAACACGGAGTGAACATCGGGGAATCTGGGAGGAAGAGCTAATCGATAAGAGACTGAACCAACACGCTTTAGGATCTCGAAGGGACCAACATATCTAGGACTAAGCTTCCCTTTCCGCCCAAATCTCATCACACCCTTCATCGGAGAGACCCTCAGGAAAACATGATCGCCAACAGCGAACTCGAGTCGGTGGCGGCGCCTGTCAGCATATGATTTCTGCCTACTTTGTGCCGCTCTCATCCTGTCCCGAATCAGTTGTATCTTTTCGGTCGTCTCCTATACGATCTGCAGCCCCAAAACACTGCTCTCCCTGAGCTCTGTCCAACATACAGGCGATCGACATTTCCTCCCATATAAAGCCTCGAAAGGTGCCATCTGAATCGTCTCCAGGAAGCTATTATTGTAGGAGAACTCGATCAAGGGCAAATGACGATCCCAGCTACCACCGAAATCTATAACACAATCTCTGAGCATGTCCTCAAGAGTCTGAATAGTGCGCTCTGACTGACCATCAGTCTGCAGATGAAAAGCTATGCTAAAACTCAATCGGGTGCCCAAAGCCTCCTGAAGTTTCTGCCACAATCGGCTGGTAAACTGGGTGCCCCGGTCGGACACGATGCAAGTCGGGACGCCATGCAGTCGCACGATCTCATCAATATAAATCTGGGCGTACTGAGCAAATCCAAAAGTGGTCTTCACTGGCAGGAAGTGAGCCGCTTTCGTCAGTCGATCCACAATCACCCAAATAGAGTCATACCCTTGACTGGTCCTTGGTAGACCCATAATGAAGTCCATGGAGACCTGTTCCCACTTCCACTCAGGGATGGGCAAAGGCTGTAACTCACCGGCTGGCCTCTGATGCTCGGCCTTGACTTGCTGACAAGTCAGGCATCTCGACACAAAGTCTGTAACATCCTTCATCATCCCGTCCCACCAGTAAACCTCTCTCAAATTACGGTACATCTTGGTGGAACCTGGATGCACACTGTATACTGATCTATGTGCCTCCTAAAGAATATCATGCCTCAGCCCTCAGAATCGGGTACGCACAGTCGAGTCCTAAATCGAAGTATCCCCTGATCATCAATCACGAACTCAGAAACTCTGCCCTGCCGAATCTGCTCGATAATCTCTGAAATACGGGCATCGCCGGAATGTGCCTCGCGGATACGGTCAAGTAACTATGGGCGTGCTCTGTAATGGCCAGCTATCCCCCTGTAAGAGTAAACTCGAACTGCACTCTGCTGTCACATAAAACCTGCCAATCCGCCGTCGACTGCATTTGTACTACGCTCAAACAGGATAAGCTACCTCCGGGCCTCTTACTCAAGGCATCTACCACCACATTCGCCTTGCCCGAATGGTATAAAATCTCGCAGTCATAGTCTTTCACCAACTCCATCCAACGGTGCTGTCTCAGATTCAGATCTCACTGCTGAAAGATATACTTCAAACTCTTGTGGTCAGTGAATATCTGGCACGACTCGCCGTATAGGTAATGTCTCCAGATCTTAAGTGCAAATACCATTGCAGCCATCTCTAAATCATGAGTGGGGCAGTTCTGTTCGTGTTTCCTCAACTGCCGAGAAGCATACACGATAACTCTATCATGCTGCATCAATACACAGCCCAGCCCCACTCGAGAAGCATCACAATATACCACGAAACCGCCTGACCCTGAAGGCAATGCTAACACTGGTGCAGTAGTCAGACGAGTCTTCAACTGCTGGAAACTATCCTCACATGCCTGGGTCCAATCGAAAGGAACCCCTTTCCGGGTCAACCCGGCCAACGGTGCAGCAATACTGGAGAAATCCTGGACAAAACGTCGATAATAGCCGGCCAGACCTAGAAAGCTGCGAACCTCTGTAACTGATACCGGTCTGGGCCAACGCTGCACTGCCTCGATCTTCTTCGGGTCTACACAAATACCATCTCTCGTCACCACATGACCCAAGAAGTCGACACTGTCTAGCCAGAATGCGCACTTGGAAAATTTGGCAAACAACTGATGCTCCCTCAAGGTCTGCAATGTGATACGCAAGTGCCGCTCATGCTCCTCCCGGCTCTGAGAATAAACCAAGGTGTCTTCAATGAACATAATGATGAACGGATCGAGATACGTCCTGAATACACGTTTCATCAAGTCCATAAATGTTGCCGGGGCATTGGTGAGCCCGAACGACATCACCAAGAACTCATAATGACCATATCGAGTATGAAAAGCGGTCTTCGGAATATCCTCCTTCCGAACCCGCAACTGGTGATAACCTGACCGTAAATCAACCTTCTGGAAAAACCCTGCACCCTGGAGCTGATCGAATAAGTCATCAATGCGGGGTAGGGGATATCTGTTCCGCACAGTAACCTGGTTCAGCTGACGATAATCAATGCATAAGCGCATACTGCCATCCTTCTTCTTAACAAACAGGACGGGAGCACCCCAAGGTGACACACTCGGTCGGATAAGCCCTTTGTCCAGAAAGTCCTGTAACTGATCCTTCAGCTCTCTAAGCTCCGCCGGGGCCATCCGATAAGGCGGTATAGAAATAGGCCCTGTGCTGGGGATCAAGTCGATGCAGAACTCAATCTCGCGCTCTGGTGGCAGACCAGGCAGCTCGTCAGGGAATACATCAGGGAACTCTCTCACAACAGGGACCTGGTCCAACGGAACCTCTGTGGAGCTAGTATCACAAACATAGGATAAGAATCCCTGACACCCTTTCCTCAAGAGCTGACCAGCGTGAAGAGAAGAAATCAAGCTGGGAAGGGTAGCACTACGATCTCCTTGAATAACAAGAACCGGCTCACCGGGAAAGCTGAATCTGACTGCCTTCTCACGGCAATCCACGGATGCATAACAGGTGGCTAGCCAGTCCATACCAAGAAGAAGGTCGAAGTCTAACATATCGAGGAGAATCAAATCAACTGAAGAATCTCTCTCCCCGATATGAACAGGACATGATCGGTACACAAAACGGGCAACAAACGACTCGCCTACCGGAGTAATAACGACAAGTGGCTGATCTAACGAAGAAGACTCTCGGCCCAACCTCGGTGCAAAGGATGTGGATACATAGGAATGTGTGGAGCCTGGATCAAATAATACCCATGAATCAAAAGAACATACTGGCAGAGTACCTGTCACGACGGCATTGGATGCCTGTGCATCCTGAGGAGTCAAAGCGAACACTCAGGCCTGTCCATCACTAATAGCTGGCTGTCCTCTAGCTCTACCTCTTCCTCTGCCTCTGCCTCTGTCGCCTCGTCCTCTCTGAACCGGACCGCTACGCCCACGACCTCTAGGAACATCTGGCTGGAGTGGAGCATCATCAGGGGTAGGAAGTAGAGCTCTCTGAGGAGGTGGTGAAAATGGTAAGGTCACATGCGGGACTGTCGCCGTGCCCTGGCGCCCCATGGTACAGTCTCTGATACGGTGGTACTGACTCCCGCACCGAAAATATCCTGGCGACGACTGCTGGGTCTATGGATATGAACCAAATAACTGACCTCGTCTCAATCCTCTGTCGCCACTATCTTCCAGAAAGAATCTATCACGGTGTCTACCCATCTGCCATTGAGCTGGTGTATCAGTACGGATCCTCTTCGGCCCAGAAACGACCGGAGTCTCAGAAATGCGCTCCTCCAAAAGTAAGGTTGCATCCATCGCGGCTACGTATATGTCAAAGTGCTGGATGCCGATGGCAAGAAATAGCTGTGTGTTAAGCCCTCGCACAAACCTTTTTATTCTCTTCTCTTCCGTGTCTACTAGGTACGGAGCATATCGAGACAACTGGGTAAACTGTATATCATACTCCGACACTGTCATCCCAGGAGTTTGTGCAAAGACTCAAAACTACGGGCTCGAGCATCTCGGACACTCTCCGGGAGAAAACGGGTAAGAAATGCAGCTGTAAACTCGTCCCAGGTCATAGAAGGTAGACCTGCAGCACGGCCTCTCTCTACTGAATCGTACCACGTCTGGGCAAGTCCCTCCAGACAAAAACTCGCGAACTCCACCCATCTATCATCAGAACACCTCAACGAACGGCAAATCCTAGCCATCCTATCAAGAAAAGCCTGTGGGTCCTCTGTCGCATCCGTACCGGTAAAAGCTGGAGGTCTCAATCTCATAAACTCCTGTAGTGAAATAGGGATAGTCGCAGCAGTAGTAGGAGTGACCATCTGTGCAGCAGGTACAATCGTGGTCTGTGAGGTGGAAGGAACGTCCTCGGATCTCTGTGCCCGACTGGACTCAACTAAAGATCCCATCATCTGTCGCAACTCCTGCATACCGGCCTCTAATCCGGCAACACGGTCTGGAGAAGGCGGATCAATATGACCCTGAGGGGTAGGTGTATCATCCCGCTCGATCCTCGCCTTAGACGAGCCCGCTCGAAGCTCATCCCTAACGGCAGCCCGCTGAGCTTTCGTAGTCTTTGGCGGCATCAAAGCTGGAATAAGAAACATTAGCGATAAGAACATTGCAATTGAATCAAGGAATGCAAGGAATCAAGAAAGGAAATACAAGCAATTATTTCCTAAGGTCACTTAGGCGGAGTACCGTATCATAAGTATGCCGCGGAACATATCCACGCTACGCCACTCTGCTTAAGTCACCCACTCCATCTACCAAGGGTCGTCCTACACTCAGAAAGGTAAAGCTTACGCTCTGATACCAACTTTGTCACGACCCGAAGGTATGGAACGTGACTGGCATTTTGATTACGAGACGTCTAAAGGCGTAACGTAAACTAAGTCAGCCAAAGTCCAGAAAATCTAAACCAAAAACCAATGAGAGTGAAGGAAACCTTTCATGAAAACGACTTAAAATCAATTAAGTTACATTAACTCTTTAAAAAAAAGATCAAAAATTTCCGAAAATTTCGGCAGAGTCTCCTTTGTAAATTCTATCCCCCAAAATGGGTACAACAAGATAAATAAACCTGTAATAACAAAATGGCATCCCCAAGCGGGAGCTGGCTCTTCACCCAAGGAGGATCACAACCACACGCAATATATGTAATATCAAGCAAAAGAGCATAAAGAAATGCAAAATATAAGAAAACACAACGTCGGCTCAAGTGAGCTCGACCCCAAAGAAACCACATATACACAAATCTCTCAGTCTCATCACTAGGTCGCATATACAAATAAGAAGTGGTAGATGGAGAATACTAGATACAAAAATAGTACAAAAAGAGATAAAAGTGTCCTCGCAACCCACTTACGTGCAATGTCGCGAGTCTGAGAAAAAGGAGCCAATGATAAGAAAATCCCGCCGCTAGAAGGCTGACGGGTCCGACCTGCAGGACACTGTGGCACAACAGGGGTGAGTTGCCAGCTCGTGAGTAGCAAGTAACATCTAATAAGGCTATCGTAAAAATGCACGCAAATACGTCACAACATGTATGTCTAGATGTGATGTAATGCCATTAGTATGTATGCACATGTATGCAACATCAATACGAAATCTTTAAGTATTTTAAAATACTTTAAGCTCTGCATTCTTAACTTTAGAAAAAGAATATCTGTGCAATAGCTAAGTACAATCATGAAATCATCTGAAAACCGTGTCAAGCATCGACACCAAATATGGAAATATATATGTCTCAATGTCTCACTGTATCAATGTCTCAATACATCGGGCTCCGTCAGTCCGGATCGGCCCATATCATCAAATCTCACGACAACGGTCGGTATCCTCCAGATATCCGTCACGCCAGACATCACCGGTAGGTAGTCTTCCCCTGTCAGGCTCATCGTCTACAACTCGATCTTCTTGCCCCAGGGTACCATACCGGGCCCACCATGTACCCGAGACGGTTCATCCACTCCTTGAATCGGGTCTTGAAATCCAACAGAAAACATGAAAACTCATGGTGGACGACACATACATCATGAGAAAACCGCAACTTTGTTTTAAAAATGATAATAATAAGCTTTTGTTAAATTCTTGCGATTTTCCCCAAAATCCAGAAATCGCAGCAATACTGAAATCCTCAAGAAAATCATAATACCCAACATGTTGTATATGATAAATGCTTATGATGTCATAGGTATGCAATGTGATTTATAGCTAGAAACTTATATAGCATGATGATGAAGTGAGGTGTGTGTGTGTGTATATATATATATGCTATGCAATTCGATGCATCATATACGATGCAAGGGTTGATACTGAACTAATCGGGTTCTACAGTTCTTGTGACATGGCAATTACCAAAGGCGTGTGTGTCACATGAATAGTGCGCATGCAACAGGAGCCGATGGTAATGGTGTACGTGTCCTATGAGGTGATATCACACATGTGTATATGGATATCCACGCAATTCTAGCAGACGAATAGCTATAAAGGTATGCATATGAATGAGAGGGTTAACTAACTAACAATGCATATAGATGCAAGTAATAAAGTAATCCTAACTATGGGGCATCTCGCACCATCCAGACGATTCCCCCATAGATGAATACATCTACTCACCTGAATGCCTCGCTAATCTGATCCAACCACCGCTTTGCCTTTGCGCGCCGCGTCCGATATTTCCGCAACTGATCCTAGAATTGCATAACACACAACATAAGATTACGTATTCCTGAAACGACACAAGTCACAATATGAAAAGATCGACGCTCACAAGTTAGGCACAACGTGCACTCGGTGCGCGGGAAACACACGAAAATCGCTAAAACCTTAACTAAAATCGTCGTTTCGGGGCAACCGTCAAAACTAAAACCCGACTAAACCAAACTCTGCATTCGCACACCCTAATAGTCGTATGAGATGCTATAAATATTGTCCATATATCGCAATTAGATCACCTCCAAATTTTTATAAAAACCTAGTAAGCATTAGCATACCGATTTCGATGCAAACATCGTGAATTAACGATTTAGCGATCGCAACATCGCACACACAACCAATCTAACCCACTAGATGGCCACAATAATAACTTTAACCCATCAACCATGATACAAAACCTAATTACAACATCAACCCCTTTCTTGAATTTTCAAAAACCAACCATTACAATGAAATTAACACTTTAAAATACTAATTTAGCTTATTTAAACTACAAATTTAACAACTAGATTAAAACTTATACCTCCCAAGTGTTGATTCCCTTGTACTAAACCTCCAAAGTGGCCTCTTTTCTCCTTGTTTTAATCCAATTTGGGCTTGAGAAGGGATGGCTTAAGGTTTTGGGTTGAATTAGAGAAGAATTTAGTGAATTTCGGTGGATTTTTGATGATTTTTGAAGGAATTTTCAAGCAAGAAATGGGGGGGGGGGGATGGAGGATTTCCTGCAGGTGAGCTCGGCCTGAGGTGGGGAGGGGTGAGTGTGAGGGAATTGTGTAGAAAATTCTACACAAAAAGCAACCTTTAAACTCATTTAATGCATATCACATCAAATTTTACATTAAAAAACCCCATTTTCATTCATTTTCAAACCATTTTAAACCATAAAACAACTAAACTTGAAATGTTTTGATAAAATTTTTGTTACACTATATTTTAGTTCATAATGGTTCCTAATTATGTAATTTTCCCAATTAAATTTGTATTTATCACTAATTTAATGTATTTTTAAAAGCTTAAAATAATATTAAAAATAATTAATTAAGGGAAAAAAATTTATTAACTAGAAAATTTTAAGTGACAGTTAGTGACCAAATTTTAGCAATATCTTATCTAAATTTTATATTATTAGGCCTATACTGAAAATTACTTATTTCGACTTTTTACGGAAAAGACCGATTATTTTGCCGATTATCGAAAAAACTGCCTAAACGATTTTCGAAGCGTTACATTCTTAAACAACAGAGATGAAACCATCTCGTAAAAAGAAGAACCATCTTCTAAAAATATCATAGATCTACAAAAGGCCAAGGTCTCTGATAAAAATAAAAGATCAAAAGATCAAATCATAAAAAAAACTAAAAGAAGTATTTTACTTCATTCACAGATCCTTGATCTACAAAGGCAGAGCCTTTTATAAACAAGAACTTTTGTTCTTGAAACTTGAGTCAAAGCCTCCTTCAAAGAAGAACATAAATTTGTTCTTAAAATTGATCAGATGCGCTTTGCACTATTAGAAAGTGCCTTGCACTCTTGAATTGCGCTTTTGCGCTTCTTGGACCGGCGCTTAACGCCAAAATATGCCACGTGTCAACCAAAGACACAATCTGCGCTTTGCGCTTCCAAAATAGCGCACTGCACTCATGGACTGGCGCTCAGCGTCAAGCGCGCCACGTGTCACTCACTGGCGCACCAACAAACTAGCTCAATGCGCTCATAAATTAAAAGCGCAATGCGCTAATAAACTAGAGCTTAGCACTAAGCGCGACATGTGTCCTCTTCGTGTGTGCTACCCGACAGAAGCGTAATACGCTTTTTGACTGGCGCAAAGCGCCTAGCGCGCTACGTGGCGCACTGTCAGAAAACACTTTGTTCTGATGAATGCTATGCGTTCAATAAAAGACAAAAAATGTCAGAGCCCAATGCCTAGCATTATTAAAAGGGCTGAGACCAAATAAAGGCTTAATAACCAGAGCAACTAAAATGTTAAACATTTTAATTGGACTTAGCCCAATTCTGGCCATAAGTCCTCAACTTATATTGAACAGAGCCCATCTGCACTTTCAACCAATTCACATCGGTTCGAGAGTACATCTCTTTACTCATCTGATATCTGTCGTTGTAATCCTTCAACGTCGTCAGAGAGGTGATGCGTCCCGATAACCACACATTACTACGGACTGTATGGTCCTTAAATCCATGGACTATGATGTCCTTAACCTCGACCGTGATGTCTTTAAACTAACATTGGACTGTGGGGTCCTTAAACCCATGGACTATGATGTCCTTAACCTCGACCGTGATGTCTTTAAACTAACATTGGACTGTGGGGTCCTTAAACCCATGGACTATAATGTCCTTAACCTTGACCGTGAGGTCTTTAAACTAACATTGGACTGTGGGGTCCCTAAACCCATGGACTATGATGTCCTTAATCTCGATCGTGATATCTTTAAACTAACATTGGACTGTGGGGTCCTTAAACCCATGGACTATGATGTCCTTAACCTTGACTGTGAGGTCTTTAAACTCACGGACTATGATGTCCTTAACCTCGACCGCGATGTCGTTAAACTAACATTTGACTGTGAGGACTTTAAACTCACGGACTATGATGTCCTTAACCTTGACCGTGATGTCTTTAAACTAACAATGGACCGGGATGTCCTTAAACTAACAATGGACCGTAATGTCCTTAAACTAATCGACCGCAATGTCACTAAACAAAACAATAGAGCTCAATTGCTATCTTGTTGGATCTAAATGATCCCGTTAAGTTGATCTTAGTCTAAAATGAGACTAACGTATCCTTAACAAACGTTTAAGTTGATCTTAGTCTCAAAAGAGGCTAATGTATCCTTAAACCGAACCCCCCAAACCCAAATCTAAGAAAGATACGGATTTGGACTAGTCCACGCCCTACGGGCGACAACATAAATTAGTCTCCGTATACAATCCACGGGCAACCAAATACAAAACAAACACCTACGACACGAAATGGCCATATGGAGAAGGAGAAAGTTGTTACCGCGATGCGGTAGCGTAATTAACTGCAGGGGCTTGCGCCTGCAGGGAAGAGCATCCCCACAATCAAAAAACCCTCAAATGAGGGGGAATCTGACGAAGTCTGCTACATCGGACGCATCCGTTTAAACCTTCGATATATGGTGCCATAAATCAACTTGGCATTTTCGGGGAGGTGGACGGATAGCACCAATTAGCATCTGCCCCGAATTCCAGGCAAGATGGACCTACGCGGTCGCATCTCCATTGTTCGGAGGGGAACAGATTCTGGAACGCCCGGTGGGACCTTATCCTCTTTCCACTCCACACTTCGTGTGTCGTGTTCGCGAACGAATCGTGGTTTGCTAATGGTTTCCCTTGGGTTCGAAGGTAATAAGATTTGGCGTTTTTCTTGGTGCAGAAAGCGAAGGATCGATGGCGTCCACTTGTGCAAAATGTTCTAACTGCAATTGCAACCAACGCTCCGTCTCATCGGGAGGCATAGCTTACGGGCCCTAAGCGGCTTCCCTGTTCACGATGCTGGTGGAACAGGTCACGCAAGCCACCACAGGATTGTTTTTCGGGACCATGCTCCCGCCAACGAGCTTCACCGGTCCTGTGCCAACACCGGAAGCTTCCAAGAAGTCGGTCTTTGATCGGCTTACAATTACCGCGGCCCCTCTCAACGGGTCGCCCAGCTCCAGCGCCTCGGTCTTTGCCAGATTGGGCCAAAGTTCCTATGGGCCCATGATCAAGCCTGCAATTCAAGAAAAGGCTATTCCGAAGAAAGTAGCCATCCCTGCTCCCGAAGCCGTCAAGGCGGCCTCTCCTGCCAAAAGGTCGGTCTTTACAAGACTGACTATTCCGACTCCTACTTCAGCTCCCGTTCCTGCTCGAATGTCTATTTTTTACATATTGGATGCCGCTACTCAACAAACGTCAGTCTTCAAGAGGCTGGTACCGGCGGCAACTCACCTGAACAGGGGACAAGACAAAGTCACCCCTATCACCGAACCAGCACCATCGGCTCGACACGCTCAACGTCGCCACTGGCGCCGAGTAAAGAAGGCTGGGGGCAACTCCCTCTCTGGGCTAACTCCACCAGCTCCAACGGTGGAAGTTAATGCTGCTGTTCCAACCGGGAACAGTTTTGAGCTGCTGAACAAGGTGCGCAGGAACTCGCCTACCACCATACTGAAGAGATCTCCGCCACCGGTGGAGACTGTCACAGAAACAGCCGGAGCAGTCCCCTCAACGGCTGTCTTCCAAAGTTTACAAAATCTGGCGATAAGTCCGAGAGTCGGTGGTTGATCAAGACTATCCCCGCCGGCAGAAGAAGTTGAAGGTCTGACAGGAAGAAAACCGTCCTGTTAAGCAACAGAAGGCGACGGCTACTTGGGTGCCCACTACAACGGCCCCCTCAACTTTGACCGCCCATAAAAGGAGAAGGACGGAGAAAATCCCTATGTCTGCGACAAATGTCAAGAGCACTGATCCTAATCGCCCAAAGTCTGGGGAATGGTGGTGCATACCATATATATGGCATCGAAAAAGTGGATAGACGTATCTCCACAAGTCATCGACCGCTTACGCGATCCGTGACAAAAGCCCAAGAGCAGCAGCAGAAGCTTCAGGAGATGATGACTGCGATGGCCGCACTCACCGGGCCAAAAGAAAGCCCGGAAACATCATCAGAGCAGCGCCGTGAGCAGAAAACTGACGCTGAATTCCTTCGGAGAATGCTTGAGAAGAAGGACAAAGAGGCCGCGGAATAAGCGGCCAATATAAAGCAAATGACCCTTCTATTCCAAGATATGGTAGGCATGATGATCCAGCCGGACCCTCCAGCTGAAAATCCTCCAGTAATAATTGAA
This sequence comes from Agapanthus africanus, assembly GCA_030015575.1. Taxonomy (NCBI): domain Eukaryota; kingdom Viridiplantae; phylum Streptophyta; class Magnoliopsida; order Asparagales; family Amaryllidaceae; genus Agapanthus; species Agapanthus africanus. The sequence goes on from JASDDO010000019.1 coordinate 31,358,877, forward strand.
GATGATAGAGGAGAAACATCGAATCCACCTCTAGCTCTTTCAGCAGCCAAGGAGGAAACTATTTCCAAGACCGCCCTGGATGACTATATTGCTTAGCAGATACGAGTTCACCAGGCGAATGAAGCGTCCGGGCAAATTGTTGAAACTGGGAGACCGTATCCAGGCTGGTATGATCAGATAAAGTACCCGCCAGGCTACACAATCCCCAAATTCCATGTGTACAAGGGGACAGGCAATCCCCATCAACATGTCGCTCAGTTCAGGGCTCTCTGTGGCAATACCGGTGGCGATGATAAGCTTTTGCTCCGCCAATTCGTCGGCAACTTGTCGGAGACAGCATTTGAGTGGTACTCCGAACTTCCAAACGACTCCGTCAAAACTTTCGCAGAAATAGAGTTGTTGTTCACCCAGCGATTCGCAAGTGCTAGTGAACGCACCCCAATAACGGCATTGATCAATGCCAGGGTGAAGCCAGGCGAGACGTGGGTTTAGTACGCAAAACGATGGCGGAATCTGTGGTCGAAGTGAGAATAGCGCATCGAAGAAGCACCAGCAGTGGGCATGTTCGTAGGCACCCTAGACCCTCATGCAACTATTTCACAGTTCATGATGTTCTTCAAACCGACCACATTCCAGGCTTTAATCGATAAGCTATCCCAGATGGATCAAATGGGTCATAGACCGTCTCCTCCGAAGCCGGAGCCACGGAACGAAAAAGGTAAAGGGAAGGCGACCTTCGTTGCGAATACCCAACAGCAGCCCAGTGCCCCGAAACTGACGAGTCAACTGGAAGAGAGACGGCGCTATTATAATGAGAAAATGAAGCATCCTTACTCATTCCCACGGGACAAAACGAAGAGACTATTCGAGCTGGCGATGCGCAACAGGATTATCAATCTGCCGAATCCAAAGCGACCATTGCAACCCGACGAAGCGAATAATCCCAATTATTGCCCTTACCACCAAACGGTAAGCTATCCAATCGAAGATTGCTTCGTCTTTAAGGGATGGATCGAGGATCAGTACCTACAAGGCAAGTTTGCGATGTCTGAGAAGTGGAAAGTAAGCCCACCACAACCGCACACTCCTAAGAGGACGGACACACCAGGAGCAACATGCTCTTTTATTGAAGAAGCTCCATAGGAGGTGGCTCTTTCAGTCAAAACCAAAAGAATACTGAATGATCTCCAGACATGCCCGGCGATCAGGTGGAAGAATCCGCTGGAACCCCAGATCATCGAAGGAATGCTGAAGTCGTGCCCAACTCCAAAGATTGGTGGTGATAGCCAAAGTGTTCACACCCAGCCGTCGAAATCTTCGAAAAAGAAGAAGAAATCCAAAAAGCCCGTGAAGCCTGGCGAAAAGCGCACGGACCTGCAAAAACAGATTGACGCGCTGGAAGAGTATAACCAGAAGGTGCAGACTCCGATCACGCTCCAAGAGTTCCTCGACCACGTCCTTGAAGACGGAGATGATGGAGAAGACTCGTCGGATGAATCTGAGGATTACGTAGCAAGTTGCCATATGATCTCTCATTCGTCAACAGACAATGAAGAAGCTCCTTGCACTGAGAAACCGGGGGCAGGTCCCGAGCCGGAACTTCTATGGCCATCAGACGAAATGATCGACGCCTTCCTAAACGAAGCTCTTCTGAATAGTAAAGCTGATCGGGAGCGTGAGATGGCCATATTTGAAAAGGCCAAACGCCGGCGACTGTACGAAAGAGTCGAGACACTCCCGCCAAATCAAGGGACATCCGTCATGAATAAAAACAAGTTCACGACGAGGAAGAGGTTCGCCAAAGCCATATCAATGGGAATGAAGCTGCCACCCTCCGAAGGAAACGCCCTCGGTGAAGCAGAAATACATCCTAGCTACTGCTCATATCATCGAAAGATTTCGCACCTCACCGAGGAGTGCGACACTTTTAAAAGATGGTGGCAAGGATATGTTGCTCACCGGCAAAATTTCAAGCAGATGAAACGCAAAACTCGTCGGGAGCAAAAGAATACGACCGAGGAGCTTAGAAGAATCACCGGCAATTGTCATATGGTTAACTCTGGCGGATCGCAGGTTCTTACCTTCGGGAGCGACTCTGATGAAGAGATGGCTCTTGGCCCTCTATTCAAAGAATCTACCTCGGGAAAAGAGGAAGAACCGAAGACCTGTGAAAATATCCAGCTACGCAATCGTACGCTACCCAAAAAGAATGTCGGACCCACGAATAGAAAAGATAAGGGAAAAGAAAAGGTCTTTGAGGATATCGCCCTAGATGACCAAGTCATGAAAGAGCTAACCGCCAAGGACCCGCCGAAAAAGAGCAAGGTGGACTACAATGTTCTGGCACACTTGAGGAAGCTACCCTCACAACTCAGCATTCTCGACGCCCTTTTACTATCAAAAGAAGCAAGAGATTCATTGATCAAGGCGCTACAAGAGCCAGAGCAATTCCAAGCTTTCCTCACCGAAGAAAAGATGAAAGACGAGCTGGAAGAAGTACACACAGCCGATATCACTTTCGGCGATGAAGACCTTCTCCTTGGGACATGCGAGCAAAACCGTCCCCTATATGTCTCTAGATACTGTCATGATATCAAGATAGGAAAAATCCTAGTTGACAATGGGTCTTCTGTCAATCTCCTCAACGTGCGAGTGTTGAAGGAAATCGGCATGAGTGTTCAACACCTCGCTCATGATAAAATTACCATCTCCGGTTTCGACTCCAAATCATCACGGACTCTCGGGTCTGTGATACTGACATTGCGCTTCGGGCTACTTATCACGGATATTAAATTTCACGTCATTACGCTTTGCTCGGTCGGCCTTGGTTACACGAGTACAACATCATCCCTTCTATAAAACATCAGTGTATGAAATACTTCAAGGATGGTCTCGAGTACACTGTGACGGGGGAGTTGAACCCATTCTCCATGAACGAAGTCTGAAAATACGAAGATGCGAAATACTTCTTGCCAGATTTCGAGGATACGGAGAGATGTCACAAACCGAAGGACAATGCTATCACCACTATTCCAGTCTTCGGGAGTGATACCGAGGAGGAAGAAGAGATAGTTTATTCAGGGCCGCCTCAACGCAACAACCCGGGACCGTCCGCCCCCATGCTGATATTCGGCAGGGACTCGGAAGACGAGGTTAACGCTATATTTTCCGCTCGGCCGTCAATACAAGCCTTCGCTAGCGATAATTTGCAAGTTACCTTGGTTCCACAAGAGCATTACAAAGATCTCGATACACTTGAAACTTGTAGTGTGCAAGAACTGCAGACATTCTACGTCCCTCCCGGGCGAAGAGATGAAAAGGCGATCATCTTTTATCGATCCACGGAAACTAAAGTAGAGAAAGAAGTTTGGCATGGCATGGATTCTACGCTCGACAGGCTCCAACCCATCCGTCTGCCTAGATATTACACGGAAGGTTTGAGAAGGCTATTGAGGCGTCAAGGGGTACCTTTCAAACAGACTGCTCGAAAAGCTAAGTTCTATGACAGGATCTGGAACGTCCCTGGAACTCAGCGGAAATTGCCCAATGGGAAAATGGAAATGACCGGGCTTGGGTATGCTCAATCCAAGAAACGGGAGCTACTCTGCGACTGCTACGTCGTACATAACTTTGATGAAGAAGGGGATGCTCTATGGGAAGGTGCTAACCCTGAACCAGAAAGAGCTCCCGCCGTGAAAATGCCTAGTCCGTTGTTCGAAGAACAAATGGACAAGCTTATAAAGGAAGCGGGCCAAAAAGTTCAAGAAGACCATAATCGCGAAATGGCCATCTACGAGAAGGCCAGGACGCAACGCCTCCTTCAACAGGCTGTGAAAAATGAAAATGCTCCTCCTTGTCAACCAGTTGTACAAAAGGCCCGACGCAGAGGCAAAAACAAACCAAAGAACGGGAAAAGCGTTCGACAGCGACAAAGCGGGATCAAGAAGCCACGCGATCAAGAACCGAGCAACCGGGACTCATCTCTTATAAAGAAGATGGGTCAAGCGTACTCTTTTACCCAAGACAAGACAGAGAAGATACTTGATCTTGCTATAAAACATCGAATAATTATCCTCCCGGAGTCCAAGCACCCCGAGCAGGCAGGCGAAGTCTCTCATCCGGACTATTGCTCCTATCATAGGGCAATAGGACATCATATTGAAGACTGCTCCACCTTCAAGAACTGGGTCGAAGATCAATATCAGCAAGGTAGGTTCGCTCTATCCAGCAGCTGGAGGGTAACCCCGCCACAAAAACATGAACCCAAATCTACGAGGTAGAACCAGATCCACATCGGGCTTGGAAACGAGCTTGTACCTGTCACATGATAATGCTATCAGAAGAAGGAGTACCCGAGAATATGGATGACCTCCCCTGGTGCTTCGAAAACAACGATGACGAGGTGATCTCAGAGTTTCCACCGGCGCTGAAAGAGCTGTAAGATTGAATACACACTACTGCAGATGATCTCAAGAAAATTGATTTGGGGACGGCAAGTGACCCGCGACCGACATTCGTCGGTGAGCCGCTGTCTGAAGAAAGGGTGGCTACACTAAAAGACGTGCTTATGCAGCATAAAGATTGCTTCACATGGAACTACTCTGAGATGCCGGGGCTAGATCCAGAAATAGCTGTGCACAGATTGGTGATATCTCCGGATGTCAAGCCGATCAAACAAGCACCGAGAAGAATGCGGCTCGAGCTTGAGATGAGCATCAACGCCGAGGTCAAGAAGCTAATCGACTCTGGCTTCATCCAAGAGGTTCAGTATCCTGACTGGATCGCCAACATCGTCCTGGTGATGAAGAAAAATGGGACAGTGCGCATATGCGTGGACTTTCGGGATCTCAATAAAGCCTGCCCGAAAGACGACTTCCTAGTACCGGTCACCGAGCTGATGATAGACAATACGTCCACTCACGAAGTTTTCTCCTTCATTGACGGCTCGTCGGGATACAATCAGATAAAGATGCATCCCTAGGACCAGAAGCATACCGCTTTCCGGACCCCTTTGGGCATATTTTGCTACAAGGTGATACCTTTCGGTTTAAAGAACGCCGGTGCCACCTATCAGAGGGCCATGACGAAGATCTTCGATGACCTCATACATGAAATCGTCGAATGCTATATCGACGACCTCGTAGTGAAAAGCAAATCATACGAGGAACATCTAGAGCATCTGAAGATCGTATTTCAACGCCTTCGGCAATACAACTTAAAGATGAACCCTCTCAAATGCGCGTTCGGAGTTTCCTCGGGCAAATTCCTAGGATTCGTCGTCCGACACCGAGGTATCGAGATAGATCCGTCAAAGATCAAGGCAATTATGGAGATGCCTCCGCCAAGGACTCTCAAACAATTGCGATCTCTCCAAAGGAAGCTCGCGTACATCCGACGATTTATAGCCAATCTCTCGGGCAAGTGCCGCCCTTACAGTCACCTGATGAAGAAGGGCACTCCTTTCGTCTGGGATCGCAAATGCCAAAATGCACTGGACGAAATCAAGCAATACCTGCAGAACCCGCCAATGCTGGCCGCTCCGGTCAAGAGAAAGCCTCTCATTCTTTATACAACAGCCCTTGAAGGTTCCTTAGGCGCATTATGGGCACAAGAGAACGACCAAGGGAAGGAGAGAGCCCTCTACTATTTGAGTCGAGTTCTACTAGGGGCAGAAAGCAATTATTCTCCCATCGAAAAACACTGCCTGGCATTGATCTTCGCGATAACGAAGCTCAGGCACTATGCGTTGGCACATGAAGTCCGTCTCATATCGAAGGTGGATCCTCTCAAATATTTGATGTCAAATGCCATATTGACAGGACGGCTCGCTAAATGGGCATTGCTCTTGATGGAGTTGTCGATAACTTATCAGCCTCTTAAGGCAGTGAAAGACCAGGCCATCGCCGACTTCCTCGCTGAGCATCCGATACCTACCGATTCTCCTTTGAATTGCGAACTACCGGATGAACATGCGTTTGACACGATCGACGGAAGAGATACCCGGTGGGAACTTTACTTTGATGGAGCATCCTCCATGAAGAGGCGCAAACAAAACACCCCTATAATCAAATCAGGGGTAGGCCTCATCTTCGTAACTCCACAAGGAGGGATAATGCGCTTTGCTTTCTCCTTAACAGAGCCGAGGACAAACAATGAAGCCGAGTATGAAGCTTTGATAGCAGGTCTCGAGATCGCCATCGACATGGGGATTGAAAACCACTTCATATACGGAGACTCCCAGCTGGTCGTTAGTCAAGTAAACGGCGACTATCAAACGTGCAAGCCAGAGTTGGTAAGGTATGGCAAGAAAGTACAGCAACTGCTGACTCAAATTCCTTCCTACACCTTGGAAAGCATACCGCGTGCGGAAAATAGTAAGGCGGATGCATTGTCCAAGCTCGCTAAGGAACTGGCTGACTAGAACCTCCATGACGTGAGGATCGTTGTACAAAGCCGACGGGTCCTCGCACCGGCAGAAATATTCCCAGAGTCGTCCGAGGAAAAGGGAACGACGTGGCAAGTGGCTCTGCAAATAAAAGACCAGGAAAAGGCTGAGGATTGGAGAGAAGTCTTTATAGACTACTTCAAATCCCGTCGAACGCCCGAAGATGCGTCCTCAAGACATCAGCTTATGAAACAAGCTCTGTCTTTTGCCTTCGTCAATGATACTTTGTACAAGAGGTCATTTGATTCTCTGTGGTTAAGATGCCTGGGACCTGAAGAAGCGAAAAGAGTCGTCCAAGAAACTCACGATGGACTCTGCGGTTCTCACCAAGCCGGGCCGAAGATGAAACTGAAAATCAAAAGGATGGGTTATTATTGGCCCACGATGATCCAGGACTGCCTCGAGTATGCGAAGCAATGCCACTCGTGCCAGATTCATGGGGACTTCATCCATCAGCATCCAAATCCACTACATCCAATGGTGGCTAGCTGGCCGTTCGAAATGTGGGGAACTAACATAATTGGCCCCATCGAACCAGCGTCGTCCAGAGGACATCGATTCATTTTAGCGACAACTGATTACTTCTCCAAGTGGGCAGAAGCAGTACCGCTGAGGGAAGTAAAGACGGAGAATATCCTCCACTTCTTCAAGACACACGTCATCTATCGGTTTGGAACTCCACGACGGATCATCTCCGATAACGGGCCAGCCTATAGAAGCCACAAGATCAGTCGCTTCGCACAACAAAATAACATAGACTGGAGATATTCATCAGTCTATAATCCCCGAGCTAACGGTCTAGATGAGGCTTTCAACAAGACCTTGACGAAGATCGTGAAAAAGACGGTGTCCCGAAATAAGAAGGACTGGCACGAAAGACTGCATGAAGCTCTCTGGGCGTATCGAACTATGTTCAAAACAGCCACGAACACAACGCCGTACGCATTGGTATTCGGTACGGAGGCGGTACTCCCCCTCGAGATAGAGCTACCCTCTCTACGAGTGGCAATTCGTTACGAGCTAACGGACGAAGAGAATGCTCACCTTCGGCTTGAGGAGTTCGATGCCCTTGATGAAACCCGGCTCATAGCGTAACAAAGTCTGGAAGCTTATAAAACAAAGATGACGCGCTCATACGAAAGATTGACTAGGCCGAGAACATTCCGCCAAGGCGAACTCGTGCTAGTGGTCAAAAGACATATGATCCCCAACCATGCCAAACGAGCCAAACTATGAAGGCCCGTATATCATAGACAAGGTCTACCAGCGTGGAGCCTATCTACTTATGGACATGCATGACAAAAGACCTTTCAGACCAATAAACGGTCACTTCCTAAAGAAATACTACGCTTGACGAGCCACGGCCTAGGTCAATGATAGATGACAACGCCTATGTCCGCTCGCTATCTTCCTAAGCCCAAACTCTATAAGTAGTAACCGGCTTCCTTAACAGCGGACCGAAATGTCCTTAAACTAACAGCGGACCGAAACGTCCTTAAACTAACAGCGGACCGAAACGTCCTTAAACTAACAATGGACCGAAACGTTCTTAAACTAACAGCGGACTGAAACGTCCTTAAACTAACAGCGGAACGAAACGTCCTTAAACTAACAGTGGACCGAAACGTCCTTAAACTAACAGCGGAACGAAACGTCCTTAAATTAAGAATGGACCGAAACGTCCCTAAACTAAAGACGGACCGAAACGTCCTTAAACTAACAACGGACCACTATGTCTTAAAACTAGCCATTGACCGAGATGTCGATAAACTACGGTGGACTGCAGCATCCCAAAGCTGATACAAAAAAAAGAATAAAAAAAAGAGAAAAAAGAAAACGGTATGTCCATAAGCAAAAAGGGCACAGACGAAAACCCGAAAAGGCTCCGTGAATAAAAACAGTAGGGCTACCGGTGAGGTTTGTGAAAACCCGAAAGGGCGCAACCTCGTTAGAATAAAAAGAAAAAAGAAAACGGTATATCCGTAAGCAAAATGGGCACGGATGAAAACCCGAAAGGGCTCCGTGAGTAAAAACAGCAGGGCTACCGGCGGGTTTTTTGAAAACCCGAAAGGGCGCAATCTCGTTAAAAGACGCTTGCAAGGTCCTCTCGACTTTTTAAGAAGAAACCACCTGTGTGAGATCCTTACGACTCACAAGGGAGCAACACACTTAGGGATCCCCACGATCCCTAGAGTGAAATTACACTTGCGAGATCCTCACGACTCGTAAGGAGAACCCTTTTATGGGACCCTCACGGCTCTTAAGATTCAAAAGTCTTAAGCTATAGAGATCTGAACCTGTTCTTAAGCAGCGCTCACAACCTCCGATACTGCCCTACAATCGGCTCAATGCTGACCCTTGTATACAATCCACGGGCGCGAATAAACATTTCCCTAACGAAGTCCCATCCGTGACTAGGGATATATCTATACGGTGAACAACCCTTGTAAGTCCTCTCGACTTATAAGGAGAAAACACTCTTGTAAGATCCTTACGACTTACAAGAGATCATACACTTAGGAGTCCTCACGACTCCTAAGGAGAAAATGCACCTACGAGATCCTCACAACTCGCAGGGAGAAATACCTTTATGAGATCCTTACGGCTCGTAAACTCAAAAGCCTTAGTCGACAAGATCTTAACCCTGTTTGCTAAGCCACCTTTGTTCGACATCGACAGAGGCAAATGATGATTCGTTCCTGGCAATATCCCAGTTGTAGCGGTGTTGATGCCGAAATCGGTGTCTAAATCCAAACTTGCAGCAAAAAGCCAGCAAACCACACATGCATATGAAATAGCTGAAATAATTGGGCAACTTGCAAATCAGAAAGTAAAAACACATGCATATGAAATAGCCGAAATGATTGGACAACTTGCAAATCAGCAAGTAAAAATGTATGCATACAAAATAGCTGAAATGATTGGGCAACTCGCAATAAAAAGCAGCGAGTGAAAATAAAAAAAATAGCCGAAATGATTGGACACCGCGAAAAATAGCCGAAATGATTGGGCAATCGCGACTTTCGCGATATAAAAGCTGAAATGATAGAGTATCGCGGAAAGAAATAAAAAAATATATATATATAAAATGAAACCTTTTGCCCTACAGGTAATATCACATCAATCCCTGTATACAATCCGGGGGCACAAACAAAGAAGGAATCACACCTTCCTACCCAGGCTCCATCAGAAGAAGAAACCAAATCTCAACGGTTCACAGATAGCCTGGAGATCATCTCAACATTCGTCTAATTACAACAGACACAAAATCAAGCAAAGCGGAACAACGGCAACTCCCAGTTCCATGACGCGGCGGTGTACAGATGACCGAGAGTCAAATCCCGACTCCGTGAAATGCGGATAAAGTCAACCCTTCCTGGTCACGTAGAACGTAGATAATGTCAATCCTGACCCCGTGGGAAACATTCAGAGCGGATCCTAGTCCTCGCAGAGCACAGCAGTGAACCCGTGTGAAGCATCCAGAGCGGAGCCTGGTCCTCGTCGAACACGGCAGTGAACCCGTGGGAAGCATCCAGAGCAAAATTCCTGGTTACATGGAACGCGGCTTTTATCAATCCTGACCCCATGGGAAACGTCCAGAGCAGATCCTGGTCCTCACAGAGCATGGCAGTGAACCCGTATGAAGTATCCAGAGCGGAGCCTGGTCCTCGCCGAACACGGCAGTGAACCCGTGGGAAGCATCCAGAGCAAAATTCCTGGTTACGTGGAACGCGGCTTATGTCAATCCTGACCCTGTGGGAAACGTCCAGAGCGGATCCTGGTCCTCACAGAGCACGACAATGAACCCGTGTGAAGCATCCAGAGCGGAGCCTGGTCCTTGCCGAACACGGCAGTGAACCCGTGGGAAGCATCCAGAGCAAAATTTCTGGTTACGTGGAACGCGGCTTATGTCAATCCTGACCCCGTGGGAAACTCCCAGAGCGGATCCTGGTCCTTGCAGAGCATGGCAATGACCCCGTGTGAAGCATCCAGAGTGGAGCCTGGTCCTCGCCGAACACGGTAGTGAACCCGTGGGAAGCTTCCAGAGCAAAATTCCCGGCTACGTGGAACGCGGCTTATATCAATCCTGACCCCGTGGGAAACGTCCAGAGCGGATCCTGGTCCTCGCAGAGCACAACAATGACCCCGTGTGAAGCATCCAGAGTGGAGCCTGGTCCTCGCCGAACACGGCAGTGAACCCGTGGGAAGCATCCAGAGCAAAATTCCTGGCTACGTGGAACGCGGCTTATGTCAATCCTGACCCCGTGGGAAACGTTCAGAGTGGATCCTGGTCCTCGCAGAGCACGGCAGTGAACCCATGTGAAGCATCCAGAGCAGATCCTGGTCTTCACAGAGCACGGCAATGAACCCGTGTGAAGCATCTAGAGCGGAGCCTGGTCCTCGCCGAACATGGCAGTGAACCCGTGGGAAGCATCCAGAGCAAAATTCCTGGTTACGTGGAATGCGGCTTATGTCGATCCTGACCTCGTGGGAAACGTTCAGAGCGGATCCTGGTCCTCGCAGAGCACGGCAGTGAACCCGTGTGAAGCATCCAGAGCGGATCCTGGTCCTCATAGAGCATGGAAATGAACCCATATGAAGCATCCAGAGCGGAGCCTGGTGCTCGCCGAACACGGCAGTGAACCCATGGGAAGCATCCAGAGCGAAATTCATGGTTTCGTGGAACGCGGCTTATGTCAATCCTGACCCTGTGGGAAACGTCCAGAGCGGATCCTGGTCCTCACAGAGCACGACAATGAACCCGTGTGAAGCATCCAGAGCGGAGCCTGGTCCTTGCCGAACACGGCAGTGAACCCGTGGGAAGCATCCAGAGCAAAATTCCTGGCTACGTGGAACACGGCTTATATCAATCCTGACCCCATGGGAAACGTCCAGAGTGGATCGTGGTCCTCGCAGAGCACGGCAATGAACCCGTGTCAAGCATCCAGAGCGGAGCCTGGTCCTCGCCGAACACGGCAGTGAACCCGTGGGAAGCATCCAGAGCAAAATTCCTGGTTACGTGGAACGCGGCTTATGTCAATCCTGACCCCGTGGGAAACGTCCAGAGCGGATCCTGGTTTTCGCAGAGCACGGCAATGACCCCGTGTGAAGCATCCAGAGCTGAGCCTGTACCTCGCCGAACACGGCAGTGAACCCGTGGGAAGCATCCAGAGCAAATTCTTGGTTACGTAGAACGCGGATAATGTCAACTCTGACCCCGTAGGGAATGTCCAGAGCGGAGCCTGGTCCTTGCAGAACACGGCAGTGAACCCGTGGGAAGCATCCAGAGCAACTCCTGATTCCGTGAAATACGGATGATGATAACCTCACCCATCACTTACGGGTCCTCACGACTCGTAAGGGAGAAAACTCTCTTATGAGATCCTTACGACTTGTAAGAGAAAACACACTTAGGAATCCTCACGATTCTTAAGGAGAAAATACACCTGCGAGATCCTCACGACTCATAGGGAGAAAAATCTTTATGAGACCCTCACGGCTCATAAAATTAAAAAGTCTCAGGTGACAGATCCTAACCCTGTTTCCTAAGCCATCACCACCCTATAAAGAGCCCAAGATGGATAGCAATATACTATTTACAGACTGCACTTGCTAAAATCACATGGCAACAACACAGCAAGGAGAAGAAAGCAACAGCATAACAAAAAAATGTGTATCTTTTATTCATGAATTCAATTGAGTACAAGGCAAATCGAATAAAAGAATAAAAAATGGATACATGTTGTTCTAAGATTACAAGTGTTAAATTTATACAAAAGCAGCTATCGGGAGGGAGGCGCCTTCAATAGACTAGCTAGCTGCTTGTCACGCCCCGCTTCCCGGTGTACGGCGAAGGAGACGCGACGTGGTCCGCTACGTATGTACTCAGAAGTACATACGCTAAGCGTATCTAAGCAATATAAAAGTAAATCACAAGAGACAAGAGATATAGAAAAAAACAGCAACTTTATTAATAACATTCTTTTATACAATGCATGAAAAGTAAATACAACTGAAATGAAAAGCGATGCCTAAACAGTGGCATAACAGGAAATGAAAATACTGAATAGAACAAGGTATAATATCTAGAGCTCGAGGTCTTCGTGAAACTGCTCCAAGTCTTCACCGGTGGGCTCGACTCTGCTAGGTCCAAAGCACCTGACGACATTCAAAGAAGAAAGAAATAGAATGTCGTCAGCGAACAGGTCGCTCGGTAAGTCCCAAAGATAAGAAAGAATTAGAAAGACAGAATAAGAGTATTTTCTAAAGTTTTATGTTGTAGAATATTATGGAATATTGTGTTAACGCTGTTGTTTGTAGTTTGGTACAGAAGAATGCCAGTGTATACGAGAAGGGTCTCTAGATGCTAGAGACCAAGACAAACGGAATGTACAAGGAACCGTTAAGTCACGGTAAAACAGCAACGGAATATAGGTTAGATGTCTTAATCTGACCACCTCGTGCCACCTTTAACACCTTCCGTACCAATCTACCCCTTAAACCCCGTAGTGTTTTGACAATATTGTTGTATTGTATTGTGTAAGTTGGATGACTGACCAAAACCATGATATCAGTAAACGGATTGTAACTGCATAATCAGGTAAATGGTATAACGGGATAATGGATGTATATCCATGTTTTGATTCAGTCAAGTTGTATAGATTGTTAACCGGATTCTGGGATTCATGTATTCATATTGAGTTGGAATATTAAAGAATGTAGATTGACTTGAATCATATTCAAGTCAGAAATAATCAGACTCAAACCCGAGTCAGACCAAAAAAAATGTAATTTGAAGTTCTATAATTGTTAGGGTCCTTATTGTAAATTATAAAACTTGAGGTGGTTTTATGTAAAAATACTTTTGTATAGTTTTCAAGATACACCCCAAGTATTTATTATTCGTCTTTATAGTTATAATGAGTGTAAATTTTATTTGTGTTATTCTAGTGAATATATCCTAATAAAAGTATTAATTTATAATATTGATTTATTTGAAATTCATGGTATTTTAATGTAACTTTTAATCTTGTAATTTTTAGGAAAAGGTGGAAACTTTATCTTATAATAAAATAGGTGTTTAACTGATAAATATACATATGTTAATACAAGAATAATTTTTAATAAATATTTTATTTTCCAAAAATCTCATTTTTCTTAAAAGTCGTATTTTAAACCTTTCGAGACCGAATGCTTCTTGCGGAGGTCTGAATCTCCCACTACTAAGCTCGAGGGTGCACGATAAACCGTACTATCCCTAACGAGTTTCCCAAAGATGGGTTGAAGTGGCGCTTTGCAAAGATTTAATAAATACTAATCATTTAGAAAACGGTTTTATAAAGATGAGGTATTTATTTGTAAAAGGTGTAAATTTCCGTATTTTAGTTTCTTGGGTTTTATAAGCCAACTAGCCTATTTCTAAAGGGTCTAAACGACAAGTCATTAGAAGTCTCAAATCGCCTCTTCACCGCCAATTGCGGCCAGGTAAGTGCCAGGTAAGTGCAAGGCTCTCCACTACAAGTAGTGGCCCTAATTAAATAACCACTTGCCTTAGACACACTTGCCTAGACACCACAAAGTCAGATTTAGATAAACGATCGATGTCCATGACATATCGTATTTTTCTTTTTAAAAGATATTGTTTTAAAATTGTGTACAATTTAGAACTTTTAGAAAAGGTTTATAAAGAAAATGGTATTTTAATGTAAGATCTTGTATTACCGTATTCTAAGTTTTGATGATATCAATTAGGGTTGTATTTGTGTGTGTGTGGAGGTAGGTCATTACCTCGTGATCCACATTAAGGTATAGCAATTGTTAAGGGTTAAATGTGATAACTAAACATGGTGGTATTTAAGTGCGAAAATACGGTATTTTGCAAAATTTATCATTTCATGCGAGAAACTTTATCCAAATTGATTTTTATGTGATTAGTAGTCAACATGAATATGTTTAAGCATTATGGAATTAGTGACAAGTGAGTTTTGATAGAAAAACCGAATCGGAAATCGGTTTGTTCCGATTTCCGTCGGGATTTAAAAAGTCGTATTATTATGAAGGAAAAGAAAGGTAGAAAAGGGGACTTACGGGTTTGGACAAGCTAGAGAGTGCTAGGAAGGTAGTAGGTTGTCGGTGCGTCGAAACGTCGTGAAGGGTCCTAGTACGATCGCCGGAATTCGTCGTCGATTTCGGCAGCGCTTCGCCTTTCGCTCGTTTTCTAACGTACCAAGTTCTCTTGAAATTTTTAGAGAGTCGACTTAGGAATGTAGGGTGAGAGGGTAGAGGGTATGGGGGTTTATATAGGGTTAGGCTTGGGTTAGGGTTTTTAATAAAAAATTATTTAAAAAATATAAAAAATTATTAAAAATTCATTAAACATAGGAGTAAAAGGGATTTATTGGCCAAATGATAACCGATCCAAGCATTTAGAATATGCAGGAGGGTGGACCAGGTCAAGACCCAACTTTTCTCTGTTGGTGACTCGGCCGTCCGGCCAAGTCCGGCCGGCGGCGCCGGACCGAGTCGGCCGAGTCGCCGGCCGGCGGCGCCGAGTCGGGCCGAGTCGGAGGTCCATTGGCCGGGGATTCTTCGGGGGTACAATTTGGTATATTTACTTTTTGTTGTCCAGTACATATTTTGGGAGTTATGGCCTTTTTACCATTGACTTCCAAAAAAAATTAAAACAAAATAAATACAAAAATAATGTAGGGCATGGGATTTGAAATCCGGTGGCTTGGTTCAGCAGTGCAAGGTATTACCAATGAGCTACAAGCTCCTTATAATTATGGAGTGAAATAAATACTTAAAGAGATATCAGTTGCAATAAATACTCCAAGTATACATTGAATTTAAATCAATTCTTTGTATATTAAAATTTGAGTTGTTACAGTCTACCCTCCTTACAAAAATTTCGTCCTCGAAATTTACAAGTTTTATTTGAGGACTAGTTTACAAAGAGGTGTGGATATCTAGTACGCATTTCATCCTCCCTTTCCCAAGTAGACTCTCCTGGAGTGTCTTTCCTCCACATCACTCGAACCAAGTTAACTTCCTTGTCCCGAAGTGTCTTCACTTTCCTGTTCAGGATCTCCACGGGCTGTTGCTCACAAGACAAATCGGGCTATATAGTGAGCTCGGAATGATCGAGAACTTGGCTGGGGTCACTCACATACTTTCTGAGTTGGGATATGTGAAACACATTATGCACTCTTTCCAATGATGGTGGAAGCGCTAAGTGGTATGCCACTTCACCGACTCGTTCGAGTATGTCGAACGGTCCAATGTATCTCGGACTCAACTTACCCCGTCTTCCAAATCGGATCACTCAGCGGTTCGGAGATATCTTCAGGAATACGTGATCTCCTGGCTGGAACTCCAAGTGTCGTCTCTTTGCATCAGCCCAGTGTTTCTGTCGATCTTGGACTATGTGCATCCTTTCCCTGATAGTACGAACCACATCAACAGTTGCTACTATCATCTCCGGTCCAAGAAGTTCCCTATCTCCGATGTCGTCCCAACTTAATGGCGATCGACAGTTCCTTCCATACAATGCTGTAAAAGGTGCCATTCCTATGCTTGCTTGGTAGCTATTGTTGTACGAAAACTCCACAAGATGTAGGTGATCTTCCCACGATCCTTTGAAGTCTAGCATACACGCTCTGAGCATATCCTCCAAGATCTGAATAGTTCGTTCCGACTGACCATCTGTTTGTTGATGATAAGCCGTGCTGAAGTTCAGACTTGTTCCCAAACTTGCTTGCAGACTCTGCCAAAATTGCGATCGGAACCTAGTGTCACGATCGGAGACAATGCAGACCGTTACTCCATGAAGTCTCACAATTTCCTCCATGTACTTCTTTGCTAGTGTCTCAGTTGATTGGCCAACTCGAAATGGGATGAAGTGAGCCGACTTTGTGAGTCGATCCACAATGACCCATACGGCATCGTTACCCTTTGTGCTACGAGGAAGAGCAGTCACAAAATCCATCGTGATGTGTTGCCACTTCCATTCTGGGATTGGTAACGGTTGAAGTAATCCAGCAGTCCTGTGATGTTCAGCCTTTACTTGCTGACACACCAAGCATTTTGCGACGCTTCTGGCTACTTCACGCTTCATTCCATGCCACCAATAATTCTGACGTAGATCTTTGTAGATTTTGGTACCTCTAGGATGTACTGAATAGGGAGAGCTGTGAGCTTCTTTCATTAACTCTTCCCGAACAGGACCTTTTGGTACACACAATCTGCTGCCGTATCTCAAAGATCCGTCTTCATGGATGATGAAGTCTGTTCTGAGTCCATTCTCCACTTGTTCTCTGATCTTTTGCAACTTAGCATCGCTGGCTTGAGCTGCTTTGATCTGATTGACAATGGTTGATTGAATTTGTAATTTCATCAAACTTGAAGCATTACCTGGCATGACTACTTCAATCTCCATCTGATGCAAGTCTCGTTGAAGCTTCCACTGAGCGGTAAGATTCATTGCTAATGGTTGGTGACTAAGAGCATCAGGTACTACATTCACCTTCCCTGGGTGATATTGCAAGTTGATGTCAAAGTCCGCCATGAGTTCTAACCATCTTCTCTGCCGCATATTCAACTCCTTCTGAGTAAACATGTACTTCAGGCTCTTATGATCTGTGTAGATGTTCACTCGTTCACCAAGTAGGTAATGACGCCAAATCTTGAGAGCAAAGATGACGGCTGCCAACTCCAGATCATGCGTCGGATAATTGCGCCAAATCTTTAGCTGTCTCGAAGCATAAACCACAACCTTACTGTGCTGATGTAGAACACAGCCTAATCCCTTACCGGATGCATCGCAATGCACTTCGAATCCTCCAGATTGATCCGGTATGACGAGAATAGGTGCTGATGTCAACCTTGACTTGAGTTCTACGAAACCTTGTTCACATGCTTCTGACCACACAAATTCTTCATCTTTACATGTGAGCTTGGTTAGGGGCGTTGCTATCTTCGAAAAGCCTTCAATAAACCTTCTGTAATATCCAGCTAAACCCAAGAAACTTCGAATATCCTTCACTGACTTTGGTGTAGGCCATTCGCTAACTGCCGAAACTTTCGCTGGATCCACAGAGATTCCCTCTCCTGATACGATATGTCCAAGAAAACCAACTTGATTTAGCCAAAACTCGCACTTGCTGTACTTGGCATAAAGCTGATGTTGTCGAAGAGTTTCCAGGACAATTCGTAGATGTTCTGCATGTTCTTTCTGACTCTTAGAATACACCAGGATGTCGTCGATGAAAATGAAAACAAACCTGTCTAAGTACTCCCGGAAAACTTGATTCATAAGGTTCATGAATATTGCGGGTGCGTTGGTCACTCCGAATGGCATCACTAGAAATTCGTAATGTCCATAGCAAGTTCTGAAAGCACTTTTGTGAATATCAGCTTCCTTGACCTTCACTTGATGATAACCTGAACGAAGATCCAATTTAGAGAAAACACAAGATCCATTTAGCTGATCGAATAAATCATCGATGCGCGGGAGTGGATACTTGTTCTTTATAGTGACTTCGTTCAAGGATCTGTAATCGATGCACATTCTGTATGAACCTTCCTTCTTCTTCACAAGTAATACAGGTGATCCCCAACTTGAAGTGCTGGGACGAATCCATCCTTTCGTCAGTAATTCGTCCAACTGTGTTCGGACTTCCTTCAAACCTTCCGGACTTAAACGATAGGGTGCTTTGATCACCAATTGTGCTCCTGGTACTAAATCAATACTGATTTCAAGAGCTCGATCGGGAGGAAAACCTGATATATCGTCAGGAAATACATTGTCGAACTCTCGAACCACATCTGGTATTGATTCTTCCTCTGCTTGAGCTACTGCAACTACTGCTTCTCTTGGCTTTGCTTTGTAGGTACTTGGCTCCAGTGTACGGTCTCCGCTTTTAAAATAGAAGACCGGATGGTCTGGGATCTCGAATACTACCCTCTTTTGACGACAGTCGATGGTAGCATAAAAAGTTCCAAGCCAATCCATTCCTAGAACCACATCGTAGTTCGGTATGTCCAGTACTTTGAAGTCAGCATAAAACTCTCGACTGCAGACGACGACTAGACACAAGTTGTATCCCATAGTTGCCTTTAGAACGCCATTTCCTGATCTGACATTCCAGCTGGATACAAGCGGTGAGACTGGAATCGCACGGGTTCGGACAAACCGTTGCGACATAAAGCAGTGTGATGCTCCAGTATCAAACAGTGCAAGTGCAGGGATTGAGGATACTAAGATTGTACCTAAGGTATGTGGGATTTGTTTTAGGTATAGGAAATATGTAACTAAGTAGTAAAAAAGCAAAGTTTGAAAAGAAAAATTTACCAGTGATGACTTGGCCAGTGGCCTCAGCTTCTTCCACGGACATCGTGAAAGCCTGGCGCCGTGGTACATTCCTCCTGGCCTGAGGAGCATTCCTCGGAATGTTCCTTTGAGCTTGATGGAACTGACGAGGAGGTGGTGCAGCTTGTGGTCCTCTGGGTGGTGCAGGTAGTGCAGGTCTGGGAGCAGATGCCTGAAGAGCTGGTCGCTGCGGATAAGTAATTGCTGGCCTGGGTGCAGTAACTGGGTTCTGTCTTTGGGGACAAGACCCAATATCGTGAGTAGCTGAGCCGCAGACTAAGCAAAGGCGGTTGGCTCGACGGCAATCCTTCATCATATGTCCAGTTCTCTTGCAGTAGGTGCAAAAGGCTGTGCTAGGACGATGGGTTGGTACTCCGGGTCGCCTTGGCACGAAAGGTGGCCTGGACGAGGCTCCACCTGCCATCTGGTTGACAGGGCACTTGACACCTGCAGACTGAGGTCTGCTCCTTGCTTTTATCACTGCCTCATAACTGCGGGCAGCTTCTAGAGCATCCTCATGAGTCAAAAATTTTCCCGTGGCTAGAGCAGCCTGAATCTCCATGTCCAGTCCTTGTTGAAAGCAACGGGCTCTGATATCGTCCGTCAGTATCAGGTGTGCCACGAATCTGTTTAAAGATTGTGTTAGCTGTGTAGTATGTGATATTTAAAAAAATCGAACTATTGTGACATATCTTACCGGCTTAACATGGTGAATTCAGCGTTGTATTCATCTACTGATTTGTCCCACATTGAACCCTGTTGTAGATGAATAAACTGCTGCTCCATTGCAAACCTGGCAGTCACAGGAAAGTATTTCGCGTCGAATTTTTCACGAAAAGTCTTCCATTCAATCGGCTGTACCAGACGGCTTTCTTCCGCCTTCCACCAGTTGCGAGCATTATCCGTAAGCTGTAGTTTTGCTACACGGACCCAAGCGATGTTTGGCACTTGAGCTGCTGGCAGATCTTCTTCGATGCTTTATGCCCATTCTTCCGCTTCAAGAGGGCTTCCTTTACCAGAGAACTGCTTGGGATGTAAAGCCCTGAATTTCTTTACTCCCGGTGCGTCAGTCTCAGGACGGTTCAGTAGTTGTTGCTGTCCTTCAAGAAGGCTGCGAATCGCCTCAAGTAGCACTGTTTGCTCGGTGGGTGGTGCAGGAACAGCTGGTGCGAGAGGTAGTGCTGGAGGTGTGTTGTTGACATTGGTGCTGGTGTTGTTCGGGGAATCCATAACCTTGAAGAAAAATTTGGGTTAGGACAGATTCAAGTAAATGAAATGATAAGATTCAAGGAATAGAAATTTGTAAGATTCAAGAAACATGAATTGTAAAGAATGTTTTAGTTGCTGGTTCTTGTGTTATATTGCTTAGGTTGTTCACGCAGACCAGAACTGCATGATAGGGATTCATACAGCTCTGACCTGCATGGGCCACCAACAAAACCTGTCATGCCCCGCTTCCCGGTGTACGGCGAAGGAGACGCGACGAGGTCCGCTATGTATGTACTCAGAGGTACATACGCTAAGCGTATCTAAGCAATATAAAAGTAAATCACAAGAGACAAGAGATATAGAAAAAAACAGCAACTTTATTAATAACATTCTTTTATACAATGCATGAAAAGTAAATACAACTGAAATGAAAAGCGATGCCTAAACAGTGGCATAACAAGAAATGAAAATACTGAATAGAACAAGGTATAATATCTAGAGCTCGGGGTCTTCGTGAAACTGCTCCAAGTCTTCACCGGTGGGCTCGATCTCTGCTGGGTCCAAAGCACCTGACGACATTCAAAGAAGAAAGAAATAGAATGTCGTCAGCGAACAGGTCGCTCGGTAAGTCCCAAAGATAAGGAAGAATTAGAAAGACAGAATAAGAGTATTTTCTAAAGTATTATATTGTAGAATATTATGGAATATTGTGTTAACGCTGTTGTTTGTAGTTTGGTACAGAAGGATGCCAGTGTATACGAGAGGGGTCTCTATATGCTAGAGACCAGGGCAAACGGAATGTACAAGGAACCGTTAAGCCACGGTACAACAGCAACGGAATATAGGTTAGGTGTCTTAATCTGACCACCTCGTGCCACTTTTAACACCTTCCGTACCAATCTACCCCTTAAACCCCGTAGTGTTTTGACAGTATTGTTGTATTGTATTGTGTAAGTTGGATGATTGACCAAAATCATGATATCAGTAAACGGATTGTAACTGCATAATCAGGTAAATGGTATAACGGGATAATGGATGTATATCCATGGTTTGATTCAGTCAAGTTGTAAAGATTGTTAACCGGATTCTGGGATTCATGTATTCATATTGAGTTGGAATATTAAAGAATGTAGATTGACTTGAATCATATTCAAGTCAGAAATAATCAGACTCAAACCCGAGTCAGACCAAAAGAAATGTAATTTGAAGTTCTATAATTGTTAGAGTCCTTATTGTAAATTATAAAACTTGAGGGGGTTTTATGTAAAAATACTTTTGTATAGTTTTCAAGATACACCCCAAGTATTTATTATTCGTCTTTATAGTTATAATGAGTGTAAATTTTATTTGTGTTATTCTAGTGAATATATCCTAATAAAAGTATTAATTTATAATATTGATTTATTTGAAATTCATGGTATTTTAATGTAACTTTTAATCTTGTAATTTTTAGGAAAAGGTGGAAACTTTATCTTATAATAAAATAGGTGTTTAACTGATAAATATACATATGTTAATACAAGAATAATTTTTAATAAATATTTTATTTTCCAAAAATCTCATTTTTCTTAAATGTCGTATTTTAAACCTTTCGAGACCGAATGCTCCTTGCGGAGGTCTGAATCTCGCACTACTAAGCTCGAGGGTGCACGATAAACCGTACTATCCCTAACGAGTTCCCCAAAGGTGGGTTATAGTGGCGCTTTGCAAAGATTTAATAAATATTAATTATTTAGAAAACGGTTTTATAAAGATGAGGTATTTATTTGTAAAAGGTGTAAATTTCCGTATTTTAGTTTCTAGGGTTTCCTAAGCCAACTAGCCTATTTCTAAAGGGTCTAAACGACAAGTCATTAGAAGCCTCAAATCGCCTCTTCACCGCCAATTGCGGCCAGGTAAGTGCCAGGTAAGTGGGAGGCTCTCCACTACAAGTAGTGGCCCTAATTAAGTAACCACTTGTCTTAGACACACTTGCCTAGACACCACAAAATCAGGTTTAGATAAACGATCGATGTCCATGACATATCGTATTTTTCTTTTTAAAAGATATTGTAACGACTCTAAAATTCCTATATCTTCGTATTGATAAAATTCTGTATTTTTATATTTGGTATATTTTTATTTCCATGTTATTAGTTATATTTAATCCCTTCATCTATTTTTCTCATCTAAGTATTTTCTAAAACTCATTTCTTTTTACCCAAACTTATTCTTTAAGCCCAATTCCTTTCTTTTCATTCGCATTCTCTACAGCCCATCTAAAAAGCCCATTTTCTTTTTAAGCAATATCATATATTTAATTCTAATTAAATATGTGCATGAACAACTTTATAGCTCATTGGTTAAGTCCTTGCATTGTTATTCCATAAGTCGCATGTTCAAATCTCCATTCTTGCAATTATTTTTTATCATTTTTTATTCTTCTCATAACCTACAAATGAGACCTTTCATTTCCAAAATGAATGTTGACCTTTCATTTTTCTTTTAATTCTTATGTTAAATGCATATATTATTATACATAATTCACCATTACACCATCTTAATTGTCCTCCTCCATCTTTTCCTTCCTAATATTTTTTTTATCTCTCACTTCTCCCTCTTCACCTAGAGTCCAAGAAGAAGAACATGAAGAAGTCTTCAAGAAGGTCTCGCTACTAACGCGAGGCTATCGACGGATAGACAAGCCCGGTGACAATACCGGCTTGTGCATGTAAGTCCCTTCTCTCTCCCTCCCTCCATCTCTTTATTCTTCTCTTTTCATATCTCGTGAACCCGTTTTTATCCATATCGTAATCCTTAAGAGAAAAATAAACATAAACATATACATATATATAAGTCTAGATACATATGGTTATATATGGTTTAATAATATCTTATTATCTCTTGTTCAAATTAAAGTGTTTTCAATTCTTTGTTCATGACTATAAATGTTTATTATGAGTAGTGAGAACATAAATTTCATGCCACAATATATTTACGATATCTCATGGAATCGGTTTGGTTATTAAAAGAAAGGATGAAGCCTGCATAAAATACGAGTTAATCTTTCTGCCGATTTTAGTATACACATCAATACCTTTAGTTTTAAAATAATTTTTATAAATTAATTTTTAACTCTGAAAATTTCAGGAAATTTACATATGATAGAATATATTATTTTGTACACGCTGTAAAAATTTTAGATCGATCCGCATAACGGTTTAGGAATTACATCGTATTTATTCACTGATCGTAAAACAGAAAACTGCAGTTATCGGTCAATTTCTAGGACATATAACTTGGTATACCGGTATCCAAATTGAGCAAACTCAGGTGTTTTTGATATCTATATCGAATGATCTAGATTTTCTTAGTTTTATAGTTTTACTGAAAACTCATCTAAGATAAAGAAAACTGCGTTACAATATTAAGTGACGGATCTGGACAGAATCTGTTCCGATTCGCACACTGTTTTTAAATTGGACATAACTCGAACACCCGATGTCCGTTTGTGACAAAATTTAGATGTGTAGATGCACCATTGATAGAACTATAATTTTATGTATATTATATTACTTAGGAATGCATGAAACAACATGATATAGGCTTTGCAATAGAATATACAGTTGCTGTCCAGAAATCTGAATTTCTGTTTTAAATGCTGATATTAAAATGATCATAACTAGAGCTTCATAAATCCAAATCGTATGAATCTTGGTGTTTTCGATAAGTACATCGAAATACCTACAATTTTCTAATAATTTTCGTAAGCTGAAACCCGATAGAAATTAACTCAAACTGCGTTTTAAAAATATGTGACGGTGCCGAATAGATTCTGATCTGTTTTGCGCGACGATACGAAAACATATATATCTCTCAAACCGGTAGTCGTATTTAGGTGAAAGTGGAACTCACGCATGCAAAACATTTAGAGCCATATTTCTGTTTATATTTCGCATTCGTTCAACTTGATTAATTAGTCGTACATAATATTTCTTTACAGCATTGTTTATGGTAGTTACTCGAATAATATACTTGACTCATTTCATGTTATTCGAACATGTATACATATTTATCTTGATCATTAAATTGTTGTATGTACATAAAGACGATAATTAAATACTTGAGGTGTATTTTGCAAACTATACAATATTACTTTTTACAATAAACCCCCTCAAGTTTTATAAATTACAATAAGGCCCCTAACAAATAAAGAACTATAAATTATCTTTCTTTTAGTCTGACTCGGGTTAGAGTCTGACTAATTCTGACTTGAATATAATTCAAGTCAATCTATATTTCAATTATATTCCAATACAACTTGAATACATGAATCCCAGAATCCAGTTAACAATCTGTTTGAATGAACCGAACCATGGATATTCCTTTTACATGATTTCCAGTATTCCATTTACATGACTCTACAGTTATAACCGTTTCCTGATATCATGGTTTCGGTCAGTCAATCAAGTCAATCAAGCAATCATTACAAGTTTACAAGATAACAATACAAATATGACATCGCGGGGTTTAAAGGGGTAGATTGGTATGGAAGATGTTAAAAGTGGAATGAGGTGGTCAGATTAAGACACCTAACCTATATTCAGTTGCTGTTGTACCGTGGTATAAACGGTTTCTTGTACTATACGTGCCCTTAGTCTCTGGCATATAGAGACTCCCCTCGTATACACTGGCATCCTCCTGTACCAAGCTACAAACAATTACGTTAAACAATATTTCATAATATTCTACAATACAATACTTTAGAAAATACTATACTCTGTCACTCTCATTCTTCATTCTTCTTTGGGACTTACCGAGCGACCTGTTCGCTGACGACATTCTATTTCTTTCTTCTTTGAATGTCGTCGGGTGCGTTGGACCAAGTTGAGACCGAGCCTACAAGTGAAGATTTGGAGAAATTCCAAGAAGACCCAGAGCTCTAGACTTTGTACTTGTTCTTCCCAGTACTTCCTTTTATTATTATTATGCCACTGTTTAGGCATTGTTTTTTTCATTCCAGTTGTATTTTCATTTCATGCATTGTACAAAGAATGTTATTATAAAAGTTGCTGTTATTTCAATTTCTTTTGTCTCTTGTGATTATTTTATATTGCTTAGCTACGCTTAGCGTATGTATTTCTGAGTACATACGTAGCGGGCCTCGTCACGTCCACTTCGCCGTAAACTGGGAAGCGGGGCGTGACAGGTTTTGTTGGTGGCCCATGCAGGTCCGAGCTGTATGAATCCCTATCATGCAGTTTTGTTCTGCGTGAACAACCTAAGCAATATAACACAAGAACCAGCAACTAAAACATTCTTTACAATTCATATTCCTCGAATCTTATTATTTCAAATTCTTTGAATCATATTACTTGAACCTTATTCTTTGAATCTATCCTAACCCTATTCTTATTTTTCCTCAATTCTTTTCAAATCTATCGCATTCTTTCACATATTTTTCATGCATTATCAATAGTTCTATCACCAAAATTTTCTTGAATTCGTTACACTTTCCTTTTACAAATTTCGAGGACGAAATTTTTATAAGGAGGGTAGAATGTAACGACTCTAAAATTCCTATATCTTCGTATTGATAAAATTCTGTATTTTTATATTTGGTATATTTTTATTTCCATGTTATTAGTTATATTTAATCCCTTCATCTATTTTTCTCATCTAAGTATTTTCTAAAACTCATTTCTTTTTACCCAAACTTATTCTTTAAGCCCAATTCCTTTCTTTTCATTCACATTCTCTACAGCCCATCTAAAAAGCCCATTTTCTTTTTAAGCAATATCATATATTTAATTCTAATTAAATATGTGCATGAACAACTTTATAGCTCATTGGTTAAGTCCTTGCATTGTTATTCCATAAGTCGCATGTTCAAATCCCCATTCTTGCAATTATTTTTTATCATTTTTTTATTCTTCTCATAACCTACAAATGAGACCTTTCATTTCCAAAATGAATGGTGACCTTTCATTTTTCTTTTAATTCTTATGTTAAATGCATATATTATTATACATAATTCACCATTACACCATCTTAATTGTCCTCCTCCATCTTTTCCTTCCTCATATTTTTTTTATCTCTCACTTCTCCCTCTTCACCTAGAGTCCAAGAAGAAGAACATGAAGAAGTCTTCAAGAAGGTCTCGCTACTAACGCGAGGCTATCGACGGATAGACAAGCCCGGTGATAATACCGGCTTGTGCATGTAAGTCCCTTCTCTCTCCCTCCCTCCATCTCTTTATTCTTCTCTTTTCATATCTCGTGAACCCGTTTTTATCCATATCGTAATCCTTAAGAGAAAAATAAACATAAACATATACATATACATATATATAAGTCTAGATACATATGGTTATATATGGTTTAATAATATCTTATTATCTCTTGTTCAAATTAAAGTGTTTTCAATTCTTTGTTCATGACTATAAATGTTTATTATGAGTAGTGAGAACATAAATTTCATGCCACAATATATTTACGATATCTCATGGAATCGGTTTGGTTATTAAAAGAAAGGATGAAGCCTGCATAAAATACGAGTTAATCTTTCTGCCGATTTTAGTATACACATCAATACCTTTAGTTTTAAAATAATTTTTATAAATTAATTTTTAACTCTGAAAATTTCAGGAAATTTACATATGATAGAATATATTATTTTGTACACGCTGTAAAAATTTTAGATCGATCCGCATAACGGTTTAGGAATTACATCGTATTTATTCACTGATCGTAAAACAGAAAACTGCAGTTATCGGTCAATTTCTAGGACATATAACTTGGTATACCGGTATCCAAATTGAGCAAACTCAGGTGTTTTTGATATCTATATCGAATGATCTAGATTTTCTTAGTTTTATAGTTTTACTGAAAACTCATCTAAGATAAAGAAAACTGCGTTACAATATTAAGTGACGGATCTGGACAGAATCTGTTCCGATTCGCACACTGTTTTTAAATTGGACATAACTCGAACACCCGATGTCCGTTTGTGACAAAATTTAGATGTGTAGATGCACCATTGATAGAACTATAATTTTCTGTATATTATATTACTTAGGAATGCATGAAACAACCTGATATAGGCTTTGCAATAGAATATATAGTTGCTGTCCAGAAATCTGAATTTCTGTTTTAAATGCTGATATTAAAATGATCATAACTAGAGCTTCATAAATCCAAATCGTATGAATCTTGGTGTTTTCGATAAGTACATCGAAATACCTACAATTTTCTAATAATTTTCGTAAGCTGAAACCCGATAGAAATTAACTCAAACTGCGTTTTAAAAATATGTGACGGTGCCGAATAGATTCTGATCTGTTTTGCGCGACGATACGAAAACATATATATCTCTCAAACCGGTAGTCGTATTTAGGTGAAAGTGGAACTCACGCATGCAAAACATTTAGAGCCATATTTCTGTTTATATTTCGCATTCGTTCAACTTGATTAATTAGTCGTACATAATATTTCTTTACAGCATTGTTTATGGTAGTTACTCGAATAATATACTTGACTCATTTCATGTTATTCGAACATGTATACATATTTATCTTGATCATTAAATTGTTGTATGTACATAAAGACGATAATTAAATACTTGAGGTGTATTTTGCAAACTATACAATATTACTTTTTACAATAAACCCCCTCAAGTTTTATAAATTACAATAAGGCCCCTAACAAATAAAGAACTACAAATTATCTTTCTTTTAGTCTGACTCGGGTTAGAGTCTGACTAATTCTGACTTGAATATAATTCAAGTCAATCTATATTTCAATTATATTCCAATACAACTTGAATACATGAATCCCAGAATCCAGTTAACAATCTGTTTGAATGAACCGAACCATGGATATTCCTTTTACATGATTTCCAGTATTCCATTTACATGACTCTACGGTTATAACCGTTTCCTGATATCATGGTTTCGGTCAGTCAATCAAGTCAATCAAGCAATCATTACAAGTTTACAAGATAACAATACAAATATGACATCGCGGGGTTTAAAGGGGTAGATTGGTATGGAAGATGTTAAAAGTGGAATGAGGTGGTCAGATTAAGACACCTAACCTATATTCAGTTGCTGTTGTACCGTGGCATAAACGGTTCCTTGTACTATACGTGCCCTTAGTCTCTGGCATATAGAGACTCCCCTCGTATACACTGGCATCCTCATGTACCAAGCTACAAACAATTACGTTAAACAATATTTCATAATATTCTACAATACAATACTTTAGAAAATACTATACTCTGTCACTCTCATTCTTCATTCTTCTTTGGGACTTACCGAGCGACCTGTTCGCTGACGACATTCTATTTCTCTCTTCTTTGAATGTCGTCAGGTGCGTTGGACCAAGTTGAGACCGAGCCTACAAGTAAAGATTTGGATAAATTCCAAGAAGACCCAGAGCTCTAGACTTTGTACTTGTTCTTCCCAGTACTTCCTTTTATTATTATTATGCCACTGTTTAGGCATTGTTTTTTTCATTCCAGTTGTATTTTCATTTCATGCATTGTACAAAGAATGTTATTATAAAAGTTGCTGTTATTTCAATTTCTTTTGTCTCTTGTGATTATTTTATATTGCTTAGCTACGCTTAGCGTATGTACTTCTGAGTACATACGTAGCGGGCCTCGTCACGTCCACTTCGCCGTAAACTGGGAAGCGGGGCGTGACAGATATTGTTTTGAAATTGTGTACAATTTAGAACTTTTAAAAAAGGTTTATAAAGAAAATGGTATTTTAATGTAAGATCTTGTATTACCGTATTCTAAGTTTTGATGTTATCAATTAGGGTTGTATATGCGTGTGTGTGAAGATAGGTCATTACCTCGTGATCCACATTAAGGTATAGCAATTATTAAGGGTTAAATGTGATAACTAAACATGGTGGTATTTAAGTGCGAAAATACGGTATTTTGCAAAAGTTATCATTTCATGTGAGAAACTTTATCCAAATTGATTTTTAAGTGATTAGTAGTCAACATGAATATGTTTAAGCATTATGGAATTAGTGACAAGTGAGTTTTGATAGAAAAACCGAATCGGAAATCGGTTTGTTCCGATTTCCGTCGGGTTTTAAAAAGTCGTATTATTATGAAGGAAAAGAAAGGTAGAAAAGGGGACTTACGGGTTTGGACAAGCTAGAGAGTGCTAGGAAGGTAGTGGGTTATCGGTGCGTTGAAACGTCGTGAAGGGTCCTAGTACGATCGCCAAATTCGTCGTCGATTTCGGCAGCGCTTCGCCTTTCGCTCGTTTTCTAACGTACCAAGTTCTCTTGAAATTTTTAGAGAGTGGACTTAGGAATGTAGGGTGAGAGGGTAGAGGGTAGAGGGTATGGGGGTTTATATAGGGTTAGGCTAGGGTTAAGGTTTTTAATAAAAAATTATTTAAAAATATACAAAATCATTAAAAATTCATTAAACATAGGAGTAAAAGGGATTTATTGGCCAAATGATAACCGATTGAAGCATTTAGAGTATGCAGGAGGGTGGACCAGGTTAAGACCCAACTTTTCTCTGTTGGTGACTCGGCCGTCCGGCCAAGTCCGGCCGGCGGTGCCGGACCGAGTCGGCCGAGTCATCGGCCGGCGGCGCCGAGTCGGGGGTCCATTGGCCGGGGATTCTTCAGGGGTACAATTTGGTATATTTACTTTTTGTTGTCCAGTATATATTTTGGGAGTTATGGGCTTTTTACCATTGACTTCCAAAAAAAATTAAAACAAAATAAATACAAAAATAATGTGGGGTATGGGATTTGAACTCCGGTGGCTTGGTTCAGCAGTGCAAGGTATTACCAATGAGCTACAAGCTCCTTCTTATAATTATGGAGTGAAATAAATACTTAAAGAGATATCAGCTGCAATAAATACTCCAAGTATACATTGAATTTAAATCAATTCTTTGTACATTAAAATTTGAGTTGTTACACTGCTCGCGCACTCCTCTCAACTCTTCCTCACGATCAGCCGCCGCGGCCAGCTCTGCTTCAATTTGGGCCCGTTGCTGCAAACAGGATGAAAGTTTCTGATCAACTTCCTGCTGGGCAGCCTCTTGACTCTGCGCGTCCTGCTCATTAAGATCAAGCTTCTTCTTCAACACCAACCCATCAGAGATACATTGAAGGTTTTCAAAAATGGTGTTCAGCTGGGTAGCATTAGCTGCAACCTCAGCACGCAGTTGGGCAGATTCAGCAGAAGTCGCCTCACGTTCCTTTCGCTTGAGGGTTGCCTCTTGTTCGAAATGGCGAAGGAACGGAACACTCTGCTCAACCCATTCGGCCCACTGGGAGTTCAAAGCCTGAGTCTCAGGGGTAGGACGCATAAGCTCAAGCTCATGCAGACCGGCCTCAATTTCCTGCAATGATTAACCCAAGACTCGACGACGCCTTCATTATGGAAGTTCACAAGCGTCGCCAGCATTGGATTGACCTCGGCAGCGAAATCTGCGGCAGATGTAGGAGCCTCTGCGTCAAACTCCTCGACGTATTCGCTCAGCATACACAGACTGGTCACAGCACTTTTTGAGGATGCACGTCTGGAAAAGGGCCCTGCCGGCATCATAATGCGAGACTCGAAAGAGACCGGAGTCGAAGCGACCGTTGCAAAACAAATCATGATCAGATGACGGTTCAAAAAGTATAAAAGGTTCATGAACAATGGGATTTACTATACCAGCTGCAGCAGGTGGCAAAGCTGGGAGGACCAGTACCGCAACTGTTCTCTCATCTCCTCCTTCAATCTGTAGTACTGCAATCAAGGCAAAGAAGAATCAGAAATGATTTCACTGTTGGTAAAAGAAAGAACATTAACTGAAGGCTGTATTCACCAGCGCCACTAGATGAAGCAATCGCCGACGGGAAGGAAAAGTGGGGGTGCAGCACCTGGTACAGATGGTCAAAAAGGACTCCTACAAAGACGCAATAATACAACATTAGTACATAAATTATACAGCCTAGAGATAAGACTGATGGGTCACAAATCCATACCTTCCAACATCTGAGACGGTGCGAGAGGAGGTAGAAAGGTGGTCACCGTCAGGGCGGTAACTGACAGCGCTGCCTCGGGGAGTGCGACATCAGCACTAGCCGCACCTGCATTAGAAACAAGATAAATCCTGTCAGGAAAGATTGAAAAAGATTTTAGAATAAAAAGAAGGGCGGTGACCTAAAATCTACCTGATGAGTCGCCAGTAAGAACTGTGACGAGGGCGTCACTTGATACAACAACAGCGTCTCCCTCCTCCATCGGGGTGATCTCACCTCCCGTCGCCTCATCCCCTGACTCCATGAGAGCCGTCGTCACGCTTGCGACGCCAGGAGACGGCAAAGAACCGTAGGCGGGAAGAGCGATGAGGGTTACCTCTGGAGCCATCAAGGCTTCCGTCATCGGTCGTTTGAGTAAAGACTCTTTCGGCAATACCGAAGAGACCGGTACTTCGGTGGCTGGCCCGGGAAGAGTTTCCGCTTCATGTTGTAGGATCGGCATCGTGGTCCCTACGATAAGACAAAGAAAGGTTCAAATCACCTATATATTAAAAAACGGGAGCGAAGATACGATAAACCGAAGCATACCGATGCCTAAAGATGCTCGAAGTCTTTCCTCTTCCTCAAAAGTCTTAAGAGAAACTGCGAGAGCTTCTTCAGTGGAAATGCCTGTTAAAGAAGAAAAATCGTCAGTCAAAACACGATAATAGAAATACGATGCAATGGCTGAAAATACAGCTAATGAGTACCTGATAGCGCGAGGATAGCCAGCCCCTCTTCATGGCTGGCCAATTGTTTAGAAGCTGCAATGGCAGCCACCAGATCAGTATCGTCTGGCAGCATGAATAAGCCCTCGTTTTTCCCATACTCGCTCAGGCCCTCGCCGTAAAGAGCGTGAGCTCCTGGCCAAGTACAACGTCGAGAGAAAAGATCGACTTCTTTTTCTTCTTCTATGAGCGAGCTCCGGTCGCAGCCAGCACCAGCTTGCGCTTCGTGGGCACTTTGGGACGGCGAGTCCCGATGTCCGAGCCCACGCCAGATTCGGGTGAAGCTACATTTACCGTCTCCATGGGAGCGCGGGGCACCGATGGCACATCCACCGTCTCCACAGGAGCATGGGGCAATCCATGCGTGGGGCTTAGCATACATGGAGGCTCAACTGTAGCAACCCCTCTTAACGGAGGGGGGACAGCGATCTGTCGCTTTAAAGGGACGTTGTGATCGCTGGCAGGGGGCGCACTCTTGCGATCGAGCAGCAGCCACCTCTCTTCCCTGATAACAGTGCCCATCGCATGTTAATACCAGGCCCCGTGTACGTTAAGGGCCCTCGGAATGCAACTCAGCTCGCTAATAAAGAAGTGGGAGCCCGTATTCAAGCGCATAAAGTGATACAGCGCACCCCGTATTCCCTCTTTGGTGGCAACAGGTTCTTCCAAGAACGCCTCCAGCGGAACCCCCTGGTTATAACTCAGCTGATGGGCAAAATGATGGGGGTTGTATCTCATAAAAAGCGCCGCATCATTTTGCCTGAAAACGAGAAAGCCCGGCCTGATGGAGTATAGATGTAGAATCTCCCGGGCTTTCAACACGGAGGCTCCGTCCTTAAAAACGTCGCGCAATGCCAGCACTGTCTTGGACGTTTCCTGCCCGATCGTCAGGACTTTGTCCGTGAAAGACATACCAGCTCCGACCGTGCGCGGACGAAGAAGCAAGCCCCTAGCTTCCCGCTGAGACGGATTCACAATAGAGGCGTCAACCGGCCGCATAATTCTCGGGATCTTGCATTTCTCGTAAAACGAGGGTCTCTTGTGAATGCCAAAGACCCTGAGCATGTGCATCTCCATCCACGAAGTGAAGTAATGAATCGGGAAGTTGGCGGCATGCACCCCCGGTTCAGTTGTATTCGCCGCCACGCTAAGACCATGGTACAGGTGGGCTAACCCAGCAATCCCAATAGCCACTTGTATCCCGGCAACCATTCAATGCGCTGGGTAGAAGACGGACGGCCTCATATAGCAAGGGTGCATAGGGAGCGCGAACCAGCACAACCACAGCCCAAGAAACCCAGGAAAGAAAGCCTCCTCGTCAATGCCCGGAGCGGCGATTTCTGACAGAGGAATGGTCGCGGCATCAGGAAGAAAAAAGCCCTTCTGATTGTCTTCCAGTACTGGTCGACGGTCCAAGCCAAAGCCGAAAGGGTCGTCGAGCTTGGCAAACTTTTCGCCTCGTTGCGATAAAATCTCCGGGAGAAGAAACCAGGCAATGAAGTCTGCGAAACTGACCCCCCATCCTCCGGATTCCAAGAAGAGGCTCTCGTACATGTTCAACACCTTTATCAGACTAGGAAACTGGTGCTGAATGGCGTTCTCCGGCGTTAGGTCCATCACCACCGGCTTGGTGGCAAAAACGTATTCATCTGGAGGAAGCAGCTCCTCATAGTGCTCCCCCCTAACCGGCAGACCGGAAATCTCAGCAAATTCTTCTAAGGAGATGGAGACTTCTCTGTCCAGTAGAAGAAAGGTATGGGTTGGGATGTTCCATTGCTCTAAGAACGCCTTAATCCACCATGTCGGAGGAGCAGAATATTGGAACAGCGAAGCATAAACCGCAGGATATAGGCCGAGCTTCAGCAGTTGCGTTTTCTTCGCTGACAAAATGTACCTGGCCCACTGCAAATACCCGGCCGAATGTCGGGAAGTCAACCCGATGTTGTAGGGTTGTCCCCAAGGGCGCGACTCGCCCTGGCATATACGCCGCCTCAAGGTATCCAAAGCTGCCGGCAGCTGCATGGGTATGGCGGCAATCGAAGGTTGAAGAAGACCCTCCGAAGTCCAATTGACAACCTCCAAGGCATAGTTCACCGGGGGTGCATCCGCATACGAAATCAACGAGATTGGATCCGACGGCGTTGCAAACAAGAAGCTTTGATGACCTTTGAAAATCCGGTCATACCACCTACCCCACAGGTGAAGGTTTTTATGTTCCGAGTCATAGTCTCTGATGAGCGCGAGAACCTCCCGGTCCACAGGGGCCTCAGGGGATCCTCCCTCTGAACGAAAAAACGGGAAAGAGAGATCGGAAGACATGTCGCCTGCGAGAAAGTACAGAGTTCAATTGTCAGTACTATAATTTAATTTTAAAATTCTGACACTCGGCACTTTAAAATTAATGCAGTGGAAAGGGGACCAAAGGAGGACCCACAAAATCCAGATGACAATGCATCAATTAATAAAACAGCCTCATCATTGGATGAGACTGCTAATTAATGAGGAAATCCTCAAAGAATTTTCTCATTGAATGAGAAATCTCTAGGGAAAAGGAGAAAATCTCTCTTTAAGAGCAAAGCACTATGACAGAGTGACACTTGTCAAACTCTGATCATGAAGGAATAAAATTCCTTAAAGAGCCTAGCTCTGTAATAATGATGAAAAAATCCATCAAGGATTAATTGAAATTAATTTTCCTGAATAAAAATTCTGGGATTTTTAAGATCCATAAAAAACTCTTAAGAGTTCTTCATCAAAGATCAAAAGATCCATATATTATCAAAGAGGAGAGCTCTGATTCATGGGATAAGAAGCCCCAAGAAAAGATCTGTTTAGATCTATGGATTCATGAGAGCAAGGCTTTATTTATGAAACCCTAAAAGGGTTTTCTTTAGATCAAAGATTTATGAAGAGCAAGGCTCTGTTAATGGGTAAAAATCCTAATTTTATTTTAAAAAATTAATTTTACCTAAATTTGGAAAGAGTTCTGACTCTTGAAAGTTCTTAAACAGAAGAGCAAGGCTCTGAGTGAAAATTCTAAAGAAGAAGATGATAATCATCTAAGGGACCAAAGGTCCTATTTATAGGCACTGAACCGCCTCTTCAACTTCTGAGTTGATCCAAGGGTTTAGATGTTGCCACCGCTGCACTCACGTATGCGCCACGTGAGCGCAACGGTGGGGGGCATTTGTTTCCCCCAATCAGAACAAATCTCTGTTTCAAAATTCAAAATTTAAATTGAAGCAACGCTTCAGATTCTGCGCGCTGCGCTCTGCGCTCTGCGCGCCACATGTCAAACACAGACGCGCTAGCGCCAGGTGTGCTGCACCCTAGGCAGCGCACTCCAATCAGAGAAAAGCTCTATTTTTAAATTTCAAAACTCAAAAGTTGAAGTGACGCTTCAGATTCGACACTTTGCGCTGCGCGCCACGTGTCAAACACGGATGCGCTGGCGCAGTTGCGCTGCGCGCCACGTGTCCAAACGCAGGCGCTCTTGCGCAAGGTGCGCCAGCGCTGGAATTAAGAATTCCCTGCCGTCAAATAAAGATCTAATAATAAATTATTAATTAATCAGAAATAAAATTCTGTTATGAAAAGATTTCTCAATCTTATTAAAATAAGAAGATTATCTTATGTAAAACAGAAGCCTTAGGATCAAAGATCCAACGGTAGGAAATATTCCCGAATCAATCAGAAAAAGATCTTTTAAACTGATTCAACAAATCATTTGGCCCTATATAAAGGCCCCTAGACTTCAAGTCTCATATACAGAGAAAGAGATAGAAAGAACCCTCTGCAAACTTTGAGAAAAAGAAGAGCAAACTCTCAGGAAAAAGAAGATCATTTCTTCATCTTCAAGGTAAAGAACTAGTTCTTAAACAATAGAGATGAAACCATCTCGTAAAAAGAAGAACCATCTTCTAAAAAGATCATAGATCTACAAAAGACCAAGGTCTCTGATAAAAATAAAAGATCAAAAGATCTAATCATAAAAAAAACTAAAAAAAGTATTTTACTTTATTCACAGATCCTTGATCTACAAAGGCAGAGCCTTTTTATAAACAAGAACTTTTGTTCTTGAAACTTGAGGCAAAGCCTCCTTCAAAGAAGAACATAAATTTGTTCTTAAAATTGATCAGATGCGCTTTGTGCTATTAGAAAGTACCTTGCACTCATGAATTGCGCTTTTGCTCATCTTGGACCGGCGCTCAACGCCAAAACATGTCACGTGTCAACCAAAGACACAATCTGTGCTTTGCGCTTCGCGCTTCCGAAACAGCGCACTGCGCTCATGGACTGGTGCTCAGCACCAAGCGCGCCACGTGTCACTCACTGGAGCGCCAACAAACTAGCGCAATGCGCTTATAAATTAAAAGCGCAATGCGCTAATAAACTAGCGCTTAGCGCTAAGCGCGACATGTGTCCTCTTCGTGTGCGCTACCCGACAGAAGCACAATGCGCTCTTTGACTGGCGCAAAGCGCCTGGCGCGCCACGTGGCGCACTGTCAGAACACACTTTGTTCTGATGAATGCTATGCATTCAATACAAGACAAAAAATGTCAGAGCTCAATGCCTAGCATTATTAAAAGGGCTGAGCCCAAATAAAGGCTTAATAACCAGAGCAACTAAAATGTTAAACATTTTAATTGGACTTAGCCCAATTCTGGCTATAAGTCCTCAACTTATATTGAACAGAGCCCATATGCTCTTTCAACCAATTCACATCGGTTTGAGGGTACATCTCTTTACTCCTCTGATATCTGTCGTTGTAATCCTTCAACGTCGTCAGGGAGGTGACGGGTCCCGATAACCACACATTACTACGGACTGTGGGGTCCTTAAATCCATGGACTATGATGTCTTTAACCTCGACCATGATGTCTTTAAACTAACATTGGACTGTGGGGTCCTTAAACCTATGGATTATGATGTCCTTAATCTCGACCGTGATGTCTTTAAACTAACATTGGACTGTGGGGTCCTTAAACCCATGGACTATGATGTCCTTAACCTCGACCGTGATGTCTTTAAACTATCATTGGACTGTGGGGTCCTTAAACCCATGGACTATGATGTCCTTAACCTCGACCGTGATGTCTTTAAACTAACATTGGACTGTGGGGTCCTTAAACCCATGGACTATGATGTCCTTGACTGTGAGGTCTTTAAACTCACGGACTATGATGTCCTTAACCTCGACCGCGATGTCTTTAAACTAACATTTGGCTGTGAGGTCTTTAAACTCATGGACTATGATGTCCTTAACCTTGACCGCGATGTCTTTAAACTAACAATGGACCGGGATGTCCTTAAACTAACAATGGACCGTAATGTCCTTAAACTAATCGACCGTAATGTCACTAAACTAAACAATAGAGCCCAAATGCTCTCTTGTTGGATCTAAATGATCCGGTTAAGTTGACCTTAGTCTAAAATGAGACTAGCGTATCCTTAACAAACGTTTAAGTTGATCTTAGTCTCAAAAGAGGCTAACGTATCCTTAAACCCAACCCCCCAAACCCAAATCTAAGAAAGATACGGATTTGGACTAGTCCACGCCCTATGGGCGACAATATAAATTAGTCTCCGTATACAATCCACGGGCAACCAAACACAAAACAAACACCCACGACACGAAGTGACCATATGGAGAAGGAGAAAGTTATTACCGCGATGCGGTAGCGTAATTAACTGCAGGGGCTTGCGCCTGCAGGAAAGAGCATCCCCACAATCAAAAACCCCTCAAACGAGGGGGAATCTGACGAAGTCTGCTACATCGGACGCATACGTTTAAACCTTTGATACATGGTGCCATAAATCAACTTGGCATCTTCGGAGAGGTGGACGGATAGCACCAATAAGCATCTGCCCCGAATTCCAGGAAAGACGGACCTACGCGGTCACGTCTCCGTTGTTCGGAGGGGAACACTATCGGAGGTGCTCCGAAGGAACTGGATCAGGTTATCTCGAGCATCCTCGGTCAAGAGTGAGCTGATATGGACAGTTCGGTTGTCATCACTTTCCTTGAGAGGAATCTCTAACATATCCTCCAACGGAGAGCCATGAATCTGTAAGGACGGGCACGCCGCGCGCGTGCACGCAGCGAAAACGGGAACGAGCGGAGAACAAAAATTCCGTAGGGGCGCGATCATACGCCAAAATCGTCCAAACACTGGTTTCTAGCTAAACTAAAGAGCATAAAGTAAAGTTTAGAGGTGCTACAACCTTTGTAGCATGTTCATTAATCCCAGACGACCTCGTCTAAACTCCGTGAGCTCCAGAACGCATTTGCACGCCGACTGCCTCGCCGTAGATGATCCGCGTTGAAAGCAGGTTGTCCGAGCTACAACTTCATCACCGATCGGAGGAACTTCCTCTAGAGGTTTGCAATGCGTGAAGGAAGACGATGCGCACAATGGGTACCCTCTACTTTTTGCACTCCCTCATCATGGCAACTATTGCCATTAATCTAGAGAGCTAGAGCTCTCATGAGAGGAAGAAGAAGAAGAAGTGTATTTTGTGATGGCTTCCAAAAAGGAAAATGAATTATGTCATGTATATATCAACCATGCCATGACACATACCTACCCACCCCATTCTCTCTCATGTGTGTGTCAACACATAAGAGAGAGGGTGGGCTCCACCACCTAATTAAATATATTAAATATATAATAATATTTGTATATACATTAATATATATATATATATAAAGATATATATATATATATTTACATATATATAATTATTTGTATATTTATTTATACTTAATTTATAATGGTGGGAATTTATATATATATATATATATATATATATATATATATACACACACACATTTATATTTGTATATTTATTTATACTAAATTTATAATGGTGGGAATTAATACACACACACACACACATGTATCCTATACACGTACACATCATGTACGTGTATATCATATACAATATCTTCCCAGTATCATATACTGTAGAGTGTGTGTATATCATACACACTATACTAGAAACCATATCATTAATACGGTTATCAAGTCAACACTTGACTTGGTATTCCGGCTGTGAAACCGGCTAGTATAACAGACGTCCGATTGAACACGTATATACATATTTTATCGAACTCAGATACGTATCCCTATACGTACGTCGCATCGCGTTTTGCCCAGGAAGGCACTTTCGTTGCAGGACTCTAAAGACCTGTCAATTCACTGGCAGTAGGTTATACAGGAACATATCCGACTGAATCTGAAACACTTTCAGATTCACCCCTTTTCGGGTTAACCTACAAGCTCGTCAGCGGTACTAGTTGTGCGTAACGGCTACCCAGGTATGAGCAAGATGAAGGCAGGTCGACTAGAGAACTCATACAGGCCCAACAAAGTTTATAAGTGCCAGTCACCGTATAGTCTGGTCTCTTCGTCAAGGAGTATCACATACCGGGTCTGGGGAGTGGAAGCTGTCAGACCCTCAATAACCCGATAAGTCGTGCTGACAGAGAACTCACAACCAAAGATATAAAACAAGTAACACATACCAGTTTATCTCTACTGCCGTGGCCACGGGCTTCTGGCTATAGTTATGTCCTGCACTGTGCGATATCGACTCCCAATACCGGGAGTGACGAATTCCCTCGACCGCTCATTGCCTCCATGTTGGAGATAGTGCCCTCAAAGTCAATTATTGGATCACAGGCACGTGATTGCAATGATTGAGGGAGGACATATCCCGGTAGGACAGTCTTATTCAAGATGATAGTATGCTATCTGGTTTACCTTTATCATCGTGTACTGCTTTAAGTGACCTTACTGATCACTATTGCACGTTGATAGAGCCCCTAGGATTCTTGCTTGACTTCCAGCAGTATGAGGGCGATCATATAAGTGGGAGCTGGGGTCTATAAGCACATCCTTAAAAGGTCCCTAGTCGTGGGAGTTTTAAGACAGGGCATCGATACTCCAGAGTAGACTAGTGTATACAGTCGAGACCCCGACGAGAGGCGATAGCCGGTCTCAGAAGCCACTGGTGTCAGTTGGATCACCTAAGATGTATACAGGTGCTCATTGGGTTATGAGTACACCGGACAGGACTCGCCGGGAACATGCTAGTTGGTATTATACCTGACGTCAGATGGCAGTTCCCTGGTGATATGTGTACAGGTTAGTTCATCGACCTGAGATCGTCATTTGTCTCGTGTGAGTTCCCACTGTGCTTTAATTACTACCCTACCACGGCTCAAAGGAGTCGTGCAAACAGGTTTTAGTTGGGTACAGTCCCGAGCCACATGGAGACAGTGAGCGGATCTGCAGGGGTTCGTCTCTCCCGGTATTGGGGGTGAGGTCGCGCTGTGTCTAGGAGAGCCAGTACATGAAAGTTCTTGGCCAAGGAAGGAGATTTACTGGTAGGTATTCCAGTAGTATCTCAGGGTGTTCTAGGCTACACTCTGACACGACTTGTACCGCTTTTAGGGGTCTGACTTTTACCAACCCCCTAGGCCCGCCATGCGATGCTCATAAACGAACGGACCGGACTGTACGGATATTGTCACTGACAGACTCAGTAGGGTGTCAGGATGAGTTCGCTCATCGACGTCCCTTTTGGTCAATAGCTGGTAGCCCGTCACGTATGGCTAATACCTCTGACGTGCTAGTGGTTAAATCCACAGCCATAGTATTGACGAGTCTTTAGAGTCCACCACACACAGTTACTCAAGTTTCGGGCGAAACGCTGTAGAGGTCGTATTGAGATATGGCAGGGTTCGATCAGATACGTGCGGTATTGCACGGATCGTGATCGGACGGATTTTACTAGCGGACTTTGGTTTAAGCCGGATCCTAGTATTAGACAGTGTAGATTTTGTCTCTTTGCATTTGTATTCAGTGGGAATACAAATGCGGGTATGTATATACAGTCGCGGGGTTTTCCTGTAATTTATTACGGGATCAGTTTTCTGAAGTTGCCAGTTTGCATTCCGTTCCGGCCTGTTTTCCTTTGTTCCTTGACGGCCGGATTTTTCTGATGGAGGGGCTAATTTGCAAGTTCGCAAATTAGCATTTGTGGAGGGGTTATTTGAGATTTGAATGATTATGAAAGCATCTTTGCTTTTCTTGCATTAATGAGATAAGAATGGATTAGAAGTGGATATGACTTTGTTATCATCACATTTGGCTTATGGTCACCCTTTGCTTTTACTACTCTCACCTCCCTTCATAATTTTGTTTTCTTTTTTCCCTCCACCATTTCATGATAAGAGTGGCCGGCCACATCCTAGAGGGGGAGAGGTTCATTTTGATGTGTGGCATTTTTCCTCATCTCATTCCTTACTAAAATGAGAGCACTATTATTTCTCCAAAGTTCTTCTCTCACTCCTCCATCATGGCAACTTCTATAACCCTAAGGGACAACAATTCTACACTAGTCTACAGCAAATCTTGGACACGTCGATTCGCCAACTTCGTGCCCGAGTTGCCTCGGACCAGAGGTGGGAGCCCGTAAAAGAACCCGGCGATGTGGTGCCCATTTCGACGAGGAGGCGACGACCGGAGATTCCACGAGGAGATCGGAGTGGAGACGAAGACCGAAGGACTCGGATCGCTCGGTATATCTCTCTATCCATCTTTTAGTATGCTAGTAGCTAGGTTAATGGCCCGATCCGGGATTTTTGTGCGCGGCTGTGCCGGTTTACTAGTTTGTAAAGTTTTTCGTTTCCGCGTTTCCGGCGTCGGATTGACGGCCGGGGCGCCGCCGTGCACTTACATTGGTATCGGAGCCACGCCATTAACCTTGTCTATCTTGCTCTAGTATGTTTAAAGACTCGATCGAACAAAATCCCAAAAACCCGTATTTTCAAGTGCACTGGTTTCTGTCGAATTTTTTTTAGCTAAGAAAATTTTTCAGTACATTGCAGAATCACATGCAGGGAATTCTAAGCATTCTGGGAAAATTCGATGCAATGATTCCTCAGTACGACCGCGGAAACGCGGCCAAACCCTGGTTTGGCCGCGATTCCGCGGTGGAAAAGTGCTATCTTTGCACCAAATTTTCACAGTAGGCTTCTGGTTAGGAAATGGGGGTTTTGGGATATTCTTTTTGGGCCCAGATTTTCTGTGAGTGCTACAGTAGTGCTTGGGGCCCACTTCGGTAAATTTGATCGATCGAGAATTTTAAATATGTTAGTTCACAGTATTTACATTATATCTGCGACCGTGAATGTCATTTGATCGGTAAATCCTGTCTAACTGCTATAACCCGGTTAGACGGATTTGCGAACGCGACATTCACGTTGATGTTCTGTGTTGTGCTGTGATGTTGCGGATTGGTCATGGGGATAGCCTGGATGCAATGGTAGTATAGTTTGGTTTATATGTACATTTGATATTGCGGGGCGAGCGTCCGACATGTGGACTGCCGTCACTGCCTGTTTGTATATTATTCTTTTGGGGCACGACCGGGTCGAGGTCGATATACCCGTTGTATGTACATTTTACTTTCTGTACTAGGATTACCCTGCGGAGGGGTGCACGGATAGCCGGGTTCTAAAGGGCAACGAGCCCGCATCTCATGGCGTTGAGACGGAGGGGGCTTTACTCTAGAATTGGCGGGCTATTCGCCGCACTCGTAGGGGGTATAGGTTGACCCAGGAGGGGTGCCCAAGTTACCGGATTCCGTGAAGTGCTGGGTGATCCATTCACGTTGCTGAAGGGGGCTGCCTCGCTTCAGGTTTTGGCGGGTAACTTGCCGCGCCCGTAGGGGTCTAGGTTTTCATTGCACAGGCTATCCACACGACCAGGGGAACGTCGGGTTTCAGTAGCAGCTCTGTGAAACCCGGGGATCCCAAATATCTGTATTGTTCTGTGATGCTGGTTACATTTCTGTGATGTTGCATTTTTATCACGCCTTGAGCGAAAATTATATATTATATATTGATATATATACTAGTAGATGTTGTATATGTTTTGCATCCGCGCCAGTC
This sequence comes from Agapanthus africanus, assembly GCA_030015575.1. Lineage (NCBI taxonomy): Eukaryota > Viridiplantae > Streptophyta > Magnoliopsida > Asparagales > Amaryllidaceae > Agapanthus > Agapanthus africanus. Next base: position 31,401,622 of record JASDDO010000019.1, read on the forward strand.
CAGTCTCCGCTCTGTCGTTAGTTAAGTAACCTAACGGGTGATGACGGGACCCAGTGGCGAATGCGGATGGCATATACGTACATCATTATTTTCGTTCTTTTGTGGTGTGATCAATTGATGGGACTGCATTGATTCAGATCAATGCAAGCTAAACAAACCTTTTCTGATATTGTTGGAACATTTTTCAAAAAGCTGTTATTGCAAGGGCGTTCTCATTTGTTTTGCACTGTGGTATTCGGTTATGAATATCCAACTCCTCAGTCGACGAGGCAAGGGCCGAGATTCCTTCACCGGGAGTGACCTTGGACAAAAGTTTGCATCAGGGCAATAACTTCACTATAGCAGATTACCTTTGCTTTGCATCGTGGTATTCAGTTGGAATATCATGCACCTCATTCTACGGTGAAAGAGCCGAGATCCCTTCATCGGGAGTGACCTCTTTAGCAAAGGTTTTCGTCACTATATTTTTATAAAGCTATCCAGTTCCTTCAATGATATCAAGTTCATTACGTTAAAGGTTTTTCGCCAAAAACCATTCGTAGCCCTCCGTCATTTCAGAAAGGTAGCACTTAGTATTCATGCTATGTATGTTGGCCTTCGTCAAGGCATAGTGTATGGTAGCTATTTGTTACTTTTCTGCAGCATAGATAGATGCGTTGGTTTGGGACAGTCGTACTACTATTTTGGCCTTCGTCAAGGGTATATACAGGTGGGTTCAAATTAACCTGGATAATGACGGGTAGAACTTGACATGTGACTTATGATATGTTGACCTTCGTCAAGGTCATAAGAGCATGGGGCAAAAATCACATCGGGAATTTCTAAAGAAACTGAAACTTGCCAGATATGCGCATACCTTCTGGAGTGTGATAACGTGAGCGGATTCCGTCACGTTATCATGTGATGATAGTTGGATCCCGATTCCCACTGATGAGTTGGTTTACTCCTCGGGTGATCCCGACTAATTCTTCTTTCAGGTTTGAGGAAGAATTTGACGTGACAGTGGGAGGTTTCCAGATTAGATAAAGTGATAACCATTCTGATCTAGGTTAGAGTGCACGCTGAGTGTTTCTTTTCTCTCTCTCTTTGGCAGCGACCATGACCCGACCCTAGACTATGACTCAGTGACCAAAATTAACCGAACCTTCTTAAACATTGGCTTTTGGATTGTCAGAGTTGCAAACCTCATTGCCACTCCTACTTTTACCCTTTTCTCCAGGACACCCCGTATTACTACGAACGTCCACTTCCATTGGACAAAACCATCGTATGGTTATATACGAACTCGAAGGAATTCGAGGATGGTTTCCGGTTCTAGAGAAAACGAATAGGACTATTCAGTTGTCTTTTCCTTTTACCTTCTCTCAGATTGCGAGTATTCCTTGGTTTAGGAGATAGTACACCTATTACGCAAATTGGATAGTCTTCTTCCAAACCGTAGGCTGGTGCCGAACGGTGGAGATTGAAGAAAACCAATTAGCATAACGATGGTGTACAGAAGGTATTAAGTAAAGACATATCAAAGGATTAGTAAGAGGGCAAAGTAAATTGCGACTGCTATTCACGACCAAACCAAGTATTTCTTCGCCAATCCTAAATCACCTTTGTATTTCTCCAGAACACTCCGTATCACTACGAAGATTCACAGTTTATTGGATACTCCATCGTATGGTTATATACGAACTCAAAAGGAACTTGTTCCAGTTCGGGGATGGATTCTGGTTCAGGAGAAATATGAATAAGGTTTATTCGGTTGTATTTTATCTTCACCTTCTCTCGCATTGCGAGTACTCCTAAGATTAGGACAGTACACCCATTATGCTTATTGGATAGTTTTCTTCCAAATCATAGGCTGGTGCCGAACGGTAGGGAAGGAAGAAAACCATTTGGCCTAAAAGGATGTGCAGAAGGTAACGACTAAAGACATATAAAGGTATATGGAGAGGTGGCAAAGAATTATACGGTTACAGTTGTGAATCTGGATAATGGAATAGGCATTACTAGGAATACCGGGATACCCCATCGAAACATTTCAATATTTCAGTTTCACTATGTACTGTTAAAAGAAAACTGATTTCCCAATTACCCCTTGCTCCAGGGTATGTATTTACCAGGTATGATTCTCACATCTGTATGGTTTTACAGATGATGAGTGGGAGTAAGTTATTGGGAATTGGGTGATCATCCTCATTATATCGGGATTCGTTGCAATTGATGATATTTAAGGAAGTCACCTTGGTTGTTTGCCGGACGGCAAATATTTGGTTTTGAATATCCGTTGTTATGCACCAATTTCAAATTGATATATCTGTACGTCTATTTTTTTATAGAGTGAGATATACCTTTTTGAAATTATGTCTATGATATTTACCTATATCAGTGGATGGTTAGGTAAGGAGCATTAAACAACTGTGTAATTATCCTTAACCATAAGTACAGTTTTCAACCTACGACACACAGTGAATGAGTCACTTGACTCAAGGGACTTATACAGAGTATTGTATGCTGTCCAGTGTCCATTTGGACAGAGGGGTAGGTCCTCGTACTATATTCGGTTTACTTATGACTTCTCTGGTTCTTAGACAAGTGTTTCGTAGAAACACAAGGTCGAAGTTTTGAGAAGTTATAGGTATATGAATAAAGTAGAGAACCAGGTGTTATAAGTATCGGGATTCTTCAAGGTGATCGAAGATGTAGATACTTGTGTATGGTATTCAGTTGATAGTAATGATTAAGAGAACTTGCTTCTCTTTCAGGTTATTCATAATTGGAAGCGTTCCTAAGTTGAGTAACGCTGATTGGCCTCCTTCCATTTAGTTGACATGCACTGGAGACAGCTGCATGATTTGAATCTGGTTCCAATTAAATCAGTACCTCTGTTTCTATATTGGATATAGAACAGTTCATATCTTGACATTGTTAAGGTACGGGGAGTTGTCCGGCTTATGCTTAAAACCAGACACTGGACAACTCAAGGCACGTTGCTGTAATGGTTGTTTGTGGGTTGACCCGGGCTATGACGGGGGTTGATTTTCTACCATCTGGAAGATCAATAGTGATATTGTTCTTGACTCGCCACTGTAGTGTGAGTATGATAGAACTGGAAGTGATTCCAGAACCGCAAACGATAACTGAAGACTTGATAAGAACCTAAACATTCAATCTGATTTGACATTCTGTAACAACGCTAAATTTCCTATACAAAATTTTTTTCAGATATTTTTCAAAAATCTACAAAGGGGTATTTTAGCATGAGCACAAGATATAGGTAATTATTTTGTTTTTAATTACAAACTACAAGAATGTAATAACTCCATTTTTAGTGTACAAGAAATTACTTTAAATTTAATGTATACTAGGAGTATTTATTCTTGCTGCTATCAGTTTAAGTAATTAAATACCACAATAATTACAAGAAGGAGCTTGTGGCTCATTGGTAATACCTTGCACTGCTAAACAAAGCCACCAGAGTTCAAATCCCCTGCCCCACATTATTTTTATAATTATTTTGTTTTAAATTTTTGGAAAGTCAACAGTCAAACCGTCATAACTCTCAAAATTTATACTGCACATAAAAAGTTAGATATGCCATAAATCCCCCCAGGAAAAACCCCATCTTTCGGCGCCCTGACTCGGCCGGGATCGGCCGGCGGACCGGCCGACTCGGGCCGGCGCCTCCGGCCGGACTCAGCCGAACCGCCGAGTCACCTGAAGGAAAAAGTTTCCTCTTGACGAAGTCAGCCCCCCTGCATACACTAATTTCCTAGATCGGTTACCGAATGCACAATAAATCTCTTTTACTCCCAAATTTAATGATTTTTAATGAATTTTTATATATTTTTATATTTTTTTAATTAAAACCCTAACCCTAGCCTAACCCTATATAAACCCCCTACCATCTACCCTCTCATCCTACATTTCTAAGTCCACTCTCTAAAAATCTCAAGAGAACTCGGTACATTAGAAAACGAGCGAAAGGCGAAGCGCTGCCGAAATCGACGACGAATTCCGGCGATCGTACTAGGACCCTTCACGACGTTTCGACGCATCGACAACCCACTACCTTCCTAGCACTCTCTAGCTTGTCCAAACCCGTGAGTCCCCCTCTTTCTATCTTTCTTTTCTTTTAAGGAAAAATACGACTTTTTAAAACCCGACGGAAATCGGAACAAACCGATTTCCGATTCGGTTTTCTATAAAATCTCACTTGTCACCAATTCCATAATACTTAAACTTATTCATATTGACTATTAATCACATAACAACTAATTTGAATAAAGTTTCTCACATGAAATGATAACTTTTGCAATATCGTATTCTTTTTTCACTTTAATACCATAATTTTTATTTTTCTTCTTCTAATCAATTCAACCATTCTTAAACATCTTTATCTTGACCATTAAACTTGTAAAAATCAATTTGAATAAGTTTTCACACATGAAATGATAACCTTTTCAATTTACCGTATTCTTTCACTTAAATACCACCATATTTAGTTTAACACATTTAACCCCTAAACTTTACTAAACCTTAACGTAGACTACGAGGTAATGACCTACCTCCACACACACGCAATTACAATCCTAATTGATGTCATCAAAATATAGAATACGATAATACAAGACTTTACATTAAAATACCATTTTCTTTGTAAACCTTTTCTAAAAGTTCTAAGTTGTTCACAATTTTAAAACAATATCTTTTAAAAGGAAAATACGATGTCATGGACATCGATCGTTTATCTAAACTTGACTTTGTGGTGTCTAGGCAAGTGTGTCTAAGACGAGTGGTTACTTAATTAGGGCCACTACTTGTAGTGGAGAGCCTCCCACTTTCCTGACACTTACCTGACCGCAATTGGCGGTGAAGAGGCGATTTGAGGCTTCTAATGACTTATCGTTTAGACCCTTTAGAAATAGGCTAGTTGGCTTAAGAAACCATAGAAACTAAAATACGGAAATTTACACCCTTTTACAAATAAATAACTTATCTTTATAAAACCGTTTTCTAAATGATTAGTATTTATTAAATCTTTGCAAAGCGCCACTACAACCCACCTATGGGGAACTCGTTAGGGATAGTACGGTTTATCGTGCACCCTCGAGCTTAGTAGTGCGAGATTCAGACCTCCGCAAGGAGCATTCGGTCTCGAAAGCTTTAGAATACGACATTTATGAAAAATGAGATTTTTGGAAAATAAAATATTTATTTAAAATTATTCTTGTATAAAAATATGTATATTTAACATTTAAACACCTGTTTTGTTATAAATAAAGTTTTCCACCTTTTCCTAAAAATTACAAGATTAAAAGTTACATTAAAATACCATGAATTTCAAATAAATCAATATTATAAATTAATACTTTTATTAGGATATATTCACAAGAATAACACAAATAAAATTTACACTCATTATAACTATAAAGACGAATAATAAATACTTGAGGTGTATCTTGAAAACTATACAAATGTACTTTTTACATAAAACCCCTCAAGTTTTATAATTTACAATAAGGACCCTAACAAATATAGAACTTCGACTTGCATTTCTTTTAGTCTGACTCAGGTTTGAGTCTGACTATTTCTGACTTAAATATGATTCAAGTCATTCTATATTCTTTAATATTCCAACTCAATATGAATACATGAATCCCATAATTCTGTTAACAATCATTACAACTTGACTGAATCAAACCATAGATATACATCCATTATTCCGTTATTCCATTTACCTGATTATGCAGTTACAATCTGTTTACTGATATCATGTTTTTAATCAGTCATCCAACTTATACAATACAATACTACAATACAATCATAACACTACGGGGTTTAAGGGGTAGACTGGTACGGAATATGTTAAAGGTGGCACGGGGTGGTCACTTAAGACGTAATTACATCCATGCCGTTGTTCCGTGGTATTATCGACAGAGCCTTGTACTACAGGTTACCAAGGTCCCCGGTGTAAGTGGGACTCCACTCGTATACACTGGCATCTTCTGTACCAGGTTACAAACAACAGCGTTAATACAATATTACAATATTATAATACAACATTAAAAGCTCTCTCTCTCACTCACTTTCTGTCTATTTCTCCCTTATCTTTGGGACTTACCAAGCGACCTGTTCGCTGACGACATTCTATTTCTTTCTTCTTTGAATGTCGTCAGGTGCTTTGGACCCAGCAGAGATCGAGCCCACCTGTGAAGACTTGGAGCAGTTTCACGAAGACCCGAGCTCTAGATATTGTACCTTGTTCTATTCAGTATTTTTATTTCCTGTTATGCCACTGTTTAGGCATCACTTTTCATTTTAGTTGTATTTACTTTTCATGTATTGTACAAAAGTATGTTATTAATAAAGTTGCTGTTATTTCTATATCTCTTGTCTCTTGTGATTTACTTTTATATTGCTTAGATACGCTTGGCGTGTGTACTTCTAAATATATACGTAGCGGACCTCGTCGCGTCCACTTCGCCGTACACTGGGAAGCGGGGCGTGACAGGTTTTGTTGGTGGCCCATGCAGGTCAGAGCTGTATGAATCCCTATCATGCAGTTCTGGTCTGCGTGAACAACCTAAGCAATATAACACAAGAACCATCAACTAAAACATTCTTTACAATTCATGTTCCTTGAATCTTACAATTTCATATTCCTTGAATCTTATCATTTCATTTGAATCTGTCCTAGCCCAAATTCTTCTTCAGGGTTATGGATTCCCCGAACAACACCAGCACCAACGTCAACAACACCCCTCCAGCACTACCTCTCGCACCAGCTGTTCCTGCACCACCCACAGAGCAAACAGTGCTACTTGAGGCGATCCGCAGCCTTCTTGAGGGATAACAACAACTTCTTAACCGACCTGAGACCGACGCACCGGGAGTAAAGCAATTCAGGGCTTTACATCCGAAGCAGTTCTCTGGAAAAGGAAGCCCTCTTGAAGCGGAAGAATGGGCACAAGGCATCAAAGACGATCTGGCAGCAGCTCAAGTGCCAGACATCGCTTGGGTTCGTGTAGCAAAACTACAGCTCACGGATAATGCTCGCAACTGGTGGAAGGCGGAAGAAAGCCGTCTGGTACAGCCGATTGAATGGAAGACTTTTCGCGAGAAGTTCAACACGAAATACTTTCCAGCGACTGCCAGGTTTGCAATGGAGCAACAATTCATTCATCTACAACAAGGATCGGTGTGGGATAAATCAGTAGATGAATACGACGCTGAATTCACCATGTTAAGCCGATTCGCAGCACACTTGATACCGACGGACGAGATCAGAGCCCGTCGCTTTCAACAAGGACTGGACACGGAGATTCAGGCTGCTCTAGCTACGGGAAAATTTCTGACTCATGAAGATGCTCTGGAAGCTGTCCGCAGCTATGAAGCAGTGATAAAGGCAAGGGGTAGACCTCAGTCTGCAGGAGTGAAACGTCCTGCCACTCAAATGGCAGGAGGGGCCTCTTCAAGGCCAGCTGTTGAACTCAGAAGACTGGAAGAAGTTAAGGATCGGTCAAGACCCGATTTTTGCTTTTATTGCAAGAGGGAAGGACACTTGTGGAAGGACTGTAGGCGCGCAAAAGGCCTATGTTTAGTTTGTGGCGTGTCCAATCACGGAATTGGAAACTGTCCTTATAGACGCAACCCAGCACACACACCCGCAAACTACCCGCAGCAGCCAGCTATCCAAGCTCCTGCAACTCGTCCTGCACTCCCAGCACCACCTCCACGCAGATTCCCTGCTCAGCCAAATCGCCAATTCCATCAGGCACTGAGAAACATGCCTCGAGTACAGGGGAATATGCCTCCAGCTAGGAGGAACGTGCCACGGCGACAGGCTTTCACCTTAGCAGCCATAGAACCTGAAACTGTGAACCAAGGTAACCCAGGTAACTCCCTCACAACTTTGACCAAAACTTCTTTACAATCTTTAGTTCTGTCACCAAACTGTTACACTTTCCTTTTACAAATTTCGAGGACGAAATTTTTATAAGGAGGGTAGAATGTAACAACCATAAATTTCCTATACAAAATTTTTTCCAAATATTTTTCAAAAATCCACAAAAGGGTATTTTAGCATAAGCACAAGATATAGGTAATTATTTTGTTTTTACTTACAAACTACAAGAATGTAATAACTCCATTTTTAGTGTACAAGAAATTACTTTAAATTTAATGTATACTAGGAGTATTTATTCTTGCTGCTATCAGTTTAAGTAATTAAATACCACAATAATTATAAGAAGGAGCTTGTGGCTCATTGGTAATACCTTGCACTGCTAAACCAAGCCACCAGAGTTCAAATCCCCTGCCCCACATTATTTTTATAATTATTTTGTTTTAAATTTTTGGAAAGTCAACAGTCAAACCGTCATAACTCTCAAAATTTATACTGCACATAAAAAGTTAGATATGCCATAAATCCCCCCAGGAAAAACCCCATCTTTCGGTGCCTTGACTCGGCCGGGATCAGCCGAGTCGGCCGGCGGACCGGCCGACTCGGGCCGGCCGGACTCGGCCGGACCGTCGAGTCACCTGAAGAAAAAAGTTCCCTCTTGACGAAGTCAACCCCCCTGCATACACTAATTTCCTAGATCGGTTACCGAATGCACAATAAACCTCTTTTACTCCTAAATTTAATGATTTTTAATGAATTTTTATATATTTTTATATTTTTTTAATTAAAACCCTAACCCTAGCCTAACCCTATATAAACCCCCTACCCTCTACCCTCTCACCCTACATTCCTAAGTCCACTCTCTAAAAATCTCAAGAGAACTCGGTACATTAGAAAACGAGCGAAAGGCGAAGCGCTGCCGAAATCGACGACGAATTCCGGCGATCGTACTAGGACCCTTCACGACGTTTCGACGTATCGACAACCCACTACCTTCCTAGCACTCTCTAGCTTGTCTAAACCCGTGAGTCCCCCTCTTTCTATCTTTCTTTTCTTTTAAGGAAAAATACGACTTTTTAAAACCCGACGGAAATCGGAACAAACCGATTTCCGATTCGGTTTTCTATAAAATCTCACTTGTCACCAATTCCATAATACTTAAACTTATTCATGTTGACTATTAATCACATAACAACTAATTTGGATAAAGTTTCTCACATGAAATGATAACTTTTGCAATATCGTATTCTTTTTCACTTTAATACCATAATGTTTATTTTTCTTCTTCTAATCAATTCAACCATTCTTAAACATCTTTATCTTGACCATTAAAATTGTAAAAATCAATTTGAATAAGTTTTCACACATGAAATGATAACATTTTCAATTTACCGTATTCTTTCACTTAAATACCACCATGTTTAGTTTATCACATTTAACCCCTAAACTTTACTAAACCTTAACGTAGATCACGAGGTAATGACCTACCTCCACACACACGCAATTACAACCCTAATTGATATCATCAAAACATAGAATACGATAATACAAGACTTTACATTAAAATACCATTTTCTTTATAAACCTTTTCTAAAAGTTCTAAGTTGTTCACAATTTTAAAACAATATCTTTTAAAAGGAAAATATGATATGTCATGGACATCGATCGTTTATCTAAACCTGATTTTGTGGTGTCTAGACAAGTGTGTCTAAGGCGAGTGGTTACTTAATTAGGGTCACTACTTGTAGTGGAGAGCCTCCCACTTACCTGACACTTATCTGGCCGCAATTGGCGGTGAAGAGGCGATTTGAGGCTTCTAATGACTTATCATTTAGACCCTTTAGAAATAGGCTAGTTGGCTTAGGAAACCCTAGAAATTAAATACGGAAATTTACACCCTTTTACAAATAAATATCTTATCTTTATAAAACCGTTTTCTAAATGATTAGTATTTATTAAATCTTTGCAAAGCGCCACTACAACCCACCTTTGGGGAACTCGTTAGGGATAGTACGGTTTATCGTGCACCCTCGAGCTTAGTAGTGCGAGATTCAGACCTCCGCAAGGAGCATTCGGTCTCGAAAGCTTTAGAATACGACATTTATGAAAAATGAAATTTTTGGAAAATAAAATATTTATTTAAAATTATTCTTGTATAAAAATATGTATATTTAACATTTAAACACATATTTTGTTATAAATAAAGTTTTCCACCTTTTCCTAAAAATTACAAGATTAAAAGTTATATTAAAATACCATGAATTTCAAATAAATCAATATTATAAATTAATACTTTTATTAGGATATATTCACTAGAATAACACAAATAAAATTTACACTCATTATAACTATAAAGACGAATAATAAATACTTGAGGTGTATCTTGAAAACTATACAAAAGTACTTTTTACATAAAACCCCTCAAGTTTTATAATTTACAATAAGAACCCTAACAAATATAGAACTTCGACTTGCATTTCTTTTAGTCTGACTCGGGTTTGAGTCTGACTATTTCTGACTTAAATATGATTCAAGTCATTCTATATTCTTTAATATTCCAACTCAATATGAATACATGAATCCCAGAATCCTGTTAACAATCATTACAACTTGACTGAATCAAACCATGGATATACATCCATTATTCCGTTATTCCATTTACCTGATTATACAGTTACAATCTATTTACTGATATCATGGTTTTAATCAGTCATCCAACTTATACAATACAATACTATAATACAATCATAACACTACGGGGTTTAAGGGGTAGACTGGTACGGAATATGTTAAAGGTGGCACGAGGTGGTCACTTAAGACGTAATTACATCCATGCCGTTGTTCGGTGGTATTATCGACGGAGCCTTGTACTACAGGTTACCAAGGTCCCCGGTGTAAGTGGGACTCCCCTCGTATATACTGGCATCTTCTGTACCAGGTTACAAACAACAGCGTTAATACAATATTACAATATTATAATACAACATTAAAAGCTCTCTCTCTCTCTCTCACTTTCTGTCTATTTCTTCCTTATCTTTGGGACTTACCAAGTGACCTGTTCGCTGACGACATTCTATTTCTTTCTTCTTTGAATGTCGTCAGGTGCTTTGGACCCAGCAGAGATCGAGCCCACCTGTGAAGACTTGGAGCAGTTTCACGAAGACCCGAGCTCTAGATATTGTACCTTGTTCTATTCAGTATTTTCGTTTCCTGTTATGCCACTGTTTAGGCATCGCTTTTCATTTCAGTTGTATTTACTTTTCATGCATTGTACAAAAGAATGTTATTAATAAAGTTGCTGTTATTTCTATATCTCTTGTCTCTTGTGATTTACTTTTATATTGCTTAGATACGCTTAGCGTATGTACTTCTAAGTATATACGTAGCGGACCTCGTCGCGTCCACTTCGCCGTACACTGGGAAGCGGGGCGTGACACATTCCATTGGCCACTCCGCAGATGTGGTGGGTAACCTCAGGCACTCGAGAGGTACTTCGGTATGCTCAAGGACGGTGGCAGGGAGGTTCTTGTTTACCCAGACTTTCCATTGCTGTTGTTCCAGACTGTGAGACCCGGCAGGAGGATGAGTATAGCGTCGTTCTAAACTAGCTTTAGAAATGTACGTTTATATGACTCCGCCAGAGGGTTGTCATGGTCAGTGGGAGCAGTGGAAGCATAGTGGACAAGTAGCTTATGTCTATTTTTAGACTAAAGCAGATATAGCGGAGATAGATCATTTATTTCTGATGTGACAGTCATAGGTTTGACTTCATCAGAATAGGGGATGGATCTGTTAAGAAGATAGTAGGGTGTGATGTCCTGGTATTTGATGACATACACAGAGTAGGAAGTGATATTCCTATACTACGATCGGTTATACTTTGGTTGTCACACAGTAGTTTCTCTACATAGGAATTGGATCTTATATCGTACATTCTGGTTACTAGATTTATGATTTTAGATCTAGATTTGGGTGGTTTCCCAATCAGGGTACTTAGACGGCATTCTAAGAGCATTTAGAATGGACGACTCCTGGCATGGTGGTGTACCTGCAGGTAATGGAGTCACCCTCTCTAAAGGTGTCTTACAGACTAAAGGGGAGAGGGATGTGCATGATTGGCAGATCACTTGCTTAGGCAGTTGAGTCAATCATGAAATGTCAAGTACCACACCAGATATTGTTTTTGCAGTAGGTGCAATAAGTAGATATTTATCCAATCCTGGAAAACATTCGGAAGTAGTTTTAGAACATAAGTGGATGTTCTACGGATATGATAACGGCAGCCTCCTATGGGAGACAGTTATCATTCCAGGCTTCCAAGGTGACCTGGATGACAGAGTGGCTGTCAAAGTTATAGTTTTCCTTCTGACGAGGGTCAGTATTTGGACAGGCGGTCCAGGTAGATACCGAGGGAGACATGGCGCAGGATACTCATTAAGTTCAGTTGACGATACAGTCTAAGAAGTTTGGATTTGGAGTTCATTTATGAGCTAGGTCCCATCAGATATCCAGACACATTCTAAGACAGGTATTGCTCATTTCGGGAGATGGCTTTCTCCGCGAACTTGAGATAAAGAGAGACATAGAAAGAAACATCAGAGCGGATCCACTCACTGAGGCTATTCCTCGAACGCAATAGTTTCGCAAACGAGCTTTGTGAGACTGACTAGTAGAAGAGTTGGGTGTTCGGTATCACACGGGCTGTGAGTATGCAACATCGCGATAATTAGCCTTGAGTGCAAGTGGGAGATTATTGGAGATAGTGCCCTCAGAGTCAATTATTGGATCACAGGCACGTGATTGCAATGATTGAGGGAGGACCTATCCCGGTAGGACAGTCTTACTCAAGATGATAGTATGCTATCTGGTTTACCTTTATCATCGTGTACTGCTTTAAGTGACCTTACTGATCACTATTGCACGTTGATAGAGCCCCTAGGATTCTTGCTTGACTTCCAGCAGTATGAGGGCGATCATATAAGTGGGAGCTGGAGTCTATAAGCACATCCTTAAAAGGTCCTTAGTTGTGGGAGTTTCGAGACAGGGAATCGATACTCCAGAGTAGACTAGTGTATACAGTCGAGACCCCGACGAGGGGCGGTGGCCGGTCTCACAAGCCACTGGTGTCAGTTGGATCACCTAAGATGTATACATGTGCTCATTGGGTTATGAGTACACCGGACATGACTCGCCGGGAACATACTAGTTGGTATTATACCTGACGTCAGATGGCAGTTCCCTGGTGACATGTGTACAGGTTAGTTCATCGACCTGAGATCGTCATTTGTCTCGTGTGAGTTCCCACTGTGCTTTGATTACTACCCTACCACGGCTCAAAGGAGTCATGCAAACAGGTTTTAGTTGGGTACAGTCCCGAGCCACATGGAGACAGTGAGCGGATCTGCAGGGGTTCGTCTCTCCCGGTATTGGGGGTGAGGTCGCGCTGTGTCTAGGAGAGCCAGTACATGAAAGTTCTTGGCCAAGGCAGGAGATTTACTGGTAGGTATTCCAATAGTATCTCAGGGTGTTTTGGGCTACACTCCGACACGACTTGTACCGCTTTTGGGGGTCTGACTTTTACCAACCCCCTAGGCCAGCCATGCGATGCTCATAAACGAACGGACCGGACTGTACGGATATTGTCACTGACAGGCTCAGTAGGGTGTCAGGATGAGTTCGCTCATCGACGTCCCTTTTGGTCAATAGCTGGTAGCCCGTCACGTATGGCTAATACCTCTGACATGCTAGTGGTTAAATCCACAGCCATAGTATTGACGAGTTTTTAGAGTCCACCACACACAGTTACTCAAGTTTCGGGTGAAACGCTGTAGAGGCCGTATGGAGATATGGCAGGGTTCGATCAGATACGTGCGGTATTGCACGGATCGTGATCGGACGGATTTTACTAGCGGGCTTTGGTTTAAGCCGGATCCTAGTATTAGACAGTATAGATTTTGTCTCTTTGCATTTGTATTCAGTGGGAATACAAATGCGGGTATGTATATACAGTCGCGGGGTTTTCCTGTAATTTATTACGGGATCAGTTTTCTGAAGTTGCCAGTTTGCATTCCGTTCCGGCCTGTTTTCCTTTGTTCCTTCACGGCCGGATTTTTCTGATGGAGGGGCTAATTTGCAAGTTCGCAAATTAGCATTTGTGGAGGGGTTATTTGAGATTTGAATGATTATGAAAGCATCTTTGCTTTTCTTGCATTAATGAGATTAGAATGGATTAGAAGTGGATATGACTTTGTTATCATCACATTTGGCTTATGGTCACCCTTTGCTTTTAGTACTCTCACTTCCCTTCAAGGTTTTGTTTTCTTTTTTCCCTCCACCATTTCATGATAAGAGTGGCCGGCCACGTCCTAGAGGGGGAGAGGTTCATTTTGATGTGTGGCATTTTTCCTCATCTCAGTCCTTACTAAAATGAGAGCACCATTATTTCTCCAAAGTTCTTCTCTCACTCCTATATCATGGCAACTTCTATAACCCTAAGGGACAACCATTCTACACTAGTCTACAGCAAATCTTGGATACGTCGATTCGCCAACTTCGTGCCCGAGTTGCTTCGGACCAGAGGTGGGAGCCCGTAAAAGAACCCGGCGATGTGGTGCCCGTTTCGACGAGGAGGCGACGACCGGAGATTCCGCGAGGAGATCGGAGTGGAGACGAAGACCGAAAGACTCGGATCGTTCGGTATATCTCTCTACCCATCTTTTAGTATGCTAGTAGCTAGGTTAATGGCCCGATCCGGGATTTTTGTACGCGGCGGTGCCGGTTTACTAGTTTGTAAAGTTTTTCATTTCCGCGTTTCCGGCGTCGGATCGACGGCCGGGGCGCCGCCGTGCACTTACACTCCATGCGCTTCGGGACTGTATCAAATTAAAACCTGTTTGCTTGACTCGGCAGAACCGTGGTAGGGTAGTAATCAAAGTATAGTAAGAACACACATGAGACGCTATGGCGATTTCAGGTCTAAGGACTACCTTGTACTCATGTCACCAGAGAACTGCTATCTGACATTGGTATGATATCAACTAGGAGTTCTTGGCGAGTCCGTCCAGTGTAACTCATCCAATGAGCACCTGTATACAATCATCAGTGTCAAACACCAATTGCTATAGGAACAGCCATTGTCCCTGACAGGGTCATGAAACGTATACACTAGTCTAAACTGGAGTACCGATACCCTGTCTCAATACTTCTACGACTAGGGACATTTAAGGATATGCTTATAAACTATCAGGCTCCACTAATATGATCCTTATCATAATCCTGGCAGTCAATCAAAGATCCTATAGGTTTTATCTCATGTATTTGCGGTACGTGATAACTAGCATCTCTATTAACATGACAGATAAAGACAGACCAGATAGCACACTATCATCTCAA
Organism: Agapanthus africanus; assembly: GCA_030015575.1. Lineage (NCBI taxonomy): Eukaryota > Viridiplantae > Streptophyta > Magnoliopsida > Asparagales > Amaryllidaceae > Agapanthus > Agapanthus africanus. Next base: position 31,416,911 of record JASDDO010000019.1, read on the forward strand.
GTAAGACCGTTCTTGGTATTGGCCTTCCTCGAATTCAGTAATTGCATTCCCGCAATTACGATAATTGCCTTGAGGGCACTAATATCTAACAAACTCCCACTTGCACTCAAGGCCAATAATTGCGGTATCATATGCACACATCTCATGTGTTACTGCATACCCAACTTCTGCACTAACAGTTTCGCAAATTGTGTTCGAGAAATAGCCTCAGTGAGTGGATCCGGTAATATGTTCTAACCATATCTCTCTGAATTTCAACTTCATGGAGATCAACTATCTCCCGAAATGAGTGATACTTGCCCTAGAATATTGTTTGGATAGCTGATGGGACATTGTTCACAAATGAACATATTTATCCAAACAAATACATAGGATGTATCCTCTAATGATTCACAATTAGCATCTAGCGCCTAGATTACTCCAGTATCTCGATTGGAACTCTTCCAATACACCGCTCCTCATAAGAGCGCAAACTAATGACTCATGACAGATACTCTGTCAATCTTGTCACTAAGAAAGCTGGAATCGGTAATTACCTCTCGGAAGGAGAAGTTGTCATTACCATACATCAAGAACATCTCATATGCTTTTCATTGTTGGGGTCAAAAATTACACCCCGGTTGACGGGGTCAAAGTCAAAGTCAACCTCAAATAAGCGGGCCCAATCCCAGGTCAAGTGGGCCCATGCCCAAATCGAGCCCCGCGGCCGGCCTCTCCGATGCCAAAATGAAAATTATACAATTTTGATGTAATTTTTATGAATAAATGTAAGGAAAATAGGCATAAAGCCAAACTTTTGTAAAGCTCATGGCTAATGTGCAAAAGAAATGAGCACATGAGATATGAGCTGGGCAAAATGCCATTTTGTAAGGCCCAAAGGGTTATGTGTAAATTTGTAAGCCTATGTAAAATAGCATGATAATGAAATGAAGAAGGGAATCGATTCCCCTCAAAAATTAGGGTTTATGTGTCTGCTTCTCTTTCCTTAAAGTTCTAAACCTTCTTCTCCTTTTTGAATTAAATCAAGAGTTCCAAAAAAAAAACAGTTTTTCACCATAAAATCCTTGAAGGGGGGCTCGGATCTTCCATCAAATCCCCAAAAGGGGTGATTTTTAAGTTTCACCCCGTTTTCTCCAAGATCCAGCTAACAGAGAGGAGGAGGAAGGAGACTCATCTCCAAAAACCCCACTTTGGGAAAGATCCAAGGCTCAAGAGAAGATCTAGGGCTCAAGGGAGAAAAAATGGGTCCCCTTTCATCATCTCCGAAAATCTCTTGGGAGTTTAACTTTGGGAAAAAAAGAAGAAGAAAGAAAGAAAAAGTCATTCTTTTTAGAAGTTTAACTCCAAAAGTCAATTGGGAGTACAACTCCCAGTGCAGAGGCTAAGCCCCTCTTGTCCTTTTTTTAGGAGTTTAACTCTAAAAGTCAATCGGGAGTACAACTCCCAGTACATAGGCTAAACCCCTTTTTCCGCGGGCACCCAACACCCACGTGCCGGACACATGTGGTGTCGGCGCCCGCATGCCGGACACGTGTAGCGCCAGCGCTAAGCGCCTGTGTGCTGGGCATGTGAGGCGCTGGCGCTCACGCGTCCTTTAGACGCTATTCACTTTTTTTTATTATATACAATCCACAACACTTTCCCCATTAGAAAAAATTTCTAACGGGGCGCTGCCCCGCATCCTGCAAGAGGGATACTACACCCCTTTACCCCCAGCTCACAATCTGGATAGCGGGACCCTTATAAACTCTGTGAGGCCCCCGATATACCCAAAACCCCTCAAAACACAATATACGCACACTGCACATTGAGTTCGCATAACCAATTTGACCCGTCAATCGGAGGTTCCTTCCCTCCAAAGGCGAGGGGTAATTAACGGCAGCTTAGTCCACGGCTGCCGGAGATTCAGATTCCCACAATCAATAAATCCCAGCCTACCCTAGGCAGGGGATCTGTAGTACGCCTGACAAGCGACGCGTACTCCCATCTCAATAGGATGACGAAAAACATCCCACAGATTTCTGACACATCCGGTGGGACCTTTTCTCTCCTCCCATATTTAGGGTTAAACGTTCATGCAAACTCAATCAATATACATATTGATATTTATACTAAAATAATGCTCTTTCATGTAGGATTTCAAGCGATCAAACCTCACCAATGTCTCCAAGGACAAGCTCAGCTCTCAACACAGCTCCTGTCCCCTACACGATGAAGATGAACACCAGGACGGTCCTCCCGGTCAGTCTCAGGCAATAGTGGGAGGAGCCACTGCTACCATTTGGCTCTATTATATTCGTGCCAACTAATGCCATCCCTACTCCCCAAACTCCGGTAACAGACAGACAGGCCTCTGAAGGCAGGAGACCAAATGTGGTGACCTCGAGGGCACCACCATCCAAACACAAGTCGGTGTTTGAATGACTTTCCTTGGACCTAGCTGGGGGCAAGGCCATCAACACCGACAAAGAAACAGGGCATATCGAGCAAGCTCCAACGGTGCCCCTGACAACTGCTTAATCGGGTATCTTCTCTAAGCTCCTTGTCAATCGACTCATAATGGCTTCCTGGATTACGGATGCCAGCCAAGCCCTCAAAACGAGAAGCTAAGAAAGAAAAGGCTCAGATACAGAGCCAACAAAAGGACTAGAGCTCCTGCTACTTTGAATTTCATGGGGTTCCAAGAACGAGATTTCCCCGCAACAAAAGTCGAATCGGCTGTAAGGCTCTCTAACTCTTTCAAACCGCTAAAATTGGTTCAGAAGAACGCTATGACCTCAAGAGTCAAGAAAGCTGTGATCCGAACAGCACCACCCAAAGACCTAGTCAGGCCAATTGTCTTCAGTCGCCTGTCCTTTCCAGAAGAGGAAGAGCCACAGCGATGGTCTGAAAAATCAACTGTCAAAGATAAAAAGATGGATGGATATGTGGTTCACACTGTCTACATAGTGGGCACGCGCAGCAAGAGCAAGGACGGGGCCACCACATCTCAAATCCAATCTGGTGTGAATGTGGCTGCCACTTTCTAAGACTATCCTCCTCTGGAAGGTAATGAAAACCCTTCCAGTGAGGTTGATAAGCAGAGAGATCCCTCAGTTCATGAAAAGTCGGGCTCGGAAAAAGAAGATGAGCCATTCTTTTGTCCTAAGACCGCAGAGCAGCAAGTTCTCCAAAAGCTCCAAAATCGGCTCAGAAACAAAGACATGGAGATGGCCAAGCTCTACTCGAAGATCGACGACTTGACAAACGTCGACTTACATCTCACGGCCCAAATTGTCTCTCAGCCTCCCAATCAAGTGCAGGGCTCTGCACATAAACCGGGAAACGGTGTCCCGAGGCAGCCGATGTCTAATCCCTCAAATCCAAAGGTGGGCGAGCCGCATGAAAGTCGGCCACATCCTATCCCGGGAAATGTCTTGACTACCGATGACAGCAACCCGCTAACGCAAGATCAAATCATGGATTTAGTCGCCAACAAATTCAAAACATTAGTAGCCGAAGTCGAAACACAAAAAGATATCAGCAGTAGTGGGAGACCATATCATGTGCGGTATGATCTGGTAGAGTTTCCTGGTGGCTATGTCATCCCTAAGTTCGGAAGATTCGATGGGACAGGAAATGTGAATCAGCACAGGTTGCTGCCAGAGAGAGAGGAAATGTCATCCCTAAGTTCGAAATGAGTCTTAGTTAAAGGTCAGTCCAAGGTTGCTGCCAGAGAGAGAGAAAATAAACACTCTGTGTGCACTCTAATCTTAATTAGATTGGTATATTTATCTAATCGGGATGGCTCCCAATATTCAGTCAAATTCTCCTTCAAACCCTAAAAGGAGAACTAGCCGGGATTTTATATTGAAAATCTCCCGGGAGTAACTATTACTTACAGTAGGAATCGGGACCCAATCTATCATGGTGTGGTAACCTTGACTAAAGATCAACAAATTACCCCACTTCATAGATGGTATGCAATCTCATTGCAAGTTTCAACACTTGAAACTCCCGATATCGTTTTTACCCCTAGGACTCTATGACCTTGACTAAAGATCAATTTATCAAAGAGTCCTAGTCAAGTTCGGCCCGTCATTTCGTGAATAATTTAGACCCACCCGTACGACTTTTGACCAAAGATCAACAAAGTCGTACGAATGTCCTAGCTAATCGCATCATATGCAAGCATGAAGATATCACTTAGCTACCGTACATTACGTCTTGACTAAAAATCAACAAACGCGGCACGAATACTAAGTGCTCTACTTCCTAAAATGACAGAGGGCTACGGCTGGTTTTGAAGAAAACCATCAACGCAATGAACTTGATCAAGAAAACCATCAACGTAATGAACTTGTCTCATCGTAGGAACCAAGTAGTTTTGAAAGTTTATAGTCACATAGACCTTTGCTTAAAAGTGAACTCCCCGTGAAAAGATCTAGACTCTTTTCCTCATCAAATGAGGTGCAGGATATTCATAATCGAATAGCACAACGCAAAGCAAAAGAATACGGCTACAAAAACAATTTTAGCGAAACAAACCTTTACCCAAAAGCGAACTCCCGGTAACGGGATCAGGGCTCTTTCCTCATCGAATGAGGTGCGGGGCATTCCTAACCGAATGCCTCAATACAAAGCAAAAGAATCGACTAAAATTTCCTCTTTATAAAAAAATTGGTTTCTACAACGTATAAGTTTATTTTACTTTATATTAATACAATTAATACAATCCTATCATTTAGATAATCTCATTATCTAGTATTATCCATCTCACACAAACATTACAGAAAAGTATGAAAAGGAAAAATATAATGCACATATACGCCATTTGCATTCGCCACGGGGCTCCGTCATACACCGTTAGGTTACTAAACTAACGGCAGAGCGAGGGCAGGGCTAGCCCGGATGCAAAACGTATATAGCATTAATGTGTGTGTGTGTGTGTGTGTGTGTGTGTGTGTGTATTATATCACATATATAAATATACCATCACACGCAAATAATCACATTACAGCATGAGGAAAAACAGCATCACAGAGTTTGGAATGGTCGGATCGCCTAGGAATCCCGCGTTTTGTTCGAGCCACAAACGAAGCACGAAATACCCCGGTCTCGTGAACAGCCCGTGCGTATCCAAAAGCAGACCTCTGGGAGTGCGGCAAGGCATCCGCTAACCCGAGAAACGAGGCAACCCGGCGTCATCACCATGATGGGTCCACCCAGCACTTTTTCAAGTCCGATGACAAGTGCACTCCTCCGTGGGTCTATCCTAACCCCCTACAAGCACGGCAAACAGCCCGCCAATCCTAAAATCGAGTGACCCGGTCTCAACTCCTTGAGATGGCCACTCGCTGCAATCTATAACCCGGCTGCCAGTGCGCTTCTCTGTGGGGTAATCCTAATACCTGTATTAATACAACGGTAACATTGATCGCAACTTGATCGAGTCCCGACAAATAATAATATAATAAGCGGAAACGACGGCCACATGTCGACCGTTCGTCCCGAATAAAAGATTATACGTTTTTGGATACAACATGAATGAAAAGAAATATATAACATTGCAACATCCAAATACGCATAGGGCTATTCATTTCGCGACGATCCAATCCACACCAAACAAACTTAACATAGAACATCATAGACTCACAAATACATATCAACTGAGTTAAACACTTTAACATCATCAATACGAAAACGCTACGATGTTACAGTTTTGATCGATAACTTTCCAATGCAATACGAGATCAAATCTCAATACTGGGAAAATCAAACAATACCAAAAATCCTATTTTTACAAGTTTAAGCCCCCACAGAAAATTGGGGGCATTTGGAAATATTTTGGTCGGAGGATACCCGGTGAGGCTGGCCATATTTACACAGAACCCCCTCCCCCCAAATTTCACCCATGTCATTTTCACATCAAACACAACATTCTGCAACTATTTAAAAAATTTATAAAACACTTTTGAAATTCGGATAAAGAAGGGCTTAAACTCGGAAATCGAAATCGGAAACTTGTCGATTGAAACTAAAACATCGCCTAAGCTAGTCCTAATACTTCGTGGGCACTGATACCACTGTAAGGACGGACGCGTCCCGTGCGTGCACACAGCGGAAGCGGGAACGAACGTAGAACAAAAATTCCGTGGGGGCGCGATCGACCATACGCCAAAATCATCCAAACACTAGTTTCTAGCTAAACTAAAGAGCATAAAGTAAAGTTCAAAGGTGCTACAACCTTTGTAACGTGTCCGGCTAATCCCAGAAGATCCTGTCTAAATTCCATGAGCTCCAGAACGCGTCTGCACGCCAACTGTCTTGCCGTAGATGATCCGCGTTGAAAGCGGGCTGCTCAAGCTCCAACTCCATCACCGATCGGAGGAACTTCCTCCAGAGGCTTGCAATGCGTGGAGGAAGCCAATGCGAACAATGAGTACCCTCTATTTTTTCACTCCCTCACCATGGCAATTATTGCTATTAACCTAGAGAGCTAGAGCTCTCATGAGAGGAAGAACAAGAAGAAGTGTATTTTATGATGGCTTCCAAAAAGGAAAATGAATTATGTCATGTATATATCAACCATGCCATGACACATACCCACCCACCCTACTCTCTCTCACCATAGCAACTATTGCTATTAACCTAGAGAGCTAGAGCTCTCATAAGAGGAGGAAGAAGAAGAAGAAGTGTATTTTGTGATGGCTTCCAAAAAGGAAAATGAATTATGTTATGTATATATCAACCATGCCATGACACATACCCACCCACCCCTCTCATGTGTGTGTCAACACATAAGAGAAAGGGTGGGCCCCACCACCTAATTAAATATATTAAATATAGAATAATATATATATATATATACATTAATATATATAAAGATATATATACATTTACATAATTATTTGTATATTTATTTATACTTAATTTATAATGGTGGGAATTAATATATATATATATATATATATATATATAATAAATATTAGTACATGTATCCTATACACATACACATCATGTATCATATACACGAAATGTCATCAATATCTTTCCAGTATCATATATTGTAGAGAGTGTGTATATCATATACACCATAGTAGAAACCATATCGTTAATACGGTTATCAAGTCAACACTTGACTTGGTATTCCGGCTGTGAAACCGACTAGTATAACAGTCGTCCGATTGAACACGTATATCCAATATACATGTTTTATCGAACTCATATATGTATCCCTATATGTACGTCATATCGCGTTTTGCCCGGGAAGGCACTTTTGTTGCAGGACTCTAAATACATGTCAATACGCCGGCAGTAGATTATACAGGATCGTATCCGATAGAATCTAAAACACTTTCAGATTCAACCCCCTTTCGGGTTAACCCACAAGCTCTTCAGCGGTACTAGCTATACGTAACGGCTACCCAGGTATGAGCAAGATAAAGGCGGGTCGACGAGCGAACTCATCGGGACCCAACAAAGTTTATAAGTGACAGTCACTGTACAGTCCGGTCTCTTCGTCAAGGAGTATCACATACCGGGTCTGGGGAGTGGAATCTGTTAGACCCCCAATAACCCGATAAGTCGTGCTGACAGAGAACTCATAACCAAAGAGATACAACCAGTAACACTTACCATTTTATCTTTACTGCCGTGGCCATGGGCTTCTGGTTATAGTCGTATCCTGCACTGTGTGATATCGACTCCCAATATCGGGAGTGAAGAATTCCCTCGACCGCTCACTGCCTCCATGTGCTTCGGGACTGTACCTAATTAAAACCCGTTTGCATGATTCAGCAGAGCCGTGGTAGGGTAGTAATCAAAGTACTGTGGGAACACACACGAGACACTGTGGCGATTTCAGGTCTAGGGACTACCCTGTACTCATGTCACCAGAAAACTGCTATCTGACATTGGTATAATACCAACTAGGAGTTCTCGGCGAGTTCGTCCAGTGTAACTCATCCAATGAGCACATGTATACAATCATCAATGGCAAACACCAATGACTATGGGAACAGCTGTCGCCCCGGACAGGGTCATGAAACGTATACATTAGTTTAAACTGGAGTACCGATACCCTGTCTCGATACTCCTACAACTATGGACATTTAAGGATGTACTTATAAACTATCAGGCCCCACTAGTATGATCCTTATCATAATCCTGGCAGTCAAGCAAAGATCCTATGGGTTTTATTTCATGTATTTGTGGTACGTGATAACTAGTATCTCGCATTAACATGACGGATAAAGACAGACCAGATAGCACACTATCATCTCGAGTAAGACTGTTCATGGTATTGGCCCTTCTCGAACAGTAATTGCATTCCCGCAATTATGATAATTGCCTTGAGGGCACTAATATCCAACAGAATCTCTTTTTTGTCGTCGCGCGTATCCAGAGATTTCCGAGGATCGTACACATCTTCAAAATTGTTAACCTCTTTGTCCTTGGGGAACGTCGAGACAAAGAGAACCCTGGCGGTTTGCTGGTCTATGTAGGCCCGGCCTACCCCCATTGTCCAAAGGGAACTTGAGTGCGAGATGATAGGTTGAGATCTGAGTCTGGAGGGCGTTTAGGGTGGGGCGACCCAAGAGGATGTTATAGAACGAAGGAATCCTGGCAACGAGGAAATTCACCGACATGGTTCGTGTTCTTTCTACTTCTCAAATGTTAAGAGGGAGGGTGATCGATCCTTCGGCCAATACGGAATGGTTTGTAAACTCGGAGAGGACATGAGAGGTCGGTTAGAGGTCGGACGGGTTTAATCCCATACGCTGGAAATAGTCGTAAAACAGGATATCCTCCAAGCTCCCCGAGTTGACTAGGATTCTCTGAACATCGTATCGGTTTATCCGGGCTGCTACTACAAGGGGATCATTATACGGGAGTGATATGCCGTGAAGGTTCTCGTCGGTGAAGGTGATTGGATCGTCCTTCTTGCACTTCTTATAGAGGATCACTTAAGGCCATGACCGGCCGGAGATGGCGGGAGTCCTCGTTGCTCGGAGTCGAGCCAATAGAGACGACCATGATCTGCCCGACCGTCAACTCTCCGGGAGGAGGTTGGTTTGCTTGCTCCTGATATGCCTGTCGTTTGTCTCGTAGGTACTTTGCCAGGTGACAGGAGTGGATCAGCTCTTCAATATGGTCGCAGAGTTGTTTGCAGTTCTCAGTCGGGTGCCCCTGTGATTAATGGAAGGTGTGGTATGGGCCGTGGAGTCGCTTTCCCGGCCTCTAATTCGCTGGCATGAGTTTGAAAAATCTCTCGCGCTTAGCCTCCTCCAGCATCTCGGCCTAAGAGATGTTCGGGGGAGTGTACTCATGAAACCTCGGAGGATAAGGTTTCGGACGGTCGGCTTTTTTCTTCTCTTCCCTGCCCCGTTTCTTTCGGTCCGTCCGGTCGCCGCGAGGTAGGTTGGCGTTTACTTCTGATTCGAGTTGGATTTTCCGCTTGGTCCAGACTTTTACTTCGGCCATGGTCTCAGGTTGCGCTAATGCGAAAGAGCGGAGCCACTCTTTGTGCCTAAGACCCGCCCTCAAGGTGGTGATAACCGTTTCGTCGCAGTGCTCGGGGACTTCCAGAAGGGCATTATAGAAATGGATGACGTAATCCTTGAAAGATTCCATGTCTTCGCTCTTGATGGTAAATAAGTAGTCGACCGTCCTTTTCTGTTGTCGGTTACCGACGAAATGACCGAGAAACTGAGTCGCCGGCTCATCAAAGGTCGAGATCGAGCATGGTGCAAGGCCGCGGAACCAATCTCGGCTGGCACGGATGAGGGTTGTGGGGAAGGCTCGGCACTGAGCCGCATCTGAGTTGTCTTAGAAACTCATGCTTGCCATAAATACATCCAAGTGGTCCTTCGAGTCAGACTTCCTGTCGAAGAAGCCACCTTGGACGGTTTGTTCCGAGAAGAGTCCCACTCACCTAGTAACTGCTCCATGAAGGACCTCGTGAGCGAATCTGCAAAGTACTTTTCCACTCTTCCTGCCGAACGGGTGGCGAGCCACATGTCCTGAATTTTCTTCTCGAGGACCTCGATTCACTGTTGGTATCCCGAGAATTCTCAATAGTCGGAGTGTCTGCTATCTCTGCTCCGGGCTTGCGCGATGGAGCAGTTTCGGCTCCGTTCTATCACGTTCCTCAGATCTTCGGGGTGGCCCCGACGTTCGTCGGCCCCAACATTCACCATATGCGCGGTCTCGATGAGTGTGGTGATGTCGGTATTTCCTGGAATTAGGCGACCTGACCAATGTCTCTCCAGGGGGCGAGAGAGCGCGGCGGGCATTGAAGCGATAGCTTAGTCTCTCCTGAGATCTCGGTGTCGAGCTATCCGGCGCCCAACGAGTCATGAAATCATTTCTCGTATGGGGTCGTGACTGCCGAAATAGGCACGCCGGTGTTCGAGGACATCGAGATGAGCATGAACAAGGTCAAAGGCCTGAATGCGCCCCTCCGTCGCCCCATGCACGCCGTCGTTCCAGGGAGTGGGGATAGCTGTTTGGCGGGCATAGTCGGTCATTTGAACATAAGCGAGCGCGTCCACTATCGTCGTGAGCCTATCGATCCGTGCAGAGAAAGCATCGACGATGTTAGGAGGGGGAGTAGAACCGCCCCCGCCTCTGTTGTGGAGGACGGGACGGCTCATGCTGGGATCGTTGCGATTATCGCTGACCATTGAATCGAATGCGGAAGATCAACTTTTTGGATGGAAAAGCTTTTCATTTCCTGCAGACGGCACCAACTGATGGAGGTCGGAATCTCCCTCGGATGTTGTCCTCCATTGATTTTGCTGCCAGTAGGGCTGAATGGTTGAGATTTGATATAAGGATTGAACGTGTGGTTCTCAATGGGTTGTTGATGACACCGAGCTACCTGCAAGGGAAGTCCCGGGATGGAATACCACCGCAGGACCCTCCGACGATCAAGTAAGTACCGAGGAGTAATTGGGCAGAGTAGTGGTGTCTTGGAAATGAGTTCAACGCACCTAAGTCGTCTGGAATAGAGGTTTATATAGGGGTCGTATTGGAGCAAGCCGATGTGAGATTCTCGCCATTTGTTGCGTCCTTGCGTCACGTTCGCGTTGATGGCGGGATACGCCCATTGATGGCGAGATACGTCCATTGATGGCGAGATAAGCAAGTGCGGGATAAAGGACGTGGAGCGGCGGATATCTCGTCGTGGCGAGATACACGGAGCCGTTACGGGGGCACTTGGACTCCGTGCTCTCGGCTGGACAGGGAAGCCTAGAAAGCTCAGCTCTGCAATAGCTCGGTGACGAGAGAGGAGGCCAAGGTAGCGAGGCCGTAGGATAGCTCGGAGGCGAGCTGTTGGCTGGTTGTTGGGCGAATAGAGAAGGTACTCCGGGGAGATCTCCAAAATGTCGGATGCAACCTCGAGACGAGGTGCCGAAGAATGTCCTCAAAGTATCATACTTACTCCATCTTCATAGCCCCTAGGAATCTGGCGGGCGTACGTGGATGACACGTCATCTACTACGTGTCGTAATCTGGGGAATTCTCATTTACGATCATCATCAAATATTATGTGAGGTATAGGATACAAATACCTACGTAGTGTATGACATAACCCATCTTGTATCCAATAAAAGTCTTAGTAGCCTTTGTGGATTCCACCGCACTGGTAAGAAAGGTATCACTATATTCGAAGCTGACTACCAAGAAAATACAATAAAACTGTTAATTCACTTTACTAAGGGTGCTTAATAGTAATAAAATTGCACGATTAATGCTATGCTAACACATTTGAAGGAAAGCGATTAAAAAGGATACGTTAATTGCCAACCGGATTAAGACCTTGTTTGAATAGCATCTATCCCAGAGAAAAAGGCCCAGATTCCATTTTTCCGCTGGATTGACCCAATTCTGTAAAAAAGATTGTTTAGATGCGTTTTTTTATTGTTTGATCCAGAGAGAAAAATCGCTCTACTTTGGCCCTATCCACTGGATAGAAAAAATTGAGTCGGGACCAATTTGTTCCCCAAATTTCACTCGCGTCTTCCTGTCTTGGTTCCCCCCTCCTCCTCTCTCCCTTCCTTCTCTCAATATTCTTATCCCAACCTATTCAAACGCTCATTCAGAATATTCTAATCCCAAATTAAATCGTAAATATTTTAAACCTAACTATCCCAAACATGTTTGTATCTGTCTAATGGACGTATAGTGGAATGGAAGTAAAGGACTTATAGCATGTTAGTTAAGGACTTCTAGCCAACTCAATCCAGATATTTGGGTCAAAGGCTTGTTGATTGTGGTTGTATTTTTGCTCTGCAAGACACATTTCCCAAGTCTTACTGAGTGATGCAAACATTTCTTTGAGCTTTACACAAACCATTCTGTGGATAGATCTATACATTAGAAAAAAGAAAAAAGAATTAAAATGGCAAGTTGTACCAAATAGTCAAGTATCCAACCCATCTAATATATCCAAAACCCTAGTCCTCTCAAGGTGAAACTCCAAGGAAATATTGAACTCCCTAGATGGAGAATCACCAAAGCTCCTGCTCAAACCTTTCAATATTTCCCCTCTCCTTAGTTCACCCTTTAAAGTCCCTTGGCTTTTACTCCTTCCTAACACCATTTTCTTCGAATCCACACGTTCTAGCATTTCTCGATCCGCGTCAGCGAGTTCGAGCACAGTCCCAGAGTTGGCATTGCAAGAATTGGATTTCTGTTTCATCTTCTTTTGATGTGTTGTCGCTTTTTGTGATTTGTTGTGAAGCTTTCTTGTAGAGTTGCCATAACCCTTGTTCCTCACTTGGATTACAAGGTGGTGAAGCCAAACCATGAGTTCGAGCATGTGTTCTTCGGTTTTCTCCTTGTGTGCATGATATAGTGTCTGAATGCGAGTTAGGTTATGTTGTGGTGCTGGTGCGTCGTTAGTTTCGGTACTGTAGAATAATTAAGTTTTAGAATTTAAACTGAAGAAATTAAAAAAAACTCAAATTCTTGTTGGGATTTTCAATTTTCCATTCTAAGGCATCCATTCTTTTGAATGTCATGTGGCACCATTTAATAAATTTTCTATTAATTCATGAATCAAATGATAAAACAAGGGGTATAGAGTTGGTGCATCACTTAAGGTAAATGCATCATCAACAGCCCTGAAGGCATCCAATGGGATATTGCCACGTAAGCTAGCACCGTCCCTATAAGGATACTATAGAGCTCGTTTCTGCATTTTGCATTTATCTTTAAGAACTAATAGTTCAGTACAGATACTTTTTAAGCTTTGAAAATAAATTCATATGAAATTGAGATTTACAAATCTCTCCAATGTTCTATGACTTCATTTATGCTTGCTATGCACGTGCCGAAAGACTAGTCACCATTGATATACGAATATAAGTTCAGGCATCTAGGATACAAAACATTGCCATATGCCCATAAGCAATCTATCTGGGTTCAAAATTAATCCTTCGGTTATGGGTAGAGGCTCCATGATCAGAAACGGTATATAAGGACTAATATCTTCAGAACTGAAAAAATAATTCAAAAGGAAAGCAAGGAATCAAACAAACCTAATGTTGGCCCATTCTCCAACCCATCCAAATCCTTGATGTGCTCTGTTGATTCATGATCAAGGTAAAGAATGAGATAATATGTTAAAGCCCATTGATGAAACAATGGGAGCATCAAGCAGATGCAATGCAGAAGATAACAGAATCCAAAAGAGACAGTCAATAGTTAAATTTACCTTATGGTATTTTCAGCCATAGGAAGAATCCATCTGAGTGTTTTCTGCATATCGGCTTTGATTTGAGCAACACCATACTGCAAAATTTTAACCGTCAAGAATTTTCAGTTTTAAAATTTTCAATTAAGACTAAAGATGATGTCTTCATTCATGTAGCAAAGTCACTGAGCATGTAAAAGAACAGGATGCAACTTGTGCTCCACTTCAGATATCTCATCAAGACCCTTTATGCATGATTTTTCCAATCATCCTAGGTGAAAGCATTAAAGACTGGCGACTGCAGACTGACTAGAAGTCAAAACAAAAATCGTGTGGATATTTCCAAGATTTACATTTAAATTTTCCAGCTCTAGAGTTGTCATATATTGTAAGGTACGTTTTAGTCAGAAAAAGGAACACTATAGATTCAGCAAGATTGCAAGTTTTCAGTTCAAACCTCTTTTAAAAAATTGGCGAGATGCACTGACAAAATGAAACTACCTTAAAAAAATAGTTAGGTCTAAAACAATCTAATTTGAACTATTAATTATTTCAACTATAACTCAAAGTGATTGGAAAAGTGCCATATTGGAAAAGGCAAGGATGGGTAAGAACTGCAAACGAATATTACATGGCAGAGAAGAAATCGTTATAAAACTATACCTCTATGTTCGCATCGCATGATTTTAACCTAGAATGTAAGGAAGCCTTAACGCCAATTGGCAATCCCTGATATAGTGTGTCCCTTGTATTTGGCGGAAGAGAAAGTGGCCGAGAAACCTGGGCATCAACATTAAAATCTTGGTATAACAAATTACCCCAACTTTGCATATGAAGATATAGTGTCTGTATTAGGCACTTTAGAAAAAGCTAGTGCATGAATACATAAAAGAAGGAAAAAACTAAAGCCGCATAACGCACTGTTGGCTTAAGTAAATAGAATGGTCATGGTTCAATGAAACTTATAATAAAGATAACTAATAATTAGATTTATTATGTGATTTCAGTGTTGACAGATCTTGCATTTTCAGACTTATATTAATTTCATTTTTATGATTCAAAGACAAGGCTGGGTATTGTTCCCTTACTATTCTTGAACTGTAACCATGAGAAAAATTAGAGTTTGTCGGGCACCTTAGATCCCCCCGTCCTCCAACCCTTAGAAGTCTGGGACATATGATGTCAATTTTTATCGACGTAAAGCTTATGAAAGGACCACATCATGTATTGCCAACTGTCAATTCAAAATTACACATGAATTGGACTTCAAGATAAGTAGAGAGCATTCACAGTATGTACGAGCTCAATTAGTATTACCACCAGGAGATGGTGCTTGATCAAGAGCTGACCTTGTCATGTTATAGGAAACTTTGACCACATAAATGTCATAATTTTGACCCTATTAAGACGAGAACTATATATGTACGCAAAACAAATATTATATCAGTAGAGCATCTTTTGACGACTTAAACACCAAAAGGCGCAGTTTACATAAAATTAATACTAAAAATAACCAAACTCTTTAAGAGGACTCACGTACTTACAATATTATTGATTTTACTGATGATGTTAGCATAATGCAATGAAAGGCCAGAAATGCCCAATCTTTGTTTATGAACTGGTTCATGTTCTACCATGTCGGTATCTGCAATAACTAACTGAATTGAGTTAGAATAATTTGATAACTGCAATAACTATTCAGTTGTAGTTAGCAAATGCAACATTTAAGGCAAATAAGCTAACAGAGCACTAAAATTTAAGCATTGAGATTACAACTGCAATTATCTCAAAAGAAGGTTAATAAAGCTAAATTAATTTAAAGTACCCTTAACTATCAATGTTTTTTTTTTAAAACTAAAGTACCTTAAAGTTTTTTTACTAAAGTAACTTAAAGGTTTTTAAATTACAATAAGCTACTTCAAGTGGTACATTTAAGGGTATCTTAGTGAGATAATATCCCTTTTAAATCAAAGTTAAAGGGATTTTCTGTACTAAAAAATTTAAGATAGTTCAGTGAAAAACAGAGATAATTAAAGGTCAAGTGTAATGTAGATTTACCACTGTCACGGCCTATAGTTCAGATATGTACATCGAGACACCGTTTAATAGCATCACCGCAGTCAAGTATGTCATGGATGACTGTTGTACAGTAACATGATAATCATGCGATCATTTCTTATAAATCAATCTAAGCACTACATGATATCGCAGACAACCTATGCAAATATGAAAGGATGAAAGGCGTCTTTATTCCTTTTTTCACAGTCCCAAGCGACATGAAATTTTTGAATTGCCTATGTTTTCTATAACTATTGAACAAAAGCATATATGCTTACAAATACATATATACAACTAATAATGCATCGTTTTTTAAAGGAAATGGTGCTAATGGTACTAATAATGCATCGTTACAAACCCAGCCTTTCCTTGTTTTCCAACTACTTGCGATTGGTTATGGATCATTAAAAGTTAGGGAGGGGAGGGGGGAGGTAAAAAGATAATTGGTGATGATACCAGAAAGGAAGCTGCCTATAATAATGCTGTCTTGTATATGGCTCTAAGATTTTTCGATATTCAAAGTTCAATTGCATGCTTGTCAGCCAATCCTGGAAGCATTCTAGCACAAATGCCATACTAGAACACGAGAAAGATTCGAGAGAGAGCAAAAATAACATTATTCACCATATGAAAAGCGTCAAAAGTGTCAAATAATACAAACAGTTGCTATAACCTTATAATACTAGATAAGGAAGCTGCCTTCAGGATATACATGTATATAGCTCCAAGTCATGTTGGTGTTTAAAGTTAAACCACAAATTTGTTTTTTGAACTCTGAAAGTGATGCATACCAATGCTGGCAATTTTATTTTAGCATGTCAATCGAATAGTAGTTCAAGTATCGAAATTTTGCACTTTATATAGCATGTTGTTACTACTGTACTTTATCATGGTGAGGAACATCAATGACTCTGAAGCAAACAAGTAGCATACTTATGTTATGGCCATGGGTTGCATATAAACAACACTTTGTGTAACCTTTACTCCAGGATTATCATATGAAACTATCAAATGCCCCAAGATCAATAATACATGAAAGTTGACAAAACATACAAGTCCACAAAACCAATAGCGGTGTCAGGATTGCATAAGTAATTGCAACAACACCTACCATTAACACCAAATGCCTCAAAAATAACTTTATATGCATAGACAACAACATCTACAAGTTTCTCCACAACCTACAAAAGTCCAGCCAAAGAAATTTTAACAGTTAGAAATTCCAGAAAGTAAAATGTGCTACTGAATTTGTAATATGAGTTGCAGCTATATAAAATTTATCCAAAACAGGAGAGGTCTTGATAATTGCTAAATAAGACTGTGAGCTTTGAGAATGCAATTATTCAAGAATTGTTAGGGGAAAATAACATGATGCCAAAATGAATACATTAGGGAATGTCAAATTTGAGTTCCATAACTGGAAGAGCTAAGAGATGAAAAGGGGATACCTCCTCCAAAGTTCTGGACCAAAGGGATTTTTTCTTTAAGCTCTTCACAAGTTTTCTTTGGCGCTTTAGCTCACTGTTTAGAATCATAAAACTCTCTGCTAAGAACAACAAAGCAGGATATGTTAATTAGACCCAAGAGTCCAGCTAAGCGAAGAGAAAATCTAGTATCAACCCATGCATTGTAATCATAAATACACAAGTGATTGAGAGCATATGCCCGTGTAATCAGAAAATACATGTCACTGCAGAAATTAAAGGCCATCCAATTTCGATACGATCTATTGTGTGTGTGTGTAGTGCGGATCAGTTAGCGCAGGTTCGTGTTTTTCAAGTTCACTAACTTTTTTGTGTGACCTCCTTTCAACGATCCGATCGGTCCAAGGTGTTCTACATGTCCTGGATAGTGTACGTATGAAAAATCACATCGTTGAAAGGAGGTCACATGAAAAAGTTTGTGAATTTGAAAATCACGAACCCGCCCTAATGGATCCACACACACACACACACACACACTGTGTGTGTGTGTGTGTGTATACACACACACACACATGTGTGTGTGTGTGTGATCTAAAGACTCCTATACTCCTACATAGTACAAAATCAGCAGCTATAAAGTTCTTTTTTTCCATATTCAATTTGTAACAAGTTGATCGAAGGGTAGAGGTTAGATGCAGTATTGTAATTAAGTTGGGAACAGGTATATGGTCATTTGCATAGTTTGTTAGAGATCGTGTGGAGTTCAATATGAGATTTGAATTCAAGATTTAAAATCTCGGTATCAGGATCGGCATCGGACATACGCTTTTTGGTATCAGAAGTGGCCATCTCAGCCATAACGACTGTCTACGATCGCAATATCAGGTTTTATTGTTTAACAAATTTTAAAATTAGTAAAAAATTTAGATAAATAATTGAAGTAACCATAAACAATTTGGTAAAGATGTCTAAAATGGTTTTTTTAATACTTGGTGAAAGTAACCATAAGCCATATATATTTTGTAACAATTAACGATGTCAAATGAACTGTAATGAGCCATTAACGTATTATAACTCATTAGCCCATTAATAAAACCCATGATAATAAACTTTTTGCTAAAACCTCACTAATCAAATGGAACTCCGAATATTACTCGGTGTAGTACGGTACCGGTATTGGTACTCGGACGATCATTTTTGGAATTAGAATCACCGTCTTTAGTCGGGATCGGCCGAGAATTCAAACCATGAGCGATATGTGTAGGCATTTTTCGTTATAGGAAGGTATAAGTTGGGTATAACCAGCCATAGTCTACCGTGGAGCTTACACATGATTTCTAAAGAGGTTTTCGCATGAGAACTGTTAAGAGGAGATAGGGACAAACCCTATAAAAATCTAATCTAATACTTAAAACACCAGAACTTACAAAAAGGACTCTGGAAATTAAACAGCGTGTGTTTGGGCTATCTGCACTCCCACACAAACTCTTTTACTTTTCCTGCTAGTAGTCTAACTTCCATTTTACCTCCCTATATCATAAATTAGTTCACCCTTATCTAAAAATTCCATCAGGTAATAAATAATAAACCTTCTCAATCTTAAATTCCTATTTTGACTCAAACCGATTGCAAGTTGCTTAGACTGGTTAAGTCGAATCATCTCTAACAAATTTACATAAGGAGCGTCTAATTGATGAAATAACTGCAACATACCAACTTAATCAAACTATTGCATCAAGATCCTCTTCAAGTCACATGTGTGTTGCAGCAACCAATGGTTTTCTGATAAAATAGACACAAAAATATCTATATCCAAATTCCCTTTCAGCTACATAAATTGTATTACTTGGTCCGGATTAACATTTTCTTTTTTTCTGCCTCAATCCATATTTTTAAGGCCTACCCTAGTCCTAACTGAGGCTCCAACCACAATGTTGTTACTCTTAACTGATGTACTCATCATACTCTTTCCTATGTCCAAGCCATCTCATAGCCTCAGTTGATTCTGTATAATTAATGTCATCATCAACAGCATCATCATCTCTCAAAATTAATGATTGGAAGTAAAGTATGGCATGATCCAGCATTTGGTTTTTAAAAAAGGGTTTTTGTGTCTCGGCTTTCATGATCATCGGATTGCAGATAATTGAACCATATAGTATTCTTGACAACAAACAAGTGATGGGTTGTCCCCTGAATGATATCCGTTCATTGTTACTCGAATCCATAAATTTGATAGCATATAAAATATTCTTGTCAACAACCTTAGAACAAACTAGTTCTGTTCCTGTTGTCATTCAAGATCCAACTGAGTACCCATATTCTTTTTTTTTTGTCATAACGTGATTACATTCGCAAAGGCAATGGATTTACTTTTGGTTATTAATGACAGTGACAGCATTATAAATTTGAAGAATTTAAAATGCTCCTTTACCCCGTCTAGTTGCAGGTACCGTCTCTTTTTCCTGCAGCTTCCTTTGATAGTCCTGTTCAAATCTGTCCAATGCATGCAACTCGTGATAGAGCTCCTAAATATGTAAAGAGAGTTAGCTTCATGCACAAGTCAATGCAATATAAAGCATCTTATTGTTGGTTGGAGTCTTGTGAAAAAATTTGAGATGCAACAATTATTACGTCAGTTATCTAGTTAATCCTAACAATCAAAAAGTACAAAATCTCAGACAAAAAATGCAGGAAGAAGAAAATAAAAGATTAAAAGGAGATATATATCTTGAGTCTAAATAATGTGTATGCAAAGCAGTTTAAGGATCCCATTACACAATAATCAACATAAAGATAGACCAATATAATGGGTTGCAACAAAAGTTCAAACATAAAATTGACATGAGCCCCAACTATTATAATAGGCAACAAAATTCACTTTTAGAAAGTTGAAACATAAATCGAAATGGGTTTCAACTATTAGAATAGGTGGACATACATTCCCTTTTAAATTCTAGAGTGAAGCAAGCTGTGTAGCCTAAAGCTTCATGAGCAAGCACGATTTCTGTGGGCTGAGGGAGAAAGAGAAACAGTGTCATACAAGATACCTAAGTGTGCATTTTCCAAATAAGACATGGACTTATCCTAGCACTTAATCCTGAAACATAAGGTTTTATTCAATTATAAACAAAAATGCAATATGGTATTCAAAAATGTGATCTGTATCTTCTTGCAAAAGCAGATTGGTGTACACAAGTCTAGGGTCACTCAGTCCACCAAATGCACCAATTCAGGAGCATCAAATATCAGGATGGGACCAACAAACAGTTGGTAAAATCTAAGAGGAATTGGTGAAAATCATAGAGCATTTTTTCCTGATGAGAGAGGCCACAATTTCAAGCAATGCTAAATGAGAAATTCTCTTGCCTATATTGGAAATGATGGAGATATTTATTTTATTAATTCAAGAAAGAAAAGGAGGAATCTCCTACAAATAAGAATTTCAATTAGTTTTAGCTAAGGCCAACATTAATAAAGAAGTATAATAGAAAATGGCTGCAATTAAGATATTCTTACAGAAGTATGTTGAGCCAGATTTATCAATTGTCGTGTCGTCACTTTAACCTCTTCGTTAAGCTGCTCCGGAGGTGTCAATTCTAAACCTAATCTGAACATACACTAATAAAATTATACAGTTGATTATCAAACGTGAATTTCTCCTGTGAAGAAAGATAGGCTTACTTCTGAAAATAACGACCCAAATTATGCCATGTAGGGTCTTTACATAAGTTCCCAAATCTGATTACTTCTGCAGAGAAAACATCTAGTTCGTATCTGTGAAAGAAAAAACAAGTACAGCATGACTACTAACAAGATGACATTACAAGCAATGGTCAGAATGTGACTGCAGGAATATACAAAATATTATGAGTTAGTTGCATAAAATACCCCTCATGTAAACCTAACGGAGCACTTATCACCCCTCACCTAATTTATCCTCTCATAACATCTGTGGATATAGCCTCGATTGACTTAAAAGATAAACTTTGACTTGATCATTGACTAACGCATTGGTGTTATGTTGCTAATAAGCTGCTAGAGATGTGATTCATGGTCTCTTTATGACTTCGCAGTGAAGATTTGATCTGATTGTTATGTGCTAATAAGCTATTTGAGGGGTGACAAGTGCTAAAGGTAAACATAAGGGCTGTACATGCAATTAACCATAACATTTTTAGTTTTTCAATTGTGCACCTCTTATCGGTAGCCGCGATTATCATTAGCTCTCTGTTATCCACAGAAACAAGTTCTCTTATGCCTTCTGATTTTAAAACCTCATCTTTCAACAAGTGGGTGTTCTCTTCTGATAGGGACATCAGCAAAGTATCACCCTTAGCAATTGTATTAGCGACTTCAAATGCCAGTATCGATATTTTATTGCCTCGAGCTGCTACTCCAGAGATAAATCCACTATTAGAGTTAAAATTCGACATGCTACTTCCAAGTGTATCTAAGACCCCTATAGCCCTCTCTAGGCTAGCAAAGCCAGCCCTTCCAATAATCGAACTAGATTCTGCAACCTAAGTAACAGTAAAATATAAATTAGTATATATCATATCATGCAGGCAAGAAAACTTTATTCGTTTATAATCACCTGCTATCCAAAGATGCCAAGTATAATTGATAGAATGTTCTCATAATAAAATATAATAAAAATTGAGCATTATCCTCTCTGTCTCTCTCTCTCTCTGCGCGCGCGTGCGTGTGAGAGAGAGAGAGAGAGAGACCTTGTTCTTTAAAAAGAGAAATGTTATTGACTTGTGCACATATGTATTTTTAGAAAATTTCACCTATAGTCAACATAGGCAACCAATAAGTATTTGACTATAACATTTGTTATAGAGATCCTAGCATGGCATTATTAATTCTAACAATGTAAACTTTAACATCCCATGGCGCACTTTTAGAACTCGCATACATATCATTCACATTTCCCCTAATCCAATATTCTTGCTAATGCCCTGGGTTTAGGAGAAATAATTCAAATTAAAACTTAGTAGATGTGGATACTAGATAGCCTAGGGATGCTTTCATTTCGAATCAATTGCCAAAAAGGTTCACCTGATAGCAACTTAAAGCCTACATACCCAATGTCTGATTAAACATTTAACTGACACGATTTTGGAAAATGATATGCAAATGGAAGCTGCTGATGTAAGTCCTTAAACTCTTAAAATATAATTTTTTTTGTTAGAGGTACATAATCTAAGGTGGTATCATGCCTTTGTCAGGTAAAATGAAACAATGAAATTATCTCTCATTTCATTCAAAGAATGCTCATAGATAACAAGTCTTCATCCGAAAGGACCGAGGCCAAAAATATTTGCGTACTAGATTCAAATATCTGGAAGAAACTGGTATATTAATAATTATTATGTTCATGATCGGTAAAATCCTCGAAAAAGGGGGAAAATTGAAAGTTTTTTTTATGAAAAAAATTCATTCATCTCAGCTATATATTCGACAAGAAAAAGAAAGGCGGGTAAATTTGTGCTAAGAAGGACAGGCAGCAAGACACGGAATTTTCTACTGCTTCCTACCTTTGGCTGACTTTCGCAATGGCATTTGGAAAATGGAACACACAGTCTATGATTCTATGGTCTCTCCTTCGATATTAGTTTACTATTCCTTACGACAGCATTCTACCGATCATATCAAAGTGAATAATCGATTATTGATCAATTCAAACGCTTAAAATTAATAGAAAGCATGATCATTTCTTCCCGTTACAAGTTTTAGTATGCATCTATCTCGCACTTGGCTCTTGTAAAACTCGGTTTTGGGCCCACAACACATGAGCCCACATATGGATACACATGGGCTTTAATATAGTGAGACTCCATCAAAAAGACGCAAGTCTTATGAAGGTTTATCCCATCTTATATCTTATACCCATATACATCCTACAATTTTCCTGATGTGAGACTGTGTTAATCACATTCTCAACACTCCTTTTCATGTGCAACGAGGACTTATCTTTAAAATATAGGGTATGGATAAAGTGCTCATTCTGTTGAAGTTGTAGCAGAGCCGGTAAGGAGATCGACTAGTGTTAAGAATAAGATATTTATATTTGCAAGAGATATAATTTGATATGTTTGAGAGATGATAAGATTTAGATTTAATTAGATTATCAAGTTTGGGTTACTTGGTGGTCATGTATTAAACCCTAAGAGTTTATTATAAATAGAGAGTTAAAGTTGTCCTCTTCTTATAATGATATTATTTTAGTTTTCTCTTTTATTAATAAACCATTGTTTCTTTTCTATTATTCATAATATAGTCTCTTCATTATTTTCCGCTCCTTCTCTAATACTTATATTTCTTAACATGATTTCAGAACCAAACCCTAACACATAGACGCTCCCTCTTCACATCATCGGCCGCTCCTCCCTCATCAACCATCGTTGCATCTCGCCTCGCTGCCTCCTCGCTATCGCCAACCGCCGCTTCACCTTAGCCGTCGATCGCCTTGCCCGCTCTACCACCATCACCGTTGCTGCTCGCCGCTGCCCATCGCTACTACCACCATTGCCGCCACCGTTTGCAATCCCTCGCTACCTCTCGTTTCAGACCCTACCGCCACCAACCAGCGCTGCGCCACGCTTCCCCTCACCGCCCCACCATCATCGCAAACCCCACCAACATTGCTTGCCTCGCTTGCCTACGCCACCCATTGTTGCCTATCAGCAACATCGCCATCTGCAACCTCACCACCACCGATCCAGATCTGGTGATCGAGAGCCCAGGCCGTTGTCGCTGCCGTCGCCGTCATCCCCACACCACCATCATCAGATCTGCCCTCAACGGATCGTTGCCACCATCGTTGTGCTGCCATCGTTGCGCCATCACCTTATTCATTGCTTTCGCTTTCGATCGATTGATTGCAATGGCGAGCCAAGGACCAAAGAGGGATTTCACCACCGCGGTTCTCGAGCGCAAGAAGGCGCTCCTTGCTTGCCACCACGAATCGGGGAAGCCGAACGAGGCCTCGATCCCCGAAGGGAGCGAAGTCGAGGTCAGGTTGGATAAAAGCCAAGTTTTTGAAGCAATTCTTTTCGAAATATGAGCTTGGTGAAGAGGTTGGCCGAGGGCATTTTGGGTACACTTGCTCTGCTAAGGCTAAGAAAAGGGAGATGAAGAGGGAGGATGTGGCTGTTAAAGTTATCCCCAAAACCAAGATGACAACATCTATTGCTATTGAAGATGTGAGAAAAGATGTGAGAAAAGAAGTGAGAACATTAAGTGCTCTTACAGGCCATCAGGTTATATGTCAGGCTTTAGGAGACCGAGTCGGAAAAGCTTATAATGGCTGGGATCTTGGAATTAGGAAAGTGACCATGATGGAATGGCTTATAGCTTGGAGATGGCCGATTGCCGATGCCTGTTGGCTATTCGATGAAATGCCCGAAAGAGATGTTGGTTCGTGAAATGCGATTTTGTCCAAGTTTCTTGATTTGGGGAAATTCGACTAGGCGTATGATCTCTTTTTGATTATGTGGTCTCAGTGATGCAGCTGGGTCTCGAGCACCGATGAATAGAATTCCAGCCATCTTGAGGTAAAACTTCTCTTCTAAAAAAACAAAATTAATTGGTGAAGTTGAAAAAAAATTGATGAAGTTAAAAATATGAAGTTGAAACTTATCATTTTTCTTTTGTGCTGATTGTTCGTTGTGAAAATGAATCTTCTTTCCACGTGAATCTTCTTTCAAAGATCCACGTGCGGGAGAGAGATATAGGGTATATGGATAAAGTACCCATTGATGTTGAAGTTAAAGATAAGAGTTTTGATTTGAAATTGACGAAGTTTGTTGGATCGAAATTGAGATTGAAAATATCTGTTTGAAAATATTGAAGTTGTTTAAAGAACTTGTTAGTTGAAGTTCCTTGGTATATTGACCACAAAGTCATTAAACTTACGGTATTGACTACAAAGTCGTTAAACTTGCGTTATTGGCCTCGAATTCATTAAACTTGTTGTTCGACCTCAAAGTCATAAAACTTGCGGTGTTTAAGTCATTAAACTAATTGTTCAAAAGAGTTATTAACGACAATTTACGAAAGTGTGTGATATAACACACTTATGAAAGTATTTGAAAAGGCTATTAACGACAGTTCACGAAAATCACAAGTTTTCTTTCAAAACTCTTCATAGAAGATTATCTCAACACAAATCAAATTGCAAGTTTTTAAGATAAATTACTGAAGAAAGATTTTAAGACAGTATGGAAGTCAAATTTTCAAGACAACCCAGAAGACGCAAGATGCTTCGCTAAAGTTGTAAGTTTTATTTTTAGAGTGAGATATTAGTTTTGTAGCAGGCTGAGAGCATATCATATATGACCTTCAGCTTGAGAGAGAGTGTTAAGAATAAGATATATATTTGTGAGAGAGATAATTTGATATGTTTGAGAGATTAGTAAGATTTAGATTTGAATATATTTGATTAGATTATGATTTACTTATGAGTCAAGTTTGGGTTACGTGGTGGTCATGTATTAAACTCTAAGAGTTTATTATAAATAAAGAGTTAGAGTTGCCTTTTATAATGATATTATTGTAGTTTTCTCTTTTATTAATAAACCATTGTTTCTTTTCTATTTTCATAATATAGTCTCTTCATTATTTTCTGCTTCTTCTCTAATACTTATGTTTCCTAACAGCTCTTTCCACATGTTAGAGTTGAACATAACTTCCTATATCAAATCTATCATCTTTATCCTCCTATTCTTTTCTCCTTATCTAGGAGGATCAAGCTCCTATCTTGTTGATAGCTGACCCAAGAACAATTCTAAATTTGACTCAAAAACACTAATACGATCAAAGAATCTCCAATAACAAACAAGTAAAGTCAACAGATCCGAGATCAATAACGATAACCATATACCTTTCCACTTCCAGCTCTTGGCGTCATCCGAAGCTCGCTGGAATCGAAACCATCGAAGCCGCCGCCGCGCTTGTAAACCCCACTGAATTCATCGGGAAACGAGATGAAATCGCTCTTCTCGCTCGAGTAAACGCACCCCATCTCCGATCTCTTCCCTCCCCCACCCCCAAAAAAAAAAAATCAAACCCTAATCCCTCTCCCAAAATGAAACCCTAGAAACAGTCCACAGCCGAATCGCTTT